>CM036629.1:9130000-10330000 GCA_020746105.1 Trogon surrucura
TCAACCTAAACAATATTTTATTATGCTTTATGAAAGTTAAAAACTTCTCATCCTTCTAACGCTCTGCAGAGGACGCAGATTATTGTTAGCTCAAGGATAAAATTTGACCGTCCTGTCATTTCTGTCAGAAAACAAATGCACTCACAAATGAAGTTGCGAAGGAAACTGATTTTGTTCGATGGCAGCAGAGACTGTGTTTAGGAGCGTGCCTGTTTAGAACCTCGCGAAGGCACCGGGGGTGGGTACTTAGGAGGCAGCTGTGGAGCAGAAGCCCACGGTGGTTGGTGCCACTGGCCTGTGTGGGGATGCTGCTTGGTACAGGGCTGCAGGTGGGCATGATTTTTGGCACGTCGATGCTAAAATGTAGACAACCCATAGTTTTGGAGAGTGGCAGGTGCACTGTGAGTTCTCTCTGTCTCTTGTTACTGTTTCTAAATTTTGGGGTGGCAGTGGACTGATCTTAACATTGCAGTCTAATATGTATTATCCTTGAGCAGGGTCAAAAACCACAACCCAGAACCTCTGCCAGTGATGAAAACTGCATTGGAGTTAGACCATTGATTCAAAACTCCACCGCAGAGGTTCATCACCAGCTTTCCATTTCTTCATGTTGTATCACTGGCCAGCTGGTGTTTTTGCAAAATTTTTTACATGACTGAATTCCTCAATGCACTTAAAGGTGAGCTAAAAATAAGGGCTTCACAGGCATGGCAGTGTATCACTTCACCAGAAATGCAAACGTCTGCAAGGGCTGATAATAAACATAGATTGAATGACAAATAATGTAGTTAAACACATTTTTGCTTTGGACAAAGAGCATTGAAGTCCATAGGAGTTTTGACTGTTCACGCATATCATGTCGAGATGTGATTAGCGGATGAACAGATGTGAAACTGGAAGCTCAGGTGCAGTCTTGGTGAAAAGACAGCCTTTGGGTTTCAGATCGTTGTAACACGTGGGGGCTTGGAAGGATCGCAGCATGTGGCCTCGTGGCCTTGCTCTTTTCAGCCCCAAAGCCTGCGCTGCTGTCTGTCTGCCCACAGCAAAGCAGGGAATTGCAGGCGGTCAGCTGGCTGCTGAGTAACTTGGTGTGCGTTGGCCGGATTGGGCCGCCAGCTCCAAATTATCTACACCGAGTCCCAACCGCTCGCTGTGTGCCCGCAGCACATATCCTTCAGCTTCATTTCAGGGTTCGAACTCTAGTCTAAGCAATTGCCTTTCCTTTCCTTTCCTAGATACAATATGGATGAGGAATGGCAGATGGCTGTTGGTTTGTAACTCTGTGCGCTTATGAATTGCACGGGGCTGGAGGGTGCGTTGTGTGCCGGGCTGGTGGGAGGCTGAGGAGGAGGAGGAAGCCGGTGGTGAAAAGGGGCCACGTGCAGGTGGACCCAGGGCGTCCATCCTGCCCGTGCTGCACAGGAGGGTACACGTTCTTTGGGGTTTTTTAGAAATAGGTTAATATTATAATGGTAGATGGTTCGTTTTGATGAGTTTTGAAATGAAGCCCTCATCGCGGCTCTTTGAAGGGAAGCAGTTGACCCTAAAGATTCTGCTTTTTTTGTGAACAAAAGGGCTGTGGTCATATTTTTCTTTGCGTGATCTCTATAAGGGGTCATTTTAAGGATGCAGGAAGCACACTTGCAGAAGACAGGAGCAGGGTTTTTTCTCCAGTAAAATATTCAGCCAGTGCTCTTTGTCTCTCCCTGAGAACATTGAAGGATCCAGGAGCATTAAGTGAGCCACAGATGCCAAACCCGGGGAAAAAAAAAAAGAAACAAACTATATTTTCTGCTCATCTGTGGAGTGAGGATAACACAGGCCCAGAAGCACACGTTGTGAAGCAATTTCAGTCGTAGCTGAGTGCTTGTTTTCCCCTGGAGCACAGACTGTAAAAACCTTAAAAACCCTGCTTTCTATTTCCTTAATATTCTAGTATTCTAGTTTTGAAGATGATACTGTGATGAAGAAAGGAAGAGGAATGTCCTTTTTAAAGCTCTACTCCCTGCTTATAATTAGAAGATTTGGGCAGCCTGAAATAGGAGAACCATGCGCTAGGTTTTCACACCTATTTGTAATGCATAGATAAATATTTCAGTTAGCGAGGAGGAGAGATGAACACAATAGCTAGTATTTTAATCTGTTACACCCAGAGTAAAACCGGAGTAACTCCATCGTTCAGAAGTCAGCATTGTCAGTCTGAGTTTCTCTCTCTGTAACTGAGATGGGAATCTGGCCCACTCTCTGCAACAGACTGCAAAGAGCTTTTTACCTTTAAATCTATCGCATTTAAATTACATGGGGCCACAACGTGTCACCTACATCCTTGACTATTTTAATACAAAAATATAGTTTAAATCTCCTTGGATTTGCTGGTCATCCTGGGATTTCTAAAGATACTGTTAGGCTGTAAGAGATAATGAATAGCAACAAAGAAGAAATAGTCTATATGCAGTTTTTCTGTGTTAGAATAAATAACTTGATTGCAGTGTAGTTTGATGCAGCATGTTACTAGCAGCCACACCTGTGGGTGCACGTAGCCCCTGCTCCTGGGACACGAGGGCATCTCCTCCCACGCCGCCGCAGGCTTACGGGAAGCGCTTCCTTTGGACGCAAATTTGTGAACGTTCAGCCTGTGGCCAGAGTAGTGCCTCTCAGTGTGGTTTATTTTTCTATTTCTATTGCATCTTGATTGCTTGCGCTCTTTACTAAAGCATAAGGAGGGCTAACAACAAATAGTGGTAAAGACAAATTAGAGATATTTGGCTCTCTTAGTGGGTCATCTCCCGGGTGAGTTAAGCAAGGGCAGGGTACGGAGGCTCCATCTGCAGAGGCCAGCGCTGCCGCTCCTCCATCTGCTGGGTGGACACCGGCCTCGGCTCGCTGCACAACAGACGAAACACGTACAAGCAGATTTTTCCAGACCAACCGAAATGAATTTGACTAACCAACAAATGGTTCGCTCAGCTGACGGGGAGGGGGCAGCCTGCAGATCTATAGGCTGGGTGACCGTAGATAATTCATGCAACAACCCAGTGCCTTGCTTAACTCAACTGTAAAATTGGGTAAAAATAGCACATCGCTTACAATGAGGTGTTGCATCTTGGCCAGTGATGTTCTCTGGGCAGAGCAGACTGACCCTCTTAACAAACGGGAGCAGAAACGCTGCTGTGGCACTGCGGACCCCTCGGCTGACAATACAGGGTGTTTTTTTTTGAAGCTATTATCCAAAGTTGTAAACTCTTTCAAAAAATCTGTTTAAAATATATTTCTTTTTCCCAACAATATAGCTAGATATTTATGATTTGGGGGGGGGGGGGGGGGGGCGGGGATAAAATCCTGATCCCATCAAAGTCACCTGGAAGAGCTTAGTGCAGCTAAGACTTAATTTGGAGGGCTACAGAGACACTATCTAAAGTTTTTCTTTTCCACGGCAGATCCTCATGTTCATAGAAATAAGTGCCTTGCCACACCTGCTTCAGGCTTGCAGGGAACCTCAGTGTGAAATCAAGTGGACAAAGATGAGTATACGTATATTTGCAGGTTGTTTTAAAAAAGGTTCAGAGAAGTCTGTGAGCGTGGGGGGAAGACATGGATCAACTCATCATGTTCCTGATTGCTGTCATTAAAATTCCTGTTGAGAATAAATGTTTGTCCAACTCTAGTAACAATGGTATGGAAAGAAATGGTAAAAAGTGGGAAATGGGGAGGAAAGTTTGCTGAATAAATGGCTTATTTAGTGATGAGATATCACAGCACTGTTTCAGTGAGGATTCACCTTTTACTCTGGAGTTTGTACAGAAAAGTTAACTTGGCAGCTAAATACTAGTTTGGAATCCCTTTAGAATTATTTTACAAAGCAAAAAATTATTCAGTTGTGAAGGTAGCAAAAAGAAGCTAATGCTTGTCATAGAAAATCTTTTTTTTTTTCTTTTAAGTGTTAAAAGCAAGTAAACCCCTAGTGATCTTAAATAATTTGCGTAAGTACACTTAGCGCATTCGCTTCCTCGGGAGTGCTGATTGGGTACCATGTATTAGTCCCTTTAAAAAGAAAAAAAAAGAAAGAAAGAAAAGAAGATAATGAGAGGCAGGAATGCTACCTTCATGATAATTTCCTGGTCTTCTGCTTTCCTAGGAAGTCTGGTGTGTGGGAGCGCTGACCACCTCGATACTCATGCAGATAATAGAGTCACTTAGGAAATGAGAGACGGCAAATGGCAATTTGAGGTGGGAGGGATGGCTCCGGCGGTAAATGGCACACATTAGGACAACCTAATCACTTAAATGCAGCCTATTAGTAAGTTTAGCTGAAGATGTTAAAAGAATCCTTGCAGCCTCTCCGCTGGCATGTTTGGAAGGGAGTTCAGTTATGAGACTATTAAAATGTTATTTTGATAATTAAGCCCACAGCTGTTGTGAGGGCGTTGGGGGCAGAGGCTGGCGAAGCAGCCGGCTGCACAGCGCAGCGCCAGCGCGGGAGCAGGCAGCGGGGAGGAGGAGAGAGGAGCGGAACCCCTGGGAGCTTCCCAGCGCGTGGGACGCCTGGAACGGCCACCTCCACCGCAGTGGCCGTGGCTTCCCCGGGGGAAGGTGCGAAGCCAGGGGTGGCTGCTCCCCTGCTCCGCTGGGGAGTTGGCCTCTGATTTCTGCAGTGGGCAGCTGGAGAGAACACATCTTCCCGGACACGTAGGGTTTTTTGCCGGATGGAGAGTGACTGCAGTGAGAAGCACCGTTGCTGATGTCAGGGCGGTGGAGCGGAGCGGCGTTAGCCTGTGGGTGGGCAGCAGCACCCGGGTTACACCTGGGCCCGGTGTGTCTGCCAGGCCGTGTACTGGGACCAAAAGTACCGTGGCACGGCTGTAGGGATGTTGTTTAGTGCACGGAGACGTGCGGTGTTGCTCCATTGCACAACTAATTCTGGTCCTTCATAGATGCTTAACTGGATGGATTCTTTCGGCATTACCAAAACTACTGTCCTGTGTACTTCTGTGAGAATATGCCTTCAAAGTTCCTTGTTAAAATTAATAGCAAAATTTCTGCTGGTGCTGGAAGTGGAATCAGGTCATGATTACGTTCAGACCGCAGATACCTCTAGCAAAACAGAAAAGCAAATGAACACAGCCAAAAGGAGTTTTAGCAGTGTTTTAGCAGGCTCTGGTCCCTGGGAATGACCTATGGATTGGTTTAGTCCTTTAAGTGCTTACTAAGTACGCACTAATAAAACCACAGCCAATTTCACTGTGACAGCTGATCTAAAGACTTCTGCAAGCATATAGGTTGTTTTTGTATTTTATCTGTACTACTACAGAGCAAAATGTATATTGTGCTATATGCATAGACAAATAGTTTATCTGTGCTGCCCTAATCTCCTCTTCTGAGTTAAAATTAGGATGATTTACAGTGTTTATCCATATTGAGCAGGATATAATTGCCCAAATTAAGGCTGTCCATCAGGACAACTGGTAAATTCAATCTCTTGTCTGTGTGTGTCAGCGGTAACCTTTCCACAATTGCTCCTCTGCTCGTACTGCAATGTCAGTTGTGGTCCCTCGTTGACTCCCTGCCTGCACATGCTCACTGAATACAGAATCAGAAAACAGTGCATGGGGTTTTGTAAAATAGACCACAAAACCAGAATGTAAAATGGAGGAAATTAGCCTTCTGATGAAAAGGGGAATAAAACCCAAGTACAGCTCCTGCCCCCGGTGTCAGAAATTGTTGCTGTTGCATAATCCTTTCAACTTTTCAGCCATCTTCTGCTTCCCGTGATCGCAAAAGTATCTTTAGTAATATTTGTCTTCTTTCTCAATTGATACATCCCTGAAGAGGGCCAACTTCTAAAATATTATGTATAACATTAACAACATACCTATATTCAATTACTTGTGAACCCAGTTTTTAATTACCAGCTGTTTTACATATAACTACAACTGCCATCAGTGTTGATCTTTATTTACATCCAAATAACATTTACTTTTTTAGAAGATGCAGCAAAATAAAGGAAAGAGGCCTTTAAAGTCTCGCCAGAACAGACAGGTATAACTTCACCTTCCTGGGAGGTCCATGCTGAAAATTAACTGATAGTTTCTGCTCTAGCTGTGAGTGATCCATATTAAAAAGCATTCTGTAATCGGGTTATATACTTTGAAGTACATTCAGCATTTCTGTATTTGATATTTTCACACAGCATGTGCTAGTTTTGGCTGGGATGGAGTTAATTTTCTTCACAATGGCTGGGTTTTGGGTTGGCGCTGGAAGCAGTGTTGGTAATTTAGGGATGTTCTAGTTATTGCTGAGCAGTGCTTACCCAGGGTCAAGGCCTTTTCTGCTCCTCACCCCGCCCGACCAGTGAGTAGGCTGAGGGTGCACAAGGAGTTGGGATGGCACACAGTGGCACCGCTGACCCCAGGTGACCAAAGAGGCATTCCAGATGTCATGCTCAGCAGATAAAGCTGGGGCTGAGTGATGATGTTTGTCTTCCCAAGTCACCGTTGCGTGTGATGGATCCCTGCCGTCCTGGAGATGGCTGAACACCTGCCTGCCCATGGAAATGGTGAATGAATTCCTTGTTTTGCTTTGCTTGCACATACGGATTTTGCTTTGCCTGTTAAACTGTCTTTATCTCTACCAAGGAGTTTTCTCACTTTTACCCCTCTGATTCTCTCACCCATCCCACCAGGAGGGCCTGAGCGATTGGCTGTATGGGGCTTAGTTGCTGGCTGGAGTTAAACCACCACACGGCACCATAAACATCCTCTGCTCTGTGCAAAGCACGTCAGATGAGCCTGTCGCTTCCCTTGGGCATCCGGAGTAGGCGGGACACTGAGTGCAGCGTGTGAAGGTGCAGAGCTGTGCTGGGTTTGCAGAGGTTTGCAGAAGGTGATGGAGAGCTTTGCACAGGCAGCATCGAGTGCCTACAAGTACAGCAGTAGGTGTGAGGGCTGGTGACCCATCCTGGGGTCTTTTACCCTGATTTTTTTACAGGTTTGATTTCCTCCGCTTCAGTGCGGTTATTTTTTTTGCCAAGGACTAGTGGTAGTAGGATCCAATCCAAGTGCTAAAGAAGTTAAGCTGAAACCTGGTAACAACATACACAATTGTGGCCAAGATGTGCTTTAGGAAGAAATTGCACCTCTGAAGTTTAGAAGAATCTGATCTTGAAATATGTGAGGCAGAAAAATTCCAGGAAAGGATTTCTAGTTTGGAGTATCTTGGAATTAGAGCCACAGGACAGCGAAGTGGTCTTAGTGTGAGCACCTTGACCCCATCAGGGACTGCAAAGCCAAGATGTGAGGAGACCGAAGCAAAGGAAAATGTTAAGGCAGGGAGGTGGTTACACCATGGATCAGGGATTTCATGGTCGAGATGAATTGGAAAGGATAGATTTTTGTTGAGGAACGAGAGGGCTTAACACTACAATAGTATGTTATTACAAGTCTGTTGAACTTGTTTTTGCTTTAGGGTGTTTTGATTCCTGAAAAGCGAATTAATTACATAGTAACTCTGAAATCCCGGCTTCCTTACCACTAGGAAAAGGTTACCCTTCCCTTGTGGCTATTTCTTATTACCACCTTGTGATGATAAAGTATTTGGCATGTGAAAGTCGGATGCTTTGGAGATTACTACACAAGTTATTAGCCTATCTACGTACATGAAGTATTTATAATGATATTAATGTCTTTCACTGTTCAACCTTTGTAACAGGGAGCATCACTTGACAATTGAGAGGAGATGCATCCTTTTCCCAGAGCCAAGTCCAAAACGTGACCTTCCAGCAACCTTGCAAACAGACACCTTCACACACATGGGCCACAAATGTGTTGTGCATTATAACACCTAGGTAGGCACTCACCCACTCTGATTTCTGTTGCTGTTGTTCCAAGGAGAGAGAAGTGGGAGATGAGCCCAGAAAAAATATGAAGATTTTTTAGGGAAAAAACCCTCTAGGACAGCAATAGCATTGGGGCAGGAGACCTAAAGGTAGTGAGTATTGTCAAGAAAAGAAATGAAATGTTCACATTAGATCTATTTCCTCTGAAAAAGAATATTAAATGTCCTTTAGGCAGCACTTCAAAAGTACCTTTTTCTTTTTCCAGATGCTGTAAGTAAAAGCCATTCCTTTGGTACCTAAGTTAAGAAACACCTTTCTCCATGTTAATTAAAAGCTATAGCTCACCAGGGCTGCCAAGTGCCTAGGTCTTGGTGACTTCTGGGGATTTCAGGAAGAATCCTGGTCAGAAGTGCTGGAGCACCTTTGGAGTAGTGACTTAGGTAACAAATGTCTCCTTTATTGCCTTTTTTAGGGCTTTAGTTCTGAAGGGGATGCCGTCATAGGTTGCTCATGTACTAGCTGGTGGCAATTAATTTTGAGTTAGATAACTTGTCCTATTTATTGTGTCCATAGATGCAACAATTATATCTTTATAATTTTTTTACAGGGGGTGTGTGTGTGCATATGTACACATATACCTCTACAGCACACGCACCCCTCTGGTGTACAAGTCCTCAGCCCTGTGTGTTCGTTCTGCAGAGGCAGTGGTGCCTTTTGGAGGGAGGAGAGCTAACCACGTTTTCGGGCTCCACCCTTGGCCGTGACCCCTTGCACTGCCTGAAGCCATTCGTCGTCCAGTCCAGTGTGCTGTGTGCGCTGCTTTTGGTGCAGTTTCATGGCAATTGTGCTTTGTGACACAAAGCAATTCTTCAGTGAAATAGCAGCCAAATATATGTTGAGTTTCTTGGTTGTTTTTCAACTTTTCTTTATTTAGGCTGGTATTTTAAAAGAGTTGAAATGATGTGCGGAGTCTCGTCAGCCTCACCATACGCTGAGGCCGTGTCCGTGTCCTTGCGGTGGAGGATGGCGTCAGTCCGTGGCAGGAGGCAGAGCCTGCCTGAGGACCTGGCTTGGCGATTCCCCTGAGGCTTGTCCTGCAGGGACAGGACGTGCAGGAGGACATCTCAGTCTAGAAATGTCCCTGAAATTGTCTTGGCACCTGAAGACCTGCAGGGATTTGACACAAGCTCAGCTCCTGTACTGCCCTTGGATCTCTCCAGGTCCAAGCCTGGTTTATTTATGCAAACAGAAATGACGTGCTGGAGAAACATGAACGGGTTTTTGTGCAATTTAGAAAATAATTTTAACATAACACTTTTTTTTTTTTTTTTTTTTTTTTTTTTTTCCCAGGGAAATGCAAACAGTTTGCCCCCAAATCTCAAGAGCCAGACTTTGTAGTGTCAAGGATTTCTTCTGTCAGGTGTCTAGTTTTGAAAATGCCTAGAGTAGAGATCTCTGGTTATCTGGTGTATTTGAATTGCTGAAAGTCCCATCCTGCAAACTGCTGACTGAGCTTGGATGAAGCTAAATTTGGGTAATGAAAGATGACCCACTGTAAAGAAAATGCTGGGAATGGTTCTTCTGTTCACCTCTCTGTAAGATTCTCAACAAGATGTTTCCATTTTTAATTCTCCTTATGCATCTGTGAGATGAAACGTTAAATTTTAGCTCAGAGATTTGTTTCTCCTTTTCTCTTCCCCCCCCCCAGTACTTAGGTGTGCATTTTCTAAGGATCAGTTGCTAGGTTTAAAGAAGCAGAAGCAATTTTCCTCCCATGCAAGAGATGTCCAAAATTCTCATGCCTTCTCTAAGCTACAGCAGAATAATGGGAGGCTGGTGGTAGTGTTGTGCTGCCATTAGCTTCGCTGCTCGGTAGCTGCACATCAGCACAGTAATCATTTTCAGATTTACAAGCATTAAATATTTTAATTTAATGCCTTGGCTCTCTTGTAATTCATGCACTTAATTATATGATAATTACTCAAATGAAAGAGATACAGCTGCTGTTGTATCAATTCTTCTAGGAATCTGAGATTTTGGAATTAGCCTTTGATTTCAGGGTGGGTTTTTTTCCTGGCCCTTTCCAAAAGCTGGTGGGCACTTAAAGGTAATATTTTTGAGTGGAATAGAGGCGAGTTTCAGGTAATGTTACCATCCTAGCTTCTTTTGCTGGAGAGGTGTACATTTGGCAGCTGAGGGACTGGACATGGCGCTGGCTGTTTTTACTGCTCCTTGTGGATTATAGTCATTAAAACGGAGGAGCTAAAGCAAAACTTCCCCAGCGCAGGACCCTGCTCCATTACAGATGGCTGCGGAAGGAAGTAAACTGCAGGAAAGAGGTGTGTGTGTTTGTGTACATGTGCACATAACTGTATAGAATTTAATACCTTCATAATGGGCCAGTTGGCCAGTCTGCAAGCACTGCACAATGAAATCACACAATAAAGTCAAGCATAAAGGTTCAACCAGGCCAAACAGACCACCAGCTGGAACAAAAGGATCTGGCACAAAGGCAAACCCAAGTGACCTCAGCAGAGAAGGGCAATTAACACACAGGGTGAGGAAGAAAAGAAGTTAGCAAAATAAGTTAACAAAAAAAGCAAAGTCGCTTCAAAGAAGGGGCCCCCTAGAATCCGTGGAGGATAACGCTGCCAAAATACACGGTACATCCATGAGGACCATGCAGCTGCCATCCCAGGGCTGCAGCACCTCCTCTGCAGGATAAGCGCTCATTCTGGGCGTCCTGAAGCAGGTAATGCCCCAGACTCCTGCCTGGCTTCTGCTTTCTAGCCTGCAGTGGCTCTGTGCTTAACTACTTAAGGTATGTAGCAACAGGCTTTTTCTTACGAGAAGCAGTAACTATAAGACAGTGGAACAAGTCTTCAGATATTTCGTATCTTGATTGTAGTGTATGTTTCCACTTCTCAAAAGTGGAAAATTAGCATGGGAGTACTTTTTGGTTAGGAGATGTGCTTGTGAAAGCCTCCATCAACCTATTGGGAATTTAAATTACTTAAGACCTTTGAAAACTGTTCCACATATGTGTGCAGCTTGCTCTGCAGGGATGTTAGTACCACATCCCTGCAAGCCTCTGCTGAGTAGGGTCAGGGAAGAGGGCCATGCTCTACTCTCTGCCAATACTCTAACCCTTCCACACTGAGCCCCTTGCAGTGTATCAGGAAAGGAGGAGCAGTTTCAGGGCTTGTGCATAGAAAGGAGAGAGACGTGCTTGTGGGCAGGTGGGAGAGGGGCCGTTCCCCGCCGTGGGGTTGGTGGAGCTCTCTGGAATCGCCATCTGCAGAGCTCTGCATCCGTATTTTAATTTCTGGTGGTTTGCTGCTGCCCTGTCTTCTAGCCCCAAGTTGATTAAAATGTTAGGTGAGCCTTTGGCGCCAAACCGCGAGACCTGTCCCACTTGAAGCAGGGAGTAGCAGCCGTGGGGCCGGTGCGGCGTCCCCGCAGCAGAGAGGCTCTTGCTGAGCCCGAGCTCCTGGGCAGGCGCAGGGCAGCGGGCATGGTCAGCTCAGCACCGGTGCCTGCTGTGCTTTTTGAGAGGGGGAGGTTCTTTGCTGCCTGTTTACTGAAAAATAGAGAAAGCAAGAGACTTTTTAACAGCTACCACTGTAAAGTTTTATGAAAACACGTTGCAGCCATATTTTAAGTTTTTTGGTGGTGGTGGTTGTTGACATGTGAGATTATGCTTAATCCCTCAGGGACTCAGGATATTTTGTAAGAATTGTAAGTGTAAATATTTGGCAATAGTTCCATATCCGTCCTCTCAGAGTCCCACTGGAATAGATGATGACGGGTTACTGTACTGCATGTAGTTTCTGTTGATGGCAGTAGCAGATTTAACACTTCTGCACAGTTGCATTTTACTTTATGAGTATTTGAAGTTTGTCTTGTGTATGTGAGGTAGTTGCTCTGCAGCATGCTTTCTTGGAAGAGGATGTAATATTTGTTCAGGTTCTTAAAAGCTGTAAACGAGACAGAGCAAACTATAGGCCAGTTGCTATTGAAAATACACAGAGATGTTTTTAATTGCTGAAGGCATCTACCATAAAGCAGAAATATTTATTTGCCTGGCTTGTAGTCTGATTGTCTGACTTACAACAAGGCTGAATCCATTCAAACAGTTACTGGAAATTGGTATTTGAACTTGTGAACTCAGGAAAACTCCTAATCTGCTCAGAGGTCTCTGGCGTGCCCTCGGAGCCCGGCAGACTGTTGTCTCAAGCTTTCCTTTAACTCTCCAGAGACCTTGGTGGCTGCATTTCTGAGTTCCTGCCTATATGCGAGTTGCACCAAAAGGGTTACAAAATTTTAAACCCTGTGTATGCAGACAATTTTCAGCTAGCTTACAGCAGCTGCGGAGTCGTGCTGATAGATTAAAAGCAGCTCCCAGCCCCAGAATGAAGTACATTAGAGCTCCTGCTGAGCCGAGCTGGGGTGAGGCCTACACAGCTGTCATTTAGGCCAAGTTTCCAACTGAAAACTGAAGAAAAGGATGTAACTTAAAGAAAAGTTATATTTTAAAATAAGGCATCTGGTTATTAATCAGATATAGACGGGAGTTCAGTTGTACAGTGGGTTTCAGCCTCAATAGCCTGACACTTGGGAAGGTAGGGAGATAATTTTCAAGGATCAAGAAGAGGCATGTCCAGTCAAAGGCTGTTACTCAGTGGCACTGTAAAAATAATCCTTTTTTTCTGTGCTTGTCTCTCTCCCTGAAAAATAGATAGAATGTAAGTATTCTTGAACTGTTGCACATCTGAGTGAGAGAGGCTGATCAGCTCACGCAGTTGCTTTTCACTGATACTGACCTCGAAGCGCAGCTGATTCCCCGGGGAATGCGCTCATATAAATCTGAGGTAGCAGAGGGGAGGTATTTATAAGAACAGAAATCTTTATGGCCTGTCCTCCGTTTCCCGGTACGTCCTTACCAGGGGAGAGGTGAGTCTCCGTTAGCGTGGCAAGTTCAGGAAAACTGGTGAGCACAGCTGATCCCTCACCTGCCCACCCCTGTGCCCCGTGGAGAGCAACGCCGCACTGGGCACAGTGCTGCCGCTCGCCCCTGCGCCAGCTTCTGCTGCTTCTCTGCAGGAGCACGTTTGTGTGACCATGTCTCATAAATGAACTGCTGCCTTTCGATTCCCTCTTCGCTTCCATGACCAAGAGTAGCTTGCTTGTCTTTGGTGCATGCCAGCTTCCAAGTGGCTTCTCAATTTTTAATGCAGAGGGTCATTCATGAAAAACTGAGCAAAGAATATAATTAATTCATATTATCACATTGACATACTTTGGCTTCCGAGGACTTTGTACTCGTTCTTCACTTAAATTGCCTGTACAGTTGCAACAGATCTGGCCTTCCTCCTCCCTTGTTAACTGACTGTTTATCTCGCGGTATCACCTGCAAGTGCCCAAACCAGATTTATCTCTGGTTTATTTAAAATAAAATATTCCAAAATATTTGTTTAAAATACTGACTTTTGTCTGTATATAGTGTATGGTATGAATAATTTGTTGGAGTTCAGATACAGTGTTTCAGTTCTTATCAGAAATGTATGATATGAATTTGAAAGTATGCCCTCTCGCTTGCTTTCTCATGTATAGTGCATAATGAATTTCCAGCTTGGCAGAAAGGAGAGGATCAGAGTGGAAGGCAGAGTATACCATGAGGATTTACCATGATACTGTTGAAAACAATATGACAACTCTGGATAATTTCTTGGTTACTGAAGTAACAGTCTCGTCTGGGAAAGGACCCTATAAAATAAAGAAGTTGTGTTCTTCAGCTAAAGAATAGCTGTCAGTAATTAGTTAAGTTAATGTCATAGGTGCCTGTTTCTAGTTTCCTTGTTTGTTACAAACTATCCAACATTTTTCAGCATCATCCAACATTAATGTTAGCATACATCAAACTATTTTTTTGTATATAAATTGGGGATTACTTTGGATATTAATGAATGTATATAATGAGTTGAAAGGCATGGTAAAGCTCGTGAGATCTATTTGTAGTATGTGCAGTAAACATTGGTGTTCCAGCAGTGTAGGTGGACCAAATCAGTGATCTTCTCAGAACACTCAAAGCAAAAATAGTAATTTTCTTTGGGACCTTAGATCTAAAGTCCAACACATGAACTCATTCTAGCGTGGTGGTTCTTAATATATTAAGTTTTGGAGGTGATACTCCTCTGTGGGATCGTGCACATGTGTATATGTTCGTATAGATCCTGTTATTTATTTATTGATATTGACAGTAATGAAAGATGTTTTTCACTTGTGTGGCAGAACAGAACTAATGCAAATTCCGTAATCATCCCTGAAGTATAGAGGAAGTAACTCAAAGAGAAACCACTCGGCTTGGCTATTGCTGTGACTCACCAAATAGTGACAAAATAAGAAATGCATATGTTGAACTTCCTATTCTATGTGGAGTATGTGATAACTCAGTATTTTCTCGCTTTGGTGAACACAGGGCCCGTATGTGCATTTGGCTTCTAGTAGAGTCAGATAAATCACCTTTGCCAGCCCTTGAAAAACTTCTGGGCTAGCAAGACTTCCTGCTGTTTGTAGAACAAGGTTAGTAGGTTAGTCCAGAGCTGGCATAAAAAGGTATGAAGCACTTGTAATGAGCTAAATATCTAAATTTGTTAAGTGCTAAATATTGAGCATAATTTTCTACTTCTGATTTTGAAACCAGTGTGATGAATGTTCTTATTAAACGTAGTCGCAACAAATGCATACGTTACAAAGTTTCATGGTAGGAAAATTGAATTATATATAGTACATTTAAAAGGCATTATAGGCCTGAACCACAGAATATATCACAGTTAGTGGAAGCGAAGCTTGCTGCTGTTCTGTTGCTCTTCCAGAAAGGAGCATTGTACTGTAATATCGGTAATAATATCAAAAGAGGCAAACAAAAAAAGCCCAACAAAATTACAGTTTTAGCAGCTGTTACTTTAGTAGCTTGAGTTCTTAAAGATTTTTTTTCTCACTCAGTTTAGGAATGATATACTGTAATCTGCATCACTGTGAGATTTTAGTTTTCTGTTAACTAGTTCTTGCCATAGAATAATTCCTAATGTAGATGGTTGTAGGTGAATGAATTGGTGTGCAAACAGAATTAATGTGTTTGGGGGCAGGTTTTGGTTTTATGTGGTGGAGTTTTTTTTCTGGTTTTTTTGGTTGGTTGGTCGGGTTCTGTGTGTCTTTTAAGGTTTGGAGTATTTCTAGCTATCTAATCTCATCTGAACACATGAGGGGCTGAATATTACATATTTACATTTTGGATACCCGCGTCAATTTTTGTGTTAGCATGGCAATTTTATATTTGCTAATGTGCAGAAGCTTTCTTCACTTCTAAAAGGTTTTATTTTCATTAAGCTACGAATGCAGAATGTCTGTCAGGTTTTTTTGCGTTAGCTCGGCTGGTTTATCTTAAGCATACTCGGTAGACTTGCCTCAGTTTTTCTCAAGCTATTGTTCTTTTTTACACCGCGTTTGCACACTGCAGTGCATCTAGGGAATTTCAGCAGTCGGAATATACATGAAAAGAGACCCGCTCTACTTTCATAAGGTCCCTGGATGAATTGGACGAAACCTCAAGGCCCCATGGTGGAGCCAGAGCCACATTCATATTCCTTGCCATCACCACACATATGATAGCATGAAGCCCAGACCAATCGAAAACTTGACAGTAAGCCTTTTGATTTTGCGGGGAAGCCTTCATCAAGCTGAGAGAGGGAAGGGAATGTAGCCCAAACTGGACTTCATACTGTGGCAAGTTTGAAATCCCAGCCCAACCACAGAGCTGCTTGATTGGAATAGTTGGAAACTGTGTCCAGGAATTCGGCAGCGAGAACTTGGCTTTCAGCAGCTCCTGCCTTTTTAAAGGAAAATTCACCATATGGGTCACTTAGGAGCCTTACTTATTCTGTCGTAATTTTAAATACGCACATTCTTGTAAAGTATAGCTGCCACGCATACTGTATAGTGTTTGCTGCTGTACGTTTCTAATTCACAGCCGCTTTGTTTCTTCGCCTTATGGTGGAATGCTCTTGGCTAAAGCTGCCATGCTTCGACATTGCATTCTAGGCTGCTTAATTATTTTGTCCTTAGTCTCCTTAAGAAACAAAAGAAACCCTCCTTTACACTGCATGTGTTAGTATTAGCTGCTTCTTTAAACATTGTATTGTAGGTATGTTATGAAACTGATTTCTACTTGTTTGTGTGGGAATTCTGGTGGTTTGTCAAAACTACCATTGAATTCGCTAATGACACGTCGTCGAGTTATGCCATTGATTGACTATTATTCTTGTTCATCCTTTTCTGGCTCGCATGCCTGGGCGCTGGCACACACCGATAGCTGCAGTGCGTTACTGCTGATGGTGCCTCTGGGTCTGCAGGTGGAGGAGCTGAGAATTTCCTCCTGGGGGAGATGACAGAGCTTCTCCTGCAGTTCCCCCTTGGAATACTTAATTTTAAAACTTCGAAAATTCTGCGGGTTTGGTGCCTAGAACTACATTTTATTCTTTGTTACCCCTGGAATTATGATCCAATTATCCTCCAATCCAGCTCTCAGTCAGACAAACTCTTGTTGACTTCCATGAGAGTTTGTCTAATTAAAAGATGAGTTGGGAGTGCAGACGAGATAAATACCAGAAGCATGTAGAAAGTGGCAAACTGATAGATTTGTGCTTTGTGTCAGAAGGTCATCCCTATAACACACTTTTCCTGATTGCGATGGGAGACTTTTTTCCATGGAGTGGTGCATAGTCCCCCCTTCAGTGCAGTGGTGCCTTTTATAGACTGCGATTCCTTGTGGCTGAAGCACAGTGCAAAACATTTAATGTTGTCTCATGACAAGTAGATGGGAGTGCTGCTGCTTGAATTTTTTTTCATATTTTTTTTTTTTTTTTTTTAGCTGCAGCACAACTTCTGGTGGGGGGCCTCCCCCCAACAAAAAGGTAGGGAATGGTTGGTGGGATGCTTGGGACATAGTAGGAGCCTGGCCCTGAGCACTGGAGGGGTTTATCTGCAAGCCTTCCTCTCCTTCGGCACACGCAGGAGCGCAGCTGGAAGGAGGTGCCGGGGTTTGCCGTGCCCGCTGCTCACACGCTCTCCGAGGACTGTGTTGGCCGTGAAGCAGAGCGGAGGCTTGGTGCAGATCCATCCCCGTGGCGTGTTAAGGCTCTGTTGGATCGGCTGTTCAGCAACGTTTCCTCAGCCAACATTTTGGGTTTGGTTGGTTAGATTATTTCTTAGTACAACACTCTATAAGAGCATTTACTTTAGCTAATAAGTTTTAGGGTGAGCTTGGAAGGTTTGGATGAATCAATTTTAAGCACAAAAAAACAGTAGAAAATTATTAGCTTGTGAAGCTTAATGTTAAGGAGGACTGTAAACCAGAACTTTTAAGATTGAACTGTTAAGCATTCAAATATCTTTATAGTTTGCAGAACCAAGAAACATCAAATTTGAGACTATAACATTGAACCAGTCTACATCTTGACCCCATAACTGTATTAAATGTGAATATGCAAAAATTGCATGTTATAAAACCATATACAGGGTGACGCCTTTGTTAGGTTGTATCTAAATAGCTACAAAGTGTAAACATCTCTATATATCCAAACTGTAGGTGACTTTCTGAAGGTCTATAGAGAGAAAAGCTCTGGGTGAGTCTCACCAAGAGCTCTTTGCGTTGGATCCCAGCGGGTGCTGGGTGCCCAAAGCCGTCGCCACGTCCCTGGGAGAGCAGGGTGCTCTCAGCTCTAGAGAGGGTGGCTCTGGAGCCCTTTCCTTTTCTGTCCCTCAGCACTGCAGGGTAGCTGGTGCCAAGAGCTCCAGTCAGTCTCACTGCAGTGCAGCCAATCGCTTCAAAGAAATTTTTGTGAAACTGGAGTATCCCACATTATCAAGAGTTAATAATTATAACAAATATAAGCTTTGCGATTAAATAATGTGCAGCTAGAATAATTAATCACATCTTGCACTGAGCAATGCTTAAGACTTCTAAAGCAGCAATAGGTGGAGAATTTAACATTTAAAGATCCCTTGAAATGCCAGGGAATGAATATAAATGACTGGGTGCACTATAGCATCTTGATATGGTGATGCCAGCCAATGAAGGTTCAGGATTCAATCCTGCTATTTTATAATAGGCTAGTAAATATTTTATCTTGTGTCGTGTTCCTTTTACATTACATTTTAGGCCAAGCCCATCACTCCCTTAGCCAAGCAAAAGTTTAAATTAATTTAATTTGTTAAAGGGCTGATACTGTCTGTTTACCTCACTGCCCGGGCACATGAGAGGAGAGGGGCGCTTTTCTCTCTGTGCTTTTTTTCTATTTCCTCAACCTGTTCTTCGTTTTAGGATTTAAGCCTTTATTTTTTAGGAGCCTTGTCTCACTGGAAAAAAAAAAAAAAAAAAAGAAAGATAATCAAAATATAGTGCCATTTTGTTTGCTTTGATGAAGGCGCAGACCTGGGGAATCAGTGCTGTGCATAAGCTGCCTGACCCTGCAGTTTCTCTTACCAGGGGCTCATTTGTATGCAGAGGGGATTAGTCAGAATTTACTGTAGCTTCGCCCTGGGGAGCTGTGAACTCCCTAGGAATATGCTCTGACGAAAGCGTGCAGTTGGTAAGATTAGAACAAACCCTTCTGCTACAGAAAGTGCCTTGGTCACTCACTAGGCCTCCAACATTGAAATCATTTTCATTTATAACCTTTTTGATCATTCAACCTCAAAGAAGCCTTGGCTTTTATGACAGCTTGCACCGAAATTGCCCAATTATTTGGGGGGGGCAGGGAGGAAAGGAGTGAGAGAGAATCTGAAAACAGTCAGATGTGAGAGACAGGGCACTTGATCTGTGCTCATGGCTTTTTCTTCCCTTCTCCTACCAATATTTTTACAGCTGTTGACATATATTGAGTTACATGTGGCTGTGCCATATCCCCGTGGTATAGTTTCAAAGATCTGTTCACCATAAAGTGTGCTGTTCTCAAGTAAATGACTCTGACTTCAAGAAAGCACAGTAGTTTAAATGTTACTATAAATACAGGAGCTAAGACATTTTAATTATAATTTTTGAGTTATACGGTGCTCTGTACGTACACTAGGCATTTACAAAAGGCTGGGGATGTGCTCAGGTTACTGTGCTCTCTTGTGGATAAGGCAGTAACTGCAAGCAGCTCCTCTTGCCGATCCCCTTTATTTACATGTATTTCCACAGTGTTTATCGACAATGAGCATCTTCAGTTTGGGAGTTCGACTGTGAGAGCTAAAGAAGAGAGGAAAAAAAGCAATTCGGCAAAAGATAGATTCAAACTCAGATTCAAGCGAATTTTTTGCTTCGGGATGTCCTAGAAATGTTACTTTTGTCAGAGTACGTTATAACTTTAGTTAGGAAATATTAGCCCATCTATTGTCCTTTCAGTGCCCTTCCAGCTCGCATCTGGTAACTAGGGCAGATTGAGAATTCACTACTAACAGATCTGTCAAATTTTTGAGAAAAATCCCAGGGTGTGAGTTCATTGCTGATTAATTTTTTCATCAGTGTAGCGATGTTGGCTTTAGTGAGGTTATTCTTAATTTGCTCTGATGAAAGGAGGAAGGAAATCATTCTCAAAGTGGGTGCTGCCGTCTTGGGAATAAATAGGTAGAGGATGTGGGGGAAGCGCAGATGAGCAGCAGTATGTGCCAGGAGGTTAATTTTTAGCTGTCAGTGGGTTGATGGTGATGTTGTTCGCTTTTAAATGGAAAACAAAACATGCATAAAAAGCTTTTACAGGGTTTTGTCTCATACATGAGTACCAGTTATGCATGGTAAAGGCTTCCACCCTGGATACGGAGATCTGATCCTTTTACATTTGGGCTGATACATACAGCAGAACGGTGACTATAAGCTTAAAACGATTTTGTAGTACGGCAACATCGTCCTTTGGAGAGCTCTGCAACTGAGATCTAACAAATCAAGTATCAATAGGGCTTCCTAAATGAATTTGTCTTCCTGCAGTACCTGTGACAGAGCCATTGTAATGGAGATTTCAGCTCTCTCTGCTGTGACTACTGCAGTAAAAGCAGCTCCTCTCAGTGCCTTCAGGGCCTGAACCAAGGTTCAGTAGAATCAGTAAAAAAATCTTTTGATGACTGAAACCAATTTTGGATCAAGCCTTTACTGCAGGCTTGGATGCCCATCATTGCTGATGGCATGTTTTTGGTCATGCAGTCTACTAATCTACATAAATTAATAAATAATATGCATAATAAACAGCACACGTACAGTAAAATGCATCTTATGGTTGCCCTGAAAGACTGATGTGGTTTCTAGCAGTATTCCTCAAGTATTCCCCAGGGCCTCCACAAGAAATGCTGCTGAAGTCTGAGGGCTTTGGGCACTGTGGAAGTACTTGGTGCCATGGCCAGCAGATCCTCCTTGGCCATTAGCTGGTGCCCCAGTGTCACTCAGCCGAGGAACGCTATGTACTTCCTTAAAGAACAGTTGCTGTGGGCTACCATCAGAGCTAGGTCCTCTGGCCTTTCTCCTCCAAAATCATGACAGATACTTTTTAAGGTGTTTTTGAGTAGCAGTGGGAAAGTATGCGGGCTGAAGAAATTGTAGGAAGGTGCTGCAAACATTTGGCCAACACTTAATGTCTTTTACTGGACTTGGACTCAAATCATTGTGTGCTTCCTTTGCTTATGACTTCACCTCTTTTGTGAATCAAACCCAGCTTTTCTGCTGTGCAAATTGTACAGGACAGTGAAGTCCAGAGAAAGATTTCTTTCTCTCTCTGAGCATTGTCACCAATTCTTGCTTAAGAGAGCAAGACCAGTCATCTCAAGCACTTTGCAGGTTGTTTTTTCTTTCAAAAACTTCTTTCAAAGTTGGAGCGTAGGCGAATGATCTGAATGATGAAGGTAACTATAAGCCTCATACTGATGTACCTGGTCCCTGGGCAACACTTCGGATGGCAAAAGCTGCCTGTTTGTGTTCGCTTACCAATGTTTCTGTACATGATACCTTCTATTATCCGTGCTAGCTAAGCAGGCTTCTTCCTGAGAGGGGGATTAGGATGCTTTGATAACACTGTATTAATGCATAGTTAGCCATATACATATGAAGTGTTTAATTAATTTTGTGGATATTTTTGGTTATGTAAATGAAACCCAAGCAGTAGTAAGTCCTGTTGCTAGAGGTAGCTAGCGGGCCAGCTACCTTGCAAGCAGATGTCTGGCTGTGAATTCATCAAAGGATTGTGCGTATGATTCTTAGCGTTTCTTCTCATTATCACATTTATCAGGGAGCACAGATGAGCCGTTTTTTTCCCTACATCCTCTTGGATGGTTGCTTTCAAAGGAGGAGACTGGAAACAGGCAGTGTCGAGGATGCAGCATCTTCCTTACCCGTGCCATCTCCGGGGACGCGCTGGCTCGGGCAGGCTGGGGCTGGCCCCGGGGCTCCAGCAGAGAAGGGCAGGACTATCTCAGGCACTCCTGGGGCAGCTGAGCAAGACAGGCTCCCTCCTGCAGCCTGAAAAGCTGGGGCATGTTCACTTCCTTCTCTGTCTTTTAAATGACTTGTATTTGTCTGGTCTGCTTAAGATAAAATTTAAGATTTATATTCAAAGATGCTGACTGACATGTTTCCTTTATGAATTCTTGTGGATTACTATTGATTTTTGACTGTGGTTTTCAAAATCCTACTTCTAGGACTCTGGAGATTTCCCTGCTGCAATAATAATGTATTGTCATTCTTAATATCTCAGATCCTTGACACAATATTCATATTAAAACCACAAAAAAAGCTACATTAGAGTAACACCGAGGGTCTGACTGGAACCCACCAAGGCAGGGGAAATCAAAGTCAAGGCTGAAAATTAGGGCTGACACTGTGAAACGTATCCCATTGTACTTAAGTGCTGGAGTTCATCTGTGATTGCAAGATCACTTGCGTTTGAGATGTATTCCTCTGTACAGCAGGAATGAGTTATGACGTGTTGTAAATGTCAGGATTAACTATGGTAGTTGAGAGTGCCGATTTTTGTGGAGAGCTACACAAACCAGCATTATGGAAGTCACTTTAACGTATTTTATGAACTTTTGTTCTCTTTCACGCGTACTGCTATTAAAAATTCATTCTGCATTTCTGCTGCTTGCATAATAATTCTGGATCAAATCATTCAGGTCAATTAGGACAGAATGAAAATGTCAGAGCATTATCTGTGTGAGCTTGTAGGCATTTTTCCTTTAACTATGTCGCCCCAAAAACGTTATGTGGACATGCATAGTCCTTTGCATGAGTGTGCTAGATGGTTTGATTTATTCACCTGAATGATGTAAATGTGTTGTCTAAATGCTTGTAGCACCAGTGAGATGTGGGAAGGCCTTCCATGTGACAGTGTCTTTTGACCTTTCTCATACTGCCTCCTTGGGAATTAAATTTTTCCAGCCAAACAATTTTCTTGCTAAGTTTGAGAGCTTACTTGCATTGGTTTCTCACTGTGCAATGCAGACCCTGTGGAGCATTAGGAGTGGGAGTGGAGAAATAAGAGGGAGGTTCCCCGTGGCTGAGGAGAGGCCGGGAGGGTGTTTCAGGCTGATGGACACCTCCAAGGGACATGGGCTGCTCGTTTGCATGGGGTGCACACACTTCTCCACTGCTGGCACCCACATTGGCACCAGGAGGGAAACAGAAGTGGTCTGGCAAAATTAAACATATCAGCTAAAGATATAGGGTTTGGAGCAAGGTGTTTTAACCATATTTTTGTTAATGGTTTTAGAAATGGCTGTTTATTCCCCTTTCCACCTGCTTCTCTCCTGTTATTAATGCTCACGTGGGAGTCCATCTGATGTTAACCTCTTAGTTTATCGAGGCAATGGTAAAGGGTTTCTTTATAAATGAGAGTTACGGGTCATTTGCATACATCTAGGATTTCTGGTTTTTGTCTGCTATGTTTAGCAGTGAACAGATAGGGACAGAAAGCAGATTCATGGATTCCTACCAGAGTGCAGCATTCAGAACTTGGTTTGCTAAAGCATCTGAGGAACTCCACACACATGGATATACACGGTTTGTGCAACATGACTTATTAGTCAGCAGTCTCGATGATGACCAAAGGACATGTGAAGGCATATTATTTTGATGTAGATTCTCACCAGCTTTACTTGTTATCTGCCTGTGAAGACACCACTGGACTAAACTGAGGTTTGCTGTGGGTAAGTGGGACTCCATCAAACACCAGCACTGTGCTATGCTGCGCAGAAGCTCTCACTAAATTTGGATATTCAGCAGCACTTGTGTGTTCAACAGCATTCGTGTATGTTGTTTACTGTTACAGACATTCTGGTGTTGGAAAGCGCAGCACTACCCCTTCTGCTTTCAAAGATGTGGCAATTTCTGGATGAAATTATTTTTGTAAAGGTCAGGTGACGTTACAGGTTTACCTAAAAAGCTTATTTTCCTCTGGAGAGATGGCTAATGTCTTTCCCTGATCACGTGGCTGGCACTTTGCATTGGTTAACATGATTTGAAGAGCAAATACTGGTAACTTGCTATTCATCATGCAGTGATTGGTTGTTTAACCTACTGCAAATTGCAGTTTTATCGTATCCACCAACATCTCCGAAGTGTAGTGTGTTTGGAAAGGATGTGCAGTTATTGTTTGCATGCGCTATGAGGGTGAGGTATTTCATCTGAAAATACTAAGTCAACGTTAAACAACACTGGATCACAAAACTCTTAAATAGAGAAAATCATTAAAGGAGGCTTTAAAAACACATACCTGCCCTAACACTATCACAGCTGATCAGTTTAAAGTAAATTCAGTATTTGCAAGAAAAAAATTGGATTTGTTCCTTTGAAATTATGTATGTCTAAGTTAATCTTTCAAGTGAGTTATAAATCCCTGTAAATGAGGTTAGCATTGGAATGAATTATAGTTACAAAAATTGGAGTGAAGATAAATCATGTTTCCTTGGTGAAAATCTAATAATAGCTGTTGGGTCCATACAATGCTGCTCAGACATAGATCCCCTGTGCTGTGACCGTGATGCGCTCCGAGGAGCTCACGCCGCCTGCCCGTGAGACCAGGGTCTTCAAGGCTCAATACTGGGCGCTCCCATTAATTTAAGGGTTTTATTAAAAATACCACACTTGACCTGGTGCAAGCAGATGCACACCTGAAACGAGGAAACAAAAGGACTGGACTGCTATATTTTGTAAGAAGCAACATGGGATTTTTTAGTTTAAGGGTGATGGTAATCCTGAGTCTACTTATGCATCACAAGGCCACCTGGCACTTCGTTAACCTGTGTCAGAACAAGCGTTTTTGGGGCAAAGGGGTGGGGGGTGAATTGGCAGTACAAAGGCTCTGCATAACAGTGCAGGCGAGGTGGAGCGGCGCGGCTCTGGCGAGGTGTGCTGACCTCCCTGACCTGGTACCCTGCACAGGAATTAACTTCGTTGTTTTACAGAGTCAGACCTTTAAAAAAAAAAAAAAATCCTTTGAGGCCCTCCCCATCCTTATCTAGGAGGGATGTTGGGGAGACGTTGGTAACAAGGATCTTGGAGAATTGTTAGTATTAAACTGCTGTCAAATTACCAAAGTGTAACGATGTACAGGACGGGCACTTTCAGCCACTGTCTCTTCAGTGTGTGGAAGAATGTCAAAGGGAATATTTTGTGACAGTTCCTTGTGACCCAGATTCCACTGAAGTCTCTTATAAAATAATCTTTCAGTGAACACTACTCGCACGTCCTAAGGACACCTCATCCCCATGAACCCAAAGGCAGGAGTGAAGCTGCTGTGCACTGCGAGATCTGTGACTTTCTATCTGAGAATTTCGGTCTTGTTTGATAGTTCAGCCTTTGTGCCCTGCAGATCCATTTTAAATTGTCTGAAGCAGGAATAAATCTATTACAATGACCACCATTTTTATTTTCTTTTAATAATACAAGATGGGTCTGTGAAGAGGTGTTAAAAAGTAGAAATGAAAGGCATAAGTTGTAAGGATAACCTGTTCATTGGACAAACCTGCAATGCAGTAAATAATAACCCCAGAGGTGAAAGACAGCCTGTTCTAGAAAAAAAAAGGCAGTGGAAAAGACTTTTTTCTTCTTCTTTTTTTTTTTCTTTCTCTTTTTTTTTTTTTTTTTTTGCCCCCCCCTGTGGGTTTGGGGGAGAAAAGGTCCTTTATTCTTTAGTAACTTTTCTGATTTTAAATATGTGCTTGTCTGGTCATAAGGAGCAAGGTCATTCCTACTGCTCAGGGCCTGGGCTTTGTGCTGGCATTGGCGGAACTTCTCTCCTCTCTCCTTTTCCTCCCTCCCTCTATCTCTCCTTTTCTTTTTCTCCTGAGGTGCAGATGGCCACATTTGCAGGTTAACTGGAACAGCTGGAGGCACATTATTAGCTTCCTGCTGCTAACTCATATTTGCTTAGATTTTTTTTTTTTTTAACAGCAACATAATTTACAAGTAGTAGGCCAGTGACAAAGCTGGCATGTTCTAAATCCGCATCTGATTTATATAATGCTGTTACTTATCAGTGAATGAAGTCATAATTATTGCTTTGTACCATTAAATAGCATAAATATATAAACTGTTATACAAATTGCAGCAAATGTTTCCTCTAGGGAGCTCTAGACAAAATTTTAATGTAGTGCATTTGTCTGTGGTGGCAGTTTCTATGGTATATAATAATGTTGATAAATTTTACTGTAGCAAGTGACATTTTATAACATTAATCCTGGTGGTAAAAATCTGATGAATACTACAGCTGTACTGGTGGGTACAAGAAGAATGAGAGCTTTTGACACCAAGTGAATTGATTTTAATAGTGCTTTAAGGCTCCAGAGCACGAGGATGGTGCAGAGATGGCAGATCCTTCACTGGAAGGGAAGAGAAAGAACTCGGGTGGTCTCTGGACAGTGAGGCACTGGGGAGCTTGACTTGATGATGGTGATAATTAATTCTTTTAAAAATCTTTATTGATTAATACATCCTTTGCTTTGAAAACCAGAAGGAAACCAAATGGTGCGATGAAAACACTTAAGGTCCTCACCGGTTATTTAAACACCGCGCATGTAAGTGGAGATGCTGTAATAATTAGAGATGCAGCACCTGGGCTTGAATCTAGTTTCAGGCGCCAGACGTGCGGGTGAGCAGCCCGCTCGCACCGCGACTGCCTCTGCCGCCTGCCACCCAGGGTCCCCGCTGCCGCACAGCTGGGGACGAACCCAGGAGCCGGCGTGGCCCCGCACGAGCTGGGTGGGAAGGCGGCAGCAGAGAAAATGAACTTGCGACGAGGGCTGTGGGAAGCTCGTCCTCTGACTTCACTTGGGTGCAGCAGGAATAGGGTGATACTGGCGGGTTTTAGCGCCTGCCAAAAAACAGGATAAATGATGTTGTGAGTTTTGCAATCCCTTTGAAATGGCTCTTTGTGTTATTTTGGGATCCGGGTCCCAGTGCCTGGGCTGGGGTTTGCCTGTGCTCTCTGTGTGGACAGCAGGGTGGCACTGCCGACGGTGCTGGGCCCAGCAAATCCCCACCAGGAAGCCCTGGCATCGTCACCCTCGTGCCCAATGTGCCTGGCTTTGGTGTTTCTGAAATAGGAATGGTACTTCAGGTGCTCAGGGGTCTCTATATTAATTATCCACGTGATTTCACTGTTAAACAAACTGATGAGGCCCTTTAGCTGCCACGTGTTCTTGATGGCTGCCAAGCACAGGTGAATCCCTTCCATCTACATCAGATGCAGCACAGAAAATAATTGAATGCATGAAACAAAATTATTCTTTGAGGGAGCAATTTCTGGTAGGGACTCTCTTGGCAGAAGTATTTGGTCTAAAATTTGTCTTAAAACTAGCAACTGCTTTTCACCGATCACAAAACACAGGGACACACAAGAAAGGCACTTGTCTTTCATCAACACAGGGTCATATGTTACTCACATGTACCTATTACTTAGCATTCCTACTGATTTTCCAAGGTGGTTTTAGAAATGTCATCTGTTTACTGGAAAAGAGTACGAGAAATATTTCTGCTTTACAACTAATTTGTTAAGGAGCTCGTTTTCTCCAGAGAAGCTTTCAAACAGAAGTGGGTAACTCAAAGGAGAATCTTTGGCAGCACTGTACTCAGGACACTTTTGTTAAAAATGAAGAACAATGCATACTTGGTCATTTAGACTACTGTGACCCTTTCCCACCTGAAAGTGTAATTTTCTGTTTTCTTAATGATGTGACTTCTTTCCTTTTCAAATTCATGCATTGAAGCCCTGAGTTTTATCTTCCAAGATTAGCAAATTTTGAAAGCATATCACTTGGCAAGTTTGAACTTCTTAGTAAAATCTTGTATGACGTTTTATGGCTTGTGCACTAGTTGTTGGTTTTTTTTTTTTAAAAAAAAAGGCAAACCAAAAAAATCCCACAAAAAAAGCAAATTTCTTATGGCTGCCATTAACATTTCTAGAAAGAAAAGCATCTCATAACATACTCTGGAAGTGGGAATCCTAAGCTGTAAGCTGTGTATGTTTGTAATGATTATTGAGCTCAGCTCAATACCTGCCTAAATCGTGTGTAATCGTAGCAGGGGCTGTGCACATTCAGGAAACCTTTGCTGATGTGTTCAGCAATTCTGCAGTGCTTTCCTGCAGAGACCACCAGGCCAGCCCTGGCACTAGGGTTTCAGAAACCACCTCAAAATCTGATGAGAAGCTGCTGTGGTCTCTCATAACGGAGCCGGGTGAGCAGCCACAAGCTCGTGCTGTGGCTCCTGAGTTCCCAGCCTCACCCTCCGGCAGCTGTGAGCAGACTGGTTGTGTTTATTTTGCTTCAGTGTCTTAACACAATTACAAAACTGATGTTCAGCCAGCTTAGTCCGTGGCCGCGTTTGGTTCATCTTTAAAGGATGGTGAAGATGCATTTGATGCCTGTGCATGAAGCAACAGGGCCATCTAGAATAAAAGCATACATTACGTGGACTTCTGCAAAGTCGCTCTGCGTTTGTGTGTCTACTGCAAGCACTTATGCTTGGATGTGGTGTGTGATTTTTATTTTTTTTCAGCCACTGTAAGTAGATCATCTTTACAGACCACAATAAAATGCTTGTGTAATGCTTAACTGTACATTAAGTAAAAACCGGCATTAGAATATCCCTGTATTCTTTCTGTCAGGTAAATAAGAGCATAAAGGCGAGTATCCCCACCACTCCCATTACTGTGAATAGCACTTAGTTACATTAGAAAAATGAGGCATTGTTCTGCCAGCTTTTGTTTCCTTCCATTCATGTAACTTACCCCTTATGAATCCAGCATGCCGACCTGCGAAGCAATGAATTCTGAAATCCAGCTGTCACGGCACACACAGGTACCGTGGCACGGCCACTGCCGGCAGTCGATGGCTAGCACCAGTCTCCTGTGCTCGCAGCTAGAGCGTTACTGGTTTGACCTGGCGTATAACTACTAGCATTTGGAAGCTGTAGGTGTTACGCTGTCTGCTGAAGCATGACTTGTATTGCAGTAAAGCATCACAGGCTGAAAGGGGTTTTCAGCTGTGGTCAGTTACTGGGCTGTTGCAGGGAGAACATGCGGGGTGTTTGGGTGGTAACAGGGGCCTGTGTTGTACTGACACCTCAGCCACCCCTTTGCAGACCAGCTGTCACATCCCGCCCAGGAGTGGGGGACAAGTGACTTAGATTCGTAATGCCCCAATGGAGTGGACAACAGTGAGACAAGTCTCAAAGTCCATACACAAATATTTAATAATTTGTCACAATGTATAAATTGGACTCACGATAATCAGTTTTACTTACAAGATACCTTAGGGCAGGCAATATACTACAACTTAATGGTAACCAGGAAAAGACTAGGTATACGATGAACTATAGCAAACTGCGTGTCACTTAATGATAACAGGGAAAAAGGACATGTAACAACTTCTAACAGGAAGTGTTATACTTAATGATTACAAGAGAGAAACTAAGTATAAACTAAGAAAGCAGTATGATAGGCCTTGCATTAATTAGTGAGAAAGGGGAAAGGGAAAGAAAGAGAGAGAGGAGGAGAGGGGAGAGAGTGGGGGGAAAGAGGCACAGAGATCACTGGTCCGGGTTCCTGCGTTCATCCCAGCAACAAGGGTTCAAGGATGCCGTCATCTTTTCTTCTTCTCCTCCTGCACTTTTCTTCTTTGGTGTCTTCGTCTCAGTCCACGTGCTTCTGTCTCTTGCTTCTACTGTCTGCTTTCTTCTGTCTTCTGCTTCTAATACTTCTTGTATTTAATGTCCCCCCATTTATACACACTTTTCTACATGTGGGCAGTATGCCAGGTCAGGGATCAAGGCACTTCATTGTTTTCGATAATCCTCATTAGTGTATGTGGTTGCCCATCTCCTTGGGAGATATGCTGTGAGACAAGGCCATCCTGCCTCCGCAAGATTCCTGATCTCACGTGTATAATTGGCGCCAGGGCTGTCTGAGGCAGATCCCCTCTACCACATTCCATTTGGCACTCGCCAGTTTGCCGCAAAAGACCAGAAACAGATCTTGTTCTTGAGCAAGCTAGGGGTTTGTAAAATGGCAAGAAATGTTTAAGGCAAACATTCATGCACCTGTCTGCTACACCAACTGAAGCAGTCGCTGTGTTTTGCACTTCATGCAGCTGTTCGGGACCGTTGCAGGTTTGTAAATATATTGCAGCATCTTTTCCTGTACGCTCTTGCTCTGCTGTCCTGTGCATCGCTCCAGGAGGCATGAGTGTCTTCTCTTCCTCTTAAGACTGAGCTCTCGGACTGCAGCTTCACTGCTGTTTGATTTCACACAACTGGACGTGCTCTCCTCACCACCCCTCCAGGCAGCACGAGGGCTTGCAGCTCCAGCTCCTGCACTTCAGCTCCAGACCAGGGCAATTATTTTACAGGGGGCTTGGGGTCAGGAATCAAGGTTCAAAATTGCCTCTGCTCCTGTGGAGAAAGATGTTTGGCCATAAAACCAGGAGGGTCATAGTTGGGAATCACAGCCTGAATGAGAGGGTTTCAATATTGTCATAGAAGATAAAACAAGAGGAAAACATTTTTGAATTTACTCTTTGTGTATTGAGGCCTTTTATGATTCATCAGTAAGTAAATATAAGCTAAGGGAGTGATTTGTTTCTAACAAGCTTATAAAATACTAGAGTCATTTGTGAGTTTATTGGAGTGCTGATTATAAACATTCCCTCATGCACACTCCTTTGTGTCAAATTAACGTTCAAAATACAAATATTGTATCTTTGAATATTTCTGTAATCTCTTCCCTAGTATTTGAGATCTTCGATGAGAGACATTTGACAGTGCTACATGAAAAGTAGCCGAGTGCTGTGTCACAGTTTTGGACGTATTTTTCTCTTTTTTTTGGCACATGCTTTGCTCACGCTGCTTCTTTGAATTGCCTGCTCCATGCTCTAGCATTTCGGGTTTTGATACAATGCGTAATTGATGCTCATCTAGCTGCAAAGATTTAAGTGTTGTGCACGCCGTGCTGCTACTGTGTAGCTTCCCGGGATGTGCCCCGTGCCCTGGCGCTGCAGCTGGGTGATGGGGGAGGCGTCCAGTTGTGCTGGGGCTGGGTGTCCTCATCGCGGTTCCCGCAGCCTTCCAGGGCAGTTCAGGAGCACGGGTGACACAGGGGGCATCCCGGACCTCCCAAAGCACTCCCGAAGGGGCTGGACTTCATGGCCTCACGAGCCTCAGGTGTCATTAGAAGGGGAACCCTGTTCTTGCGCACTCTCATGTGCACTAATGCGGTTTCTGTTGGTAATCATAAGGGACACAAGTGTGAAGAGTAGGCCTGCCCTGCCGCACATCCCTTAGGTGGCTGGCTTAGACCTGTGCCCCGCAGGCACTTTTCCCAAGGGTTGCGCTGTGTGGGGAAGGCTACCCGAGGCCAGGGCTTCTGGGAGGCTGCTGCTTGGGACCAGGGAGCTTTGAGGAGCAGAGCTTGGTTTTGCTCCTTGCTGCCTCTATGGCTACAGAAGTGCTGATTCACCCCCTTCCTGTCGGTACAGTGGGCGTATTTATAGCTTAATCAGACTGAGCTTTTATTCTGCGATTTTGTTTTCTAACCATCCCACTAAAACGTTCCCCATATTGTCACTGTCGGTGCCCAAACTCCTTGCTTTTCCTGTCACTGTGGAACTTGGTTTTGCTCAGCAGAGGAAAATCATGCAAGGGTGGGTCTTAGGCTAAAATTATTGTAGCGCTGCCATTTAAAAAGTCAATTTTTGCCTACAGGCAAAGTATTGTTATCAGAGTTTGTAGCTATTTTGCATATATACAATTGTATCTTCTCTACCTCTCTGGGGTGACAGGAGCAAATACTGACTTCTTAATGTCAGTCATTGAATCTGGGCTTAAAATAAGAGCTCAGAAGAAAAATGAAGAATAAAATGGTGGGTAGCAGGTCTCTGGCAGACCTGTATTGTTTCCTCCTTTTTGGTTCAAATGGAGGCTACATGACAGCTTGATTTGGGATCTTATTTTATTTGAGGGAACAGCTGAAAAGCAGCTTGATTTTTCTTCTTTTTCCACTCTTCCTCAGTAACTTTTGCAGGGCTGTGGAATATGCTCCTTCTCATCTGGGCTTATTAGGTGGGTACCCCTAAATCTATTTCACGTTCAATGAGTGCACATCAGGGCCTTTCGCACAGCAATCCCACCACATCTTTGGACCTTTCCAAGTCGTCTTCTGCATGGCTCCAGTCCATTACTGCAACCAGCAGGTGCTCACCTGCTTGGCCCTGCCCTACCCTCTGTGGCTGGAAACTTCTTAATGTTTCGTTGTGAGCAGGGGCTTGGGGCTTGTGCTTTTTTTGAGGGCTGTTTCTTTAAAATGCAACTTGTGGGAACAAGAGAGCCCAGGAAACCTGTTCAATGCCATGAGTCTGAGATCTGGGTGGGTTTAAGCAAAAATAGTTGTGTAGCAGTCCCACTGTTAATGAGCCATCGGATCCTCCTGGATGTCATTGTGTTTTGATAACGGTGGCATGCTCATGCTTTTCTGTGGCTGGAAGAAGGCTTCCTTGGCGTCATAGTATCAGCATTCCAGATCCCTTTATTTAAGCAAAAATACAGACTTTCCTTATATCTTCCACTAAGTTTTCTGACACAGCCCACATATGTTCTTTGGAGTCTCTGTAGAGCATAAGAGTTTCCACATGGCTTTCCTTAATGGATTAAAAAGCTAATGATATATAAAATGAAGAAAACGTGTTCCTAGAAAATGAATAAAACTAAGTTGGCCGTCTTGTGCACTGGTAGTGTATCTGCCAACAGCCATATGCCTGACTGAGTTACTCACATAATAAAACAGAAAGGGATTTGTTTACAAAGGCAAAAGCCAAAGTACTTTTGAGTTTAGGAGCCTGGAAGAAGGTTTCTGCACATGTTGCCAATGCACTGATGCCCACGCCGCTGTGTGGGAGAGCTTGAAGCCACTGCTTCATTGCTCCTGTCCAGCTCCTTGTGCTGATGACTGACGGATGCTCTCTAAGCCCTGGCTGGTTCACATGTGGACAAAGAACAAATGTAAAGGTGATATTAATATGAGATTAGGTTTTGTGTATTATAGTCAATGATTGTATGTTAGATAAGTGCTACTGAGAGTAGCAGAGTCATTGCTTGGCAGTGAGATCTCTTCCAAGAGGTCACTGGGTTGCAGCTTTTCTCTTATTTGAGATGAGACTGCTACAGGGTATGATTTGCACCTGGACTGTGGAGTGTTAATCGAGCAAATCCCATCAACATCAGTGGGAGATGCTCTGTACATTCACTTCTGCATATTCCCTCAGTACCCGAATATATGTCTGCATAATGCAGAGATGCTTAAGGTATTTTCTTGTTTTCGTGCAGATTCTTCTTTTTGATTGCCTTAAGGAATATCATGTGTTACTGCACCTTAGGATTCATGGCTTAAAATATGTCTGATAGGTTTTTTTCATTCTTTTGGGCATATTTGTGCCTAACAAGCTTTGAGAGATATTCATGCCATGCAAAATCAGTCACCTATCTTAGCCAGCCAGACCTTACTTAGTCACCCTTGCTTACCTCTATTTGGCAGTGGCATCTCGTTTTGTCAGCTCCAATAACTGATTTATGTCCTCGAGCTCCCACCCTAATCCAAGAGGAAAGGGAGCAAGGGAGGTGCCTCGGGATAGGGGTTGAGGACAGGAGCCTCTCCGGGACTGGGCTGGGATGTGTTTTCAGCCTTTGTATGAACAAGTAAGCTCTGGTGCAGTTGTACTAAACGATCCTGTCAAGTTAGCTAGGTAACTATCACATTTTTTTTCCTCCAAAAAAATAGCTGAGATATTTCTGTTATTTTCCTTGTCTGCATGCATTCTAAAGAAGAGTTTTAGAATTTTGGTCTGTAAGCTGGTAAAGCCATAAGAGATGGCTTCTCAACCAGAGGCATCTTGCTAACAGTACTGTTTCTTAGTAAGAAAACAAGGTGAATTCATATTTAAAAGAAATGCATTTGTTTACTCTGAGTAAGTGGGTGCAAAATGCCCCAACATTACAGGAGTGCAGCATTTGGGCAATCTCCAAGCTGTCTGGTGATCTGCAACAGAAAAAATGCTCATGGTTGGTTTTCACTTGCAGTTATAACATTATGCCCACTGCATCATTTCTGAGATATCCATGCTAATATAAGCTTTAATTTGACCATCACAGATACTGCTGTAAAGCATTTCCATGCTTATGCAGAATTTGCAATATCAGAATAAGGCTCCTTGCACCAGTTCACCTGTGCTCACTCAAAGTGTTGCTCTGATGCAGGGATAACCACATTTTTCTTTGCTGATAAAAACCTACCCACCTTCCCCTCAAAAAAAAGTTTGGCATTTACCATACTTGGATGCTTGAAAAAACCTTCAGTGTTTCTCAGGTAAATTGGATGTTTAGGATTGTTTTAATTTTGCTTTGCATTCTGTTTTTATATCTCCTTTTACCAGTTTTTCTGCTTCCCCAAAGCCACCATGGAAGTGGTTTACAGCTTTCTTCTACTCTGTGCATCGCTGAGTGCAGTTGACAACAACGGGCTTGTAGCCTGTCTGTCATGTTAATTATATACTATTAGAGACCATTAATCTGATGATTATTTACACGATAGATTTATAGTCTATCATGTCAATGTGTACTTGGGAAACTGTAACGTGAAGATCAGTGACACACATCAGCGGGGGTTCGCGTTTAAAGAATACGGTGTGCTACCCTGAGCGCACCTGGCTAGCACGGGGGCTGGCAGCCGGGGCCGAATGCCCCCCGGGCTTGGATCCCCAGCCCAGGAGCCTGCCTTTGGGCAGAAAAACACCCACCCAGAGCTGGGCTTTTAAGCAGTAGCTGCGGGATGCAGCTGCCACCCCATGCACAGGTGCCCGGGCAGAGGAGGGGGCTGCCGGTAAGAGGCAATGCTGTTGCCTTTGGCAGTTTTTGCTCCAGCCCTGGCAGCTCTGGGGGCTTCTGTGTGACCACAGTCAGTGCACGCGGGGGCTGCAGGAGGCCTGGGTGGGACGTGGTGGGGAGGGGGCGCCTTGCGGCTCTGGTGGTCCTGGTGCTGAGGCTGGGGAATGAACCAGGCCTGCAGAAGTAAAAAGGGCTTTACACCCATTTATACTCTGTTTAAAGCTTTGCATGTTTAAAAAGCACTTGGCATATTCCAGTGGGATGTTTAATATGAGTATAATGATGTTTTAATTTTAATTTTTAATTTCACAAGAAGAATAGATGCCAAGTAGATACTAGTTATTGCTGTTTGTTTGTATCGAGCTCTTGGATGTGATATTGTCAGTAGGATCAGAGGACGGGTGTATTCTCTCTGTGTAGCAGTGCAGGGAGCTGCTTTCAGGGAAGAAAAGAGAGTGGAGAAGACCAGGAAGGGATGTTCAGGTTTAAGCAACAGAATGATGTGAGGGAGGCTAGTGTAGGGAACAGGCTGTGTGACCATGGGCCTGGATTCAGGACTGTGTTACTTCAGTTCCACCAGAAATAGACATTAACCTGGAAATCATACAGCGGTGTCCATATCGAAACATTGAAATACATGATGGGGGTTGAACTGTGTGGGAACGCAGTGTTTTTATGAACCTCTAGCTGGTTTTAGAGGTCTGTTAGCTTTATCCAGGCTCAACCTTTGTGAGTGTGTGTAAGGGCTTGCACACTCAAAGCCAGCATGTGTTTCTTTTCCTGTATGGGTTTTGCATTTTCATGGAAGCCACTGGAGTTATTCCTTAATGAACTTAAATTCCTTAAATTGTGAAGAACAGCTAGACCAATTAGACTTCAGTCCACAAGAAGTTTTAATACAGACTGTTAAAAAAAGGCATCTTTAGAGAAAGGCTGATAGAGTGTGAAGTTACTGTGCTAAAGTGTAGTGCATTTCTATAAATTATCTTTATGCAGTTTCCCAGATTAATATCTAAATCTGAAATAAAGCTCTGCAGGCGGGGTCCCTCTGGGGCTCTGCAGTCAGCAGATAGATGATGCACAACTCCATGAACTCCTTTGAACTTTCAGATCTTATTTTTCTTGCAAACTGGAGATTCAGCGGATGAAGACAGGCTCGGCAGACCCAGCCCGTGTGCCTGAGGTTCAGCTTTCCCTGCAGGAGAGTGGGGCCATGGGGGAGCCCACGACCGGGAGGGAGGCTGAACCTCTGGAGCAGCTCAGGAGCTGCCGTCGCAGTCGGTAGGAAACTCCCTACAATCCCCAGTCCCTCTGGGACCGTGCTTCTTCTTAATGGTCATTTTAATATTGCAGTGTACTGACATGTACTGGAGGCATTGAACTTACAAGCTACCCTATAAATAATTTGAAATCTAATTCTGCGTATTTTGAGCTTGGGGCCCCCTGAGATGAAGAGGAGAGTTTAAAGCCCGGTGTGTGGCTAGGCTAATTTATCCTGAGAAAGAATACCTTTTCGAGGCTGAAGATGTGCGTAAGATGTACATCACAAGAAACCTTGGAGTTCGTTACTGGGAATTCATAGGCACATACTCTACCACCTGTGTTTGCCAGCAGGTCCTGTGAATTCTGTCTCGTAACATCTTCCCTGATTTCCCGAATCTTGTTCCCCTGGAGAGCTTCCCCAGCTGGAGAACAGTGACAGCCGCTTCGTGCTGTCAGACCGTTGTCCAGGCTGCCCATCCCTTCGAAATCTGTGAAGAACAGAACTGATTTTAATGAGTCTCATCCAGAAGCAAGTGCAAGGAAAACCAACAAGAATACATGCAAATGCACGTTGGGAAACCTCTGTACTTTCCTTGGTTTTCCTTTCACAGTTTCTAGAAATATCCAAGTCCCTGTGTTATCATTTTTCATTAAAGTGATGTTTCTAACCACGGTGGACAGCTCTCATATCCCTTGAAAACTTATAATACTAAAATTGTCATAAGGATGAAGCAGGAATGCAAGATTTTATTAAACAATCTTTGACTCATAAAAGACATCAGTGTTGTGCCATTCTAGATCATATAAATATATTTCAAAGCAGAATCATATTTCAGCAGAGAGATAAAGCACAAAAGAATATGAGCAGCAGATACCAACATAAAATATTAAACCATCCAAGAAGGGGTGTAGGTGTATGTTTATCCACGCGGGCAAATCAGGGGCTGCGAGCAAGGCAAGATTTTGGCAATATATCAGTAGAACCATGAGCACAGATAACCGTGGCAGTTTGTGTGTGTGTTCTGTGGTGGCGGGAGGGGTTTGGCATGGTTTCTCGCAGCACAGAGCCCGGCGTTTCTGCACGGCTGTGTGAAACACTGCGCGAACATGACGGGCAGAGTCACATCTTCAGTGTGGCAGAGTCGTCAAAGGGAGATATGAGCTCTACCTGGGTAAATAAGTATAAATAGTTTTCTTTCTGATATGTGACCAGATTATTTTCCAGTTGATTTCCAGCCAAGGTCCCAAGTGGGCCACAGATCAAAAAAAAGATAAGGGTCAGTTACAAGGTTGAGCTCATTCGGCGTTGCCATAGTAACTGACCTCCAGCATCCCTGGGAGGACGGCACCCAGCTCCCCAGGTGACATTTCTGCTGCCACGCCATCAATCCGCTGCCTTTCACCGCCCGGGCTGCCTAATCGCCGGGGCTCCCCACCGCAGAGCAGCTCCGTGCCGCTGGCCCGCGCCAGCTCCCCTTGCCCTGCAGCTTGCCCTGCTGGCAAGGGAGGGGCTTGGCTGTGCCCTCCAGGATTAATTACAAAGATATAATGGAGCGATGTGGTCCGAATGGTTTGGATAGCAGGTCAGGGGCTTAGACAGCGGTAGCGATGAAGAAAGTAGACATCGTCTTCATCCAATGTGAGCAGCTATAAATTTGCCATTCCCTTGTAGCAGTCACGTGCGTGTTCTCAGATCTTGGTTTTACCTCCGTCGTTGGGTTGTTTTTAATGAAAACCAGTGGTGAAGTGGTAGCAGCCAGGCAAAGGATTGACGTGGTTCTCTGCAGGCTTTGTTTTGGAGGAGGCTGTCCATCACTGCCATCCTACTCTAGTTCCTTCACAGCCACGTGGTAAAAATTACTGGAGAAGCTCCTGCTTTTCTTCTGTTGTAAATTTTTCTCTTTGCTTACTTATTTACTTGAAAATGAATTGCCTAAGTGGTATAGTTCCACGCACTTTTCATTTTATTTCCTTGTGTTAATTTCAGTTTCTATTTATTTCTATTATAATTACAGCACATGGCCCATTTATTTCTACGAAATTTATTATATAATGGACAGGAGACGGTTCTGTGTGAGGACGTTGTGTTAATGCTTTGTTACACTGAATTACAGTTTTTCAAAGTTCATTGAAAGTGGAGTTAACTCATGGATGTGTACATCCAAGTACAGGAAAGATAATCCCTTTTATTGCTTTATTTGCAGCAGAAGAGTAGAAATATACTGTTCTGGAAACTACAGTACGTACATGTTGTTGTCAGGAGTGAGCATCAGATTGTCTTACACAGTCTCTCAAATTAGGGCTATTGCTGTTATTCCATAAGGCAAAATTCTGCTTTATTAAATCATATCAAAGAGAGAAGTTTTAACTAACAGTGAAGATGATACCGTCTTGATTTTTATTCTTCAAATTTCCTATTTGTTATTGGTGTGATAATATGTCAGTACATGACAGTGTTAATGCATACTTTTACATCGCTATTAATACAGTTATAATTAGAAATGCAGCTGATACAGTACATGGGTTTAATACAGCATTATTAATTATACTGCATCCTCGCCAGGAGGCCGCTAGTGTCGGTTCTCTTAGAGGCTTAGAGACTCATTGTAATATGTATTAAATGCACATTGCTGCAGCAGAAATAGCTTTACAGAGAAGCATATTCCCACTCTAAAATGGGCAGAACGACGGCGTAAGTGCTACTGAGCACCCTATCAACATATTTAAAACTATGCTGCGAACGCACCCCGACTCGGGAACAATGAGCGCCGTGCTTTGCCGGCGCGGTTCAACTGGGTCTGCGCCGCCCGCTAATCCTCGCGAACAGGCAGTAAATTATGTACCTCCAAATTTATACAAATGCCTGCCTTTGACATCAGTGGGCACCACCCAGGTTTCACCTTCAGGATTCAGATAATCAGCTCTCATTCCTACCAGCTTCCCTCAAGACCAGTATGGAAATAAGTATGTGTCTGCCAGGGATCAAATGCTTTTGGAGACAAAAGTAGGTACTGAAAACATTACAGGATACTATCATCTCCCCATGATACTTTTACACAAAGCGCTCTGTTCCTCTTTTGGCCTGACATAGTTTCAGCCTGACAGAATCCAGCAGGCCTGCTTGTTTTAAACAAGAGCACATCCTATTATTTTTTTTGAGAAATGAAGTGTAAAATTAATGCTTATTATTTTAAGCTCAGGAAAAAAAATAAGGGGGCAAGAAACCCAAGACTCTCGTTTGCTGTGCATTGCTTGTTTAGTCCTATAATCAGCTGATCCACACACACATACACTTACAGAGAAATGGGTTAAGACCTAACATGACAAGCTGTAAAAATCTGCATTTTATTTTACAAATGAGAGGGGCTGCATAATTCACTTGAGTTATATGGGTCTCTCATAGATGCTTCTCATCTTCTAAAAAAAAAAGAAAGGGGAATAAAGATGAGGGAAATGATTGTATGTTTTCTCTTGCTAACACCCAGTGCCACACGTCTGACGGGAGCATTGGCTGTCGCGCTGCATTGTCAAAAAGCCGCCTTGCATGTACCTATATGATCTTGTATAATTCAAGGAAGTTATTCTCCAAAGGTGACTGAGTATCCCTATACATGCACCGTGTTTCTGTGTAAAATAATGTGCTGTAAAATGCCATGGAGAAGAGAGTGATTATAGCAGCAATTCTATCTATATCTTTGGGCATTTTCATATTTTGAATACACACGCATGAAAAGAGAAACGTTTGTCATGCTAACCATGGTACTTTTTTCCTCCTTTTTTCTTCCTGGATGGTTTTATAGACACAAGAAATACATAATGGACTCCTGTGGGAGTGGAATAAAAACCCCCACCGGTGAGGAGAAGGCCTTATAATTCAGAAGTGGATTTGCAAATCAAAAGGTCTTGCCTCGAGTGGGATAAATTTCCAGATCTGCAGGAACCCATTATGTTTTATTATTTTTCATTCGAGTTTTAGTTTGTTTGTTATGGGTTTAACTATTTAAAATACTGCAGGGATCAGCCGAGAAAATACACAATCTCTGTTACCTAATTAAACATACCAAGCTGGTAAGAATATACTTCAATTGAAATGCTGATCATTGTTGTTCTTTCTTAATTTTACTGAAATTATAGGTATTTAGGCTGCAAAAGGAGCAGTTGTCTAATCAGCAGTATTTGTCTGTCTGTATTTATGAACACATGCTCACACAGGACCATAGACTGCACATGAATCACTGTTTTCCAAATACCCAGTATGTGGAAGGTGGAAAATTAATGTTGAACATGATTGCTCTGATTTACTCATAGAAGAAATGCATTCCATTCCCTCCAGTACCTGCTTTGTCCTCTCCAGGTTTATTGCATCGTTTGGTGGCTCTACAGAGCCGTGTAGCTGGGCATGCTCAGGATGCTCAGCACAAGGCACGTATCCCTTCCCCGTCTTCCCTCCAGAGCAGATTGCAAAGATCACACAAAGCCAAAACGAAGGCAAGGGTCTGATGCGAGAAGCCAACCTGACACTACAATGAGGGGAGAGAGTCAGGATTTGACACCCCCCTGTCAGAGGGCAGGGTGCCCGTCTGTGGTGGCTGCCCAGTTGCAGAGAGTTGCAAACCTCCTTGAAGTATCCCAGTGCCTGGTTGTGGCTGCCCAGGGGGGTTGTGGAGCTGCTTCCATGGAACCACCAGCCCTTTCATCTTTCTGTTCTGGACTCCTTGCTCCCATTCCTTTCCTCTTTTTACCTTCTCCCAACCCACCTGTTTACTTCTCCCTTCCCTGCCCCAATCTGGTGCCATTGATGCCCGGCTCTCGCGTCCCACCGCTGCGGGGCAGGGCAGGGCAGAGCACCCATCACCACGCCCATCACCATCACCCATCACCATGGCAGAGCCCACCCAGCCTCCGGTCAGCCCTGGCAGCTCACCCCCGGCATGTGCTGCTGCACAAGGTGCTGCAGGAAAATGTTTTTTGAAGTTACTGTTATTCTTCACACCACAAGGCCTGCGTGCTCTTGGCATTGCCTTGAGCTGCAAATGTGCCAAGGTGCAAACGTGCGAAAGGCGTCCTGCGCCCAGCGTCCCACACGCGGAGCCCCGCTCTTTGCCTGCGCTGGCACCTGACTCCAGCCTTGTAAAAGGGCTTTGGGATCCTGAGCCTACCAAAGGCCTTATAGAAAATAACAATTTCCCCATTTAGCCCCTTTAAAGATACAAAAAGCTAATTTAAAGCAATTGTAAATAAAGACCATGCTTCTGAAGGCTTGAATTATTCACAAGATCCAAATGCATTTGGCAAGAGATTAGTTCACGGTGTAATGTAGTCATTCTGTAGCTATCTTGGACTAAAAATTGAAGTCAGTGATATTTGAAGGTATAAAAATAAAGCCGAGTATCGAAACACAGAATTTAGTTTTTAAAACAGGTTTTCATGAGATGTTCATGTGCTGCCACAGTGAAGGAAGGGCACATTTTCAGGAATTGGTGTTTTCTGATATCTATAAACTGGACGTTATGTTGTCTAAATGTCTAAACTCCCTTCAAGTAAACCAGAGGATTATTTGATTTTAGGTGTGACAATTGCTTTAGTATTGCTTTAGTACCTCAACAAAAGGCTCAACTGGACCTAGAACTACAAAATTCAGTAAATAGAGAAATGTGCCATCTTACAGAGGTGGTAGGCTGGAAACAACCATAATAATTACTGTTATTTCCCTATGAGTTCAGCTGGAACATAGGGGCACTGAAAATGGGCCCTGTGTATTCAATGCTTAAGATATATGACATGGAAATGACACTTTCAAATGGCGTTTAAATACCTTCAGGTTCTGTCTTCACCTTGGAAAAAGCCAACAGATACAAAATTAAGGCTGACACTCTGCTCTGGGCTCCTGCTATTCTCTGATGGTTTCTTCCTCTCCTGTGTGTTTGTAGTGTAGTCTGAGGTGAAGATGGCATTTCAGCCTGCTTTCAGTGTTGTTGGTTGAATTCCCACTGTTAGATTAATTTTAAATGCAGTTTGACTATTTAATAATCTATACCCAGAGCAGGGATGCTCTCCCTTTGTGGAGGGATGCGAGGTGGAGCGGTGCAGTGCTGTCCCGAGCCTGGGAGCGGGCACGGGAGTTCCTCACTTGAAAATCGGTGCCCCTCCACGTGACGGGGGGCTGTGCCCTCAGCACCCCACGCCCGCTGCTCGGGTGAGGCAGGAGCCGCAGCGACATTTGTGGGTCCTCAGCGTCGTGCGCGTCAGCACGGGCGTTTCTCGCCGAGTGCTGCTGCATCCCCAACACTAATCTGCTGTGTCACTAACAAGTTGTATCATTTGAACCTTGCAGAGGAAGGCATCAATCATGAGTGCAAGCTGTGTAACCAGATGTTTGACTCTCCGGCAAAGCTCCTGTGTCACCTGATTGAGCACAGCTTTGAGGGGATGGGAGGCACATTCAAATGCCCTGTTTGTTTCACAGGTAAGACAGGGAGGCCAAGACAAGCCTCAGCGTGCATGGCTTGATCCAGAAATGACACTCGGGGGATTTGTAAAATACTGTATTCCTTTCCCTGGGAAGAAGAAATACTGTGCTTAGAAATGTTCAAAATATTGTCTGTCTGAAACTGAGGCTGGCTCTGAAGAGCAGCACTGTGGCATTTGAAGCCGAGTGGCACTGCTACCTGCAGTGGGCTCTGCATCGCCGCCCACAGTCCACAGAATCACAAAATGTCCAGGGTTGGAAGGGATACTCAAAAGATCCTCTAGTCCAACCCCCCTGCCAGAGCAGGATCACCTAGAGTAAGTCACCCAGGAACACATCCAGGTGGGTTTTGAATGTCTCCGGAGAAGGAGACTCCACAACCTCCCTGGGCAGCCTGTTCAGTGCTCGGTCACCCTCACAGGGAAAACAGTTTTCCTAATGTTTTTGTGAAACCTTCTATGCTCCAGCTTGCACCCATTGCCCCTTGTCCTGTCATTGGACACCACTGAGAAGAGCCTGGCTCTGTCCTCCTGACACTCCCCCTTGACATATTTATAAACATTCATGAGGTCACCCCTCAGCCTCCTCTTCTCCAAGCTAAAGAGCCCCAGCTCCTTCAGCCTTTCCTCACCAGGGAGATGTTCCACTCCCTCCATCATCCCTGTGGCTGCGCTGGACTCTCTCCAGCAGTTCCCTGTCTCTCTTGAGCTGAGGGGCCCAGAACTGGACACAATATCCCAGATGTGGCCTCCCCAGGGCAGAGCAGAGGGACAGGAGGGCCTCTCTCGACCTACCAGCCACCCCCTTCTAACACACCCCAGGATGCCATTGGCCTTCTTGGCCACGAGGGCACACTGCTGGCTCATGGCCATCCTGCTGCCCACCAGAACAGAAGTTAAAAGTTAGAAATTAGAAGTTGTTAGAAATTAGAAATTGTGAGAAGTTAGTTGTTAGAAGATAGAAGTTGTTAGAATTTAAAAGTTAGAAGTGAGAAGTTAAATTTAGAAGTTCGAGGTTGTTATAAGTTCGGGGTTGTTACAAGTTAGAAGTTAGAATTTAAAAGTTTGAAGTTAATTACAAGTTAGAAGTTGTTTGAAATTAGACATTGTAGAAATTAGAAGTTGTTAAAAGGTAGCAGTTGTTAGAAGTTAGAATAAGAAGTTAGAATTTGTGAGAAGTTAGAAGTAGTTAGAACTTAAAATTTAGAAGTTGTGAGAGGTTAGAACTTAGAAGTTGTTAGAAATTGTTCAAACTTAGTAGAGGTTACAAGAGGTTAGAAGTTGGAATTTAGAACTTGTTCGAAGTTGTTCAAAGTGAGAAGTTGTGAGATGTTAGAGGTTAGAACTTGTTAGAAGTTGTTAAAAGGTAGCTCGTAGTCCACTCGTGGTGACGAGGCTCATGTGAGCCAGCTGCTTTCTCCTAGATTTAAGGCCATTTTTCTCCTGGTGGCACATTTCTAACTCATGTCTGAGATGCCTTCCCAGCTTTTAAGCTGTCTCAGCAGTGCAAATGATCTTGGGTGATCTGGCTTTTAAGAGATCTGCATGTTAAAGGCTGCCTTTTATACTCTCCTCAAATCAGTAGTTAACATCTGAATTTCCAAACTGCTTGAGAGATGAGGATGGCGTAGGTGGGGCTGTGGACTTGTTGTCAGTAGAGACTCGTGGCAGCACCTGAGGTGCCTTTAACTTCAGTGAGAATCAGGTGAACCCACACTCCTGAGGGCTGGCACACAATTTGAGAACCTGCTTTTTGTGTGAGCCAGGAATTAATTTATCCTTCCCTGAAATGTACCATAAAAATAGCTCTTTGAGTGCATGTGTTTAACTCCACTGAAGAAGCTATTTTCACATACTGATGATCATTCATATAAAACAAACAAAAAATAAATGAGGTATATTTTTAACCAGCTAAAGCCTGCACTTCAGTATGTTTCACTTCCAAATTTCACTTGATAAAGTCGGAATAATTGTTGATTCAAAATCAGAATGCAGATGCTGTGACATTTGTGATGTTATAATTTATTTTTTTTTTAATGCTGAATGGACAACCCATTTAAAAGGTCTAAAAATTGTGACAAGTCTGCCCTTTTAGATTCACATGTCTGCCAGAAATGCTGTTCTGGGCCACGTATTTTCCAGACCAGCCATCAAGGCTTCTCCTGGCCCAGTTGTCCTGCATTAAAAATGCATCCGATGCACCTGCCGCGGGCCCAGGGCTCCCCGCAGGAGCAGTGACATCTTCTCTATTCTGATGATTGAGTTCTTCCAGTTACCCGTGGACAGTGCTAGCTTTATGTGAAATACCAAAAATCCATACAGGATTTAGAGCCTGTTACAAGTAAGCTGGCTGTCAGCCTGGAGACGCTAAATTGACTACTTGTAAGGAAATTCTGCTGAACCGAGCGTATCGCACTTCTCTGGCAGGTATCCTTGGACTTTTCAGAGTCTTTGCAATCATAAAAGTGTAGTTCCAGGTGAGATGCCTTATACGCAGCAATCGTAACTAATCGTACTATGTTGTTTCAGTTTTTGTACAGGCAAACAAACTGCAGCAGCACATCTTTGCAGTCCACGGCCAGGAAGATAAAATTTATGACTGTTCCCAGTGTCCACAGAAGTTCTTCTTTCAAACAGAGCTTCAGGTATGTTTACAACAGGTGTAAAAGCTTAAAGCTGTTGATTTCTCTGCGCAACTGTCACCCTTGTGCAGCATCTAGAAAAGGTGTGTACCCGTGATATGGTCTCTTCTGCCCTGGAACAGTCTCTCGGTCTCCTCTTGCCTCCCTGGGTGCTATCAGGAGAGACGGGTCTCTGAGCATGGCTGGAATAAATAAATAAGACAAGACAGATATCATGATTCTTTATGAGTATTTCTCTTGACAGCAGTGTTGCTACATCCTGACATGTCTACGTCAAACACCTTGTAAATAATTTCTTTTTCTCCATTAATAATTTAGGGACTGATTAACATACAAAGACTAAGCAAATGGTAGCTGCCCCCTCCCTTCCTCACTGTTAAGTCGGAACTAAAGGAATTTTCCCTATCGAGGTGTGGGAGCAAAGTGTGGGTGCAGCTCAACGCCATGCTTAATTAGAGGCTCCACCAAGGCACTAGCACACTAAGAAGCTGTGGGTTGAGTAAACCAGGCGTTACATGCCAGTTTCCCTGGCAGCACAGGGAGCCACAGCCACGGCAATGTTAGCCTTCGCAAAGCCAGTGCTTGGCCCGCGCCCGCTGCCGGGTGCAGCAGCCCTTTCGGAGGGACCAGACCCTGACCTGGGCATGCTGCTGCAGCAGCTTTCGGGGCCCTGGCCCCAGGGGCTGCCTCGGAGCCCTGCTGGGGTTTAAATCTGATACCTCTGGTGCTAAAACCACATAGATGCTGAAACCTCCGTGGCGTGTGTGCCCGACACCTCCTGGGGAACAGCCCCAGAGCTCGCAGGGAGGTGCCTGCCCTGGCACGCTGCCTGGCTAGCACGGTCCCCCAGTACGGCTGCCATCCCCTGGCAAACGCGGTCTTTTTATGGAATGGTACTGTATGCGTCATTTAAATCTGTTAGCTTTATAAACCATGATTTACTTAAACTTTGGAGGGTTTTTATTTATCTTGCTGAATTCCCAAGCTGCTGCCTCTTGTGTCGTGCTGTCATGCTGTGGAAGGACGGTTGATCTTTTCACTTTGTTGATTTTATTTTATTTTTCTCTCCCGGGGGAATCTCTTCTTTCCCTTGTTCTAGCAACCTGATTTGCATAAGTGTACAAAAGTTTTAACTATACCTTGTTAATATTTTAATAAAGTCAGCAGATTTTGGGGTTTGCGCGCTCTTACTATGAACGTTTTATGAAGGCAACAGTAGCTTGCAAAACTGGCTCTGAATTTTCCTCCCGTTTTTCCTTTAAAGTGGCATTTGGTCACCAAGCCAGCACAATTAAAACGGGCGCACTGGCTTCCTAGGTCACTGCATTAACCTTTAAAATCGAGTGGTCAAATGAAGAGAACCTCATTAAATTATAGTCTTAACAATAGCCCATTTTATTGCAATTAACCACTTTAATTACATAGTTTTTTCAATTCTGAAGTGTTGTGCATTTCAAAATTGCTGCAAATAGCAGCTGTAATCAGATAAATTATGATTGTAATTTTGCAGGTTTTACGCATGATTTGTGTGCACTTCAAATTTTTGTGGTTATAGTAATTACACAAGTAGTTTTGAGTGGTGTTGGCTGAATGAAAATTCAACACTTAGCTGCCCAATTTTAGTCTTTATTTCAGCAGTGACTCAGAAATGTGTGTTTAGTTGATGCTGGGGATTTTCCTAATCCAAATACCTGAGGCAAGGAGGACACAAATGCGTATATGAATCAGTTAGAAATGCACAAAACTTTTGAACCTGTCTGCCTTGGCATGGTTATCTCTTCAGTTTCTGATGTGTAAACTGCTTCCTCTAAATTCCTCAACTGCTCTGTGTATTTTTTGTAGAGTAATGAAGATTTAGTGTTGTATTGGTGAATGATTTGTTCAGCTTTTAGTTAGGGTTAAAACTGCATAAACCTTTCAGTCTCTTAGCTGTGCAGTTGTTCTTATGTGGGCAAATCACCATCCATCAAGGGGTTCTGCCTGATGAATTTGACTTTTCAGTTCTGATCTTGCTTTCCCCACTGGCATAAAATAACTAGTGTCAAAATCTGAACTTGTGTTTTAATTCTCCGTACTTTTAAGTGAAACCACTGAAAATACTTTTTTAAAAAGTTGAACATTCAACTATTTTAAGAAGAAATTCAGAGTGCGGTGCTTACAGAAAAGCAAGAAAAACAAGGGCAGTGGGGAAAATGACAGGCAGCACAGGGAACAGGGAACTTTTGGAGACGTCACGGAGTGGCATGAATTAGCCCTGCTGACTTGTGAACATCTCTTTAAACAGAGTAAACACCAGCTAAGCCTGGAAGCGCACGTGTGCCTTGCGTTACTACTGTAAACGTACTGTTAGTGGTTGGTGCAAATACTGTTTCAGCAGCATAGTTCTCTGGAAGCAGTCAAATCCTCTTCCCACCTCTGAACTAGTAGCTGTGTTTTAATGTAGGTTTATGCTTTGTAGTTTGCACTGTCTGATGGAGCCATAAAACCAAGGCTTAAGAAAGCTCCAAGGAGCTGAGCTTATTTTATAAACAGTGAAAATTCTGGTGTGAATCTGGAGTGATGAGCCAGGTTACCTCGATGTTATTGCCAGAAGAAAACAGAATGTTATTTAACTGCTTACACTATCTCTTTGGAAACAAGGAAAGAAAACATGGTAAGGTTAAGTATGGAACACAAAGGAAACAGTAAGTGTGATAACCCCACGTACCCTTAGGGCAGAAGAGGAAAGACTGGCAGCTCCATGTTTTTCACATCCTCGGTTTGTAAGATTGGCAGCTACGAATGTGATGAAAATTGCCTGGAAAAAAGTAAACTCATAGCTAACGTGTAGACCACCAAGGCAATGGCATTTTATTCCCCCTGCTGAAACACGCTTACTGGAAAAAGTCTAGAGGTGGGGGCTTGGGGGATCCCTCACGCGTGGGGCAGACGGAGCCCTTTCAAACAGAGCCCCGCTCCCGGCGCTGGGTCAGGCATGCCCGCTGCTCCAGGCAGCTGCAGCCACAGGGCAGTCAGACTGGGAGGTGAGGTAGCTCTTCGACAACTGAAATTTTGGTCTTTACTATTTAAAACGTAGCAGTGAGCCCTGCCAGCACCAAAGATGGGTCACAAATGGTGATACATAATGGATGCCAGGAGTTACATCTGTGATGTGATTCCTAGCAGGGAAAGATACCTTATCAGTGGCTTGCATTGAGAATTGTGTTAAGCAAATTGTGGCTGAGCAGTGATTTTCATAGGTACTCTTCTGCCACACTGCTTTTTCCAAGGAGCCATCACATAACCAATGAAGTATTTGTATTTAAAGGATTAATTCCTGTGGTTTGCTTGTGTACTGTTAATCATACCATTTCCTCCTAAATGATTACAATTGATGAAAACTAAGGCAAGGGATATAATAAACAATGCGCAAATAATCCAGGTACCAAGGGAGTAGGGTACCTGCCAGGTCTTTCCTAGCACAGGTGTTCAGGAGTTTTATTGCCTGCTATGAATAAAGGGCTTTCTTTTCTGTTCAGATTTGGAGATATGTCAAACCACTAAATTAAGGGAACTTCACCGGAGGAATGCGCTGTTATTTTAAGTGCCCAGTTTCTTTAAACAAACGCATATCGAAAAGAGAGTGGCTCCTATGGCTCATTGGCTAACACCGTGGTCTGTCTCCCTCCTCATTTTATTTTATATGAAAAGCTGGCAGTTTTCATATATCCATAAACAGGCACGAGCTTGCTGCACAGAAATTGCACTCATTATATTAATAATGATTTACCATGAACGTTCTCCAGGGGCTTGATTTGGTCCACATCAAAGTTCCTGGGATTCTTTCTGCTGATTACAGCAGATCAAACCCTAAGCAGGTTTTCTTTTTTTAATTCTGCTTTTAATGTCAGCTCGGTGTTAGATGTGTCTCCTATAGTGGGCTGCATCCCGCCCAGGCAAGGGGGACATGGCAGTGAACCACCATGCAGTCAGATGTGGCCCGGTGGGGAACATTGAGGTGCCATTCTGTACCCCTGGTGGCTTCCCAGGGAGTGGGGCCGTGAGGAGCAGCATCTCCAGCAGTTCGTGCCAGTGATCCTTGGGGTTGTCTGGGTACCACAGTGTCCCCTGAAGCACGTGGGGAAGACAAGAGCCTCTTGGCTTGTACGTGACCCACCTGCACCCAGACTGGTCTGCAGGGCTGCACCTGAGGGCTCAGGTTACCACCGATGGTCAGAGCGCTGGAGAAAGACAATTTCAGACCTCTACCCAGCTATTCCAAATCTTTTAGTCATTAATGTCTCTAGTTGCTACTTGAAAGATGGGCTTTACCTACTTTCTGGAGGCACAAGCAAGCTTACTGAAATAGGAGTAAGATTTTTCTTCTAAACATCCCTGTGTGCTCGTGACAGTCTGAAATATCTTAGTGCTTCGGGGCTCCAGTGTCCATAGTCAGTGAGAGAAAAGCAGATCTGTGGTGTTTTGATGAAGTTGCAGAAAATATTTTTCCCTGGGGGAGTGTGTGGATGGCAGGACAAATGGGACCTGAACTGTGGCTCTATCTCAAGGCAGTACTTTCACTTAATGTAACTTTTGCTGTATTTCAGAACTTATGTGTGACTTAGACATTAAACACCAGAAGCTTCTTGCTGAAAACAAACCACAAGCTCTTCCTATGTTCCATGTGGAACACCCACAAAATCATGTGTAGAATTAATTTTTCCACAAGTAAAATAGATTTTTATTTTAAAGGGAATTCATATCTTTGCATTTTGGTCATTGGTATGCTGTTAAAAATCTATTATCTATCTTTCCTTTTTTCTTTTTTTTTTTCCTTAATGATAGTCCCTTAAAATCCTCTAAATGACCTAGTCGGTTATCCTAGCAGATTTGGCTAGCGTTTCTAAAAAAATGTTGCTGTGGTGCTTGGAGTATTGTTAAATTTTAATTATTAGTAGTTACAAAGCTAATAAATTACGAGAATACCAAAATCTATTCCAGCCATATTGCTGGGTTTCATTCAGACGCAGTCAGATAATTATAACTAACAATAATTAAAAATTAAAAGTGCTGTAGGCACATACCCATCATGTTGAGTCTGTCTGCCTGAACATTCTTTATGGACTGCAAAACCACAAGTTTTATCTCTGATAAAACAGAGAAGGCAAGAGGAAGAAAGAAGTCGCAGGAGGGCAGAGTTTTACCTCTTAGGTCTCTGGTTTTCGATACATATGTTTAAATTCAAGGGAGAAAGAATATATGGCTGTTCAAAAATTTTGGGTTAGTAGCAGGCTCAGTAAAGGACCAAAGCTAAGAAATGCCATCGCAGACTATGTGGGGCTGTCGCTGGGCTCTGCAGCAGCTGGGGTTGAGGTTCCGTGTGGGTGATGCTGGAGGTTTCCTGGACCTGACATCCAGCGAGGTTAATGCTCTAGGTAAGAGCAAGGGCTCTTCGTGCTCGCGCACCTCTGCGTGATTTTCTTCCCTAACTCAGGGTGAGGTGGTGTTCCCTGCATCTGTTGGAACAGCCCCGTACTCCAGACCACATTGGCTTTTTGTGGTGCTGCTTCTGTTGAAACCGAGGGTGGTGCAGAACCCTTGAGGTGCCCTGCGTTTGACATAGTGACAAGGTGTAGCATTTTTTTCATTTGGAAAGGTGATTCTGATCAATGGATTGCTGCATCTTTATCATCCCCGGAGTCTCTTCAGTGAGACGCAGAAAGATCTCTCAAGTCTGCAAAGACTCACTTGAGATGAAGCTTGGAAATATCTGGCGCTGGAGTCGAGCATCCCATAACAAAAAGCCTTCTTTTATTTCTCACGCCATTAACTCCGTTCTGTGGCTACCGTGGCTCACAAAGTGTACGCAACTTCACATTAACATGTGCAGAGAACCCAGCAGCGATGCAGAGTGGGGGGAAAAAAAGAAGGGAGCCAGGTGAAAGGCATCGTTTCAGTCATTAATGCACTTAAGCGCACCCAAGTGTCAACATGTGTGATCAAGTGTAAGGAGGCATGTCGTTCCAATGTGGCAGCGCTGGCACACAGAAGGGGCTTCCTACAGCAGAGATGGCACTTGGATCCGCTGCTCAGGCTGCCCAGCTAAACCCGTCGTTGCCTGTCATCTATGCCCTAGGGCGAGGGTCCAACCAACTTTTGCGTGGGCACCATGCCATCCCAACAGATGGGCAGGAGTGTAAGCCGCCAAGAGACAATGTATATGCATCAATTGTGTTTATTGAAAGCACAGTTCCTGGCTGGAAATGTCCAAATGTCTATTTATTCTGAGATAAGATGCCTTTAGTTAATGGATATGGAAATGCAGCCTAGCTTTAACCGAATTACTTTATATACATTGCAAACATAATGCAGACACACGAATGGGAGATGTGCTGATTATGGAGGGCCCAGTCAAAGGTCTGTCATGACACAGAGTCCTTCCGAAAATTGACTTGGAAAAGTACTGGACATCAAAGTGTGTAGGAGCTGCACATAACTATACAAATTGCTGGTGCAATATATAATGATGTGCAAGAAGCCAACCTTTTCAACTTTGAGTTTTTCCCCTGCACACAGATGTCTAATATCACCTCTCCTCTTAGGGATGGAAACCACTTTTACTTGTGTGGATAAATGAGGGTGATATGTTAATCCAGACTGAAACTAGACTAGTTTACACATCTCCCTGAAGACATCTCTGTTCCATGTGACAGAAAGAGAGAAAAATCATATAATATGCTTTTATATTTGACAACATTGTTGCCCACCAAAAGGAGCAGTTTATGGAAGCATCCAGAGAGGAGTCTGTATGCACAGATTAAAGGGTGTTTCCTTCCCCTACTTGTTAGCTTCATTCAGTTAAAATCTGTTAGTGTTCTCGAAAGGTGTGCTTTAAAGATGTTCCTGAATATACAGTTTGGTATCTTTCGTAAAGATCCAGGTGTACTATATGTAAGTAAATAAATAAAGCAGGAATGTTTTACTTCCAGATACACTAATGCATTCCCATCCTCTCAGAAGCAGAGCACATGGGCTGTGTTAAACATCCATCCTTGACCAAAAGGAGGAAGCACAGGAGAAGAAATGAGAAATGGATTTTCTTTCAGAAAGACCAGATTGCACTCTCTGGTCTGGCAATAACAATTACTAATGACATTTAGAGAGAAATTAAGGATGAGAAATGCAAGTTGGCATTTCAGCAGTGCCAGTCAGTAACATTGCATCAGAGCTCACAGGAGAGATGAGAAAAAGTTTAGGGATGGAAAATTAATTTTGTTATGTCAACAATTAACAAATACCTTTTCTTCATTCTATACCACACTATCACAAATTACCATTGTGATAGTATTTAGCAGCTCCTCAGGTGAATGAAATAACACTTGAAATCCCTATTTCAAATGCACACATTTGTGTTTTGCTCTGTTTTATTGAACAATGAATGATAGAAAGAGGTTCAGACTGACAAGGGAGGAAGAAAATGAGCTCTTGGATGTGTGGTAGCAAGAATATTCTGTGTGGCTTCTCTCTGCAGATCTCTGTGGGGTGGGTTTTTTTGAATGAATTAAGCTTACTAGCACTTTTTCTGAGGTTGTTTTTCCCATTTTACAAATTTGGGAAGGTGAAGGTTGAACAGTATCCTCAGATCTATGCAGGAAAATTTTGGAGGAGCCACTCGTAAAGCCCTGGAAGCCTCAGACCTTCTATTCAGAAGTCTTTTGTATGTTCACAAGGTGAAATTCCTGTAGGAAGATGGTAAGAAGCCCCATTTCCTGCTGCTCAGTGTGGACCCACAGAGCACAGGGGCTGTGGGTCTGCGAGCGTGGCTGTGGGCACAGCCGGCTGTGTGGAGACGGTGTCCTCAGGGACAGCAGATCCAGGTACCACTGCTTGGCCCTACCAGCCTGGGGAGCACTTTCTGGAGCAGAATATAGTCCTTAAAGTAGAAAAGAACATTTGTGTAATATATAGGGAGATAAAAAATGTTTTGTTTTGTTTTCTGTCCAAAACTTCATGTCACAATTTTAGTTTGCTGCTGGGAAGAGATCTCTGATACAGCCCCTTTGATTTTCTTCTGCTGTAGTAGATGCCATGGAGGGTAGTTTGGTGTCTGAGTATGGATCAGCTCCATTTTCTCCTGGAAGTGTCAATAGCATCCAGAGGAACTGACTTCATTTTTCAAAAGAAGAGGGATGCTGCACTGGAAATAGCAGGGCATAAGCATTATTTAAGGAAAAGAGTGGAGGTTGATCAGCCTCCATTTTAAAGAGCTCATTGAAGGTGGTGCACAGCATCCTTTTAAAAGTTCAGTCTCTTCATTTGCTTGTGCTAGAGCAAAACGGGGATGCTTGTCCAGACATAACAGTATATGCCTGAGTGTTTTCACAAGAAATGTCTAGATCATTAAATATAATAGGTCTCAGCTGCAGTTTTGATCACTGAAGCATGCACACAATTCATCACAGCAAATTAGGTACGTCTTTGTAACTTATCTTTCTGCAATTTGCTGGCACTTTTTAGAGAGCTCAAACTTATATTGTATGTGCTACAGAAGCCATTTCAGATAAAATATTCTATGTTTATTGTTGGAGAGCAAGGATTCACTAATAACAAAAACACGGAGCAGCGTATGTTTCTGCTCCTGCGTCTTGCAGAACCAGCAATAGTACCAGCAGAGATCCCCAGCCACATTCATTATTTATATATTTTAGTGAATTTCTTGTTTGCAGTAAAAGAGATATAAGCTTCAATATCAGATTGTGCCAAATTCTATCCCACAGCCCATTCAGGAAACTTGAGGCAGCCGTGGTTCTCAATCATTACACAACCCATTTATCTCATTGGAATTTTGTCCTCTCTCTGCCTTGCTGAAATGTTGCTTGTTCTTTAAAAGCTTAGTGTGACCTTTGGAAAGAAAATGCATTTGCTATTTTAATTTATTTTTTTTTTTTAGAACAAACCAAAACCTACTTAAATTGAAATTGATATTCAAAAGCAGCACAGTTACTGAAAACCATTTACTTTATTACTAGAAGAGAACAGACGCTAGTGGGCTCGAAAATTACATTTTGGTGGATTCATCAGTTTCAGTCACTAGTTAGTCTGTGAACAGATGGATGTATTTGTAACAGTTAACATGAATTCATACCCTGAGTTTTTACATTTGCCTTAAGAGCACTGCTATCTTTGCTGCTGACTAGAATGGTTCGGAGAGATATTTTGTTTTATTTTTCTGAAAAATGATAAGGTTGTTTATAGTCAGAGAGATTTCTTACATCACAGGAAGCACCTCAGTTTTCAGAAATGTGAATGATGCATAGCTACTGTGTATGGAAAATGTTGTAAAAGAATCCCCCAGTATGACTGCTGCAGAAAAAATAAACATCTCAGCCTAAACCTAGATAAACCCCCATGGACCGAGAAAATAATTTTCAATAAACAAATATTTTAAACTTTGTCTATGAAGGTTGTAAACAGAGTTGCCTGTATTTGCATCTAGGGTCTGCCACAGTCTGATTGCTTGTCTCTTCTCCCCGCCCCCGAATCTAAGGCTACTGCTTACCAGAGCAATGCATTAAACTCTCCATCTCCAAAACGGACAGAAATACTGCCCTAGCCTCTGCCGTGTGGCTTCTTTAGGTTTCAGGGATTTCGTTTAAATCTGAAATTTATGTCCAGGAGACATAAATTATTAGATTGTAAAAGCAGCTGGGGAGGGAGTAAATATAGTCTCTTTAGTCCTCTATATCATTTCCTCAGGAAGATAATAAATGTGTGGTGAGCGTCTTGTGTTTCCTCAGTCATACAAATGCTGCGTGTGTGTTGTATTTCAGATGTGAAGCCTAAATTCCAGACAGGAAATCCTGGAGTGATACTGTGCTGCTGCTGCCTACTGCTGTGGTGCTGGTAGAAACCCCATCACTTTTACCAGTTGATGGAATTAGAAAAACAGTTTCGTGAAGGAATTGAAAAGGCCTTGGGTGTACCTCTGATTACTTATTAAGAGATTTAGGGTGTAACCCTTGGTCAGTGAAAGGCAGCTGGAGCAGCGGTTCCAGCCCTGGAGGGTGGTCCCACCCTCCAGCCTGATCCTGAAGGCCAGTTTTCCCAGGGGGATTTTAAAGAACACGAGAGATTCCTGCTAATTCACTGCCTTACCTGTTTGCATTGCTCCGCGAGGTCAGATACATAGAACAAGCGTGAAGTGAATTGTCAGGAAAGAATGGAGCCAGATAAGAACAAAAGGAAAAATAATACTTAGAATTGCATTCTGCACCGGGGCTTGCATACGGGGCTGTCCCTGCCTCCACCTCTGTGCTCTTGTCGGGAAGGTTGTTGGCATTTTCAGCCCAGCCTAATTTCAGGGACCTGACAAGACTCCTGGAGCAGCCTTGCTGCTTGCTCCTTCTGAAGTTGCTTTCAGAGAAGTATATTCAGTCATAAACTAATGTTTGCATAATTAAGTCTCCGCCTTAACATCCTATTTTGAGAATAGTTTTATATCTCCCTTTGACTAGAGGGGAAAGGAAGAAAGGTAAAATAATTTAGAATACGGTGTATTTCCAGATTGTGCCTGTTTTGCAGTCTCTGCTTATGTTAAATGAAAATCATAGAATCGCAGAATGTTCGGGGTTGGGAGGGACCTCTAGAGATCATCTAGTCCAACCCCCCTGCCGAACGGGATGCGAATGTTTGGTGTGTGGGCTGGATGCACGTGTGCAATGATTCGACTTGTGCAGTAACCGCTAGAGAACAGATTACTAATGCTCTCTTCTTTCTTCATGTTTCATGTTAATAGCATGACCTACAAGATACTAAAGTGTGTACCCTTAATGAGGTGATGTGGCTTTGTTGGAAAAATCTAGATGATGGAGATAAGACCCTATGTGCTGACGGGATCAATGCAGAGACATCTCATGGCTTTTTGTAAGGTCAGCTTGGGTTCAGTGAAGCTCCATCACCCCTACTCTGCATGAGCCAGCCCTGATTTGGCAGCAGCAGTCCTGAGCTTATCAACTCAGCCGTGCTTGGGGTGATTCGCTGCATAGCACCTTGTGTGTCTTGTGCCGCAGAACCAAATTACCTCAGCTTTGCACCATGCAGAAACAAAGCACTGCCCACGCTGCGCCAGCCCTCGGGGGAGCTCCTGCCTGATCATTTGTTTCTGCTGCACAGTTAAACCTGAGTAAGTTGCCCTGGGCCTTGAGGTTCGACTGTGTATAGTGTGTCAGTCGTGGGTGCCTTACATTGTTGTGTCTCCAAAAGGTGTAGAGAGCAGGTTTAGAACATCGGTGTGTGACCAGCAAGTTGAGGGAGGTGTTTCTCCTACTCTGCTCTCGTGAGACCCCCCCTGCAGTACCATGTCCAGCTCTGGGGCCCCCAACATAAGGACATGGACCTGTTGGAGTGGGTCCAGAGGAGGCCACAAAGATGATTAGAGGTCTGGAACACCTCTCCTATGAAGACAGGCTGAGGGAGTTGGGGTTGCTCAGCCTGGAGAAGAGAAGGCTCCAGGGACACCTTATATTCCCAGTATAAGGTGCATATATATGAGCATCACAGTATAAACCTTCCAGTTCTTAAAGGCGGCTACAAGAAAGCTGCGGAGGGCCTTTTTACAAGGGAATGTAGTGATAGAATAAGGGATAATGATTTCAAACTGGAAACGGGTAGATTTAGATTTGTATAAGGAAGAAATTCTTCACTGTGTGAGGGTGATGAGGCACTGGAACAGGTTGGCCAGAGAAGCTGTGTACGCACCCTCCATGGAAGTGTTCAAGGCCATGTTGGATGAGGCTCTGAGTGACCTGGTCTAGTGGGAGCTGTCCCTGCCCCTGGTAGGGGGGTTGGAAATAGGTGATCTTTAAGGTCCCTTCCAACCTCTAACATTCTGTGTGATTCTCTGTGACCCTTCCAACCCAAACCGTTCTGTGATTCTATGAAATTTGCTTACAAAAAAATTGTCCTCCTTTGGGTCCAATACCTGTGATTGTCTAAAATGTAGCAGCTTGCTATTTAGAAGGCAGATTTTTCTGAGACCAGTGACACTGTTGTAATGGAGTTATCACTGGCTGGAAAACCCGATCTTTTAACAGTTACAGTTGTTTCACACATACCACAGTGATGTCACTTCACTGTTTTGTCTTGTGATGTCTTGGAGGAGATGGCTCATGTTGGGGATATTTTGGCCCCTCTTTTACTTATGGGGAGTAAATCCTGCTTGGCTTGTTCACACCACTGGCTCCTCTGGGGTTAACTCCTCAAGGCAGCGGGCAGTGGGCTGAGCACAATTCTGTCTACAGATTTCTGCTCTGCTGGTGGCACGTACACTAGTTGGGCAGCACGCAAAGTACTTCTATAAACTGTGGCTTTGCTGTTTTATAGCAGAGACACTTGCATTGGAGGATTTTTATGCCCCTTTTGAAATTAGAAACCAGCAATAACAGCCATTACGTTCAAGGCGACAGGTCACCAACCAGCCATTTTGTCAGCCCAAGCAGTATGCGAGTGCCATGTGACAGGAGTATTTGTCTGCCTCTAAGAAAAACGTGTCCATAATGCAAGGCATGCAGTTTGTTAGATTGGTATTCCATTAGAGAGAGTTTTACTTTAGTTGCCACATTGTAAAAGAATTACCCGTAGAAGGACTGTGATGTGCTGCTGTGCAACGGGGGATACAGGGCTCGTGTGAAGTCCAGCTGCCCACATGTGCTTATCGGGTCCAAGGAACCCGATTCAGCTGCAGCTTCCATCATTTGGTGAAGGATGTTGCCTAAGTGAAGAGTTGCCTGACTGAAGAGTGCAAGATGTGCCCCTCTTAATTTTTGCACTAAAATTCATCATTAAGGCTGAAACTGTCTCATACCTGGTCCTTAAGACCAGGAATACCAAACTGGGGCAGAAAAAAAAAGGGTATAAAAAAATCAGATGGTGTTCAGTGACCCCAACAGAGCAAGTTAAGGAACCTGTTTTAGGTTCAACTTTGAATTTCCTGGCTTTTGTTGGGTTATATTCCCATGGAAATGGTCACTCAGTGAAGCTTTTGTCTATGCGTTTTGACTGGTGACTGCTAAAGGTACTGCGTGGAAAGCATTTCCCTTTTGCTTTAAGTATTTTTTTGAGGAAAAAGAGTGTGAGAGGATGTAGTCCTTGTCCTAAAGTGAATCAGGAAATCATTTAGTGTTTATAGAAGAGGCACAAGGAGTCCCATAACAATGATGGCAGCCCCCACAGAATGAACAATTAACTGACTTCTGCAATGTGATTTACCTTGGATCAAGAAGGGATTAATGAGATATGCTTCAGCTAAGCTTCAAATGAATCAACAAACCATGTTTTTGAGAGGCACACCTAAGAAGAATTCCCCAAAAATGGTTTTCCTCTTGCAAATGCTTTTGAAACATCATTGCTTCCCTGACTGGGACCCATAAGCAGATAAAAACAAGACAGCACTGGATCGTGCATTTAAGCTTTTGGCATAGCGCAGGCAAAGGAGTGTGCCTGTGGGCAGTAGATGCTGTCTGCAATTAGTGTGTGGCTGAGATTGGAAACGGCCTGGAAATGGGGTATTTGTATTCCTTAGGACAGCTTTGGAGGGTTGCTTTGAAGCCGGGCGAAGGGCACGTGTGCTACTGCGCGCTGGGTGGGTGGCCACGTCCGTGGAGGTGCTGCGGGGGCCGAGGCCCCGAGCAACCGGGCGCCTGTGGGACCAGCTCCCCAGAAAAACATGGGCTGGCCAAGCGAGGTTAAAGCACCAAGTGTTGTCGGGAGAGCGGCGTGTTGAGATCCTACAGGCCCTCTTCTGCTCTCGGGATCAGCAGTGGCTCTGGGATCCAGTCAGGGAGGAACAGTGGTGCTGAGAGAGGAGTGGAGGAATTCTAAAAATATTCTGGTTGCATGCACTTCTGAAAACAGTAATTAAATTTGTCCCTCTCTCTTTACATTTAGGAAGTGTAAGGTTCTTCCTTCAGCTTATTTTGATCTTGTGCATGGCATACTGTAGAGTATAAGTCACAAGGACGTTGATAAATTTGCATTTCTGAGTGAAATTCTCAGGAGCGTGCAGTCCCTCAGGACAGGTATTATTAGCTCCCTGGTTTCATTGGGTGCCTCAGTGAATCCTGGTGTGTTTACGGCTAGTTTCTCCAACAGAAGACTCCGGTTATCTCTTAATAATGTATTCTCCTGTGGTTTTTATTTCCAAAGTGCCGTGGTAAGGAGATTTTCCCAAAGGCTTCAGTTTGCTTTGTGCTTCAGCATTTTATCCAGTGTTTTTGGAAGATACATATAGACTTTTCAGTGAGGCATTTAATCGAATATGAGAGGCTGTGCCAGGCTTGGGCTCACATTTGGAGTTCACTTGTAATAGGCTCACCTTGGTTTATTCACAGTTTTTAGAGAAGAATAGAAGGAGATGGCAGGTCTAGAAGACTGATGATATAGAATTATTAGTCTCAAGTGGAAAGGGGAAAGCATGTTAGGTGAGTTGTCAAAGTCTGATTAGGACTAAACAACCTGAATTAGAGGAAAGATTAAATTCATAAATGGTCTAAAAAATCCTTAGCTAGTGTGAGAAAAGGCTCGCACTGACAAAAAAATAAAGGTATTTGTAAAAAAGGTTATGTTTCAAACCCAGAATAACATGGAAATGCCTATCAAATGTCAAGAATACATTGAAATTAACGGAATTGCCATAAGTGTAGAGATAAAACTGCGGGAGTGTGTTGTGGGCAGGGTGCGGCGGGGCGGCCGAGCGCACGGCCCCCGGGGTGCAGAACAAAGGCAGCAGCGGGGCCGGGGGGCTCCTGGGCCTGCCTGCCTTTTACAGACCAGCGCCTGGGCAGTGGCATTGCAGTATAGAAACACGCCAGCCGCACAAAAAAGATGTGTAAAAAATAAAAGCAGACAGTGTTTAGTCGGTCACACGTGGAGCGGCTTTTTTTCCCTGTAAATATTTCATGAGTTCCGAATCTTTCCATCGACTCCAGATGAAGTGCCAGGTCCTGGTCGCCTTTCTGGGGGCGGCTCAGGGGTTCCCCCTGACAACCAGGCACCGTGGGTACAGAAACCCCGGCCGTGCCGGGACCAACTCTGTCCTGGCACAGGCAGGTATTGCTGTGTCCCTGTGCCACTGAAAGGTGCATTTGGTCCTCGAGTAGTGAACTATGTGCAAGCGTCAGAGTAACTCACATGGAGGTATTTTCATTGGAAACAGGCAACTTCACTTTTCAGCTGACAGCAAACCTCCAGGCGTATTTTCTTAGACACTCGAAGTGATTTTTATTTTTTTTTCTTGGTTCAATAACTTGTAAAGGACAGCTTCCTAACTGCATTTGTTGAAGTGCCATCTCAAAGTGTGCTGACACGGGGACTGACTGACGCACGGCAAGTTATCAGATGCTCAGAGATGAAGGAAGCAGTAACACAGGCAGCCGTTTCCTTTCACAAAGGATGTGCCACCTCTCGTTTGCCTCTACCTCCGTTTCAAGGGATTCTTCAAATAAAGAGGGCACATGTGAACCTGTCTTGCCTGACAATTTTTTTTTTTTTTTGTTGAGTACCATGATAACTTGGAGTTCACTTGTTACAAGCATTTTATATAGTAGGTGAAATACCAGGGGAAAGGAAAGAAGTAATACTGTATTTCCTGAAAAGCTATGATCTAAACATATAAATGTCACTGGCTAAGAATTACCTGAAACAACTGGAAGGGCAATTAACACCTGGTTTTATGGGAAACATTGGTTACCACTATCAGTTTTAATGAAGTGTATTAACTAAATTGTGTTCTGAGTATTCATTCAGCCCTGTTTATGGCACACTCTTGAGTACATTTACTGTTTGTCAGAAGTGCAAACTAGTGAACATATGAGGCTTTAAGACAGGCCATCTGTTAGTCTTAGACCCTTGGATAATTGTCAAGCAGTTCTAAAAATAAGCACATACAAACTGCAAGGGGGTACAAAGGTGATTTTTCTTTAGTCTGATAGCAAAGGGAAAGTAACAACCAGAAATTAAAAATAAATAGGTTTATCCTGTAAGGCAAGCCTGCTCTCCTTTTTTTTTCCTTTTCTCTCTCCCTTTTTCCCCCCCCTCACCTTCAGTGTGCTTTTTTTTTTTTAAATTTCATTTTTTTTCCTCTTGCTCTTCTGGGTCATGGCATCCCTTGAATGCCTCTCCAGTTTAGGATTAGAGCAGCACCAATTTAAGGCTCACAGCTTTCTGTAGAGAGCATAATCTCCGATGGCTAGAGCAAGGGTCACCCTGTGTCCTCTGCCTAAAGTAATCCCTTTATAAAGTCAAGGCACAAAGATTTTCATCTTTGTGGATTGCTGTTAGAGGGAAATAGTACCTGTGTACGTATCTCTGTGTGTTTATGGATATATAACCAGGAATATTGGCTGAGAGATTTTTGGACCAGTTGGAATTCAAAAGATGCAAAACATTGAAAAAAAGAACACTGCAGATGGTATTTCATAAATATTTAGACACTCTAACTTCTGTTTGTGGCAATTTGGAGGTTTTGTTTTGTCTTCTTTTATATGTATGTTCAAATGTGAGACTTGAACTTTTGCTTCGAGTCAGTGCCTTACTCTGAGGTTTAGTTTTTGTCTGGCAAGCTGTGTGTGTTGACAGTCAATGGAGGGTTTGCTTCTCTTGTTCCCCCTGGCCTCGGTCTGAAAGGGGAAAGGAGAGAGAATGGGGAGGAGGGGGCACAGCCTTGCGGAGGCCCCAGCCAAGACCCTGATCCCTGGGCTTGGAGCTGGGCAATGCCTGAACGGGTGGTGGAAACCTGGGCGAGGAGGTGGGGAGCGTCAGGAAGAGAAACCACCTGGGCTCTCGCCTGGGTCTGGAGAAGCCCCCGCACGTTGGGAAAAATATAGGGATTACTAGGAATTACCTTTGCATCACAAGATGCCGCAGCAGTGCTCATGCATCACCCCCAGGGTTGGTGTTCCCAGTCTAGGGTCAGCATTTTCGGTCCACGTGGTTTTGCGGTGCCACAGCAACCCCGGTGTCCGCAGGCACAGGCTGAGCAGCCAGCTCTGGGGAAGCGATGGGGGCAGCAAGTGCTGTGTGTTTCCTCTCCCAAACGTGCAGTGTGCTCCTGCGCACGGGTCACCCGATGGCATGAGTGGAGCTCCACGTTAGCTGTTCGTGGCATGAATCCATTATCTCCATAATTCTTATTGAAATTATTTGAGGAATGGGTTTCGTTCCTTCTATTGGGATTTGGAAGGGGAAAGAGAGGCTTTCTAACCTTTCACCAGAGACCCAATCACTGCAGAAGGCTTACGAATTTCACTTGAGGGTGATGGGCATTACCAGTCTTGTTGTGCCATTTCTTAACCTCTGTATGATGTATTGTCTTTTAGGTGTTTGTGCTCACGTACACAGGCAGTGTACCTCTGAACGGCTGATACAAAATATCTAAATACATAACAGATGCACAATGGCACTATAGACTGGATGTATTATGGCCCCAAACCATTATCACACCCCTCACAGTTGCATTTTATTTTTTTCACCTGCTCCTGTGTAGTACACCTGTGATTTGTTGGCAGTGAATGTCGTTGCGGCATGGGAGACTCTCAGCTTGACTGCCTGGCTTGGAGCTTTGCTCCATCATGTGCTGCTTTTTGTGTGTGTGTGTGTTTTTTCTCTCAATCTTTATATAGCTTGTAAGAGTTCTTTAAACTGCTGAAAGTGATCATCTTTCAGTCCTGATGCTTTCCTTCTTGACACAGTGCTCTGAAAATGGAGATTGTCATGCCAGTGTTTTCATAATAATGCATGTAGAAAAACAGAGAAATATTCATTGTAGGTGTCCTGCGCAATGGCTTGATCCGCATCCAGAGGGCAGGCAGGGGGGGTCCCCAGGGAAGATCTGGAGACCAATCAGTATCTACACGGACAATAATCAACCATACTTAGAAATCTTTATTTTCTGCAAAACCCGTCACCCAGTTCCTTGGTCCCAGACACTTGCACAAATGGTTCATTTGGGGATTGTGCAGCCAGTAGAAAATTCCACTTAAACACTGTGACAGCCCCAAGGCTTGGGGCAGTTGCATTTTCCCCACTGATGTGGCTGACAGAATTGCTATCCATTTTGCATGATTATGAAGAAAGGAAAGAAAAGAAGAAATTTTCCAACCTTGTCCTATAAATAAGCTGTGACTTACTTGATGTTGACAGGTGACTTAGCGCTGCTATAGAGTTTTCCAGCTGCAATAATGTCTCAGAATGATGTATTCAGTGGGGTATCAGCTGTGAGCCGTGCGTAAACCAGGGGGCCTAACAGGAGCTGTGAAGAGCCATTTTTACTGCTCAGCTTCCAAATTATGTCCTGCCTCCTGCAGGCCCCCAGATGCATACGTGTATGGATGGCCTTGTGAGCAGGTAGGCATGTGCAAACACACACAGAAGCATGACTGGAGCGGCTTAATTTTTGTGGCTGCTTTATTTTCCATTGGAAATCATTCTTAAGATGTATTTATTTTTTTTTTAAAACCACAACTTCTATAGTTGAAAAATCACACCCGGGCTGTTTCCTGCCAGCCCATCAGGAAGGTGGGTGAAGTTTCCTTAGGCTGCTTGGCTCGAAGCATTCTTGTAGTGTGCGTACATTCCCAGAATGTTTAGACGAAATCCAGATTTGCATATGAAAAACGTATATTTTATGTTTTTAACTGTTAGCCCTATGGCACAGCTAGTTTCTCAGCTCCTGTGTGACACAGCTCTGAATGGCTGCAGGATTTGAGTATAATCTGTTTGTTTCTTTGCGTAAACTCTGCTCACAAACCCACTATATTCGTTGCATTAGGATCGTTCAGAACATATTATTAACCTGTGTTTGAGGAGGGAGGGCTCACAGTGAAAGCTTCATTATCAGATTTAGAGCCACATACCATTCCTTTATTGACCTGCCTGGTGTAATCAATGCAGCAGCCACACAAGTTTGAAATCATGTTGCCTGACTGTAGACTGTGCGTCACGCATCTAGTGCTGATTGTGCATTATCTTTTAAGTGACACTGCCTAAATAAGTATGGATTCGTCTACCACAAATAGCCCTTTCTATCTGAACATGGCAAACCTTTTGCATTTCTTATTGATACTCACAAAGACCTAAAAATAGAACTGCAATGAAGTGCGCAAGAAATGGCCGTTGTTAAATTGCTGAGGAGTGTGTCTGAGCACGGAGCAGCCTGGGTGTTCTTTCGCATTTTCATGCTTTCCCAGTTAGGTTCAGTGGACAAGCTGCTTGTCAGTGCTACTAGCATTGTGTTTGTAGGGCTCCATCCATCAGTCCTCTTCTATAGTCATTATTTGACTTGAGAATGACATCCAGCCCTGCAAAGGTTATTCCCGCTTAAGGCAGGGTGAAGTTCCACGTGTAGCACAGTAAAAAGCCTTTGGATTTGGTGTGTGGTGAGGTTACATTGTCTAAAAGCAAAGTAGTTTCAACTGTCAATTCACTGGACATTATCCAAGCATAATGCTTTATCCCCTGACAAGCTTGCCAGGTCCTTTGCACAGTACTTCTGGGTTTTGATTCCAAAATACTTTGGAGTCGCAGACTGGGGCTCGAGTTAGGCTAAACAAGGTGCAGGTATTTTGCGATTTCACCAGTCGATTATGTTTCATTTCAGAAGGGCTCCTTCCGCGTGTGCGGCAGCTGCGATGCTGCTGCTGCCTCTGTAACCTCCTGGCGCGTTAAAGCCTGACCCTTATTGTGCAGAGTTTCCTCGCAACCCGCCCGCCACAATATCGCAGATAACTTGGGCCGTGATTTAGGAACTCAGCAGCACTTCTGACACCTGGTGGTCACTTTTTGGGAGTGCACAGTCCAGAAATGCTCCTGTCTGCAAATGGGGTCACGGCTGCCTGGCCCGGCAGCATTGCCGACCGCTCGTTAGCTGTTTCCACAGGCAGTTTTCATCAGGGAGATGTTATATTCCCTGGATAAAGTGGAGGATCAGTCTTTTTTTTCCTGATTGGGATGTAACTGTGTATAGTAGAGAAGGACCAGATGATTTATGAAAAGTTAAAATATCTTACTTTGTTTTAGAGCTTCGTCACTGTAAATAAATAATTAGATTCAAAATTCATGTTTAAAAACTTATTCTTCAAGCTGGCAGACTTGCCCGGCTCTGTTATTAGGCAGATGAAGACTAGTAAAATTGCTTAGGCTTGAAATAATGTAAATGAATTTTTACATTTTGGGATGCTGGGGATCTAGCTCAAGAAGAGCTCTCCATGAAGCATATCTCTAGTTGCTCAAATAGTTGAATAATCGTGCAAATAAAGCTGAGCTTGTATGTAGGACTGGGGTTTCAGTCAGCACACAAAATGTAGGTGAATCGGTACTGCTCTAAAAATACGCTTCCAAGGTTGGCTTCCCAATTTATTGGCTCCTGCACAAAATGGCAAGAGAGGTCAGCATGCTCTGACGCGAGATACTGTGATGACTTGAGGCTATTACAAATCTACCAAAAGGAGAAAGGGAACAAAAAGGACTCTAAACTGCTGAAAGAAATGTGTAGAGCAAAGTCTATTCTTTAAAGAGATTTAACTTCTGGGTTATGTGTCCAGCCCTTTTTCTGCTGGGTATATTACCCTGGTGCCTGAACTGGTGGTTCAGCTGTTATTGCCGAAGTATTTCTTGGACTGAGAAGTGTGTGTCACAATCTGGTGTCTCTTGCTGCCAGTACTTGCACCCGGTACTAGTGAGAATAAAAGAGTAAACCATGGCAAGGGTTAAAATTACTGCAGTTATGGGAATCCCTAAAGGCAGTTTTTGGCCATGAAGTGTTACCACTTTGTTTATATGTATAGAAAGGGGTAGGGAAAAAAATAAAGAAAAAAAAAAGAAACCCTCATGGCTGTACTTGGCTTGTAGCATTTTTTTCTAAGTTCATGCCAGCATTAACAGATCTGTCAGAACAAAGCAAATGTGTCATATTGGCAGCTGTTACTTATGAGTACTTTTTCTTTATTGCATTTTGTTTTGTAATAATTGAGAAGCTTTTATGTCGAGCTCTGCATAAATGGTACTGAGTGGGAGGGTATGGGCATGCTTTCTATTATTCTGCCCCTCATGCATGTCTCCTTTTTTCGTCTTTCCAGAACCACACATTGAGCCAGCATGCACAGTGAGCCACTGGCACTACAGGACACCTCTCTGCAGAAGACTTGACGGTGGCACAGTGGGGAGGACCATTTGAACATTACATCCAATCAAAGTGTCATTTGCAACCCAGATGTAAAACTCTAATGATTTGGCCATGAGGCGCTGCTATTATAAGCAGCTGGAAATGAATATTAATGGAAGAGATTAAAAGTATTCCATGCTCAGTATTTTTTATTGTCCTGCTTCAGCTAGTGTACTTTAGAGCTTCTGCTTCTGACTGAATTTATAGTGTTAGATAAATCTGCTTTGATGCTGTTGCCCTTTGTTGCTTCTTGTATTATATTGATAGTTAAAGATTAGGTGTGATTTTTTTCTTTTTTGTTAACTGCTTTTTAATTGCAATTTTAGGTAACTGTGCTTTGTGATGTGATTGCTTGGCTATTGTCTGAATATTTCTTTTTAATTTTTTAATTAAAGACTAATGCTTTGATTGGATTTGCCAGTTCACCGGACAGTGATTAAAACTATGTAATGAATATAATCGGTTTCAGTGCAACTGGATGGTTCTGCTTTATAAATGTGACTTAATCTGATTGCAATAACTAGTACAGCTCAATAAAGGGAATACGTGAGCCTAGCGTCAGAGGTTGTCTGTCTGTCAGTGCACGCTGCATCCCCACTGCCGCTGTGTGTGAATCACAGCGCGAAGGCTCACCTGGCAGCAGAGAGCGTTCTGCACCCCGGGAGGAAGGAAGATTGGGAGAGAGCAAAAGCCACGTTCCTGCATCTGGCGTTGCCTTCTCGTCTGGATGCACCTCCCGGGCTCCCACGGTAGGTTGAGGCGAGGTAAGAGCATCTACTCTGAGACTGCGCACGAGAAGGCATTGCTAGCTTATAGTACTCTCAACTTTTACTCTAGTCAATGAGAATGGAGGGGACCTGGTCTGTAGCTGCCTTGGCCCTATCTCTGTGCTTCTTTGTTTCAATAAAAATAAGTAATGGTTTTCTGGATTGTATACAAATGCGCAAATATTGGAACTGGCCTCGGGAACCTTGGTAGGAGCCTGTATATTTCACGCACGTGGACTTTAGGCCCACAGGTATTGTAGCTCTAGGTAGCTGCCATACTTCTGACACTTGAAACTACCACCATTAACAGAGCTAATTAGCAGCCTTCTTTTTTCCCCCTTTTTTTTTAAACATATCATGTGGTAATGAGATAAGTTATATCTCTAGCCAGAGAAAGAGTCATTTTATGGACCGTGGACAACTTTGGAAAGTTAGTAAGATGCAGTTCTCATAGGATCTCCTGCTTGAGTGAATCATAATCGTGCTGAAAGATGTTTAGCAGTTGTGACAGCTGAAATGATGTGGTTACCCGTTCCCACAATGTACAAAGCTTTGCAAGACTGTGGCATAGGAACAGTTAGAGCTTTTCAAAACTGCTACGCTGAACTAGAGCACAAGTGGTTGTCATCATATTGTGTCTGGGCTTGGAGCATTTAAGTGATATTTTGTAGGAAAAATGTTTTCAAGGATGTGTAGTCAATGCCCAAATTAGTTTATATAGTGAGTTTATTAACAAGTGCAAGAGCACAGCTTGTTGACACTGCAGACAGTGTTTTCAACATTTAGATTCCTGCTGATGTTGATAGTCGTGCTGCACACACTCCTTTAAGACAGTGGGACATGCTGCATGTAAGGGAAGGCTCCTGGACATAAATGAAGTAGGGTCATCCCTACAGCAGGAAGTGCCAGAGCAGGTGTAAGTTCTAGCTTGAGAAAAGCTTCAGCTTTCTCCAAAAAATGACATTTGGGGTAGATGATAGATATGTTTTTATTCTGCCAGATACTCTGCTGAAATAGCATTGCACAGACAGTCAGAGTTAAGGCTCAAAATTTTGATCTGCGATAAATCTATGGATCCTGACATAACAAAACTAGGAATGGCTTTTCCTAATTGAAAAAAATACAGTTCTGTTTTCATCGAGGTAATTCTCAGCTCACTGTTTATGCAACAAAATCATTGTACTAAGATCTGTTTCTAGAAAAAATGTTAGCTTTCTGCCTGATCATTTCTCTATAAGCCACAGCACAGATGTTTTTGGGCTGAAAAATTAGCTAATGAAATCACCGATTCATTATTCTCATTCATAATGTATGCATACTCCTAACTCACAAGCAACACTTGAAGAAGATGGGAAATGGAAAAGTGTCTTGCAGTACAGCATTCTACACGTGTCCTTGCAAGCAAAGCTAGCTGGGAGCATACATCAGCTGCTCTGGTAACAGCGCCTGTGCCATCTTCTCTGTGCTAAAATCAAGGCAACCGGTTCTCACAATGGAGATGCTGAAAAGGGAGGCTTTTTGCCTGAGACTGGGTTTGGAGTGTTGCTTGATCACTTCTGGGCAGGCCTTTGGAAATGAAAAGAAAGATGTAGGTTTCTATCTTCAGGAAAAGGCTCTGTGTTGGGAATCCCAAGAGTGACCTGATGTTTCCATGCAAGTCTGAGAGCTGCTTTAGTAGTGCTGTACTGAAGCACATGCCTTTGTCTTGGCATCTCCCTGCTGACTAGTTAAAGTTAGGTGTACATTCACTGTGCTGAGATGGGGAGCTCCCCACATGGGGATCCTGTTCTGAGCTGTGTAATTTTCTCCACCTGTACTGGAAACGCGTGCATGGGACCAGGGTGCTGGGCTCCACGCTCAGCCTGGCAGTGCCAAGCAGGCGTGTTGCGTCTGCCTTGAACCCTGACCAGACCATGGGCAAGGGTGGAGGAAAGAATAGTCTGTTTTTCCACACCGCCTTTAAAATGTATGGGACCCTGAAGTACAGGAGTGAGGGCTGTAGTCCTGCTCCATCTTCATCCCTTCTGGTGTATGAGTTTCATTCATGAGCAGCAGAAGTCAGGCTGGAGAGAGTGCCCCCATGGCTGGGAAAAAAATTGAGCTGTGGTCTTCCCCTGCCAGTGCTCTGGTATCTTACAGTACTCGAGTAATATTTGAGTGGGCAAATGCTGCTTTTTAAAATTTCTTTTCTAAGACAATATGTACAAAAGTGCAAGAACACTTGCCGTGAATCTGCTGGATTGCTTTGCGGTATTTTTGATATAACCAGGCCCATATAAACAGTCACTGTTAGAGCACACACCGTGGCAAGGAATGGTGCTGTCTTGATATCTACTTTTCTGGGGCCAGAGAAATCCAGTTTGGGTGTGGGGCTGAAATGTACTGCAAGGAAACAGCTGGACAGCTGTCTGCTCCTCTGCTCCTGCGTCTCTGACACGCTAGACACCTACAGCTCCCCAGGTCGGTCCTTAGCCTAGGCTGGGGTGCAGCACTGCTGTCAGACCCTTTTTTCTGAGGCCCGGGCCTCCCCAGGCAGGGCTGTACCAGCCAGGGCGCCAGGTGACAGAGCTCTGCAATTGTCTGGCGGTTCCCATGAGACAGTTTTTTCTGTGCCACTTGTCCCACTTGGGAGCAGGGGCAGAGCAGCCCTTGCGCTGGTACAAAACACAGCTTTGCTGGCTTAGCTGCAATCACACGAGGGAGTGCTTCGCCAGCGTAGTATATAGTTCCCGTATCCGCTAAAAGCTCCTAGGGAAAACAGAGCCTGACTGCAGGTGGAGAAAGATAGTATCACAGCTTCTGTGATATTACATGTTTGAGGCTTCACCCCCTTTTTCCTAGTGGCCAAGAAGTGCTGCAGAAAGCATTTGGAAAACAGTCAGAAATGTTGGCTCCAAAAGCACCTATATTTCAACAGCTACAACACTGAAAATGTGATGGAGAGCCTTTCTGTAATCCCCGTAATATTTCCTTGCCTGTCTGTGTAACTCGTGGCTCCTGCTCGGTGGTGCTGCAGACAAGGGCTGGCACAGGCTGCTGAAGACGTGGGCGACGCGGATGACTCACAAGTAAGTGCAAAGCAGAATTGCCAGCATTCTTGCTGAGGATGGGCTTTAGGCAAAAAGTCATTTCATGATCTGTGTGGCATGAAGGCCAGTAGAGTTTGGAAAAAAACAAAAAAAGTTTTAAATCTGTAAAGAAATATTGTATAGACAGTTCAATATCTTTAAGTTTAGGCAAACACTGAAATATAAGCTTGTATTAACAATGGAATAACAAAGGACTTGTAGGGGCCCAGTCTGCTAGCCCTTAGTGCATTGAATGATCTTTGTATTTAGCTTCACTATATACCCACACCTTCAAAAAGCATTGAAATATTTAGTCAAGAAGTAGCAACCAGTGCCTACGGGTGTTATATTGTCTATGTAGTCAGCTTTACACATTTGTTTTATTCAATTCTTCTTGTAGATATTTGTCTGATCTATCACCTTCAGCAAGGGGTCACCACCTTCAGTCAGATGCCTTTTGGAAAAAGCAAGCGGTCAGCCCATTGCCTCTGAAAGAAAGGGAGAGAAAAGAAGTTTGGGGACCATTTGAGGGACTGAGTGACTGATCATTTTGTGCTGGAACATCTTTGAGTGAGCTGGGGAAGGTCACCCCACTGAGCAGCAGCTCAGAGGGATTGTGAAAAGGAAAAATCAGAAGGGTGAGGGGGCCGAGGCAGGTGTCCCTCCACAAACTTCCTGCCCTCCAGAGCAGTTAATGAAAAATCCACCCTCTGGCAGCCTTTTCCATTGCAGTCAATCTGCACATCCCGCGTCTCAAACATATCTCACTTTCTCCTACCAATGTTCTAAGAACAGATTTGGTTTTGATGTGTTTTTCCAGCTTTTAACATGTGTAGGTCACTCTCTGGTACAGCCAGTGAAGGCTTTTCCCCTAGTCTGTGTAAGTGGTCTCTGCATTTTGGCCTACACCCTAAAGGAGTGAGATTTGTGCAATCCCCTCTCCACCACCTCACAAGCACTGACCAGCTTTAGGTACGTTTGACAGAGGTGCAGATGTCTGGGGATAGGGTATCCCTGCAGTGTGCTGGCAGTAGTCAGCCAGGATAAGAGCGATGCCCTGGAAGTGCTGTCACGGACAAAAGCATGTGAGCTCAAAGCACATATGGCCACAGAAACCCAGCTGGCCAGAGCCACAGCGGCCACCAGGCTTTGGAGCTAATGGGAGCGTGGCTTGTTCTTCATCGCTTTGTCTTTTGCCTTTTATCCGCATTTTTGCCTCTTGTGAAGTTGTTTGTTCTTAGTTTTACCTGTCTTCAGGAAATTACTGTCATCCTCACAACTGTAAGATGCCTCCCCTGCAAATGGCAGCAAGGGCTTGCCTTTTGATCTGTTTATCTGTGAATTATTGTTACTTTCCTGAGGCTTAGCGGATTAGGTGACAGAGGGAGACAGGAGGTGTCCAAAGGAGAAACTGAGCACCTCAAGAGAAAGACAAGCTAATTACTGCATCACCTACAAGACTGCTAACAAAGTACAGTCTTCACTGCCCTAATAATGAGATGCAGTTTAACTGTGCGATTGTCCTTTTCTGAAGAGAAAAGCGACACGTTTTCCCTGTATTCAGCCCCGCACCTCCGTCAGCTCAGCCCGTCCTGCTGGCTGCCTCTCTCTGAGCCGGTGTGGCGCTGCCCCGCTGCTCTCTGCGGCTGTCCCCTTCCTTCTGCCATCCCTGGCCATCTGCGGCCCCGCGGCAGGCAGCTGCTCCGCCACGCAACGCCGCTGACCCGGCCCGTGCCCCCCCGCGGCCCCACAGCCTCCTGCCAGCGAGGAGGGGGACGCGAGGCCTCCTGGCCCTCGAGCAGGGCTACGTGCCGGGGACGCTGCCACAAGGGCCACCGCCAGCCCTGGGGCCTTGGCTGCGCCTCACCCGCCACCTGGGTGGAGGAGAGAGGGGGCCCAGGCCTCAGCGGGCCGGGGAGGGCCGGGGGGAATGCTGAGCTGCGGCTGCGAGCAGGAATGGCCGAGCCAAGCTGAGGCACTGTCCTTCCCACGCTGTGCTGGGACGTGGGCGCCCACTGCGCCCAGGCCGAGCCCTGGCTCGGTCTCCTCGGCCTCCCCGCAGGCTGCCCGCCATCCCCCGTCCATCCCACGCTGCCTCTGCCTTGGCCGCCTTGCACAACGGGTTGCCGAGTCTCTTCGGGGCTTTTTCTTTTCTTCTTTTTTTTTTTAAATAAAAACGTTTTCTGTGTTGTTTTCTGAAGCAGGTTGGTGTTCCGCTGGACGAGAGAGCTGAGCCGAGATGAGGCGCAGGGTGGGCAGTGCTGGGGAGTGCCGGGCTCAGCCCCGCGGCAGCACTGCCCACTGGGGTCCGGCCACCGCGGGTCTGTGCGGACGTCACAAGCCACCCTGTGAGAAATGTCACGATTCAAGTCTGGGTCTGAGGGTTTTAGGGACACTAAAGCCCCCAGGTAAAGAAATGGCATGAAAGTATTTTCTCTATTTTACACATACCTGGTTTTTACTGCTTTCTCTGTATTCATAGCACAGTGGTGTCAACCTGCTCCAACAGATTGGAGAGGCAATGCAGAGTATTTACTGAATTGTGGGAGAACATAGAGACTAGTTTTTCTGGATTTTTCTACTCCTGACGTTCCCAAATGCATGCTAGTGCTTAAAGCCCTGTAGAACACAGCCAGTATCCTTGGGAAGCAGGGACTGGAGAGCAAGTGCATTGAGGGTCTCCATGTGTGAGAAAACCTGCTAAAAAAGGCATCGCCTTTTGAAAAAACCTTCAGCCCCAAAATCTTTTGGTATCAACTAAAATCTTTCTTTGAACTTTAAAAAAATGTAGTTATCTATGTCCTCATTTTTACATGACTGGAAGAGGTTCCTGTCCTCTGGCATGATGCTTCCCTCACAATAAACGAATGAGCAAACAAGCCCTCCAAGCTGCTTGCACTGAAGCCATGTCCCTGAGGTGCTGGGCTCTTCTTTACCCAGCCTTTAATTTAAAAGGAAGGGGGAGAGAAAGAACATCTTTTTTCCTTGTTGAAAGCAATGCAATAAATAAGTGCATCATCTTCTCCTTCCAGTTGCAATTTATAGGCACTGTTCCTCAAGAAATTGGCTTCTATTCATGGAAGCTATAAAATATACACGCCATTTGCAAAAGATAGAGCTTCTACTCTATATTTTCTGGTTTATTCACAAAATATCTCACTGTGAGCCTGCCATAGAGGGAGGGTTAAGGAAGTGTGCAAATGAGGTCAGATAATGTTTTGTGATGGTGCTAAAGAAATGGTCAAGATCTTCCATTAGGCTCATGCAGCAGAAACAATTTGAGTTGCTAACGGGTAATGACAAGAGTTTCACCCAAAGTAGGATCTAGAAACATTTTTCTTCTTGAGGGCCCTTGTGGCTTAAGACTTGATCAAGTGTTGCATAATTCCTAGTACACAGGCGATATATTACCGTATATATCCTCAATGCTTGAACACTCAAATCTGGAAGATGAGGCCTCAACTGAAAGCAGAATGAGGTCTGGTGTACAGGCAGCGGAACAAGTGGGTAGACTGAAAGGAGAAGGTAGGTAACACCCAGCTGTGGCAGGGCCGGTGGGTGCAGTGCATGAAAATTGATTTTACCTCTCTCCCCCTAACTGGCCTGATAATGTCTGTGACAGTGCCAAGAGCAATTGTGTTGAAATAAAATCCCGTCTTTCACTCTGGTTTCACCATTGAAGCTGAGGGGATGTGTGGGCCGGTACAAAGCAGTGCCAGGGAGGATCTCTGCTAAGTGGAGCCGTGTACGTGATTTCTTGGCTGTTGTAGGTTTTTACCAGCTGTTGCTATTGCTAGATAAACGTGGAATTTTGGTGATAGCCCTCTGCCATGTATACTTCTCGTCTTCTCCCTGGCTAGCTGGATTATTTTTTTTTGAATTCGAGATCTCTTTCTTTGCTTTTTCTGCACTTCCTGACCTCAATCCTTCCCCACACCCCTGGCAGTGGCATCTGCTTGGGCCACCAGATTTACAGTTTGTCAGCGCTCGTATGACTGTGGTAAGTCTGACGTAGAAGAACCTGCTGGTTTTGGGGTTGCTTGAGAAGGATTGTCTGACAGTGGGCAGAAGCACAAGAGGAATGATAAGTTCTGCACTTGTAAATTTTTTTAAGGCTGCAAACTGATTATTTCATGAAAGGTACGAAAAGAGGAAACATATCTGGCATCTGACTTGGGAGAAGAGGCAGCCTTTGCTGGTAGATAAGGTGTGTTTCTACTAGCTACAGGAATGCTAACTCCTCTTACTGAGGGGTTTAGCACCTTAATAGAGCATAAAGTGCAAATTAAGCCCAGAGCCACCCCTGCTCTCCATTTTTCGTTTTGCAGGATAATCCCAGTTATTGATAATACACCAACCTTCTTTGCTTTCTGAGAACGGCCAGAAAAGTGCATTTCCTTTTGTGTTGCACTGCAAATGCGTACTCAAACATCTCCCTTGACTTCAAGCAGTTAAATGCTCACATATGTAATGTACACTAGGATCAGAGCCTTAGGTAATCTAATGATAGGGGGTAACTTGACTGTGCATCATTAGCTCAGTGATGCATCAAGCTCAGAGAGAGGGGAAAAAAAACCCACAACAAACCAGCCCCTATATATATTTGTGTGTGAAAGAGAAATCTGGAGGGAGGGAAGAGGAAAACACAATCAATATGTATACAGTTCATTTAAGATGCTGCAAAAAGTTGGGGTTTTTTTTTTTGTGTCAAAAATGTTACTGAGGATAGAAACAGAAAATGAGAGAAGAACGAGTGAGGAATCCAGAATACCCGCACAGCATATGAAACCCCACTGGAACGGAGAATAAGTAGGTGCTGGAAATATATATATTCAAAGCAATAGACACATGTAAGCAGAACTGCAAATTGGGCCTCAAAAACCGACTCTTTGCAGAGCTCCATGTTGCTCCTTTTCTGAGACCTATCCATGCGTCCGATTCAGCCAGAGCTCCCCAGCTCAGCTGTGCGTTACTTTGCCCATACGGGTGTTGAACAAATATTTCGTATCCAAGAGAGACTCATTAATGTCTTTCAAACCGGATGCAAGTTCCTCATTATTCTCCTGCATAGGTCTAGTAATGGGAGCCTCCTCTAGAGATGCCCTACACAGATGTCTTCAGGCAGTGTTGATGGCATGAAGCAGGAATTGTTTTCACTGAAAGATTTATAACCTTATAGCCTTTCCAAGCCTAGGCAGTGCATGTGGACTGGGAACCAGCAGCAAGGGTTTTCTGACTTCTGTGCCATTCTTTAATACTGACCAGCCTGGAGAAATCATTTTGGTCTAAATTTTTGCTGTTCTGGGTCCTCAGTATGAAGAATGAAATGTCAAGGGTTTTTCAAAGGTACTGAATGTTTCTGACTTCTATTTGAATCGAAGCTGCGGGTTTTGAGTCCTTATTAAAAAAAAAAACAACCCACCTCTAAAAACCCCAAGCCCATGGTTCTTAATTTAGGGCTCCCCAAATCAGAAGCCACTTTGAAAGACATGCAGAAGCACAGAACGGCCGATAGATTTCCATATCCTGCAGGGTTTTGGCATGAATCCCCTCCTTTGGTTCCAGGCAGAAAAATACAAAGAGATGTCTGTGAATAGGACCTCGCTGGGTGGCCAACCCTCTGAGTGAAATTTCCTGTGTAGAGGATGGTCTCGGCCTACATTTTCTAGTTATTATATAGAATTTGTTTCCTGCTAAGCTAGGAAAAAATTGTATAAAAAATACAAAACCTTCAGTGAATTCCCACCTTACAGAGCTACTTCAAGCTGTACAGGCAGAATTTGTATGGGAGGAGTTGACATTGAATAGGATAGTTCAAGAGAGACACCAAAGCTCAGCAGAGACATCCTTTAAAAATTATTTGTCTTGTCTGCAATATTTTGTAAGCTGATCCAAATCAGATTTTGGAGTAATACCATTACAGTCAACAACCAACACCCAGGATGAATCTAGCTCTTAAAGTGCTATTCAGGCTCCTTGAGAGACACGCATCCCAATGACTCCTTTAGCAGTCATTAAACCAATTATCATCCCAGTCTATTTCCAACAATTATCATCATAGACTTTTTGGGTTTAATCAGCTTTTTAATTGACCTGTGAATAAGACAGGAGATACAAAAATCTCCCCTGATAGCTCAGGTGTAACTATTACACACTTAGCATTGCTACGCATATGAAATAATTTACACCATAATACTGATCTGAGGCTAGGATATGAACAATGATACTCCTATAAATTAACAACAAAAATAAATTGAAGACAATAAAGGAGAAGAAGAGAAACCAGTAATCCATAAATAGAATGCCACCATGCTGTGACTTCCTCTGTCACCACAGAATAAATTGTGACACAAAAAGTTTTGACCATCTCCTAAGTGGTACAATTATTGAATTGAGTTGTAGAAATGTCTTCAGACAATTGGTTAGGACTTTAAAAAGAAATCAGCCATTTAGGCATATGTCCCTCCTGCAAGCAACTAACTTTTTTAATGCCACTTGCCTTAGTACAGCACTGCAAAGTGGCCTGAATGCAGCAATTTGCGGGATTTGGCACTGTGATCCCCGCAAGCACTTAGCAAAAGCAATTGTGTAGCTCTATTGAAAATCCCGCATACCGTGCTGTGGGGAGCCAGCACTTTTTATCTGTCGGCACTGTTGGTGACAAATATTAAAATAAAAAGTATGACACTATAGGTGCTTCAAAATTCAAACTGCAAGTTTCCTACTGCGGGACTTCTAACCATGTAATAAAGTGCAGGGAAGAAAGCAGAGTTCAGACCCCATGCTGTAATAAAGGCAAGGAAATCTTAAGTGTTCAAATACATAATTCATTCTCTTCCGAGACTTTCCGCCGGGTTTCTCCCAGTAAAGATTTTAATTTGTGCCTAGGTGATACAATCTTTAATTTCTTTTACCTCCAGAGACAGCAGGGAGAGCGCTGGGGCAGACCTGCTCTTTGCAGTGGGGGAAGGCAAATGGCCAGGACAGGTCATGGAGCTTGTCTGCAGCCAGCGACTGAGCGACAGCCCTGCAGGGCCAGCCTGGGCGGAGGAGGGGGAAACCCTCATGCTCCGCTTGCTACCAAAGTGCCGGTAGGAAAGTCACCACGACAGTGAGTGAGTTTGGCTTGTTTTAAATAGCAGTACTTTGCACCTTAAATAATATCTTACTCCAAGGATCACAAAGTACAGAGCAAACACTGACTGAGCCTCAGCTTTCTGTGGGGAGTCAAGTCCCTGTTGCCACTTCTCGTTTTGCTGTTTCCTGCCGACTTGAAGTCTCTCCTGCCATTTTGTTACACAGCTTACAAAAATACAGTTTGAAACACGTGGCTTTGAAATTTTATTAGCCATGATCTTGAGCACTTACTGCTTTGTTGCATAACTATTTTAACTGTACGTTAATAATATTTTATGTAAATAACAGCACAATAATCACAAAGAAGAAGAAACTAATGAGAAATTAAAACCAATGTTGCGTGTGGGGGTGGGTACATATTGCGTCTGCATAAGCAACAAGGTACTGCGAAGTTACTGGCCATATAAATGAGCAAATGTGTCCCTGCTTAAAGTGCAGTGAAGTAGCTGCATTTATACCAGGGATAAATTTGTCTCAACTGTGAGAAGAATGGATGCATCTCACACTGCAGTGGTCATTTAACCTAAATTATGTACACTGATCTGTGCTCCCCCCTGGTGCTAGCATACAAAATTGACTGGATTACATATTCGGATGTAAAACCACAGCAAAATTGGCTTTGACCTATTTAGATTTTCTAATCCAGCCTCTTAAGTCTAGTTATTTTCTTTGTAAGCACTGATCTTTCTTCATTCCTTCTCAAATGTCTTCTTAGGGACTGACATCCAGACATCCCAAAATGTGATGCCTGGTACAGTGCTTGGCATTCAACACTTTAGAGATTGTTGCCTCAGAGCAGCTTGGTTCTCCCAGACGTGGCTGTTCTGGCAGCAGTGCTTGAAATCATGGGATCTGTGCACCTTTGCCGTCTTTTCTCGGATGAAGCCCATGAACAGGTTGAATATTCAGTCTTTAAAATATTTTTATTTTAATAATTATTTTTTCACAAAACAATGCTAGAAGCTAGCACCTTGCCCTGCCACTTGGCCTGTGCTGGTGTTACAGTCTTCCTCTTGCCAATCCTCTTTTCTACCCATGATTATATAATGTTTTATTTGGTCTCTACCCACACTTATTTAAAATATCCCTTTGTTTGATTGCGTCTGATGGTGGCGTTCAACTTCTCAAGTCATGCTACTGCATTAGTGGTGATCTAAAGATACAAGGCAGCGTTTACAATGAAGAACCAACATTTTTCTCTAAGAAAAGAATAAAAAAGTTTTAAAAGGACAAACTTGCAAGCGTTAGACCTACCTCCTAGGTTTTTTTCACAGTCATTAACAAAGCTTTCAAACCCTATCCCTCTCCTTGTAAACACTAACCTCTGTCCTTCAAGACTGACATCCCTGTTTCTTAGGACAACGCCCCATCCGTATGTGTCAGTCCTCACCCCGACAGGTGTGTGGCAGCTCGCGCACACCCTCACGGCACACCTCTGCCACAGGGACCTCGTGCCGATCCTGCGCGGCACCACCTTGCTGAAAAGAGCGGTTGTGTCGATCTGCTCTGCTCTCAGTAACAAAAATTGTGCCCCACGTGAACTTGCTGAGAAGGCTCCCATCGATGTCAGGGCAGCCAGGGCTTTGCACTGCGGACACTAGGCAGTGGCTAGTTCCCTTTCGGGTCACCAACTGCAGCCGAAGCAGGGTCCCAGGGCTCAGGCTCCCGGTGGTTTTCCCCGTGGTGGCACAGCAGTGCTCTCACGCAGCAGAAGAGGGTGCTGCCAAAGCAGGGCCTGACCCCATTAACGAACCTTTGCTACAGTGCCAGCTGCTCTGGGAAAGCACAGGTCCTCTGTTCCTGTGCCTAGGCGTACTCTTTCTAGAAAATATTAATGTTATTCCACGATGCTTTTTAACAGCTCTTCAGGATTGGGAGAGAGCTGGTAGTCCTGATGCCTTAGTGCAAGAAAGACTGGTAATTAGAAGCATAGGCCTGGTGCAACTGGGTTGAAATATGTTAAAACAAAGAATTAAAAATAAAAAAATGGAGCACCCTCCACCTACTTCAGTTTAGGGGAAAGGTCTCTCTGACTGTACCTGCTCTGAGGCTACATTGGGGCTCTTTGACTCTGCTCTGAGACTTGCTGACACTACTGATTCAACACTGTTATCAAGACACTCCAACTGTGATCTGAGACCTGGAGCAGAGCAGGAGCATCTTGACACAGTGTCAAAACAGTAGTCAGAGTGCATGGACGCAGCACTGAAAGGCTTTTGTCTCCCAAATGAAAAGGAGCTGGATTAGGTATTAATTTCAACTTTTTTCCTTTTTTTTTTTTTTTTTTTTTTAGTAATAATGGTAGCTTTCTCTTAAGTAACAAAACCTACAGTTCATTTGCAGGAAGAAAAGGTGACATGATCCCACCCCCCATTTCTTGTTTGATAAAGCGATGTGACAGACAATGGCTTCACTGTACAATGCACCTCACTACAGCAAAATTCTCTGGCTTTGGAGAAGTAAAAGCCTGCATTTGTAAATTATTCCAATTGAGGAACCAAAAGGGGTTAATTCTTTCATGATACTGCACATCGATCATCTGCATCTTTGTGCATGCTTGTGTTTGTTATATATTTTGGAATTGCATTTTTGCACAGTAACACTTGACATGAATGATATCATGGTGTTACTCACCACTGCCCATAGAATTCAAGCTATGGCTTTTGGTAAGAATACCTGTGAATTCAGATATTTGACTGTTGACCAATATTCATCAACAAAAGAAATTAGTTCAATTGTCAGAATGCGGCAATGCCTGCTGAGACAGGTTTCTTTTTTGCAGATGAGATGGTCTTAATGTTACACGGGCTGTGACTTTATAACAGGTTAAACTAATTTATTTAAAAAATGAGGATGTAGCTGGATTTATTTTTCCTTGCTGGGGTCACAAGTACCAAGGAATCAGCAAAACCATCTACTGAATGTTTTATAGACGATGGTGTTTTTGCTGAATGTTAAATGAAAACAATCCATTAAAATAAAAAATGAAAATTCTTTTTGTTTCCTTTTCCTCTTGGGCCTTCCCAAAAGGAGGTCGACACCGACCCAGTTTGAAAAATACTTACCTAAGCCAATCACTGCCCAGCATGTATTCCCTTGAGCAACTTGAGTGGGCACGATGCCATCCGAACAGATGGGCATTACTGTAGGCAACCAAGAGACCATGCATGTGAATCAAGTATGGGTGTTTACAGCATCATTTCCCTGATGAGAATGTCAAAATGGCAGCCCAGTCCGAGCCTCTGGCTCAGTTCAGTTGCATTTCACTAATTCAGCTCTAAAATGGACAACTTCACAAAATAAATAATTAACGTTAACTTGGGTGGTCACGATTCTACTTCGTAGGATTGGGCAGAGGAAGTGGGTAATGGAGTCGCGGAAAACAAGGTGCACAACTCCTGTCTGCGCCGGGAGGGCTTGCTATTTTGTAAGATGAAGGTGAAGAAGCCCCCACGTCTATGCTAAGTATAACCCCAGACACAGACAGACATAGGAGTACTACAGATGTACCCAAACCGAAAGAAAGAGACCTTTTCACGTTTTTTTTAGGAAGGCATTTTATTTCAGATCAAAATTAAAACAGTTTAAAATGGGAGTTACATGCACGATGTATTGAGTAATACACCAGTGCCAAGGTTAAATCTTTAAAATTCCACATACTGAATTAGGATTTCCTTGCTGTCCTAGAAAAGGATGGACATAAATGTTGCGAATTTTTGAGCCCAGCACTCAGTGTAACTCATGTATCTACTGAATGAAGCGATTCCTGCAGAATTATCATTTTAAGTTCTCCACCATCTGTTACAAAGAGGACTTTAAGTACAGCCATAAAGACTAGAATTTAAATATTAAAACAATTTTAACAAAAAAGACTATAAAGTACCTATCCTGGAAACTTCACGTAGAGTATGTATCTGAAATGCTGTTATTATTTTATTTTTCTTTTGATGATCGCTTGTATTTTCTTTGCATAAGTTTCTGTGTAATACTAACTGCTAATGGAGCCTTCAGGTTTAGATTTGATAATCTATGTAACTTTTTGCTTTCCAAAGTGAGTGGGTAGTCAGCCTGAATTTGAAGAATTGGGATGCTGAACCATCAATATCAGGTATGAAAAATTTGAATACATGTTTCCTTCAGGAGTAATGCAACATCATATTGATCATAGCTAAAACTCCCTGTGTTTCAGATGTGAATGGCTTTGGGTTTTGGTTTTGTGGGGTTTTTTGTTTTGGTTTGGTTTTCTGGGTTTTGTTGTTTGTTTTAAATTTTTTAAAATAATATAATTTCTGCTTGGGAGATTTCTAGGCAGGACCTAGTGAGCCTTACATCTAGTCCTAGCCCTCACTTGGGGAATTCAGGCCAAAAGAGCGAGCAGCTTTTCAAAACCAGAAGATGAAAATAAAAATAAAAATAGAGTGAATTTCTAACACATAGTTGAAACAAAGAGTATCTAGAGTGTGTCTTTTTCTGTGTGCAAAATATTTCAATATTTTTCTCTCTTATTTCAAGCTATCAAAATCAACCTTTTCATTTGTCTTCTATGCTGTGTTATGATGGCTCCGACTTCCGCCATTAGACTTGCTAAAACGCTCTGTTACCTTGTATTTCATTTTCCAGGGAGCGTAATGTTTATTTTCTTGCTCAATGTCATGGTAACAGAAACACTTTCTTTATATTATATCTAAGTTTGTGTTTTAAATACAAGCAGGGCAGGTTGGAGATTGCTGTGTGTCCCATGTGGAAAGACAGCACTAGGTTTCTGGGTGCCAGCGCATACTCCCAGCTGTTGCTGTTGCTCTAGGGTCACAGATGCATCTCACACTGAATCAGTTAAAAATGCAGTAGCTATGCTTGGGGACACAAGCTCAAATTTTCAGGGCCTGATTATTCTGTTAGTTTCATATGTGCAATTCCCACCGAAGTCAGCAGAAGTAGTACATGCGAACCTGACAGGCTAATCTGGAGCCCAGAACTGCAAAGGATGTAATCATACATTTGATTTCTGTGGGTACTCAAGGTCTAATTCTCACCCATCTCCATGATACTAGGATTTACCACAGCTTTTAAGGATTTGGATGCATCCAAATATATTAGGTTACTTGTGATATTTTATTTTCAATGATCAGGGGAAGAAAAAGCGGTATGAAGTATATGAGCTCGTGTTGGACAAGCCCAGAAAGAAAAATGTGTTCTACAGTGCTCTAAAACTGAGCTAAGAGTAATACAATGTATGGCATATTATGTACGGAAAAGAAATGTGAGACCCCGAGGGAAGAAGGCAAACTAATCAAAATGAATAGCTAATAGCCTACAAGAGAAACAGGGAACAGCCTGCTTCTTATGAAGACCGCTCAGTTCTCAGTCCAGAGGGCCAGTGTACAGACTGCTGGGACCAGAGCCCAAAGTATCTCAAAAGGAGTCAAATTCAAGGCAAATTCTTTGTGTCTATACATTTTATTCTTTTATCAGAAATGGACAATTTCTTCCACACAATGAACTGAGCCAAGTATTGCTGCTGGACCGCTACGGCCATGTTTGCACAGGCTTCTACAAAATGACTTATGTCTGTACTCCCACAAGATGCCAGGAGTAATACTGCTGGTCCGGTACGCCTGCTGACTGATCAGCAGATCAGGGCCCATAAAGCATCAGGCAAAATGGATTTGGCGTCTGTGCCCTTAGTAGGTGATCCAAGAAGATGACCAGTAAGGTCTAAGCAAATTGCCACTTGTTCCAATAAGCAAATGGAGATCAAAGGCACCTTTAATATGATGCTCCCAGTGTCAGTATTAACTCTCTTTCTCATCTATTTTCAGATTAACAGGAGTGAGAAACCCAAGAAAGTGGAGGCTGGAGTGACACTGATTAGAGCGGAAGGCCTGGCCACTGGTTGAACAAGGAGAACAGAATTACAAATGTCCGTCAGAATTGAAGCAGCCTTACAATAAGCAGGAAGGACAGGCAGTGCAGTCTGCAAAATTGAGAACATGAAAGTTTGCTGTGCCCTCTCTTGTAAAGCCTACAGTATTGGGAAGTGGTAAAGATATAGTCTTAGGAATCCCAAATTTCTCTGGCATCCCCAAATACACTAATTAATACTTGCACGGAGAGGTGAAAAGTGCTCTTTCTGTTAGGAGCTATTAATGGTCAATTTGTAAACCATTGGTATAATTTCCCGGTGATGACAGCGTAGGACTAAGCCACTGAAACAAAGCAGAAGTTTCTGGCTGTAACACTGAAAAAATTAGTCCAAGGCTGAGGGTATTTAAGGCTCATGAGTGAAAAGGTATGTGCAAGATGGACACAGCCCAAGATGGCCCCAAGAACGAATGTTCTGAAAGATGTTACTGAAAGATGGTACTGAAAGATGTTACTGATGACGGTACTGAAAGATGATGTTAATTTTGCATTTTTGGGGCATGTGAGAATTTGATGTGCATTCGTCTTTACTGAAGCACCCGGCGAGTCAGCGCTGGTACCCCCACACAGCTTCAGACAGGGCCCAGGACAGGCCGACGCTCAGCTGGCGGCTGTTGAGGAAAACGAGGGCTCCAGGAGCCGCCGGTTGCTCATCAGGCCTGAGCGACTACATTTGACCGAGGCTGGGGCAGCCTCTCCCTTTCGGCTGCGTTTGGGAGGCCGGTGGCGAGCGCTGTGGTCACCGCAGCCACCCCTCCGACCGCGCCGGGCGGGCAGCGAAGCGCTGCGAGCTGCCCCTGGCCCCTCGGCAGCCGCAGGGCCACCAGCTGCTCCTGTCCCCTGGGCAGCCGCAGGGCCGCCGGCGCCTCGGAGCTCCTGCTCCGCTGCAGGAACCGCGAAGCGGCCCCTGGGCTCCCGCCGCGGGCTCGGCCCCGGGAGGGCGCGCGCCCGGGCACGGAGGGGCGCCCGCCTCGTGACGGGGCTACCGGCCACGGAGGTAACGCGACCTCAGGCGCCTGCGGTGGCGGCGACCGGGCCGTCCCTGTCCCCGCCCTCAGGCCCGGTGGGGGCGGGCCGGGGGGCGGGCGCTGCCTCCTCCCCGCCCCCGCCCCGAGGCGTTGGTGTCGCTCCTCGCCGGCCGGTTGGACGCTGTGCGCTGTGCCCGAGAGGCTTCGGTGTGCAGGTGGCCGTGGGCCGGGCCGTGAGGGACGGCCCCGGTACCGGAGAGCGGAGCTTTGGGTCCGGATCTGTGGGGTTTGTCCCGCAGTGGCCTCTCCGCAGAGGCGCGAACCCCACCGTCGCCCAGCTGCTGTCGGTCACAGCCGTGTGCAGGCGGGAGGTGGCTGCCGGCTCGCTGGCGGCGGGGGCCGAGCTGCCCGTGCCGCTCCGGGTGGGCCATCACGCAGAGCGTGGCTGGAGCCGCTCCCCTCGCCCGGAGCGCTGGGGCCCGGGCCGTGCAGCCTGAGCCCTCCCCTCCATCCCAGCACCGCCCGGCCCCGGCGGAAGCTTCGTGGACATTGGCAGGGACAGGCTCGCCTTGGCCGCAGTAGCTCTGCCCCCGGAGACCGCAGTCACCTCAGCCGTGCCTTGTATTTGCTCCGTTTATCAGGAGCTGTTAAATAATTTTAACGTAAATAATATGCAGCTTGTGTTTTCACTTTTGAACTGTCACGTAGGAAAGCATCTACCAGTGAGATTCTGGCATCAAGTATTTAAACATTAAAGTAGATGCTGTACATGTCAATTGCATGGAGGAGAAAGACAGTCATATGAGAATCATAGAATGGCCTGTGCTGGAAGGGACCTTAGAGATCATTTTAATCCAACCTCCCTGTTGTGGGCAGAACAGGATGAAATGGATGCAGAGGAGGGTTTGGAAGGTGGTGTGTGGGGGTTGCTTGGCTTGGGAGAGAACAGGCGTAAGACCAAAGTGGAAAAGATTGGAAAGAGCAATAAGGGATAGCTTGGGACGGCCAAAGGTAGGGTGGATGGGGAGTGGGATCACTGAACTTGGGTTCAGAGATGATAGGAAGTTTGCTATGTTCCTATAGTTTATGCAGGACAGTTTTTAGCAATTTTTGTAATATTTTTAATCTTGAAAGAAATCAAGAGGGTGAGCAGAGCAGACAGAGTGCATTTTAGGGAGAGCAATAAATGAAGTACAGCAAAAAGGGACCCTATGGATAGAAAATAAGCTGTCTGATTTTTAGCTTAGTGAACTGAAAGCAATGGTGGGATGTCCAGAACAAAGTGTCAGAGATACAGAGATTTATATGGAGAGGTGAGATCAGGATTCAATAAAATAAATCTGCTGTAAAATAATGAAAAGGGGTAAGTTGTCTCAACAACTAGTACGGTTGATGGCGAAAATGCAGAAAAATGAGTGCTGCTTATGTGTACTAGGAGAAGAAAGATGAAGGTTACCAGGCACAGAAGTAGGGGGTCTGTCAGAGCGAAAGAGACGTGCTTTGGACAGAAACGAAGGACATATGTTATAAAGACTGATGGAGGGAAATGTATCTTGTGAGGACACCTCTTAGTTTGGCCAAGAGGTGATCTTTTGAGGTAGAGTTTCTAGAATTTTGCCTTGTCAGGAGTGGGAAAAGGTTTAAAATGCAAAATAATTAGCCTTAAATTAGCTTCTGTGGAGTTTGGCGGTTAGGTATTAAAAGCAGGTCCCAGTTGTATGCCTGTATATTCATATATATATATGCTGAGTTTGTGTCTGAGGATCCTGGGCATGGTTCCATGTGAGCCTCTCTGCCCTGAAGAGGTGAAGTGGTAGTTTTGTGATGGGGGTTGACCTCTGCATGTGTCTTATACTGTAGCTGTTCTGGCTTATCTAGTGAATTTTGGTTCCTGTTAGAGGCTTATTCCTACAGGGAACAATACATGCAGCAAATGTGCAGTGACACAAGACAGACTTTCAAAAGAAACTGCATTTTTTCAGTCAGCCCAAATGTGTTCTTATGTGAGAATGGCAAACTGAGGATGTGTGCAGGCTTGTAATATGATTTTCTAGTGCACATATATATTTTTTTTTTCTTTTTTGGTGTAGGAGAGCTAGTTCTTATTGTGGTGTGCAGGTGTATCTGTTGCATGCTAGTCCTGTTCTTTGCATATGTTTTCATTCTGCATTTGTGGGTAGCTTCTATTTTATCACTGGCCTTTCACTACATTTCTGAGGTAATCCTGCTCCTCTGTTGACAGACGCTTACCGGGCACCTGGCTGTGTGACTCCTACTCACCTGTCGTAGGGGAGAAGGAAGTTTTCTCATTTCATGTGACAACAGTGACATGAACAATTGATTTAGTTTGCATATACTGGTCATAAGATAGCATAGAAATTCTCCACAAATGTAAATGCATTTATACTTTATTACATTTATAACTAGAAAAGTGAGTCTTAATAACCCGGAAACAGTGATGGTATTTGTGCAGCTATCTTAAGTGTGTTTGCTTCAGAGGTAGACAAAGAAATACAAATTAAACATGCTCTTTTGTGAATTTGTGTTGCAGATGTTTTCATGTCATTGATATTTTTTGTTTAATGCTGCTATCAACTACACACTGTGAAGTGGACCCAGAGTTTGGAAGATGTCCCTCAAGGAAAATGTTCCTCAAGGAAAGCAATGACAAAAAAATGTTTCACTGGGAGACTGCCAAGTAAAAAATGTTGATGCTGCATTTAGCTGTGACTCAGTTTGCAGAACAGACAGGTATGATTTGACAGAGCTTTGCACTTGTCCTGCTGTGTCATTTCTTGTTTCGCCTCAGTGTAGCTGCAGGTTCCTGGTGAGAGATGCTGCACGACTAGTTTCTGCTCTCATTCTGCTTTTTTGTTTGCTGTCCCTTTGCATAAAATCTAGTGGCAGTGTGGCTGCAGTACCCTATCATGCAGGGGAACTGAACTGATTCATATACTGGTGTCCATGTCTATGCAAGGGAATGGCTGGAAATCTAGTGTTGCTTGTGAGAAGAAAGAGTTGGGCATAGGACCATCCCTTTCGCGGTAGTCTACAATTACAGTGGATTGATTATACAAGGAAGTATTTTGTTGCTCAAGGCAACTAAATGTACAAGAGGTCAGTATGCACTTGTCCACATTTGGTAGTGTGCACATATTGCACAGCGGTTGATACCGGCATTAGAGACTGTGTGAAAACTAGTTTGAGGTGGAATTTGCTTTTTGGTTGTGTATTATTGTGTATAAAAAGGAAAACAATTTGAGAAATTACCTACAAAACCAACCAACCAACCAACCAAGACCAGTGGGTGATTAGTGTGCATGCTTCATCCGTTTGTACTACTCAGGTGGTACTGAATAGAAAAAAATACAGACATAACCAGCTGTTACAAAACTTTCCTGGTCTGTATCAAGGAGAAATCTTCTCTAGCATAAAACGAAGTGAGGAAGTGGAACTGAATTTCTTTATTCAGCTTGTAAGCATTCCAGGATCCAGGCCTTTAGCTGTAGAGCTGAAAACTGCTCAACAGTTTTTCCCTCCCTTTGTAAGATCTGTTGCATCACGTGCAGAGTGTTAAAGCTGTGTGCTTTAGGTTATTCTCAAAGAGCATAGAACTTTAGCTGTTGCCAGCACCTTGTCTTGAAATCTTTTTGTGTACGCTCTTATGGTTGTTATTTAACTTACTTACTTTAAATTACATCTGGCTCAGTATTTCCGATTATTTTGGGGGGGGGGGGGGTAAATCTGTAACAGCAAGGGTGGTGGAATTTCTCCCCTTAGATACCTTTGAGTTCTATCAAAAGTATCTCTTTGTGGTAATTGCTTAAATTCTGTAAACACTTGTTGCTCAAAAACATCCTCTCCTCTTTCTCTTGTCTGATTGTTAAAGGTGTTTTTGCTTCTTACAGTGATACAGCAACAGTGGATATGTTGTGTTTGAGGAGGTAACATTTCACAACAAAACCAGGTGTGTGTAGTCCTTAAATTCCTAATTCTCCCTTCTAATGTTTAAGGCTTATTTAACATGCTTCATATTACAGCTGTTCACTTTTGTTGTTTTCGGTTTTGGTGGGGTTTTTTTTGTTGTTGTTTGTTTTTTACTGTGCTTCCACTTTTTTGCCTGCTTTAAAATAATTCCAGCTATTTAATTTCTATAATACATTTTGGTCAGAGATCTTTGCACTTCAGCTGCTTTGCTGTAAATGTTAACTTTTCTAAAGCGGAAGTACACCCAAGGCCCTAATTAATTGTAGGACTTTCTGACCCTACACTGAACAACCTTCTTTACTTTCCAAAGCTGGTATCTTCACAGAAGAAGCTGAATACAAGCAGTTTTGGATTGATTGTTTTGTTTGCTTGGGTTGTTTTTGTTTGTTCATTTGGTTTTGGCCCAATGCCTGCTAAATAACTGTGTTTCTTTGGTGCTGTATGTGTTACTCTAACTTACACTTCAGTACTGTTTTAATTCTGGGTAGCTGTATGACTTCTGCTGGCATGCTCTACTATCTGCAAAGAAAATGACAAATGTCTGAAGTCCAGAAGACAAGCTAAAAGTTTGGTACGTCTGCATTTAAAGGAAATTATTAGGCAGAGAATCAACTAAATACTACTTTCCTATTCCTGGTGATAACCCTGACTCCTTTTAAAAATAACTTTTTAATTAACTTTCTTTGGAACCTGTGGCAGGACTGATTCATGTGCATTCTTAATACTACTTTGATTTCCTTCTTGTACATTATTATAACTAAACCTTTTTTATTTTCTAGCTCTGTATTGCCTGTTTGCCCTTCAGGTTGCACAGATTATAAAATGAGATTTCTCTGCTTCTGGCCACTGATCTACAGTCTCTTTTCTGTCCTCTAATCTGCTGTTCTTTAGTACTTTGATTCCTCATGTTCTTGGGTGGCCTTTCTTATCCCTCTCTCTTGGATTTAATGTTTTCTCTAGCTTTTCCGAGGCTGCTTTCTCCATGTTCATTGTCTGTTTGGCATCAGCATGATCTGTGGCTTCATTCTTTCTTCTTTTCATCCTTCACAAGATCTCTGCTGCATATGGTTGCCACCTTTCTTTAAAACTGCTTTAGCAAAAGCTCTTTTAAAACTTAACGCAATCTACCATCTTGCTTGTTCTTATCTTCAGTGTTCTGTCCCCACTATGCTCCTAGTTTGAGATCTGTCAACTCTGCGTGATTAAATCAGTGTAAATAGTCTTGGCAAATAGTTTTGGGTTCTTATATATTGGCTCTCCCTATGTTCTCAGATTTTTCACCCCCCCTTCCTCTCTCTGCTAGAAAACCTACTCTTTTCTCTCTCTCGGCATCATCTCTTGAGCACTGCCTCTTTCTCTGCTTTTTCTGTCTTTGTCTGTTACCTCCAGGGCCTCCACTGTCACATCATACAGTTCTTCCATCATATCTGGCATTTCTGACCTGATCTTCCTCTCTAGCTTGGCTGCATTTTCTCATTAGTTACAGGCATCCCCTACTGATTCTGTCAGACTTTTTTTTTTTTTTTTTTTTAAAGTGTTTCCTATAGCTTTTCTAATTTTTTTTTCCCTGTGACTTTTAAAAATGTCTTCTAACAACTAAAGCAAACTGGTGGGGTTTTTGTGTTAACTTGCCTTTCTTTCTTCCTTTTTTGTTTTGCATATTGACTTCCTGGAGCCATTATGAAAAATCTTCAGACCATCCCATTTGTAGAGCTTAACACCAGTACCATCAGTTTCTACAACTACAGAGGAAGGTTAAGGTTACATGTTACCCTGCCTTTGTGATTTGAGAGTTAACATGTTAAAGCTATCTAATGGCCATCATCATGTAATTTTTAGGTCTTCTATCACGGTTTGTTCTGAGCTCACTAACAGTTTATGCTGTCGGTGTGTTGCCTTGAGCTTCCAGTTGCACAGCTTTAGCAATCTTCACCTACTGACATTCCCTTCCTAAGGCCAAGTTTCCCAGGAGATTTTTCTTGTGTGACACAATCTTCTGTAAACTAGAGCACTGAAATCTCTTAGCAAAATTAGTTCATCAGGCTTTAGTACTGGGTGACCTCACTGTGAAATAGCCTCTAAAATATATTTTATGTGTCCGGATTGTCTAGGTAATTCCATTAGTATCATTCTCATGGTAGCTGAGCAGGTAGATTGTCTTATTATCACAGTGCCTGAATTAAATTCAAGCTAATTTAGTAGATGGTAAACTCTGCTGGTGATACGGGTTCCAAGTAACTCTTTGCTTCCATAAACTTCACTCCATTTTTAATGTGATTTTATATTTTTTTTAGAGAAAATTCTTTTTCTCCTTGTTAACACCTTCAAGGTAATATATTTGGTGTAGCGTCGTAGAAGTAGGTGAGCTCTTTTGGTGGGATTTTTGGTTTTGTTAGGTTTTTTTTTTATCTGCTGTGTATCTTTTTGTGCTTTTTTTGTTGTCAAAAATTCTTTGAGTTAATATTTCATTTCTTTTGATATTGCCACCTGTATTGGGACAGTTAAGGTTGATTAAGATTCACAGGGAGGGACATGGTATAAATTCCTAAATAGTAAGACTGAGCAATTAACTGTTTTTCATGATAACAGAAAAACAAAGCAGTCAAAGTTTGTATTGTTTTATCCAGCCTTCTTTCAAAATGTGCAGAATTTCTGTTTCCTGAAATCAAGGAAACAAACTAAAAAGCTTTTGGGTTTTAAACAAGACAAAAGAGTAACCTTGAATGGAGGATATTTGAATAACTATAATATTTTTTATATTATTTTTTAAAAAACCCTTTATGATCAAAGTGAAAGGGGATCAAGGTTCTGTTGTTGGTAATGCCCCCATGCATATTATTTGCCTTCTGTTTCCATCCATGTCACGTGAACAATAAAAATTTAGAAACTTAATTTCTAATCTTTCTGTCAAGCTGTGAGTTTTACCAGTAGCCACTGTGTTTTGCTTTTGTTGGTTAGACTGCCTTCAGAACTGCCTTCATTCTTTCGTGCAAAGGAACAATGTTGAAACACGGTAAAATTGCTTTTACGAGTCTTATTTATTGCTTCTCAAATCCTCCATAAAGTTTGTTAATGCTGGAACCTCTGGATGAAAAGATTTTCTGACACTACCAGGAAGTTGTCACATCCTCTCCACCCTCCCAGCAGCCTTCTGTTCTTGGAAACAGCTGCAGCAGGTCGATTATTTCCACCAAAATGTTTCAAGTTTAGCAGTGATGTGCTGTGGAATACAGGATCAAAGAATGGAACTCATTAGTGACTTTTAATGTATAGACTTGATTACTAAGTTTTATAACAATATTGCTTTAGAGGGGGGGAAAAATCCACATGAGTTTGAGGGAATAAGAGGGTGGCTTTACCAAATCAGGCTGCCTCCCTGACCAGCAGAGCTGCTCAGCGCTTTTGCAGCAACAAGCAGCAGCTTCTTTGGATTGTGGGACTGCTGTGAAACGCAGATCAAATCGCTGGAGACAAGCAGTGATTCCCTGGCTCCTGAGTTCTTCCTTGAAGGCATAGGCTTGCATTAGGAGTAGAGAAAGCTTGTGCTCCTGGAGATGAGCTCCAGGAAGGACTGTGCAAAGGAGAAAGTGTGCTTTGCCTTTTGTGCTCTCTGTAGGACACCCAGTTTTCCAGGATGCTGTAAGAGGTTACAGGGAAGCAGTTCAATTCTAGTCCCCGGGATGAAAATGAGCGTGCTGTTAGCATGCCAGCTGCTGCTGCCACCTAGTCTGCTAGACCAGACGCTATGCACACAATCATGATTAAAAAGTGTTATCACCTAACTCTGTGTAGCAACCTGAGTTCCTCATAGTTGTTCAGAGCACTGATTATAGTTGAGATCACTTATGTGGAAGAGAATTTATTAATAAGACAATAAATTCTGTATTATCTCATAACATCTAATTTACTATACTTTTGTTTCCCTTCACTACAAACTGATTAGTGCATAAACCCTGTGAATGGTATGAGTCTGCTATTAGCTTGAGGTTTTTATTCTTTCCAGCAGAAATTCTGTTTCCTGCCTTCTGTTGAAAAGTATGCAGTAATTTCTGTGGAAATGTGTTTCCTGAGTTTTCTTTGGAATCCAGTATCCTTCCTGATGTAGCTGTGCAGGTAGTATGGAAGTCTGCCATCGTGACAGTGCTTTGTGATAAATGTTACTTGACTCAGTTACCATAATCAGTATTTTTATTATGCTATCAGTCAGACGCCCTTGATTTGTTGTATCCACGGTGAAGGCCTTGAAGAGGGTGCTGTAGTTGCAGGTGAAAAGAAGGAAGTTTCTTGCTCATGCTCAAGGAGGCAAAATCTCTTCCAAATCCCAGTGGTCGGTCTGGCTGTGCCTTACGTTCTTTCTCCTAAGACATCTAAGATTTTGCAGTGTATGTCATTGTTTAAAGAACGGCCAAGCTGGAATGTCTTGTCTGCTGTTTTATGTGTCATGTAAATTTTCTTTTGAAATATAGCCTGCTTTATTGCTTACTAAATTCTTCAAAAGGAGACTACTTGATCCTGTTGTGAAAAGAAGGGAAGGCTTTTACATGCCATACTGATGAGTATGTGTGACGTGAAAAATATGACAATATTCTTGGTGCTCTTTTGTAAAGGGAGAGTATATTCAAGTAATAGCTTGTTTACTAATTGCATCTATTAATTTCTCAGGATTTGCTGTCTACTGCAGTATACTCTGCTTTCACAAGTATAGTTTTTAATATTAAAATAATTCTATTCATTTACCAAAAGAAGTAAAAAGAGGAAATAAATGGTTTAACTGTCTATTGTCACATGCAAAATCCTTGATTTGTTAAAAGAACCATGTAGAGAGGAAGCATTTTATCTTAATCTCATTGAGTTCTGTTAAGCAGCAAAGAACCACTACTTTTGTGGCACAGAAGTCCACAGATCTGCCTCTGTGGTGGGTATCTCCCATGGAGATCTTGCTCAGGGTTGGAAAAGCTCACAAACTGAATCAGTAGGACCCAATTATAAGCTCTTTTCCCCCCACCAAACCGATGTGTGTGTGCGTGCACGCGTGCACCATTGCAGCTGCAGTCTCTAGTCATACACACGCTCCTGGCTGAGAGGCATGCTAGAGCTCTTTAATTTAGAGAGCTCTGTTACTTGTGGGGATTATGGTTTGCATTTAAAAAATTATCAGCTCTCACTGTTATATATGGCTGTAGAATACATGGCTGTTGTTGTTTTCAAACAAGGTATTTTCAGAAATAACTTGCTTTAGCAAATATTCAGATGTTCACAAGCTCCCGAAACAAATTAAATCCTTCTTTCCCCAAGCTAAATATAAACAATGCAAGCATAGCCAGTTCCTTTTCCACTTTGTGCAGTCATTTAACAGTACAGGCTCAAGTATTTCCATAAATTGATTTCTAGGCCATGCTGGATACTTTTTTTTGTAGGGCGCCTGCAACAAAGAGATGTGGTCTTTGTGGAGGACGCTTCTAGGAGCCAGCATTCTCCTCTTGTTCCCCTTGCTGGATGTTCATAAATCTGATGACAGGGTCTCATCTTGTACGTGCAATGTTTGTCAATCTGGATTTATAATCCTTGTAGGTTAACTGCCTTTCTAGAGTTTTGAAGGGTATTTTTGGTGGTATTTCGTTGTTTGTTGCATGGTTATCCTCAGATACTGAGATGACTCTGGTTTTGTCAAATACCTTTATTCTTAATGACGTTTAATGTGAATAGGATTCTACTACAAGTGCTAGACATCAAGTGTAAACATTGCTAGATGTATTTTAACATCTTTAAGCATGTAAAGTTAAATAAGTAAATAATCCAAGTAGACAAAAATAAGAAAAAAGCTTTGATTGTGTCTCCTATTATACAGTAGAAAATATTTTAAAATATGCTTTGTAAAGTGGTGGTAAGCAACAGTTAATTTTGTCTGTAACAACTCACAGAAAAGCTGTATGTAGTCTGGCAATGATACTGCTGCCAAACCCTCCATGATTTTGGGCATAGAATGGTGTCTGTCAAACAATACCTCTTCAATTTAGTTTATTATTCAGAAGATCACAGATTAGAGAGTGCCTTGTGATCATGGTGATGGACTATTATTTTGGGCATTTGACTTGTTTCTGTTGCAGTCTCCCAACAAGACCTTAAATGAGAGTTACCTTTTCTCAAGCTTTTTACAAGGATTCAAAGTAGTTTCGGATACGAACAAGCCTTAAGAAGATCACCAGCCTTAAGGCAGTCATCCATGGTTCTAGCTACATATCCCCATCTGTTTTGTCCATTGAGATGCTTTAGTTTTGAATTTATTTGTCTGTATTTGCTGGCTAATGACAAGTGTTTCTGTCCTCCTTTGAGAATGGTAGGAAAGATGTTTTGAGAGATAATTAGAATTAAAGGGATTTAGCATGCACCTTAATTGCAAAATGCCTGCATTTGACATCACAATTCCCTAAGCATTATTCTCATTTTGTAGGCTGATGTAGGTGTAGGTTTCTCTTTAAATGAGGCAGGTCATTGCTGAAATGTGTGTTACAGCCCACCACGGGTGTGCAGTGCAGGCTGATCTTGAACTCTTCATTGTATTGATAATTGCAAAATTTGCAAAAGAATTTCATGGGCTTTCTGCGTTAGATGCTCTTGCTCTTCTGATAAAGGCCTTATAAATAAATGCAGAAACACACTGTTGAACTCAAGTTTCTGGGCTGTGTTTGCTGGTGTTATGTTTAAAGCAAGCTAGCAGAAGTGGAAATCTCTGCTGAGTCCCTAGAAACAGCCTTTGGGAGCTGGGTAGCAAAGCTACCTTCTCAGTGGCTGTACATTAGTGATGTAGCGTGATGCTGGCGTGGAGCACCAGAAGAGGCAGGATCACGTTGCAGAGATGCAACAGAGGATGGTACAAGGCTTCCATTGGAGGGTTTGTCTTTTGTTGATGCTGTTTCAGAGGAGGAAAGTTTGCATGTTTGAAATTGCTCCACTTGTCTTCCAAGGAGAGCTTGAGGAATCCTGCTGCATGGTGAGAATGGGCTGCACTGTAGCAAAGTGACAACCAAAGAAACTCCTTGAAATAATCTATTAAGCAGTTGGCATGTTTCTGTAAGGGGATGTGACTGTGAAGGAGCCTAAGCACTATTTCCGTAGGTCTTACTCTTCCTTAGTTGCATTATTCCTCTTTAGCAGCAGCAGTGAATGGCTGCTAGTGAAAATTTAGGCAGTCTTGTATGGTGAGTGCAGAGTCATTTGCACAGTACTCTCTAAATCGAGCTTTGCTCTTTATCACATCCCAAGTAACTGGACTTGTAATTCAGAGCTGTGTTTCACAATTCACATTAGCTGATTGCATTCTGCAGCTCGTTAACTGAAGTTATAGATAATATAGCATTAGCACCTAAACTGAAGTGTAATGTTTCTAATGCAGAGATTGAGGGAGAACATTTGAAGTTAAACATAACTAGTTTTTGTTGTCTGGTTTTCTTAGCTTCTTTAACATTTTACCAGTGTCTCATCAATAAAAGTCGTAAAGGCGAGTTAGTTCAGGTCCTACCGTGTCTCTTAAGTTGGTTAGACAGAAAGTAGATTTAAAATGTGCTGTTTATTTTTATGCATCCTGTAATAGAGGTTGTACAATCTTATATTCTGAAGTTTTCATAGAAGGACCTAAAGCTGTAGTAATTGTAAAGGACACACTATGGTAGATGAACTTCTCAAGTGAAAGGCGGATAGCTTTTACTATAATTCTCTTGGTAATCCTTAATAATGGAGTAACACATAAAAGGCTTCCAGCTAAATGGGCAAACCTTCCTTAAAGCTACAAAACATTTCTTTAGAAGAACATTTACTAACTCTGACAAATTTTTATTCTTTACATTGGGTTTCTACTTTGAGGTTGACTTAGTTTTTGATCTTTTACCTTTCTTCATCCTCTTTGCTTAAGCTTTTACACTTTTTTTTTTAATCTGTACTACTGGTATTCTCTCATCTCTGATTGTTTTATGTTTTCAAGAGTCTAGAAGTTTTAGAATATTTCTTCAAGATCAGCTTTATTCTCACTACTATCCATCCATATGCTTTTTCCTTAGTTTTAAAGAATTACTTTTTTCAAGGTAGAACTTCCTTTGTAGCATTTTCTTCTTGTTAATTAGTGTGAAGAAATTTATTAAATCTTTCTGTCCTGAACGTTTCAGGTCATGCACATATGTGACAAATAACTAGAGAAAAAAGGCTGGAATAAAAAAAAGCCCAAACCTCAAATGATATCTCTATAAATAGAGCCTTTTACAATGAAAATTGACTTTCTGATAAGAATCTTGAACACAATAAACATTTTTATTTTTGAGTTATCCTTCAGGAATAAAAAACAAACTGACATTTAATTTGACTCTTCCATGTTATGATAACGTGCCGCTAAGTTTCTTAAACTAAGCAGGGAAAGGTCACATCAGGTTTGGAGGGGATACATGTGCTGCCAGTTTGAGATATCAGAGTTGTGATTCTTAAGGTGCTACTTTTGACTGTGCTGTCTGAAACTCCTTTTGGGTATAGTTGAGGGTGTTGGCTGTTAGAACTCTGGATACAGCTTCCCACAGTAAGGGTCTTGAGTGCTGCCAACGTGAATGGCAAGAAAGGCTGTTGGGCTAAGGTGGCTTAAGTCACTTTAAGCACAAATACAGTTGAGTAACACAGCTGTGTGAACCCTTGTACAGGGCATCCTTCATCCGTGACTGAAGCAGCTGAGCCTCAGCTTTAAAATGAATGACCTTGAAATCTGATGCCCAATTGAGGTGTGAAGTAGACAGAAGGAGCTAGCTTAAGCGGTTGTTAAAAAGCTGTGAGACTTACTTTACTACTAAACATAAATCATTATTTTTGCATTTCTAGTTAGATTTTTCCTTAACTAGTGAAGTGGTAGCCTGGTTGTCTCTAATAAAGGGTCTCATTTAATACTAGACAAAATTGGGAGTGTGACTTCTTTCCTTCTATGGAATTTGGGAGCTATACAAGTAAATGCTTCTGGCTACTTCTTTTGCTGTTTTTCTGGAAATTAGAATTTCCTCCTTGGATAGTTCCTGGGAATGCCAAGTATCAGGCTTCTGTTCAAACAACTGCTGTGGTAGTATTTAAAGTGGTGTGCATAGTGTGGTCATGACTGATCTTTTGTTCTTTGGTTTATATATACAACAGCTTTCAATGGCTTCCTGGGCACTTTACGCATGTTCTTTGTTCTTCAGATATCTGATTTGTGCCAATGTTGTAATATCAAAATAAATCTCTCCAAAACAGGAACCCATTACTTTGTTTTCCTCACCTGAGGAATGCAATGGGCTAATGCCATGTGGTTTTCTGAAGATCGTTTCAGGTTCTGTTTCAGGCTCCGGCTGGCATTGTCTGCCTTGGGATTTCTGCTGCCAGTCGCTGACCTAAACTTCTGGGAAGTACCTTTATGTTCAAATACTGACTTCCTACACAGCCACAGAGAGGTCCCTGACAGATGCTGGACCTCCAAGTTAAAGCAATATCTATATACTCAAGGTTACACTTTAAATTCAAACCAGAAACAGTCACCAGTACAGCCGGAGGTATGGTATAAATGCTTTCTCTATGCAGGATTATGAAATAAATATTTATTTTCTGTATCATCTGATTCATCTGAATGGATCCCCAACACAATTGATTTCCTTTCTTTACTCTGCATATGACTAGATAAGTTTAATCTACATCTGCAAGGATTTTTTTTTTTCATTGTTCTTTTCTGTGTTGTTGAGCACACATTCGAAAAAGCATCAGTCCTGCTTTTGGGATATGCAGCATCATAGAAGAATCTAGACAAATCCCTTGATTCAAATTAATTAATCAGTTGGCACATCCTCTCACCAAAAGCAAGTTTGTTGGAGATGCTTCAGATAGAAATGTTTGGGCTTTTTCTGATTTGAAAAGAGGTTGAAAAGTAAGCAGTAGTGATAGTCATGACAGAAGTTTGGGGAGAAAAATAATGAGCTTAAAAACTTCTGAGCGGAAAGTTTGCTCTAAACTAAATGGAAGATGTCTGTGCAAATTTACTGAACCAATATGAATTTTATTTTGATCTTACTATGTGCACGAATACTAATTTTATTTCTTTCACTTTGCTGCACTGGGGAATTGCTCTGCTGTTGTAAGATGTTACGAAAGATAGAAAAAAAGATCTGTGGTAAAGGAGGCCAAGTGATGGAATGCCAGGGGTTTTATATTTTTTTTAATACAGGTTAAGTGAATGGATTTCAGAAAGATATATTGCAGGGTATGAGGAGGGCTTATTGGTTTGCACTTTTTTTTTTTTTTTTAGTGAACCTAGTCTAATACCCATTAGAGTGTACTGGGGTCTAAGTGGCACTGATCTTCAGTCATATTCAACCTTAGAAGAGGCCACTGAGCCTCACAGAAATTCCTGTGTACAAAGAAAAAAATTCATCTTGGTGCAGTTTCTATAAGCAGTATGTAATAGAGAAGTGCCTATTACATAAGCTTTTTTGGACCTACAATATCAGTCAAGAGATTCAAAAGACCCTTTTAACAGAACAGCTCACCATGAAAGGACACCTAAATCCTGTTGACAGATGCTCACTGATGCTTCCAGTAAAAAAATAAACTGGAAATGCCCCTAGAAACCTTTTAGAAGATGCCCGGAACTGGGTGCAAGTGCTGTGTATTTTTCTCTTATTTCAAATGTATGGAATCTTTCATTGAAAAGTCTTGCTGAGCAATATAATTAATTAAACTAGTCTGTGAAATACAAGTGAAAAATCTTAGCACACTGGCTGTCTCCAGCCTTCCCAACTCACCCACACTGACCAGTCTGGCTTTACTCCAAGAGCAGCTACAATTCATAAACTTTAAGAAGCATTAAACACATTGATCACGTTAACCAAGAGAATAAAAGTTGCTGCCTCCTACCATTAGGTTCAGAGAAGGCAGTCAATAGGGTTCTTTGGGACTATCATTTCGTAGCAGTGGAGAAATTTAATTTCAGACATCAGTTTATAACCTCTGCCCAACTGTTCTACAATTTTCCATATGCTTTATTTGAACAGCACCCATCAGAAGCTACCCAAGGCAAGGATGTCCTTTGCCTTTGACTTTTTCCTGTCCTTTCTCTGTTCCATACATTTGCAGTGGCTGTCAGTCAAAATACACCCAACCATAGCATGGAGCAGAGACTCCATGCAGTTGGCAGTCTTAATTCAGGAGAATAGGGCTGAAACTACTTGCTAAAAAATCTTCATCCCCAGTGAGCCTTGCTGATCAGTGCTTTGTTTTTGTTAAGGGACATTCCCCCGTTGTGTCAGATGTCACTGCATATGAGGTTGCTCCCTAACTCAATCTCACTGGTTGAGATCACAAACACAGGTTGCTCTAACAGATGAGGATGTGGGGCTGAGTCTGTTGGTTACGCTTCTAAGTCTCATTACATCCGATAAGTAACCTCTGATGAAGAATAGTGACCACAGCCAACGGCAAGGACACTTTCACCTGGTTTCAGTAATCACTAAGGACGTAGGGATACGTATGCAGTGAGTTACAGCTGCAGAGCAAAGGTCCTATCTGTCCCAGTAGTTCATGTGCAGTAGTAGATGCTTAAGGGAGACATACAAGCAGTATGTATCACCTTTTGTTTACCCTTCCCACAGTTTGTATTTTATGGGTCGTGGTATATTACATCTAGCTAATATCTTACAGCTGACAGGATTTTAACTGGTTTTGGTGTTTCAGTCACCAAAGAAAAGAGGACACCAGAAGGGACTATTTCAAGTGCTGAAATTTTTCAGGTCAGTGATTTCTTCTGAGGAGATTAAAATGTCTTGGTGTACAATTCTCGCTCAATTTAACCAGGTTAACAGCACTAAATCTGCAGTCTCTTTAAGAGCACTTCATGATCCTCTGTAATGGCATCCTTTTCTTTTTTTTCTTTTTTTTTTTTTTTTAACATAGTTTCAGCACACTGGTAAATGTTGATGGTTGTCCTTGAAAGTGCTGTCATAACTAGCCACAGCAGTTCTGCTGCATGCACAGGTATTGTAAATCAGGTTGAGGTTAAAATATGGTTTTCATTTCTTTTGTACCATGCAGGTTTAGTGACGGTGGTTTTGGAGGAAATGATTTAGAAACTAAGTTGGTCACTGCCTGACTGTCTTGCTTGGTACCCTTAGCGGGGAGGCAGTCCCTTTTTCTATGTACGTTGGTGTTCAACCTGTTAGGCCCTGAGCAACACTTTTACCCAGTGTGCTAACATGATGCAAAAAAACCACAGTAATAGTTTTAAATTTACAAGGCAACTGTGATTTTGCTATACCTTTGAGGATAGATTGTAAAAGGCTAAATATCTGTCTCTGAATTAAGAGTATAGGACATAGCTGTTTTGCTCAGTCCAGCTGGGACGTTTCGTGAGTTTACTGCCTGTAGCAACAAAACCCGCGGAAAGTCATAGATGGAGCCCAAATAAATGTCAACCTGTTGGAAGCAATCTACAGAATCAATATTGCTGGCGACAGTTTTGTAAACTGGAGAGTATGTGTATCTGTATCCTAGCTTCGCTAAATAATTGATCTATTGACTGCCACTTCAGACTTTCGCTGTATTCAAGGTAGTCATGCTTGTGTCTGTGAGAGGCAGTGTCTGCTATTTGGATGAATGTGGGAGGAAATATACTGATTAGGACTTTTCCCTTACTTTAATAAGAAATGTGAGCGAAGCATTTTTTTTTCAATCTGTTGAGCACTTGCAGTGAAATATATTTAACTTTGTTAGACAATGTGTGCTGTACTCTGATTCCAATACAATGATTTCTAACTTTCTCAAGACTACCAAATAAAACCATATTTTTTCAGAAAAAAGACAAATAGACAAGTCTGGCTCTAAATACAAATAAATATTTATACTTTTAGGCTTAGCTTTGTATGTCAACTGCTTGATTCAAGTTACTGCTCTAGATTTATACACTTTAAATTTTCTGCAATATTCAGAATTACCTTAGTTGTGACTGTATTACTTGAAGGTCACTAAACATGGAGAAAACATGCAGATTTTCTCTGCTAGCAACAGAATGAGGAGGGGAAAATCATAAATGGCATGGAAACCAGCTACATAGGTGGGATTTTATTTCATTTTTTCTTTTCCCCCTGTTACCAACTTTTTTTAAAAAAAGTTTATTTTCAAATGAGCCCAATGAGGTTAAAAATAGGTTTATTTCTTTTATTATTTCTCTATGAAGTAAAGAATGCCTGTAAGATTTGTCATAAACATTGCTTTTGTATTAAAATTTGAGGGGATCTGGAGCAGAGTGTGAAAGCTGGAAAATTAAAGAATTGCTGCCAGCATGAGCATAACAAAAGCTAAGGTGGAGTATGGCAAAGGGAATAAGTGATTTAAAACCTGAATTTTGACGATTTCTTTGACTCATATCTGCACATAAAATATCTAAGTATATCTGTGGGTAGTATTTGAAAGACATTTGTTAAAGTCTTAAATCTACAAGTATATCACCTGTAAATCAAGCAGGAAAACCAGGGAAGTATAGGCTTAACATACCCAAAAAATGTTCAGGTATGAATAAAATAGATAACAGCACTTAACCTGTCAGGCCTTCTTTACAGACATGCTAGAGCACTGAAAATGTCTCTGTGGACTTTTCCCAAAATTAATTCAATTATCTTGTATAAACTTCCATGTTTCTCAGGTAATCGTATAAGTCTGAACGAGAAATGTTTCAGACCTCATTTTTTTTGTTCATTTTGTATGGACTGTATACTAGTTTGAAGGGTGAAGGACTACTTTTTCAGATCAAGCCAGAAGTTACAAATGAAAAGAAAACTGCATAAAACTAATTGACATATTTTTTTTGTAAGAAACATGGCAGTTTGATTTATGGGTCACAGGCAGGTCATCTCTCTTTTTTTCTCTATTTTTTTCCCCCCTCTCTCATTTGGGCAATTTATTGAAATCTTGTATTCCAAATAACTTCTGTTGTTAGCATTTATCTAGAAGAGTTCTAAAAATAAGCAAAAGTCAGGAAGAGTAGTAAAGGGAGCAGCATTTAAGTAGAATAATGGTTCTTGGAATCACTTTAGTATAGCAAACATCACTTGCATATTGGGTATTTGAATAACAGGATTGAAGAAAGAGGAGCTTAAAATAGACACATTGTGCCTCTTCCCATCCTTCAAAAAGAATGAGCAGAGAAGGGAGCTGGCAGTCTGAGGATCTCGCTGTTGGTGACCTGGGTGACGGGGGTGCCGAACACACAGCCCTGCAAGGTTCAAGACCTAGCGTATCCCCAAACTCCTTGCAGCGGTCTTCTCTTCCAACCTCTTATTGTTCCAGATCTTTCATTTCTTTTCTTTAAAGCTTTTGATTTACCTCCTCTCAGTGAAGACAGAGTTAACTCATACTGTAAATGTTTCTAAATAGATTTTTGAAGACTTAGGATTTTTGAGAAGATAGAATAGTCCCTCTGTCTTCTCCAGAGCTACTGTCTGTTCTCTCTGATGCTTCCCCAAGTTCCTCATGCTTAAGGGAAGAAAGATCTTTACCGATGGCTGCTTTTTTTTTTTTTTTTTTTTTAATGACAGGAGTTGGTAAGTACAGTATACTTATGCCCTTTAATTCTTTATTGCCTGATTATAAATCTAGACTGAATGGTGAATGAAGCACTTCAGAAGTTTGCATGGCTCAGTAAATTGAAATTGAGATTTCTTTCGAGGCATGGAGGATGCCGTGATGGACATCAGTTTTGTGTTTGAAAAGAGTTTACATCTGTTAGTCAATTTAAATTATGAGCTAAATGGTTTTTAAATGATAGAGTGTGAGGGCATCTCCTTTGCATAATTACTTTAAATGCTTTTTATAGCTTGAGGATTCATGTTGGTAATCATATTGCTACCTGACAGTCTGCATGCTGTAATCCTGCTTTCCTGATGGCTTTCACCTTGTTGAAGGGAGCATTCATTTGATCTCCCTTTAATTGGTACAGATAACTTCAGTGAAGAACAGTGCTCTAGTAACTCCGAAGTAGTTTGAATGATGTGCTAACACCTATAGGCAATGGATGTTTTTTGAAACAACTTACTTTCAGTTTTTGTTTGCAAAGTAGTAGTTATAATAAGATGCTAAGCAATCTTGGACTAGATTTCACTACATATCACTTTTAGATTTAATGGTTGTTCCTTAAAGAGGAAGGATAGGATGTAATTTCCTGATATGAAAATATAGTAATTGATTAAAGGGTGCTAGATGGACTCAACTACTTTTTGCTTTGCACTCATTGAGATCTGTGTATAATAAGTAGATATATGAATGCTATTTACGTTGTATGGCTGAAAATGATCCAATTCAATCTTCGAAAGTCTTGTGGGGCTCTGGAAAATTCTGCAGCCAACCTGGATCATCGTGTCTGCAGGTTGTCTTTTTCCAAGGAACGGACAAACTTGGCTTTAGTTACATCAAGCTGACTTTATTTTCCTGTGGTCACCGGGATGAACCCCATGCCCAGAGGTGCAGATCGCTCTTCACCTACCCCGACTGCAGGATACGGTAATTGGACTCCAGGGATCAATGCTGGGAGAGGTGCAAAGCATCCTTCTGGCCTTGCTGGGTTTTTTCCTTAGCAGTGGGCAGGCAGTGCTGCTTTTCATAGCTGAGTGACAGTCTTTTTAGAAGGTCTTACAGGAGCTATAAAAGTGAGCTCTTCCAGCTAATAGCTTTGAAAAGCAGCTCAGATAATGGGCATTATACGCTGTTTCCAACCTCTTTTTTTATCTCCCTAAACCAAGAGAGAAGTGAAAAGCAGTACATTTTAAGAATCAGTGAAGCCGTTTATTTCTTAGGATAGCTCCCATACAAAGTTTGTAATGGCAAGATGGGGTCTTGCAGGTGACCTCTGGCAAACCGAGCTGGTTGGTATCTCACCCTTCTGTTGGTGGCTGGTGCCCCCAGAGCAGGGCGCCAAATCAATGTGTGCACCCTCGCCTCTGGCACCTCTCTTAGCAGCTTAGTGCATCACCGAAACGTGATCACTGAATCGTGACTGAATCAGTGTGACATACGGCAGCAACACCTTTCACACTCCTGGAAGGTACTTGAATTTTCCAGAAATGTGTGTATTTACCTTCCCTGAAACAAATACTGTTTTAAAAATGTCTATCTCGGCTAGTGAAAAATGTTTTTTTCTTTTAGGTACACAGATGCCTTGCTTATATATGACCCTTGCGACCATAAATAATTATTTCTGTATGATTGTGATGCGTGATGTGTTGTACGGAGTGTGGTTCTTCTGTTACTTTTACATCGGGTCTTTGTCTCATGCTTGATGGGCTAATGTGTGTGTCTACAGTTATACACAAGAGTCTGTCACTAGTGGCGTGTTTAAAAATATTGAGGGGAAATGGACTGTCCACCCTCTGATCAGCTCTGGCCAGTAATTTAAATATTTTCTATTAAGGTGAGCTGATTCTGGACAAATTTGTTCTACTTTTTTCCTTCCAAGTAGCCCTGCTGTTAGGTTTGGAAAGTCCTATACTGTAAAGTTGGCACCCTGGAAAAATAAAGACAAAAACCACAAGAAGAAGTTCAAAAGAAATACAGACTAAGAATGAAGTTTTCAAGCTACGTTCCAAGGCAAGGACTTTTCATCTTTATACCTTTGAATTGTGAATCAAGGCAGTAAAAGTTACTACTAGGTTAAAGTTTAAATGGCATAGAAAAGGTAGAAAAAAGATTAAACATATTCTGTCTGGACAGTGGAACAAAGACTTTGAATCCTTATCTATGCACCTGTCTATTGAGTATCTAAGTTCCAGGAGTCCCACAGAGGACATGCAATGAGCACTCTTATTGTTCGTATTAAGAACTGAAGTAATTGAAAGGAAAAGTAAGGTAAGGAGAATCAGGAATCAGATGTGACTGCCTGTATGGTTAAAAAATAATTTAAAGGGAAAGTGACTATCAAGCAGTTCATATTATGGAAATCTGACCATTGAAGATAGAATAAAAAAAATCTATTATTCTTTGAAAGAGTTTTTGCTCTCGAAGTAAGACTTAAATATCATTTGAAAACCAGTAATTTTCACAAAGTGCCTTACTGGCCACTTGTAAAGGAGCAGTTCAAATGCATGTTTTTTGATTCTTTGAATTTATGTCCAATGGCTGGATCTAAGCCATAGGGAGTTTTTATTTTGTTTTTATTTTTCCTCAGGAGATGTGTGTTTAGTAGCTTTTTTTTTAATGTTTGAAAATTATACAAGTCTAAGTAAGCATGTTATAATTATATTCTCTTTGGCTTCCTGTTCAATGTAGACTTCTAATTCATAATGTGGCACCTCTATGTTGTTAAGATAGTAACAATTATAACAATAATTTTAATGTTTTGTGTTCTGAGTTAGTAAATTGTGATAGCTCTCCCAATCTGTGGTTTGAGGTTTTTTGAGCTGTCGTTTCAGTTCTCTGAACTGGTAGCTCTCCAGTGTATTATATGGAAGGTGGATGACTAGCTTATACATACCCAAAAAATAGATAAAATTTTCTTAATATAGTTCATGCAGAACTTCCAAATTCTAGATCAGCACTACAGCTTCACTTTCATCATGCCATTGGATATGTGCAGGGAAGAAGGATAGGTAATAAATACTTTCTGGCGAAAGAAAAAGAATTTTCAAAGAGAGAGGGATATGCATTTAAAAATAGATTTAATGCATAGGTTCTATTTAACACAGTTAGTCTGTGCTCAGCAGAAGCTCAGCAATTTGCAAAATTACCTATTGTCATGTCACTCATTATGGTAAGATTTCATTCATGTTAAATGTCTCCAATGCGCAAGGCAAGTTTGTATCCAGCTTTCGTATGCTTATCAGAGAGGTATTTCCTTTTTAATTTGAGACCCATTCTGAAGCTGAATTCTGGCTTTGCCATCCTTAGTTCTTAGGGAGGTTCTTGCACTGCACACAGGAGTTTGCAACATCACTTCTTCGAGACCAGTGGATGCTTTCTGCAACATTAAGACAGGCTTCTTAAAATCAGACAGGCTTTATCAGGCAGGCAGAAGAGGTCTTTACTGTCTATGCTGACATTATATGCATGTCTGACCCAAGGCACAGGCTCTCTGTACACTGATGGCACATTTCTTACTCCAGCATGCAGATCTTTCCGTTTGCTTCACACTCCAGGCAAGCTGTTCTCATGTACTTGTTGCTCTTAACTTCCTGTACTCAACCAGTAGTGTCTTTCCATTAGTTCTCAGATTTATCTTCAAGTAACTGTATTAGTTCATTGTCCTTTGCACTTCCACATAATGAACTGATGTGGACAGCAAACATCCCAATTCACAGAGAAGAAATTATCCCTAATGCTTTCAGCCGTACAAAATACAGAAGCGGGCACACAATTTGATTTTTGTGTATAACCTTTCAAACATTCTCCATACATCTCATCTCGGAAAAGCTGCTAAGCGTGATCATTCCTCCAATGATCAGGGATGGCCTGGTTACCTCTTCTTAGAAGAAAACCTTGTTATGTGTTTAGGACTAAAGCACAAATCACTACCTGCGAGATGATTGTGTAGAGAAATGTTGTTTGCCATGCAGGTATACTGGATTCACTGCACATATGCAAACCACCAGGACAAAAATGCGTCTGAGCATGTCTGGCGTTTCCTGGGATATATTACCTGGATACTTGGAGATCTTGGCTGAATCTAGAATACGAGGTGAGTTTTCTGTCTGAAAGTGTGTATATTTGGGAAATTCCATATAGCTGATAGCCTGTTTTATGAGGGCAACACTTTTCTGACACTCTGCTTTCCCAGCCAAGAAATTAACCTGTTTAATTTTAGACCTTTGTGCAAAATTGAATAGGTAAACAAAATATATTATTTCAAAAGTAGCACATGCTGTCTCTGTGCTTGGATTGTTAATTGGTATGTGGGTTGTTCACATGGGATTGGGTTTTTTTTGTGTGTGTGTTGTTGGTTGGTTGGTTATTTTTTTATTTGAGTGTAAACTACAGCTCAATGTGATAGACATCAGCACTGGTACGAGTGTATCAGGATAGTTACCCCAACGTAAAACTTGTATATCCGCGCTCTACAGATCCTTAGTCACTGAATTGCAGTTCAGCATCAGTGCATTGACAGTTCACATGACACGACAAATTCCTCCAGATAAGCTACGAGTACGCAGCAAGTTACCATCTCACAAAGGGTAGACTCAGTGCGATGAACCTTTTGCTTGGTATCCCGGACTGCATTTCATCTTGTCTGCTCACTCGTGCTGTGTGCTACAAGGTGCCAGTCCTGTTGCAGAACGGTAGGCAGCTCACTTAAGATGTCACCTTTTGAGAAAACCATCCTACTCGTTCATCCTGCTCTGCCAGAATCCTCATTAGACTGAGAATTGTTCAAAAGCCACATAGTCTTTCTTACAGTTGCTTCTGCGTGGTCAGTGGAGCCGTGCTGGTGGTGAGCTGTTGGGGGCCAGTTTGTCTGGGGTTGTGGTGGTTTGCAGGGAGCTGAGGAAACACCTGGGGTGCCAGAGTGGTAATACCATGAAAATATCAAGGGGCGCTTAATGATCTGGAAGCATTAATAATGAGAAGGGGATAAGAAATGCGAAGAGCTGTGGGCTATCTGACAGATGCACAGCCCAAACACTGCTGTTACAAGATCCTTGTGAGGTTCTCCTCTTAACATTTTTTTGAACAATATTGATCCACTGGAGTGATTTGATGCCAATATAGCGCTTTGCATCATGTTACTGCAGGGATTTTTATGTTTTGCTTAATATCCTAAAATGGGTGCTAAAAGATTTTTTAGAATGAATTTCTGTCTGAGTTACTCTCTTAAAGTAATTTAAGAGTATGTATTTGTATAACTTTGTGCGTAAACCTACATCACTGCAAATGTTTTTAATGTGGAAAAATACTTCAGTACAGAAAGTGCAGTATTCTGTTAGCTTCACCATGAGAGTGGTGAGACCCTGGCACAGGTTGCCCAGAGACGTGGTGGCAGCCCCATCCCTGGGAGTTTTTAAGGCCAGGCTGGATGGGGCTCTGGGTAGCCTGATCCAGTGGGGGATGTCCCTGCCCATGGTGGGGGGCTTGGAACTAAATGGTCTTTCAGGTCCCTTCCAACCCTGACAATTCTATGATTCTATTTGTAATCATAATATTACAACTTTTTGTTCTCCATCTGAGAAGACACGTGTCATGGTTAGAGAAATCAAACAAAAATGTATTTTTCATAGAGTATTTCTGATTAACGTAGATGTGCCTGTAAGAGAGAAGTGGATTATCCATTTAAAAAACAAGTTTCAGAAGCTAAACTGATATATGGAAATAATTGATCTGAGAAAATAACTTTATTAGTTCTGTATAATTATTAATTTTAATCTGAAGAGGATTTTTTCAAATCAAAATATCTTTTCATTTTAAGATATCAACACAGGGCTATTTATTTTATAAACAAAATGTGGCTGAATTGATAAATTTCACTGTTAATGCATATTGCATACACAATGAAGATGAAAAAAAATAAAGATCAAAAAATCTGAATAGATATTTTACCCAGTCAGCTGAAATCTCCTTTCTGTCGATTATCCTGTATGCTATTCTCCTGCAATCTTGACAGATTTTAGAAGATAAGCATAGTCATCTGGGATGTCCCTTAGGATAGATGTCCTGTGCAAAGCATTTAGATGATGCTCAAGACAAAATTGAATGGTACTCTGCTTATTAACAGTGCCAAGAATAGTGCTGGGAGCCAGTGTGTAGTTGGAGTGCTGACTTTGGATGATATGTGAAACTAAACTCTTTAACATATGTGATAACTACAGATTTGAGGCTGCTTCACGTACAGAAGGGGTGTTACACCGCCTCACAGGCCTGGCTTGTTCGTCAGCTTGGGAAATTACATTCTTATCAAAATTCCCCATGAAATTCAGTTGGGATAAAATATTAATCTCTTCTTGTCCTAAACAGTTTGTGTTACTAAAAAGCTGCTGTGTTTCAGTTTCTAAGGACTTGCATTGCATTAGGTTATTAGATTATTATTTTGTGTGCTGTTCAGTATTTTCAGATGGAAAACTTTTATTTGTGTCGTCTTCCTTGCTTCATCCAGTCTGAAATGATGAACTCTACAGTCTTTTCAAACGTGAGACTTCACATTGGGTTACCCAAATGGCTACATATTTTAAACAGAGATGGTTGATATGTCAGCCATAATTAAGGAAACAAGAGGAAGTTGCATTCATTTGCGGACTATAGTATGCCCCCTCCCTCTTTAAGAAAAAGTGTGTATGCTTTGTCTTTTTAGCCCGAATTTCTTTCAGAAAGTAAATTGGAGCTAGCAGATTAGGTTGTCCTCTAGTGACTTTAATATGTCTCCTGAGCAGAGTAGTTTTGCCCTATGTGCCATAATGAACATAGCATAATTAACCATTGGAACATCTTGCCCCAGTAGGTTCTCTGTCACTTGAAGTCTTGATTTAAACCCTGTAATTTTCTTGAGAGACACGTTCTAATGCATCTAAGATCTAGAGAGCTCAACAGAGGTGTAGCTGAGTGAATGTCTGCATCCTTTTTCACCTAAGATCTCAGAGTAAAGAGTCAAAATGCTATTTTTTTTTTAGTTTTAAAAAAACCCACATGTATGGCTGTATCAAGTTATCATCCCATGGGCTAATCTGTTGCACTCAGATATGGTGTCACTGATATGCTTATTCTTAAAGGATGTTTCAAAACAAGATACTGGATTATTTGCAATTTACTGATCAGAGGCTTCCATCAGGCTGGATCTCATTAGTTGTCTTCCAGCACTCCTGTTAGCAGTGGTCTCCTTAGTTCCTTCTCTAAAATCACCTCTGTCCGTTCTTTCACGAAAATGGTCCTTTCTGCACATAAAAAAAGGTCTCGCTTCTGTATAGCATAGCTTAGACTTGGTAAAAGGCATCCAATTATTTACCAGCCTGTACTTGCCGTCTTGGCAAGATCTGCACTTTTATGACTTAGCAAGCTATTTCCTGATCCTAAAAAATATTGCCTTTCATATAGGCCCAGTGTGTAGCATCAGTCCGATAACATGGTCAGATTTGTCATCTTTCTAAATCTTCTCCTTTGACACGCGCAGGGTGACATACTCCGTGTAGGTGCATCATCAAAACGGAGCAGGTACCAGTGATGGTCCCTTCTAAAGATACTGCTCTGAGCAGAGTTAGTGGTGCAGCGTAGGCTGCTGTTCCAAACTTGCAGAGAAGTAACTGTGGTAAAGCTTTCAGTTCTCATCAACAGAAATTCATCGCTAAAACTGACCTTTTATTTGTATCACCAATTAATGTTGTATCTATGTACAAAATTCCCTCCATAATACATAGCTAGAATTTAGTAATCTGCAAAACGACTGATGACATGAGCATACATGAATGGATTTATTTAGGTTAAATCATGACATGGGAGGGGTTGGAAATTATGGGTTATTTGAAAGCAAATAGAATTATATTATAGAGAAGGAAGATTTGCAATAAATTAATCAGTTCCATATATAAAGTAGAGGTTTGTAATTTGTGTATGGAGAACGCTGTGTAAAATAGGGTTGTGAGGTTTTGTTGCAAGTTTTTTGGCATCTCTTTCAGGGTACGTACACAAAATTTGAGCTTGCTGGTCTCTTCCTTTTGTGATGCAAGTGAAGAATACTGTGCTCTGCCCTATTATTGTGCTTGAATTGGAACTGATGCCACCGTGGAAGCGCTGTGGCTCCTTTTTGCATTCAGTGCCTGTGCAGTTCAGAAGCAGCCTGCAGGCGCTCTATTATAGCTAGCCTCACGCAGCACTCAGGGCCCAATTTTGAATGGCTTATGCATTAAAGAGATGTTTTTCTTATTTTTCTAAATGTTTAGTGTCATTCCATGACGGTATTTGTAAATTATACTTTAGTTTGGTACTACTTTATAAAGAAAACACTTTCAACCTGGTACTTGATACCTGTGCTTTACCTCTGACGAGATCACGTAGTATGTATGTGCCTCTGTGTAGTTCACAAAATACATGATAATAAAATTGTTATATCTGTCTGTTGTTTTCTGGGATTTGACTAAGGCTTACGACTTGAAAGGTGAGGGTAGGCTTCTCTTTTTTTGTTCAGAGAGGGCAACTAAACTATTGTGGCTGGCATTGCAGTGGAAGACTTGTGAGGCTTGTCCTTTGTTTTAATCTTTAAGTGCCTCAGGAGTCATCCATAAAGGATATACCAGCGGGGGAGTTGAGGTCTTGTGGACAGTTGGTGGAGGGGGCAGAGTAAAAATTCTGGAAAAATCTGCACATCTCCTTTCAGGATTTCCACTTTTGTTCCCTTTGGCTAAAATAAGTCTTTGAAAATGGTGCTGTGGAAGTGGGTAAATGAAAGAGAACTACATGGGGCTAAGGAATGGTGATGTTCTTTTGGGAGTTCAAGGCATTTATGCAGTTTGAGCAAGAGAGTGGGGAGCTCAGTATTTGATAAAATCTACTGGAGCCCTCTAATTTGTTAGAAATAAGAAAGGAAAAATGGAAAAAAATTTAGGTTATTCCCTTGTTTAATTTTCTAGACTGGTACTAATTCTGCAGTTCACTTACTGTACTAGTTAATTTCAATATCCACTCTGCATTCTTGATTTCAACAGGGGAGAAGGTGGATGCTGAGGGCAAAAGGGTACTGGATTGGAGGGGGTTTGAGTGGAGCTTCGCAGCAAATTGCGCATACCCTTTTCACAGCTGTACCTGAGTACAACTTTTTTTTTTTTTTAATGAGGTTTTTAATTGTGGAATTGTTTTGCCACTTAGTGAAGCTTCACAAAAGTATTGTTTTCTGACAAATTTTATAAAACTAGATGGAGATCTTCAAACAGAAAAGCTAAACTTGCAGGTGGTAATATAAATAATATAGGAAGTCTTTTCTGACAGGTTCTAATTTCAAAGTTACTGCATGCTGCAAGGTTCCTCAAATTTACAGCAGGGCAGAAGGCAGGAGCTCTAGAGATACTGCCAGCCTGTATTCCCCGTTTTTCATTCATGCACTGTTCCCCTTGCAAGATGAAATACAGTTTTGCTTAAAAAATCTTTCCCTTACTTTATAATCAGATTTTTAAGGAGGAATCAATAACAAGCTCCCATTTCTGGTGTTAATTTACTTTTAAAATCATTGATTAAACTTGACAGAACACAATTCGCGTTTCCCGAACATCAATGGAAGCTTGTGCTTCTGAAAGGCCTCTAAAAATGCATCGTTATTATGTTTCCATGCAAGCAAACAATGTGCAGAAAAGTGTTTCAATATTTTGAATAGTCTTTTGAGTAAAAACTAGTTCAGTTAAGTACCTTAGCTCTCTTCCGTGGGAACGTTTGTTTTACACAATAGAATTCCCCCTTAGAGTTGTCTCTTTTCAGAGACCTTCATTCAATATTTGTCTATGGTACCACCAACTGCAGTGCTCACTGAATGGTCAGGAAGGAAAAGTGCCTGTTCTAAGCATATTACAATCTGAGGATGGACAGCTAGACAGATAATACAAACGAGAATGTATAACAAATGCAGAAGAAGAAAGGGTTTGCTGGTGTGAGGGGGTGGAGAGACACTTCAGCATGGTGAAGTCATATTTTAATCACTCTGAGGACTAACAACAGGTTGCATTGTGGCAGGTCTTTTATTTAATGCCGGCGGGGTATTTTTTTTTTTTGTTACGTGACTGCCATAAAATGTATTTATATGTTTGTGCATAAGAAACTGCATACTTTCCATATAATATGTTGGTTGTCCTTTCCTATGGAAAGAAGGTGGGCTTATTTTAGAACTCTAAATCTCGCGCTAGTCTAAAACCTGCCCAAATGGCATTTATACCGGTGACTTACTTGACAAGGGTTCTTTGTGAAGGTGCAAATGTGCAGCAGTCTCCCTGCTGTACAGTTACACTTTCAGGGCATAAATCATTTTAGTAGATTGGGCCAGCAGAGGATTGCTTATAGTGCATTGTGTGTGATTTACTGTTATGCTATATGCAATGCTGGAACTTAATTTCAAATCCCCCAAATGGTGTAAGGGGTATCAAAAATTGAGTCTGGACTAGAAGGCTGGCGGTATCAATGCTAAAGTGCTTATGACTCCTTAAACAATTTAAAACATTTTGGTTCTCGTAAAAACTCTTGGCAATGTCGACACTTTAAACTGGGTGAACTGCTGACCCAGGGTGGGACCTGCACTGCTGTTAGATTCAGACCCACTTTCCTGGGGAAACGGATGGGCTGATGTGTTTCCCCTTTCACTCAGTTTGTTTCCTGTAAAAATGGTGGTAGACTTGTAGTAAAACAATTTCTGAAGGATGTGTCCTAAACAGACAGAGAACAGGAACAGCAAGAATATGTTGATGAAGATTTTGTTAAATTAAAATTCAGCAAAATGGTGTACTCCAAACTGAGTAATTTCAGAATTCAGTGGTAAAAAATCAACAGATTCCCTCACAGGACAGTTGAGAATTTAGAAGACTTATATTCTTACGGAATCGGGCTGGTACAGTATAACTTCTGTAAGATTAAAGCAATTTTGTGTTCTTAGCTGAAACCATTACTGAAGGTGATAAAAGTTTTCACTTTTTCTATCCTGTCAGCATGTGAGGTGATTTTTTGGGAGGGATAAGAAAAGATGAATTTTAGTTATCTGGGCCATAAGACTTCATAAAAAATTAATTACAAGAAGTGGACTCTATTTCAGTTTGAAATATGAGTCTGAATGAGTAAAAAAGAAGTTTTGGGGCTGTGGCTGTTGTAAATTTTTCTAGTTACTCTGGTTTTAAAATTTGCCGTGGAATTTACAGTGGTCATAAATGGTTTTCGAGAGGCTTATAAACAAATTTAAAATTCTTTCAACTAGTGATACTAAGGTGAATTGACTGTCGGCTTTAATAAGACAAACTCCCGTCGTCTTAATAATGTTCTTGCTCGTGGGTGGCTGAGTGCAAGGGCAACTGACTTTGCTCCTGCTCTTCTTGATGGGCCCCTGGGAGAAGTGGGCGTGGGGGCACCGAGCGGGACATTTTGGTGACACCATTGGAAGCCCTGATGGGAGGCAGCAGCGTTTCATGTGCCGTGCAGTTTCTTGGGGCAAGGTGCTCAGGAGCTGATGGACTCTGTCCTCGCGAGAGCTGGCACGGGGTTGCTAACAGCTGTCTCCCCAGAAGAGCAATGGGGTTAGATAGCAATGATCTGGTCCCATGTAGTGTCATTGCTTATTGTCATCTTGTTTGGGGTTTTTTTCCAGTTTCCTGCTTTATCTTAGGACTCCCATGTCTTCAAAACAGCTGAATTAGAAAGCATAACTTAAATGATTCATTTCTAGTGCTTTTTTTTTCTTTTTCTGGTGTGATAGAGAGTCTTAGGAAAAAAAGGTTAATGTCATTCAGGGACAGTTCCCAGAGATCAGCTGGCCCAGGCTGATATAGATGTCCTCTCCCCTCCAACTTGGAAGATATCACCTTTTCTCTTCAAGATGGGAGAAAAAGTCGAGTGGATCATAGTGCAAAACCAAGGTAGTACCTTTTATCTTCTGGCAGGTTACAGAAGCACTGAGTTGCTTCCTGGTGAATTTCTGTACTGCTTAGTCCTCTGATGGAGATGTTGGGGGAGACCATGTCTCTTGTCTGTTTGGCAAATGGGAGGTAACTCTAACAGGAAGGCGAGGGGCTGTGCCCAAGAACTTTTCCTTTGCTATTCTTGATGCAGGCACTTAACTTTTAGGAAAAAACCTGTTGATGGTATGATTGTTCATTTTTATTAAGACTCAGTATTTTTTTTTCACTTGCACACCTTTTAGCCTCTGTTTTATTAGTGAGATTCAGTGGGGAAATGCTGCAAAAGAAGAAATAAATTTTCTAAAATAAATACTACATATTCTATCTTATAATTATTTTTTTTACTTTTTTTCCTCTTTCCTTTGCTCAATTTACATAAATTTATTTTCTTTCTGTTGAGGTAAGAAATTACATGAATGGACTTCTGTTTGCCTAAATTTCATCATAATTGACTTGCTGCTCTATTTAATATATTTTTCAACACCTTTTGAAAATAATAGGCACATATTTCAAGTTGGTTTTTTTTTTAAAAAAATACATCAGAATAAGATGCTCTAAATCCTTTACTCTTTCAGACAGGTGAAAAATGTCACACATTTTATTTTGATTCTAATTAAGCTGTTTAATACTCTAAGGATGGTACAGAGAAATGTGGAACTTCAGAAATAAGGTTAAGCTGCATATGCTTAGGAAGAGTGCTTCTTTAAAAAGGCACTTCTAAGAATCAAGCACAATGATTCAGCAAAACCTCAATATTCTGTGTCTATGTCTGTGAAAAACCGGGCTTGATTCCTGTATCCTTGGTATTTGCATGAAATAATAGAGAAAATATGTTTTCAGCAATGCTTTTCTATTGGTGATGTTTGCAGTGATCTTACAGGCTTTATGAAATTGTTCTCCTTTGGAGTATCAGATTTTGTAGCACATGGCACGTGCTGTATGAGGTATGTTGGAGGAGGAGAGAGGAAACCTACTGCAGCAGCTGTGTAGTTTGGAAGTTTTCATTGAGAAAATGCTTGTTTTAAACTCTGCACTGCACTCTTAAGGATGGCTTCATGTGCAGCAGGTGTGTGGTTTTGGGATATCCATTTTAAGGACAGCAATTGGTTACTGCACCCTCTCTTAGTCACTTCTTTCCCTCCCTGCCAGCTCAGGTGTTGTACACCTGTGACATGCCGTTGCATTGCAGGGAAACAGGTGAAAGTGGAGATGTATTCGATTTCGTGTGAACTATTTTCTTGCATTGACATGGTTTCTTTGTGCCTTTATAAATGGTTTGTTGGACTTCTAATATCAAGTTCATCCTTCTGTTGTAAGTATTTATTAGAAATGTAACAAGAAATCCTGGGCTGGTGTGTATTACAGGAAATGGAAAACTTGAATGGAAAGGTAAAGCAAGCTCTAAACTGCAGCAATGTATGTATAAAACGCACACATACACAGAGAAACACAGTGTTTGTATTGTCTCTACTGTTGTAAACAAGAAGTAAAGAATACCCTGCTCTGTAACTTCACTGGTCTAAACAGCCAGTTAACTGCTGAGCTTTTTAATTCCTAAAGTGCAGCTGAGAACCAGTAATCCAGAGAGATTCCTGAGGGACTCTCTGTATTTCGGTTGAAAGGTGTCCTGCAAAAGAAGCAGCTGTTCACCTCTAATGAAGCCCCCTGGCTTTGCCATTGTGATCTTAATACATCCAGCCAAGTTGGCTGTAGAGGCATATAGTAAGGTACAGACTCAACAGAAATCCTCCCTCTGTGCCACACTAGGCCTTCTGGGATCTGGGTCCCCAGCACTGTAGGAATACTGTGCTGTTTGTGAACTTTGGTGCAAATTTAATTCTGAAAGGGAGATGTGGCCTATGAAGATGTTACAAGAAAGCTTTGGGATAGCTGCAGTTCACAAAAGTTATAATTGGGACAGTACAACTGTGAGATAGTAAAAGTGGATTTTTCTGAGTCATGCTATGACTATGAAGGTGTAGCGTTCTTAGCAGGTCCAGCGTGTGCTCTTCAGGCAATGCTCAGGCAACCTCTAAAAGATGTTCTTCAGTTCTGTTTTTTAAATGTATTGTGTCAGGTAATCAAGAGGTCATAGTTTATTGCTGAGAGTCAGCAATTCCTGTAATGTCACCTGATGAGTGCCACGCTCGTCTCTACACTGAGCTGTAGCAGCTATGGTGGGGTTCTTGCATTTCCTGGACTCCACCTGCATGGGTTTGATTGCAGCCTGTAAATTAAATAGTGTTCTAGCACTCACCTTGTAACCGACGTGGTGCCAACCCATTCTGGTAATCAAGCCAAATTCAGTCATATTTGAAACCCACATGACATTTCAGCTGGTTTGCTTGTAAGGAGTTCTGAAATCTGCAACCCTCCCTATGAAATAAGCTGTTAAACTGATGCGGTTTTTTAAGCCTGCGGATCGATCTGATAGATGATGTGAATTGCAGAGTCTGCCTAGTTTCTGGCTAGTACAGTTGCTGTTCTGTAAGGCCTGTAAAATTCTAACACAGCTGATTTAGTGCTAAGAGAATGTAGCAGATTTTTAATTACGGCCTCTTTCTTTAAGATGTTCATAGTAAAACAGAACTTTAAAATGTAAACTTCAGAAGCTGTTGAGGTACCCTGTTCCTGGCTCTGGCCATCTCTCCCACATGACAATGAGACTTGTGAGCATTAATTGGAGAGGAGCAGAGCCCAGATGTGGAAATGAAAGGGTTTCTTTTTTATGAGTAGGGGTTTTTGTGACTCTCTTTCTTATGATATTTTTTTTCTCTGTGGAGGGCAGAAGAACCCTGAAATTTGGCAAGGTATAGTTTTGAGGTATAAATGGCTCTTTTTAAAAAACTTCATTAGTGTGTGTGTTTCCAAATATTTTGGAGACTAGAGTTTTAATATTGACTTTGACTGCGGTTTAGTGAGAACAGTTTTAATATCCGGTTTTATAAATCTCAGAACTTCACAGTTGCTGGACCTATCAGAAGAAATCTGAAGACAGAATGCTTTTCCAGAAACAGTTTACTAGTGTGTGTAATTTGTTATAATTGAAAGATTAGTTTCATTGAAGGGTTTTTTTTCCTCTCAGATTGACCCTTGTGATTATGTGATTTCTTTTTTTAAAAAATTTTTTTAAACAAAGTATATACTTTTAAAAGTTATCTTGTACTGGAATTTACCATACTATTCTTGGATTAGCTTAATTTCAAGCACTTCTCCTGTAAAGAAGGAAGAAAGAAATCCAACCTGGGTTTGTTTGTACTAAACAAAGTCAAAGACCATTTTAAGCCAAAGGTGTATACTGCCCAGGACACACATTGTTTTTCTTGCTAGAAAACGTATGCTCATCATTTGTTTCATTATTTCTTCTTGATACGTGGACATTTTGTACACTCCCACCTGAGGGCATGGCACCTCCAAAAAGGACTGTGTCAAGGTTAGTCGTAATGAGTAAAATATGCAAATTCAAATTAAAAGTATTTTCTTAATCGAGGATGCATAAATTATTCCCAGTGGGCACCTAAGTGACAATAAATTTCGCATGCCTGGGAATTAACATGCCCCACTTATATTACTTTGCTGTTCCATTAAAAAAAAATGCATTATTCATTTAAATGGATTCCACTGTATCTAGCTTCTGAAAAAGAGATCCAACTACTATTTCAAGGCCTAAATTTGAGCAATATATAGAAAAATTTCACACGTGCTTGCATACTAAACTTGGAAAAGATGTTAGATTTAACGTGTCTTTAAAATTTCAAAAATAAAATGATACAAAAAAAGGTATGCCAATTCAGCTCATTGCTGTGACTGATGGAAACCTCAGCATTTGTGATACCTAATTTTAAAGTATGCAGAAGCTTTCTATACATGTCTAAATCTGTTGAGCTGTGGCTGCATCCCTGTTAAACCCACGCTGTGACCAGGCAATAAAGTGCACTAACATATTTTTTCCAGCCCTTCTTTCAGGGTTGTTGGCTGTTCCCTGACCTGCTGTGCAGCTGTTTCTGCAGGCAGTGCTGCTCTGTCTGCTCCGTGCGGGGATGAGGGGGTACGTGAGAAGCTAGAGCTGGAGCATGAATTTTCAAGAGGGACTAAGGAGTGTTTGAGCTGGGAATAGGCAGGAGGGGATAAAGATCTGTGGGGATGGCATGTGGAGCTCTTGGCTGTCCCTCTGGAGCTGTCTTTTAATCATCTTAACTATCAGTTTGTTCATATGAGCAGCTATTAAAAATGGGGGTTAGTTTATCTGCACACACTCTCCTTCTTAGCTAAGCAGGTTCGAATGTCCAAAGGTTTCTCCAAGCTCTTACTGAGTGTATAGTGAGCACTTTGTATCCAGTCATAATTTTTTTTGAAACGCTTGGAGGTGATTATAATCCTAGGGATGCCATACAAGCTCAGATTCTGTCCGTGTAAATCATTTACTGTGGGATTTCAGAAGTGCTTAGCCTAACCCTCCTTCCTCAGAAATCAATTGTTAAGGTCCTCATGACTTCAGTGGGAGTAGTTACGCCAACACAGAGTGCTATGAAAATGCCTCCCCAAACTGTAAATGAGAATATACATTTGAGAACGTTGCAACCTAATTTTTACACTGAGCTTGTGATGGTAGTGATGGAGTGCCCTAGATTTAGTGCTGTGTGTACTAGATTGTGTCATTTCACCACCTTGTCTGAATTTGGCACTGTAATTCATATTTTCATGGGATTTATTCCTTTAATCCATCTATTCTTACTGTAGTGGTCATACCAGTCCAGGTCTACACCTCTGGACCCACACGGATGTTTAAGAAGCTCTTTGTCCTAACTATTTCACTATTCATAAACCTAAAACGTGGGGGTGTTTGTTTGTTTGATTTTTTTCTTTTTTTTTTTCCACCTGTATGCCTTTAGGGACAATCTGGCTGTCAACTAAACCGGGCTCTTGTTTGGATTTGCATGTTGGAGGGGATTTGGGGGGGGGTGTTGTTTTTTGTTGGTTTTGTTTTGTTTTGCTTTGCTTTGAAACATCTGAATAGATATTTAAGTAGCCCTTTATAAACATTGGCAGACTTCATTGTTCAGTTAGGACTATAATGTCAGAAATACTAAACTATTATAGGCTTTGAAGAATATTTCAAAAACTGAGTCTGGAGGTAACAGCTTTATTACTACACAATGACTTGACCCATATTTTCCAGCATGATTTCCCTACTGTAACTCATTCATGTAAGTCTAATGATATCAGTTGACCTTGACTGCTAGACCTAAAAGCCTGTGGTTGCTCTGTTTTTTTAGGATCTTTTAGGTTTTTCTTATTTTAGTTTTTCAGCATTTTCAGGAAAACCATTTTAAGCAAAAGATACTACAAATTCTACCAAGAAAGTATAACTAATTCTGCAAGAGTAATTTTTGCAATTCCTTTGAATCTTGGGATCAAGTATATTTTACATGTAGTTGCACAGTGATACGTCTCTCTAACATAAATACTTAATATCAGTGTGGCAGAGAAATAGTGCTAATTACACAGCCACATGAAAGATGGTTATCAAACACTTTTGGCTCCTTTAGCGAGTCATGACTCTGCAGTTGTCATTTAGGATTTTCCTTAACCTTTAGCTCTGTCTTTAAATGATGTTTTTAAATTTATTTAGTCTTTTAAAATGTCCTTACTAGTAAATATTTTTGCACTTTCCTTAAATGGATTTCCAGCTAAAGTACCTTGGCCTAGGGTCAATGGTAGTAGTAATGATGAGTTTAAGTCAGGTATTTTAAAAACCACTAGGTTAGAAACATCAGGCTTCTGCACAATAATGTAAAGGGGACACTACCAGCTTTCCAGCGGGCATGTTACTTTTAGCTCTGAGATCACATCTTAAAACTTGCTTTGAGCCCTTTAAGAGCAAACCTGAAACCCACCTCATTACTATGCATAGAAAAACTACTTTAATCACTTTGAGATTTCTAAAATGTATTTGTTAAAATCTTTCTCTCATTCTGAGGCTGATATCATTTGACTAAGGGCGCTGAGGGAGCCTGACTTGAGAGGTATTGGGACATGAAAATATTGGAAATTCTTATAAGCAGTGTTTAAAATAGCTTTTCTGTAAATGATTTGGTTCACACAGAAAATGTGATCATCTGGTGCTGTGGTTTGGCAAGCACTCTTGATGAATATGAATAAAGTCACAGGTGATTTCACCTTTTATGAGTAACATGACCATGTTTAATTTGTCGTAACAACTTTCCTAGCATCATGAATTCTCCCTTTCTTGTGATTGCCAGTAGCACAGGCAAGAGAGAGATGGAGCTGCTGGAGAGAGTCCAGCGAAGGGGTTGTGAAGATGATTAAGGTACTGGAGCATCTCCCTTCCAAGGAAAGTCTGAGAGAGCTGGGACTGTTCATCTTGGAGAAGAGAAGACTCGGGGGATCTTATCAACGTGCCTTCAAATACCTGAAGGAAGGGTGCAATGAAGTCAGAGCAAAGCTCTTTGGTGGTGCCCAGCGAAAGGACAAGAGGCAATATCCTGCTTTTGCTCTTTGCTCTGTGCCCATCTGCAGATAGCACAGAGCCGGGGTCCTTTGTCTTTGTTAGCCGGGCTAAAACAGTTCTCTTCACACCGGATCCGTAACACGACCCCCTTTAGCCTTCTCGTGCAGCTACTGCCCGAATCTGGCATCAGGACCCCCTGAGCTCGGGTGCGTTGCCTGCTTTGTTTGGCTGAGTGGGATGAAGAAAGACAGTTCCATGTCTGCTTTCCAGCACCCCAGTCTCATTCCTGTACCCTGCAACCCTGAGAAGAGACAAACCACACGGGCTGTGTGCTTTCTGTGGCAGTCTCTTTCAAGACCTTTCCCGTGAAGCCAAGCTGTCTTTAACAAAAGGAAGAGCCTTCAGGTATTCCTTTGCAAGGACAAACTTGGAGCAGAGATCTGATGTCGGGGTGAATACGTGTGAAGAGAGGATGCAACGATAAGAAGGAAATGTGTTAGCATATCTGTCTGTTCGTACCGGATGTTGAAAGTGTCACTGAAGGACAAAATACCTTGTTTTGGGGGGTTGGTATTTTGTTGTTGTTGAGCTGCTTTTAAAAAAAAATAGAAATCAGGTAGGGAATCTTTTTACCTTCCAAAAAATAGTTTTGGGGTTTTGTTTAGCCTTGGTGTTTTGTTTACTTACGCTTGATCGTGATATTAGAGGTGTTTTATGTATGAAAAGGGCCCTGAGAAGGCAGGCGAGAGCCCCGTGTTAAGTAGATCAGTAAGTTCTTGTGTAGGAAATTTGTTTTTCTGTTGTTTGCTAGAAGGCCGTGATCAATATGAAAATTCTTGATTGAGAAGCAGGCCTATTTTGTGAGTTGGTAACAATCACACAGAATAAAGCTAATTCATGGAATTATGTTTATAATGCTGTGTTTACTAGCTGAAAATAGATGACATGAAAGACACAGTTCTCTTTCCATTGAAATACTCTACATATTCTAGCATTTATGAAATAACCTGGAAGAGGAGGAAGTATTTTGCTTGTTAAGTCTTTAATAATTCTTTTATACAACTCTTGTTCATTCAGATAAGTTGATTTCTAGATTTTGGCCTGAAAACTAATAAAGATCCCTTTGAAATATTAGAATCAAGACTGAAGACTTGGAAAAAAAATGAGTAGAAATTCTCTAAGCTGAATGCAAATTGGAATTGGCAATTAAATCTAGTTGTAACTCTGGTGTTGTGATGGTAAGATTTTTTTTCCTTAAATTCAAGGCAACATGTTTTGGTTTTCTTAATTTTGCTTATTGAAAAAACAAGTAATAATGAGGATAAAAGAAACTGGTGGTTGCTAAATATTTGCTGTTTGACTGGCAAAACTTGAGGGATTTGGGGGTGTTTTTTTGCAGGGTACTAGTGTTGGTCTTTCTGTAGAGCTTGTTTTTTTTTTTTGTTTTGAAGTGTTGTGGGTGAAGCGTGGTTTTAGAAAACAGGTATTTAATGCAATAAAAATATCCTTTATTTTCAGTTTCATTTAGTAACTAACGGAGTTCTGAGTAGGGTTACTGATAGCTTCTTAAGCTTATGAAATGTTAATATAGGTCTCCAAAAATGTTTTGATAGATGTTAATATTGAAACAGTGTTGGAAAATGAGGAAATATTTCAACGTAACTACCTCTTGTAGTTTGATCACCTGATCCAGTATTTTTGAATCCTTGCCCTTGCTGGGCTGGAATGTGAAATTAAACATTCAGATCTGGAAGCCTCAGTCTCTGGAGAATTTTGCTCTTTTGGAAAAGGCAACTCTGTCAGCACAAAGGCATTTCTGGAAGGCATTTCAATGAAGATATGAAACAGTAGAGGCCACATAGAGAGGGAGAGCAGGGAAGAGATAAGGGAGAGTATGGCTGAAAAAATGTTAGAAGAAACACTGGGCCAACCCCATTATTTTGTGCTAACTTGGGTTAAGTAACTCTACAGTATGAAAGGTTTTTTTTTTAAAAAAAAAAAAACAGCAGAAAAAGCAACAAGAAATGGTTAAAATGACGATGACACTGCTAACTTACTCTGGGTTTATGTGCATACCTTATTTTTATATAATTCTATTTCTGCATTATTCTATAAGTTTTAATATAGACTTGGAATATTTTCTAATTGAAATTGATTAAAATGTGTTTCACTGCTTTTGTGTGGTCTCATGGAACATATTTTTGCATTTAGAATTGGTGATTTTTATTTTTATCTGCTACATGATGGTTGATGTAACTTCAGTGTGTGCTGGATTAGCTTCTACTGTTAACATTCCTTTTTATTTCCAGTTGCTGGAATTATTGCAGCTGATTTTGCCCCAGGCATGGTTCACTGGGGAGTTGGTACCTGGGGTTCTGTTGATATCCCTGTCACTGGCAAGGTAAGGAGAGGTTGACTTGCATTCACTATGAGTAGCAGGCTAGAAATAAATCATTTTAATATGCTTTCTGAAGATAAAAAATTAGGAGGGGCAGTGAGTGTCTTGCTGATTATTTATATGCATGCCAGTAGTAACCGGGAGCCTTAACTGTGGTTCTTGCAATAATATTCTTATTGATGTGTTGAGAAACAACTCTTGCTTAAACACTGAAGGAACTATTCAAAGGGAGTATTTTCTGTATGCCAAATCAAAATGTATGTTTTTCCTTGGAAAAAAAAAAGCCCTCCTAGAAAAATATCTGTAACAAAAATCTACCTTGGAAGTACAAAATTTTAGCCTCTTCTCCATTCAACAAGTTTCTTGTAGTACCTCAAATCCGACTCATAAAAAACTTGAGTGCCATCTGTCTGTTTAGTTGGCTGTTGTTATGTTTGCTCTGATGATATCGGACCAACAAAATAACTTGATATTCAGAAATGCTGGTACTCCCTTTTTTTGTAAGAGCATGGAAGGAGTTATACAGCTGAATGACATTTGTTTAGTTAGCCATCTAACATGAGCATCTTTCAAAAGAAACCAGCACTGAGACTGAGCCTTTTTTTAAAAAAACTCACTTTTGAAAAGTCTGTCTGTGCTTAGTGTCTGAATACTAGTGAATCAAATTATTTCCTTGCAACAATGCCATATTTAGCACACTAATAAAAGAGAGGAAGGAAAGTGGATTTTTGATAAGCTAATTATTTTTGGAACTTGCATCAGAGTTTAGTAAATCAGCATGCTGCATCTGCAGTGCTAACCAAACTAATCTAAAATACTTGCCTCCCTGTGGAGGTATAGAAATGTCATAGTCCGTGGAGACCTGCACTGCATTTATGCAGGTCTGCCTTTTCTGTCATAGATTCAACAGACCTTTCCAGAGAAGAGCTACAGCACTTTAAACAACCTTAACATGGGGTTTAAAAAGATTAATGAATATCAGCGTTGTACTAAATAAATCTTTATCACTTGCTTTACCTACTAGAGTAATTGCCTCAGTGCAGTGGAACCCATTCAGTCTGCCAGCTTGCCATTAATCTCAAATACATCTTTGACAAAAGAATCTACCTTATCTTCATTTTGCGTGTGTGTGTATGTGAGCTCTAGCACTTAATCAGGTCATCAAGGTGCTATATATGAGTCTGTTTAGTTGTCTGAATGTTGCATGTTTGAGGAATACTGACTTCATGTAAAAAAAGAAAAGGGGGAGGCGGCTTCCAAATCTCTTTGCTACAGATGTGTACACGTTCTTGTCATTAAATAAAATGTATTAAAGAATATTTGAGGGCCAGAACTGTAGTATGTGAGGTTTATGCAAACAAACAGTATGTGTATCTTACCCACTAAAACACCCTCACTGCCCCTCCTGCCCAAATAGTAATAATTGGGGTCATATCATAGATAGCTGTGCATCTCTGTTTACACGCCGTGGCTTCAAATGTGATTTATCTTTACAGGCGTAACAAAAAAACCCTCTTAATATGGCTATTGAGTTCTTACAATTTAGAATCAGGCTGCCATGGTATGTAACCACTGCAGACATTTATACTCATTTTATAATGTAAACATTTTAATTTTTACTTAGCCACAATGTTACAATAAATTATATATTTTCATGTGAATTTAAATTCCTTGAAACTGCCTGCCTTTCATTTTTTTTTTAAATTATGTATTTATGTGGTATTTCTGGAGTTATTTCAGAATCTTGTGGAAAGACTGTTTTCTAAGCTCACAGCTAAACACGTATACAGAAGTTAGGTATTTTTGGAGTAAGCAGTAAGGAAAAGTTATATAAATGGATTAGGTTCTCCCTGGGAAGGACAGAAGAAGTCGGTGTTTAGGAGGAATGTAATTTTGGGTGTGGAAGAGGTCTTGCAGATTTACTCAGACGGTTCATATCTGCACAGATAATTGCATGGCAAAAAGGAAGGTTAAGAACAGTGTGAACCAAGACTGAGTACATGGACCAGAGCAACATAAAGGTTAACGTGGAGCAGAAGTCTGGTACAGGTTTACATAGTCAGCCTTGAATTAGGTGCTGCATTGGATTCCCTCCCAGCACATGGGATACAGATGAGGGTGTAATGCACTCATCAGCTTCATCAAGGAACATGATTAACAGCTGTATTTAAGCTGTTTAACCACAAAGACTAGGAAGGAAGATGACCAAGACCTAAAAAAAGAAGTAAATTTGCAGGGCAAAAGACTCCCTATGGATTGAAACATCTGCTGTAGCCGAACTAGTAAGTGTATGTTGAAGTCATTGAGAACGGTGAGGTACTTTGCACTTTTTAAAAAGAAACTATTCAGCTTAGGTTTTTGAAATGAAGGGCATGGGTGTCATGGGTGCTTTTTTTCGTATTTTGTATGTTGACCACTACTATTGCTGTGTGTAGGATGAGAACAGTGTCTCTGTCAGGTAGTGAGGAGGCGGGGACTGTCCACGTGGTTTGCTGCAGTGCAACTGGGGAGGGATGCAGGCGTTCTGTGTCTACATCAGCACATACAGATGACAAACTCAAGTTCCCAAATCAGTAAGGCATGCTAGCGCAGCACGGTGCCCCACCGGCATCACTCTACCACGTGCAAGATGCCGTGCTGCTGTCCTAATGTCTTGTGCTTGCGATCGGCTGGCTCTGTGCTGGTTTGAAGACATTGTGCCCCTTTGCACGGCTGAGACCTGACCCTATGCTTGGATCTGGGAGACCTGGGTTTTGCATGTGCTGCTGTGTTTGACCTTGGGCATCTCTCTGCATCAGGTCTCCCATCACAGGAGCTATGTCCATCGCTGCCTTTCTTTCAGCATACTGACATAGGTATGGAAAGCTTTATATACAAACATCAAGTGTTATTGTTGCTAAACACTACAAGATATCCCAGACTTCTGTTTTCCTTCCTTTGTTACACACCAAATTTCTTACAATCTTTAAGGAACTTGTTTGTAGAAGTAGTTTCAGTGAAGAAGTAAGGCAATATATTCTGGGTTATCCTGGAGTTTCAAATGACTTGAGACTGGATAATTGAGGCTGACCTGTACATTTATTTGAACTGGTTTTGATTAAGGGGTGGGTCTGTTCAGCAGAAAAACCACAAGTGAGAATTTGCCCTTTACATTTAGATGATTATTTTTGTACTGTGTTTCTTGACCTTTCAGTCTTCCAGTGCTGTGCTTGATGCTTGCGGTTGCTAAGCACTTTTTAGCTCCTTCTGTAAAAATCGGTCACAAGACACTGATGGGTTGGGATTGTATTCAGGAGCTGGCAGGGATCTTGGTTTTGGGGTATTTTTTGTTGTTTTTTTTGTTCCCCCCTCCCCCCCCCATTTGCACCAGTCCCCACATATCTCTTGCTACTCAGCTGCTAAGACCATGACCCAGCTGATGCTCTAATACTTCTTCCTTTTTCTCCTTTGACCTACTGTTTTCGGAGTTTCCTCTGAGTCCTGCATATGAACCACACGCACCACAGCTTGCTGCCTCTGCGTGTAGCTACTGGGTTTGCCCCTGGTCTACAGTTGACCTTGCAAGGTCTTTCTTCCACAGTAATGTCAGTATTTTATTCACTTTCAGGCTTGAAGACTATGGTCTCTCAGTGCTTTTCCTGAGAGCTGTTGTTCACATGTTACTAACAATTGCGATAAACAAATAGATTTACAGCAAAGCAGAAACGCAGTTTACGTGCATAAACAGTGCATGTACCTCCTATGATTTGTAAACGTACGCTTTTACATGATGCTAGAATTAGATGTATTTATTCCAACATTTACTCCTAAGCATTCAAACCACATTGCAGAACAAACTTTTCAGCACCCAAGGGATCCCTTTTCATAGACTTTTTCAACTTCTGAGATATTAACTGAGTGTTTGAACTAGATGATAAGTAAAAGCTAAGTGAGTTTGGCCAAAATTGTTGAACTCTGTACCAGAGCTTTAATATGGTTTTGTGCCTAATTAATAATGTGTTCAGTTCTGAGATTCTACTGAAGCCTTGTGCAGAGGTGGCCATCAGTTTCTCTTGGGTTGTAAAACTGATACCGAACAGAGACAAGGGTGGAGACTTTGCTAAGCTTTACTTCAATTAAGACATTAGGAAGAAAGAGGTGAAAAATAATTATCTTTCTGGAGTTTAGCCTGAAAAAAGAATTATTGGGAAGAGTGCTTGATGCAGAAGCTGGGGTGGGAATGGCAAAGTCACTCTGCTGCCTGGCCTTATGGATGTAGGAGGGGAAGCAGCACTGTAAGTATGTTTGAGGGACAGCTAAACAATACGAGTATTTTTAATTTCTTCTTTTGTAATTCTATTCCGAAGAAATCAATGTAGTCCTCAGTTTTCAAGCGATTATTTTAAGAACTGTGCATTGATTCGTTAGGCTTGCTTTTATATTCCCACTACTCGGTTTCTCACAGTTTTGGGGGAAGAATAAGAACCTGGGAATTCAGAGATCCCTCCTGCATGGTGACTAGGATTGTTTAAAGGGTATGAGCTTGCAAGCAGTTTGCCCCAGTGTCCCAGTACTGCAGTGCTTCAGGGTAATTGTTAGATTGTTGTGTCCCATTCATCCTTTTATAGCTCTATATGATTTGTGGGTTGTTTGAGTTTTTTTAATTGATAGAGTGATTTCCAAACACAAAAAGTTCTGGTAGCCTATTAGGCAGGTAAAATTTACTTAGAAAGTAAATGAATGTTTCTTCTGGTTAAAGTCGTTGCTGGTTTTAAGGAAAACTATTAGAGGAATGGTTTGCTCTTGTATACCAAGTGACAAAATTTTCTAATGTCACAGTCTCACCAATACAAGATCTTTTTTCATTTCTTTATGCTGTCAAAGCATTACCTTACCAGAGGAGCATTCGTTCAGACAGGTACTTTTCTGTTGTTCTGAAGTTCAAGTACGTTTTTTTGCTTTTGCATATCACATAAAGGTGATGAAACTTTGTGAAAATATGAAACTGTGTACATCGATTTAAATAATGTAATTTTGTGTACTTGAAATGCTTTTTTTTTTTTTTGGCCTGTGTGAATCTGGTGATAGTGACTGCTGTTTTACTCACAGTGTAGTGGGACAGAAATACAGGCAAGCTTGCAGCAGCTTGACAATGACATTTGGTGTAGTTCTCAAAACACTACAGCAAAACTTTGACATCTGTCTTTTTCAGGAATAGTTAGAAGAGCAAGTTGGGGGTTAACTAACGACCAAGTACCCCAAAGAGCAAGTTTAGGGTTAACCTAAATGGAGGAAGCAATGCAGAGCAGTATACAGTGGAAGGATGATTTTTTTTTTCTTTGGATTTTTCAAGGCTCCTATGCAAAAAAAAAAGATTAATTAGGATTAGGATGAATGGATGAAAATAGATTTTTTTTTTTTTAATTTTTCTTTTAAGGCACTGCTTCCACCTACACCTTTCTTCCAAAACTTGAAATGAATGAAATCACTTTCAACTTTGATAAAATTAGAAGTGTGATGAGAAGCCTTTGGGACAGGGAATTTTCATGTCTATTTTCTAATGAATAACATTCTCTAACTAGCCCTGTACCCATCTAATATTTCACACAGACGTAGAAATTTTAGTTCTCTATCCTTTATTCATGGTGGATCTTTGCATCACTGAGAGTATTTTGAAGGGACCCTATTGAGAATAAAGTTTTGTTAACTCATTGAGGATATAAAATTATTCTTATGCAACAATTTTCCACTTCAGATGTCTTTTGTGTAATATTATAAATTGGGTTCAAGCTAAAATATGCACTTTGGAATTTATAATCCTTATTTTCTAAATAATAATGATAGTACTAATTAAGTTGCTGTTTACTAGGGAGTCTCAGTCCCTTACACCCTATTGAATGGAGGCCGGGGGGGAAATCTGCAGGAGAAACTCAGGCTCACTCACCCTGGTCAGTGGGCACGTAGCTCCGCTTCCAGCAGCCCGGTGCAGAGCTCCGTCTGGTTCTGGGAGCACCCGGCTCTCCGTGCCTGTGGTCCCTTGGTCAGCTCCGAAGGGAAGGGCTTGTCCCTCGGCCAGACGCTCGCTGCAGTGCCTTTCCTGGGCAAGTCTGCCACGCGACTGTTTCTGTTACACAAATGTGTGTTGTGTATGGGCTTGGTGATAAAGGTAAAGATGATTCTAGAAAAAAAAAAAAGTTGGTGACACTTGGGAAGCTTCTTGCTCCGAAGTACTATGTGGTAGGGTTTTTTCCCTACTTTCCATTAAAATAAAGTGGTCTACTTTGAATGACAGGTCTTCATCTTTCTTATAGGAGCAGAAAGTAGCAAAATCGCAGCTTTAATTCACCTTTCTCCTGAAGGATGTTGCAACGTACTCTGTAAGCTGCAATATCAGCTTTATACCAATAACGTTTTCTTTTTCCATTGGAATTTATTGGGTTTTTTTGCAAGTTTTACAAGTGATCTTATGAAAATATGTAGAAGTCTTCCAGTTCACTTTGATGTCCTGCAAGACTCACCTCAAAAACACTCCCCCCACCCCAGAGATGATGAACTGTCACCAAACCGTAAATCTTTGGGGTTTTTGTTAGTTTGGTGCGTGGGTTGTTTTTTATTTTCTTCATTTTACAGGATAATTTTTTTATTCTGAGCTGTTTAAGGTTCAATCTTGGCAACTCACTGTAGGTAGATGGGCTGTGCTGCTCCCTGAACACCATTGCAGAGGTGATCTACGAAGACACACCGGTACAGATTTGTACAACCAGTTGCTGGAGTGGGCAGGTTATAAGCTACCACCTGTTTTTCATCAGCCTGTGGCTTTCCTTTCAGAGTCTAAAAGACCTGAAAACAATTTTGGTTTTGTGGAAAAGCTCAGTACCTGCTTATAATTAACTTTGTGACAGTGCTTTTCACACAAGTCTATTGCTTATTTTATATAAGCTTCAAAGGGTGTTATAAAAATGAAATGTTTAACTACTGGAAAGAAAAATAAAACTGAAATATTGCAATAGTGTGGGGGGAGGTGGTTTTATTTCCAATGATTTCTGGGAAAATTGGTAACACGAGGTACATCTGGAGATCTGGCCCAGATCAGCTCTCCCATGTTAAGGTGGCATGTGGTGTGGTTTTTCCACGTATCAGCATGCGTGTATGTGCCCCAGGTTTTATTGAGTACAACAAGAACGACCATACCTTTGAGGAGTTTAATATGACGCTTTCTTGAGTCACCTGTACGAGATGCTTTAGGGTTTTTTGTCCGTTTAAGTGATGTTCTATCTATATGAAGCTGCAAGCATACTTCTCTTGAACATTGCTCTTCTAATTCCAGTTGCTCCAAGTGCCTTTCTAATATTTGCTCTTCTAATGCATTTTTTTGTGACTAAGTGCCTTTCTGTAAGGAATACTTTCCTGCTGTATTTTGTTGTATCAAAATGTTCTGGTTTTAAACTGTAGTATTTAATTATGTTTGTGCTGATTTGAATATAAAAACTCATGTCTCGGGTTTTTGAGAAAATTTTTGCATTATTTTTGAAGTTCCGTTCTTAGAATTTTTATCTGTGAAGTAAATGATTTCAAGAGGCGTACATGTTTCTATTTATTTATTTATTTATTGAGTAAACCTCCTGGTGTGATGGTCTACAGAATAAGGAAACATTTTGACACATGAAAGTAGAAAGCAACTGGTGCAATTTAACGGAAAGCAGAAAATGTTTTTTCTTTTGAGATCTTTATCTGTATGTTTCTTTATAGCAAGGGAAACTGAAAGTCTGTTTTGTGTTTTATACTTAATGTGCCCTTTCATTTTAACGTATTGTTTTTCACCTTGATGTATTAGTTTGGCTTAAGATATCTCTGGTAGCATGAAACTGATCCTATATGCATAGATAAAGCTGACTCCTATATTAGAGATTACCATGTATTTTAATTACAAATTCTTTGTGTTATTCAAGGAAACAAGTTTTTTTTTATTAATAGAATTATATGTTGTTCTCTTTAATTTAATTACATTTACTTGGTTGGAGGTTTCAATGTCTGACCCATACCGGACTTTCTGACAGAGAATAGTGTTACTGTTACATGGCTCTGAGCTGAAGCAATTGCCTCTAAATGAAATTCATTCGTAGCAGTAATAGTGAGTAGCTCTTACAGAGGAAGACAAGCACTTAAATCAGACTCAAAACACACACTGTGAGTTCTGTAACATTTTCTATCACTTTTACAGTCACTTACAAGATTTATCTTATCCAGAGTGTTAAAACATATCAGATCTATTGCTGGTTTCCACAGAGAGTTGGATGTATTCCGTATGCGTGCACCAGCATTGCGATCATGCGTCATCTCGCTTTTGGCGTTTTTAAAACAGTTTGACTGCAGCTGGAGCGTGGTGGTGGGGTTTTCCATTGACATTAATTGCAGGCATAAGAGATGGCTATTGGGAAATACAGCCCAAATATATCTATATATCTGTTGTCACTAGATTTTTGTTACGTGTTTGGGCTGCTGATATGCAGAACCGAGGGGCTTCCTTTGGCACAGTCTGTGTGCGCGCACGCGTGTGACTGTAACTTTGACCTCTTTTGCTGTTTTACTGAAATTGCACCTGAGTCTAGAAGGATATGCAAGCCAGGGAAAACTGTGTACACCTGTATTTCAGCTAGCTGCAACTCTTGGATGTTCCTCTCGTCAGGATATGGGCTCTTCTAACTTTGCTCTTATGTGGCTGATCAGTATCTGTTTCTGCCTCAGTTCCAGCAATTAGTACTCTTAGTTAATTGTTTTGCATCTATGCTTTTTTGAATTGTACTTCTAAAATACTTTTTTATTATTGCACTTGCTTAGGTGAGAGAGAGAGTAGATGACGTGTTCGGTGAACATACTAATTTAGGAAGAGTTTGCTTTTTTTGTTGGAAAAAAAATAAATTATTTTCTTATTTTTCTCCAACAGGCTTCTATCAGGCCACTTAGCATCATATTGATCCAACATCCATAAGACATTACTTCCTTGAGGTCAGTGGAAATAACTCTTCAGTAGCTGTAATTCCACTTGCCTGCATGCTACATAAACTGCCTTCTCAATCACCAGGTAAGCCTGGGAATTTCCTTATTAATTTCTTTGTTATTAATTTTTGGTGAGGAAAGGTGATCACAGAAAGCCCAATGTTTTGCTAGGCCTACACAGCGGCCCATGTATATCTTCCTCCGCATCCCGATTTCAGCTGTCTAGCTGGTCAGACACCTCTGTTGCAAAAGTTTCTCATCCTGATGTCAGAAATGGCGGGCGTGGGTGTTGGGGGAAGGGAGGGTGCTTTTGCCAGCACCACAGAAAAAGCTCTTCCCTCTCTCAGCCTCCTGGAAATGGGACTGTGCTTGGCTTGTTGCCATGTATTTTCAAGTGGGGCATTACAGCTCTCTGCTGAGCTGAACTCATGGCTTTAAGGTTTGTTTGGGTTTTTTTTTGAAAGACTTGGATGCAGCTGTCTGGAATTTCCACTCAAATGTGTTCATTTGGCCTTACTTGTAATGAGCCGAATTTCATATTGCCTGTACTGCACAGTCAGCTTGCTACACAGAATCTTAACAGCTTTAATAATTCCCCTAACCATCCAATTAGACTAATAATAAAGGCTTAATTACATATCCAGTTAATCATCAGATTTGTTCACTGAATGGCTCTAATTGGTAGATAGAGTTGTTACACTATTCCAGTTTGAAAGCTATCACCCATTTTTGCTCACAGCTATATCCATCCAATTGTTTTTATGACTGAGACTTGACCAGCATTTATTAAGACAATAAAAAGGCTCAGGAACAGAGAAACACAACTACCCAGTGCTGTGCACTGCACCCTTCTACCTCTGGGTGCCTGTGTTCAAGCCAGGACCTCACTTTACAGTGCTTTGCACTGGTCCTGTTGAAGGAACTCCAAATAGCAAATGGCTGCCTTACAGATTTCCAAAAATGAAGCTGTTCTGTATTCTGCCCAGGTAGCTCTCTCAAAATCACTGTTAAAGACTCTGGGACCTGGAAGCCCCTTGGCTTTGTAGGATTCAATAATGCACCACCTAAGCCATTTTGAAATAGATACTTCAGTAGCCCTGAGTCTTTTCTTATTATGGAAACATATAAATTGGCTCATCCTGTAAAACCCTTCAGTTTTAAAAATGTAAAACCTAATTGCCTTATGGACATTCAAAGAATGGAGGCGCTTCTCTGGGGAGACTTTGCACTGAACCAAACGGTGACAGAACTAGTTACTGATTAAAAAGAAAAGAAGAGTTAACCTCTTGATGCCAGTTGTCAGGATTTCCCTCACATATATTTCTGCCTGGTTTAATTGCTGCTATATTTCTACACCACACAGATCTTACTTCATTTTCTTCAGGGTTGAATGGGGTAACTGGTTACAGAAACCTCATTGTCCCAGTCATGTTCCCTTCATGCTTTCAAATCAAATGCTCTGTACAACTGCAAAATAATTTTCTTCCTTTAACAAGTTTTCCAGTACCCAGAGTTCAGGAGACTTGTGTTAAATACTGAGCTTTAGCTGACAATATTGACCTTCCCTGGATTTTATGAAGGCATCATTTGAAACTGCATTAGTTTGGATGGGGGGGGATTCTAGTGTGTCAAGAGTAATTATTCTGCCTTTGCATAAATAATATGTTATCAGAGGAGAAGAAATAGTGATATTTTTAGCAGGCTTTACACCCTGGGGAAGTAAATGACACATAAAAACGAACTTTCAAAGTCTTGGTCTATAGAAAAAGGAGCAGTGTGTGACAGCAAAAAAAAAAAAAAGTGAATTTCTGTGAGTTAGTACAACTCATTATTCGTGCCATACACACTTGCTGCCTTACATTGCCTCCACTGTAGCCAGAATATAAAATAAATCCCGGCAGCTGCCTCCCTGGCCCACAGTGGCTGCTGCTCTGATTGGATGCCACCTACAGCATGGCAGCCAGCATCAAGGAGCTGCAGGCTGGGAAACATGCAGAGCAACTGGTCCTTAAAGTGCATGTCACAAGTTTCCTTTAAATATATTTAAGTGATTCAGGTTTAACATAACACCCCAGTTTCCCCTTGCAGCTCAGTTAAGGGGGAGGAGGGATATAGTTACAGATCAATAGCACTTTGACAAACTGTTTCCATAGCTGTATACTTTTAAAAAAAACAAAAAGACTTCAGAAAATTCATGGATGCTGAACCTCAAGTATGAGAAATGATCCTACTTCAGTAATCTTATCTTCAGAGTGCTAGACTTCTGACTATTTGGTGCAGGAATCTGTAGATTTGTTTAGTATGCATATTGCCCATAGAGATTAAACAATATCAGAGCGTAGTGTGTAACCTTTCGATTAACTTGTCTTCAGATAATTTTTGTAGTTATTCATAACATGCATGTGTTCATGATACAAATCTAATACTTTCTGTAGTCGAGGTTGGAAAAATCAAGGTCTTGCTGATCGAGCCCCAAGGTGCTGTGTAATGTCTTCATGCAGTAATATGCAGCGTACTGGTACAACAGCATCTAGGTGACACCAAAACTAATAGCTGCTGATCCCAGAAACCTATAGTGAATTGACTCTCATGGGCTTCAGCTCACTTTGCACCACCTTGTCTTGCCTCCTCGTGCATTCCCCTTCCCCAGAACTGGAAAGGGAGAACTGACATGGCCTCTCCTCCAGCAGAGGAAGGGAAAAGGAGGGCTGAGAAGAGCCCACTCATTCCCTGGGTGCTTTTGAGGGCTAGTGGAGCCTTTAGGGAGTGCTGCATTTGTTGTCCCCCTTTCCCTGCACTCTTTCTTCTCCTGGTTGGCTGCTGAGAGCTGCTGAGACACCTCACTAGCAAAGTGCCCGGGCAGAGTTGTATGTATGGGCTCACGGCTTTGACGGAGTGTGGAGAGAGCGAGCTGTGCTGGGACAGACAGACAATGTGTGAGGGAGGTGCAGAGCAGTCAGGTATCACTGCCATCATGTCCCTTTCCTTGCTGTCTGCACCATGAGAAGAACTTTTTCTTGAATAGTTTTTGACTTCAGAGATGCAAACAGCTTTTGAAACGGAAAAGCCAGAGATGCCTACGCCAACCCATTGCCCTTGAAACCTCATTAACACCTTCATCACGAAGATGAGTAGTATCATAGTACACAGTGGCTCAAGCCCCAGGTGACATTCAAGTGCCCATTGCTTTCTGGTGTTTCCTATTATTTTCTTGTTTGCAGCAGCTATAGATCTTCTTGTTTTTATCTACCACACATTTAAAACCTCTTCATTTGCTGTGTTTTAGCTGCTCAATGGTGTCCTATTGAAGGAGCAGTTGCAGTTAGGGCTGTGCCTGTTTGTACGCTTGCTTTCCCTCCATGCTGCAGGCCACAATGACCTGAGCCTCTAAGTCATTAAAAATTTTCCTTTAGACATGACCTTAATTTAAGAAACTGTTCCAAAAGTTGGAAGGGGTCAGTATGCAAAATGGGTAAAACTGAAGCGGATACTTGTGCTCATTGTATTTGAATGTGAATTTTTCACAGGACAGTAAAGACATTTTACAGTAATGAGTTATGAGCCTCCAATTTTTTTTCTCTAAATAAAAAGAACTAAGGGTAATCTGTGATAATGAGTATTTTTCTGAGAATCTTCCACTATTCATTAGCTCTAGTAGACATCTCATTGCAAAGGGGGCATCAGTAAAGTGAACTTCATGATTAGGGAATTCTTTCTAGGATTACTACTTTTCTGCCCCGCTTTGAGGGTAGTTATGACAAAACAGACCCTGTCAGAGGTGACGCAGTGCCTACTTCTTGCCTTGGTCAAGGCCAGTGCTGCCTTCTGAACTGCAGGACCTTCATCATCATTTTCAGACAAAACCATTTTGTCTGCTTAGTTTTTTTAAAGGCTTTTTAAAAAATCAGAACCTTAGCAGTTCTCTGTTATTTGGATCTGCCATACCCTGTTCTCTGCGATCAGGTTGAGATTCCTTTATCCGTCCCTGCCATTATGCAGTGTAATACATTGCTTACAACCATATTAGGAATCTTCCTGGTTTATGATGGTTCATAAAGTGCATACAATTAAGCATCTGTTCAAACTAAAATGTTAAACTTTATGGCATTTGGGTTGACAATCAAGTGTGTTCAGTACAAATGCCACATTTCAGTACTTGCCTTTTAATATTTTATTGAGTTGTCTCGAAATTAGCTTTTTAGCCTTTTTTTTTCCGTGTTTTTTTTTATTTTTGACCCTTTCAGATTCTTGCCCTGAGAGAAACACTGCAGCTTGTTCTTCCTCCTCCAAAACCACTCACAGTTCTGCCCTGGCCTATCTCTGTGACCTGTCAATTCTTGTTTACCTCCTCTATAATTATATGAGTCTTGAGACCTTTTACTTTTCACACTTTGCATCAAACATTATTTTTCTCCACGTTTATTCAGCTCCATTTAAAAGTCTTAAGCATTCACTTTTATTTTTTTTTCACCCATTAGAGCAGTAATAGTTCTTGGAAAGCTCACAGACCTGCAAACCGTACCCTTACTAAGGGAAGTTGTCTTGTGACCCTATTACTGTGATTCTTCCTTTTCTCCGTACACATCCCTCTGCTGACTGCTCGACATGGTCTTGTCAAGCATTCAAATGTAAGCTCTTCAGGGAAGGGCTTTATGTTTTATTATGTTTCTTTATAGCTGCTGGTGTACTGTAAGAATCAATGAATGTTCAAGGTCAAGCTACTAAAGTTTATTTAATGTGCCAAAGCTTTTCTCCTGCACTTTGGATCCAGAAGAAGGAACCAATTTAAAGATTATGTCCACCAGCCTTAACTGCCAAATTATGAATGCAATGCAGAACTATTGCAATAGTAGTCTAACCTTTTACTGGTGATGACCTTAATGAAAAAGCTGTTAGAGCAGAAGATAACCTATTTTCAGATGCATCTGAGTCATGGTCCATGTGCTGGAGGACACAGATGGGGCTAAGAATGGCTCTCTGGATCTGGCCTTATCTACTGGGACTCTGCAGCTTTTACAGACAGAAACAATGTCTTAGTCAGGCGAGTGTGAAACACAGGTTTGTGACAGATTGCATGAGACCCAGCAGCACTGACTGGGACTGTTCACAGGGTTAAGGATGCAATGATATCAGCATGAAAGCTGAAAAACATGTTTCTATTTTATGGAAAATAAGAGGAATTTGATCTGATGATCACTTAGGCATACTCCAGTAACACAACAAAAACTGCATTTCAAAGATGTACCTATTGGTCTGTGTTGTGCCAGGCTGGAGAATAAAAGAAGGAGTGGAGACTTTAAGTGTGGTGTTGCCTTCTGATGTTCTGTGCTTCTGCTGCTGGATACAGTCGTTGAAGTCAAAAGTAAATGAACAGGGGTATGACCTGAAAGTGTTCAGTGGGGTGAATTCATCCAACTTTTAAAGTTGCTCAATAGCAACTGTTTTTGCTGCTAGTTTCGGTTTTGAAGATATGAACAATTAACTACTGGTTGTGTTTGGCTATCTTTATTTCCTGCGGTGCTGGCTGCAGCATAACTTTGGTTTTCCCACTCCACAATCCATTCTGATAAAAAAATATTAAAGAAAATGCTGTTGCCTAGTGCATGAGACAATCATTGTTAATCTTCTTTAACCCTCTGCCTATGCTGAGGATTTGAAATTTGTAAGGGGAATCAGCCTTTTAAGGAATTACACAGAGACTTTTGGCCATGTTTCTCATTTAAAATAATTCTTTTCCTCATCTTGGATCTCTTGGGAGAAACAGAATATTTGCAAGTCAGTGTTAGCACAAACATTGCCCCACAGAACTAGATACTGACCATGTAGCAGAAGAACCCAGAGGATTTTGGAAACTGGGGTTAGTACATAGAACATGTAAAAAGAAAGTACAACCCAAGCAGCCTGAAGCTTCTGAACATCCTCCCACACTGTATGGGATGATGTTTGTTACCTGTTCGTGTAAGCCCCTGGCACTTCATTCCTCTTGTTCGTCACTTGTGTGAAAATAGCTTTGTCCACTACTTCAGCCTGCTGGGAGAGCTGGCTAAGGAGGAGGTAACTCCTTTTCTTCTCTCCTTCTCCTGTCTTTTGGATGAGCAGACCTTAGCTCCCTTCTTTTCTGTTTTGTTGCTCCTTATTTTTGCTTTTGACTCGCTCTTCCCAGCTGTAGCCTAGGAGCAGGACAGGGTGATGTCTGTGGCAGGCTGTGCCTGCTTAGCTGTCCGCCTCCTCACCCTGCTGCCTTGGGGCCACTCTCCCCTGTGCCCACCTCCCCCGGGCAGCCGGGGCCAGGGGCTCGGAAGGGCTGGGGAAAGGTGGTTGATGTCCCTTTGAACTCGGCAATCAGAAAACTCTCTCTCCAGCGTCAAGTTGGAAATAAAGATCTCTGAAATTGGGGCAACTCTAGCAATGTTTTGCAAAAGGCAGAAATGAAGAAGCATCATTATGAAGTCTGATGTTGCTTTCTGTAGTGTTTGTTTCCTAACTTTACAGTTTCAGAGATTTTTATCTCAGAATTGTGTTCGTATGAAACAAAATTCAAAATGCCAGGGGAAAAATCCACGAAATACTGCAAAAGCTAGCTAATATTTTTTTTTAGTGCCTAATTATCTGGAATCTTAACTATTCCATCTCCTTAACAAGGGGTGTGATCTGCAAACTGTGCTACTGTGGAGTCCTGTTTTAGGACTGAGGAGTTTTCAGTTCAGGCCCCCATTTAGAGAAATGAACCGGCATCACAACCATTTTTATTCTGGGGCTGGCTTTTGTCGCTGTGTATTGGTAATGTTGTATCAAAGACTCTTTTTCTGCATACCGATTTTCTTTTAAATCTGATGAAGCTTGAGAGCTAATCAATTGCTGTCTGAAATTTCACTGTTTGAAAAGATGTTTTTGTGATTGTGTTTGTTGAAAAATATTGATGGAGTGTTAGGGTAGTAGGCACCATGTGAATCAGCTGGGTACTGCCAAACCATGTAGCGAGAGGCACTCTGTGTTGGAGAGACAGTTTTTAATGCAGAATTAGGATTAGCCTGTGCAGGAGCCAGGTCTGATAAGTCCCCTGGAGTCTTCAAATATGAAGTCATAGAATTTTTTTAGTATGTTGTCTATGGCTCTGAACTATCAATAATTAAATGGGCTTACATTTGTTTTAATTTTGGTTTTGTATTCTCACCGCTGTGGCCAGGCATCTGATGGACTTCAAAATTATTCTTTCCCATTTTGCAATTCTTATCTCCTTTATTTGTCTGCTGTTACGGCGTCTCTCTATCAAATAGGGTCCCTGTTGCTGCTTAACCTAAGCACAGTACATTTCTGATTGACACCAACCAGAGAATACCCCAGCACTGCTTACCTGGGCTGAGAGAACGGCCTAAAGCTCTTCCTCACACACAAAATCGGTCCTGAGAAATTTGAATCGCTAAAATGGAAGCTCAGTTATTTTCTATGGGAATTACTGCTCATGTATAACTGGGAAGAGGGGAGAAAATACTGTAGCAAGGAAAGCCTTCAGAAAGAGAGAAAGTAGGTGATAAAAATAGGGCATTTCCCTGACTGAATTTCCAGGCTTGTACAGCAAGAGGTTTCACTCCTCCTTTTACGACCTTAAAAAAAAAAAAAAAAAAGAGGGGAGGGAGGGACGTTGGTACATCAAAATAGTATTGGAGGCTTCTTAATGGATTTGGAGTACTGATCAGAAGAACTGCATTTTATTTTACTGCTATTGATTACCCTGGAACTGGATGCAGTGTGTTTTAAAGCATTCTGTAATTCTAAGGCATTACAGATCCCATGAACATGGGAACTAGTTAGGAAGCTGGCACTGTAATTCTCAAGCAATACCTCCCCTCTTCTTGCCACTATCAACTTGATCTAAACTAAGCATGCAGTGTAATAATAGTTCTGAGATTAATATAGTTATTAAATATATATATATAAAAATACATAACTGCCTGTATTGGTAAATTAAAAATATAGATTTCTTTCATGAAACCAAAGATGTGCAAATGTTGTGAAAATGAATGTGCATGTAGTAGAAATATGTGTGAATGTACAATATAAATTATGTGTGTAATATAAAATTGTGTAACAGCCAATGATTTCAGTTGTAAGTGAGCCCCATCTGGTGGTGACGTAAAGAAACAACTGAAGTTGTAACTGCTGTTAGAAGATTCACAGAAAACTCGCATCTGCTTTCAAGAGGTCAAAGATTTAACTATATAAATTATGTATATGCATGTGAGTGCAATATAGTCTCTACACTTTTTAAAAACACTCAACACTACAGTGCCAACTAATAGCTATGGCACTAAAGAATGAAAAATTATTTTGGGAAGGTTTGCAGATATTTTTTTGCCCTTTGTGGGGACTGACTTTTAATGAAAATGCTTCTTGTGGTATACTTTTTCACGTTTCTGATTCAAATGAATGTCAACAATTTCTTCAGCTTAGAAAAGCAATACTCAACGGGATTTTGTTTGTGGACTTGGTCACTTCCCGGAGAAAATTATCACAAGATCATGTGGTTTTGTTGTACAACATTGTAGCACTGCACCAGGTAATGAGAAGAGTAGCACTGACAGACTGCATATGAAATTCAAGTTGGCGTCTCCATTGTATTTCTCTTGTGGAGTTGGCCTAGGTTGATTTGCCTTCAAGGCTAGTAGCAATCATTAAAGAGTTAAGGGTTGTCATGCAAGTGACAATTTTGGTGTGACTCCAGGGGTAGGCTTTGCCATCACTGTGGAAAATATTTCCCAGTCAATGCAAAAACTAGGTGACATGCAGTTCCTGGAAGCTAGTCTGGGTCTGGTCCTGGTGGCATTTTCTTGCTTGTGGACTGAAAACAGCACCCCTTCTGCCTGCCAGGTACTCTCCTCTTAGGCAGGATTCGGTGTGCAGCCTGCCAGCTCAGCAGGGCTGGCCCATTCCCAGCTTAAACCAGCAGCTGGGTGAGGTCTGGGAGGGAAGGAGAACTAAGGTACAGGAGTATGGTGTCTGGGAGTTCCTGTGCTTCAGCATCACATGGAGCCTCTCTAGCAACACGAAGAACTGGGTTGGGGTTGAGCCTCAAAAATAATCTGTTTCAGAACTTTATTATTCCACAGGAAGGAATGGAATTCTCATTGATTTCTCAAAATATGTGTGGTTTTGTACTCTTCATCAAGTTTAGGTATACATAGCTCTATACATGCTTATATGGCCCATGTTGCCTCTAGTTCTACCTAATGTAAAACTGATTTACTATATGTGTGTTTATAAATGCAATTTATGAGTTTATTACACTTATGAATGCTCAGGTGTTTGGTGAGTAGCCTGTTTGGTTGTGACATGAGTTGGAGGATGCCTGCACTCTGTTGCTGTGTTCAGTATGGGATGACGTGCAGGTGCGGCTGGGATCCTGCAGGTACCAGCAGGAACCCCGGCTGCCTGTTTTCCCCCTTCTGAATTGGGGACTGCTACAAGAGGTTAGTCTGGTCTCTCTTTTGCCAGGTATTAGTTAACGTTGCATGCATGTTTTCCCTTGTTCCAATATGGCATCATTATCTCTGCAGTTGAATGTTTCAGGTTTTGTTTTTTCCTTTTACATTTACCCCTGACATTTTAGGGAGAATTACAGGAGAAGAGATGTGGCTGAATTCCTTTAGCGTGGAGGAAATGGATGTATGCTTGTGAGTTCTGTGTACAAAGTTTAGGAAGTTTGCACAGCATATAGCGTTAATCAGTGATGTGCCAACTGCTCTTTCACAGGTCCATTACAATTCTGTTAGTTCTAGCTAAATCACTTTCTTTTGTTAATGAAATGCATTTCTTTTGGCTTTAACTGTTAATGATAACACCAGTTCGAAGACCTTTTTCAGGATGTACAGTTCTGCTGAACAGCTTGGAAAGGGTTTTCTGTTTGAGGACATCTTAGAAGACAGAGAAATTGAGTTATTGCTAAGTTAACCATGCATTTTGCATCCCCACTTGAACTAATATTTAGACCATTTTGTATTATCTGGTGCTGTGAATTTGCTGTGAATCTCCATAGAGAAGCTGTTTTGAGAAGCTCTGTGTATGGGAATTTTATGACATGTTTCTTTCCCCTTCAGCACTGCCTTCCTGTGCTGTACAAACTGTGTAAACTTAACCCTTTTCCCACTTTGCTGGATTTGCTTCTGGCTAGGCTGAGTGAAATCAGTTCATGCTGCAGTACTCGGCATTTGTCACAGAGACTAATTTCTACACCAGTACTTACTGTTCTCTTTTGACCTGTTTAAACTGTAATGTCTTAAAAAGCGTGCTTAAATTCAAATGGAATTGGAAGTTTGGAAGTGTCATTTATATAATGGAGTTGCTTATGAGCGGTTAATTGTAGTGAGTGTAACTATTATACTGTGTGTAGTCAAAGCTGCTTTTCATTAGAATTTTAGGTCTCCAAACCAAAAATAACACTAATGTCTTTCCAGAGGCCAAAGTTATCCACTTCTGGTTTAGACTTAAACTTAGTATGCCACTGAGACATTTACTTAAGTTTGCTTTTTAAGTGATACTGGTAGCTGTTGGAATTAGAGCTGCCCTTTTTTGTAGCAGCAATGTGTTGTTTAATAATAGAACATTATTCTTTTTTTTTCTTTTGTTTTTAAAATGGATTGTGGATTTTGTTTTTATTTGCTTTTCCTTTCACAAAATCCGTATACAAGATGTAAGTTTCAAAATGCTTTATGCCTGCACTAGCTGGTTTGGGGTTTTTTTTTGACACAAAGACTAATCAGATTCAAAGCTGGTCCCACTCCTACGTTGGGTCATAAATTTTGAGAGCTGCTCATTATCCTACCAAGGAAACACCACAAAAAGTGTCATCTAGTGTCTTACAAAGCTTGTATTTCTGTATTGTAACCTGTAGTCAGGAGAAAATTTAAAAGTAGAAGAAGGAAGGACAGAGGGAACTAATGTTGCCTTGCAGTGCCAACTGTTACGTATTTCAAGCAGCATCAGCAAAGTGATGGGTGGGCAGTAGTAGGGTGGGTGCAATCAAGTCTAAGAGCAGCAATAGCTGTGTAACTGATGGATGCTATGTTAGCAGGAAAAGAACTGTGCTGGAGGGAAGTGAAGGTGTCATTTAGGAAATCTTATAAAATATTTAAACTCAAAACACCGTAACATCTTTCAGACAGAGTAAATTATCCTTTGATAGAAGAGGAATTTTGAGAACAATTGAAAATATTATAGAGGAATTAACAGACCACAGACTTCACTGATGGTTTGTAGTGGCCACAGAAGTTTGAATAAAGCACCTTCACACGGAACTAAGTCATTGGCTTAGAGAATTTTGACTACGACCAGAGTGAGTTTATAAAAATTTTGAAATTCATGCACTGCTGTGTACAGAGGAGTGGCTGACTTTGCTCATTTGCCAGTGTAGATCTCTCTAGGAACTGGAGCATGATGGTATTTGGAGCACATAACTATGAAACATAATTGCTGATCTTAACTGCAGCCTCTTAAAAAGATCTCCAAGGCTGTATATGTTAGGTCTTCTAACTTGTTACTGTATTTGGATGGATACACTTAGTGAATCCAGCTTTATGAATGTATGCAGGAAAAACAAAGCTTTATAAGATGGTTCTAACGTTAATTGGCATGAAGTACACTTTGGGTCCCTGTAAGAAATAGAGATTGGTTGTGTGGCATTTGTATACTGAAGAATTTGTATTGTTTGATTTATGTAATGCAGTGTGTCACTAGAGAAATTACTGATCAGACTTTGATTTAAGTGGACCTAATTTCTAAGCTAGATCTTTAGAGTTTTTCTTCTGCTAGCTTTTTTGAATTGTTCCTTGCTACCTGCAAGATTTTCTTCAAGACTATATTATGTGGGGAAGGTGAGTTTTGTTAAAGTTGAACATTCCTACAAAACCATGCGTTTTTAAAGGTGGTGCTTGTTTTCTTTTCTGGGGTGGGTGAAAGGTATAACCAAGTTCCACTTTTTTTTTCTGATTTTGAATTGGTTGCAATTAAAATATGCTACTTTAAATACATATTACATTATAGTATGCACTGTATCTATCTTAGCACTTAGAGAACCCTCTTACAGTTTGATATTGCTGGTACAACTGTACATCTGACTGATCTGCTCAGAGACAGAAATGAGCATAAAAGCAGGTGAGTAACTCTAACACCAAGCAGCTGATCTGTAATCTTACTTATAGTAAGTATTTCTAATTTTGACTAGTTATATCTCAGTCTAAATGAACGCTGTCCTTTTTCAATAATTGTAGTAGTTTGAAAACCTGTTGAAAATTAGGTTTAATTTGCAAGAATATATCCAAAAATGTCTTCTATCAGAATCTCATCCTGATTAAAAAAATTTATTAGAGCCCTGTAGTAATGGACTGAGAGGTGATCTCTCTTAAAACAAAACTTTAGTTGCTTTCAAGGCTCAGAAGAGATGGGAATTCATTTAATACGCTGTTGTCATATCTTCAGATAATTAAAAGCTAATCTAATGACAGTAAATGCTAGTTGAGAGAACTTAAGCGCTGTAGTGCCCTTCTGGGCTTTGAGGGGAGAGCAGTGTTGATGTTGAATTTGGATTCTCTCATGTGAAGATGAATGTCTACCTGAGCTCCTGACTCCTTACACAACTCCAGCATTGTTAATATTGGTCTGACATAGGTCCAGGTACCTGCAGACAAGAAAATGCCACAAAACCTCTTGCAAATGGTTTGTAGTTTTTGTCTGGCTTTTTTAAACATAGCTGTCACTGAATGGTTTCATATTACCTCATTAGAGACGTTTCTTGAGTTGTGTACTGTGGGCACACACTTCCTTCTTTAATAAAAATAATTTCAAGTTGATGGCTGCCTACAGCATGCTCAGCAGTGTTTAGAGAAAAAGGTAACCTATTAATATGCTCCGTTTGAATTAGTGGGGCTTGAAAATGGTGGATTGTATTTTTATATTATTTTAATGAGTAGTCAGATCACTAAAAATCCCCAACAGCCTGCATGGTTTACTAGCTGACTGAGAAAAAAACAACAGAAGAAACAGTGTATTTGACATCTTCTTAAAAAAAAAACCATAAAACCCCCCATGATTTATTTCTAATAAACGACCTTTCTTGGCAGGTAAACATCCTGTACAGTTGCTCTTTAAATTTCAGTCCCAAGTGACAACATTATTAAGGGAAACAATTTTTAGCCATCTGGAAAATGTTCTCACTGCATCCCACCTGTGCCCCAAGAGCACAGGGTGCAAGTGAATGTTGAGCAACCACACAAAGCCGGAGCTCTCCTGCCGTGGCACTGCTGGAGCAGGAAGCTTCACTTTCTAGACCAGGACATCACCGCAGCTTCCAATGGTTCATGAGCTGGGCGGAGTTGAGGTGATGATTGGTTTCAGGGTTTTGTTTTAATCTTTAAAGGAGCACGTGTGCGTACTTTCTGTCCCACTCGACATTCTCTAGGGATCCATTCTAACCTCAATTATTCAATGACTTACTGAAAACATGGATGTGCTTCTGCCATTGGAGGTGAAGTAACAGAACGAGAGGACATAAATTACTCTTATTGCTTGAAAGAAAAATTGGCACTCTCTGCACCAATCCTCAACTATTTTCTACTGTCAAGATACTACTGTACCATATGTTTAAATTTCCTTTACTGGTGATTTAAATATTGTTATAGAGTGCTAAAGAATTAAAAGATTCCTGCTCCAGTAGTGCTGAATTCCGTCCCAAAATTCAAATTATCTTCTGTAAGATTAACTGCATGATGTGCACCATGTGGTTTGATATCAGTCTGAAAGACTTCTCTATATTTATAGTATCAAGCAGTAGGAATATTTACTAATGATTCTGATAGTTGTAATAATTTCTCATTATTATTTATCATCATTTTGCAATGCAGTAGTTGAATGGAAGCATCCCCATATAGCTGTTGCCATTAAAAGATCATTTACCGGCAGCAGCACACGGTGCTGTGTAGGTTGGTTCCCAGGCTAACTCCAAAAGCTAAATACAGTAGCTCATGTGACATTGTGTGCTCGCTATTGGCACCAGTTATTTTGTTCTCAATAAATCTTGGAGATGGTCTCCTTTCTGAGAAACAGCAGCCTAACCTGCAGTTCACTAACTCTTCAGGTCTGACTGGACCTGGGGTTTTTGCTTGAATTTGTCTTCATTGCAAGCACTTTCAGAGAGAATCTTCCAGCTTTCATCAGTTGGAGATGCAGGAACTGGTTTGTGCCTAGGAAGCTAAGGAGACAACAGCTTCTCTCCCATTTCTGATGACTTTTGGAAAGAAGGAAACGTTGCTGTAGCGTCTTGGTTGCGTAAGCTACTGTTACCCATATTAAAACTGTTTATGCTGCTACCCATCCTGGAGGAGCTGGTCGTTTGGGACATAGTGCGAGAGTTGTATTGTGGGCCATTGGAACTGGTAGTTGAAAGCAATGGTGTAGGGGAGTTGCTTCTGTTGAAGGGGGTAAAATCACTGGAATAATTTTGGTGTGTGTGGAATAGAAATCTTAATATGCTTCTCTCTGTTGGTGCTGCTTTGTCTTTTACTTCTATACTGTCTAAATCACTTGAAATTTGTGACTATTTATTTAGTCTCATAATCCCCCTGTGTGTAATTCAGTATCCCCGTTTCACAAATAAGGTACTAATTGATTTCCTCGTATTATGCGGGGAATTTGGCAGAGCCGAGAGTTGAACGCATTTCTCCAGAGCCTGGGATTCCCTCAGTAGTTACTGGGCCGTATTCTTTTTCTGTGTGTCTTCCTCTTTCCCTGTTTTGTTGCTCTTCCCCCCCCTCCCCCAATTTTGACAAATGTGCCTTGCACTGTAGAGGACACACATAGATAACCTCCAACTACAGATGCGAATTCAGAAATGTGTCTTAAAAATCCAATCTGGATACACAGAGGATACCACTCCAAGGAGAAGGATGGGCAGTAATGAATGTCAAAGGACAGTGACATAGCTCTGCATCAGTTCGCATCACTTGATGGGCTCTGGATCCTTGCTGCTAGCAAGCAAGATCGCATAATAAAACCCAAAGACCTCTAATAATGGATCAGTGTTTTTCACCCTAAAAAGCTTACTTGTTTTCTTTCTATCTTTTCCAGAGCAGCTACTCAGGGCAGACACATATTCAGTGATTCGTATTTGAAAAAGTAAAACTGCCCTTTGTTAAGAGCTGTGGCTGAGTTATGTGTTGTTCTATAGGTATTGAAAAGCTCTGTGATTTGCTGAGTATAAATGTTAACTCTGGTCACTAATGTAGTGTTCTGACAGATACCAAATCTAGAGATTTTCTTCCACCGCTTTAGAATATCTAAACCAAAAGTTATTTTACTTACTACTATTAAAAGTAAAAAAGAAGTTATAGGGAAACAATTGCTACTACAGAAGCAATTCACAGTGAAGATTAGTGTTACTAACCAAACTCTTACAGATGCCATATATGCTTTGCTTGATGTAGTCTTTCTAATTTGGACTATGTAATTTTTTTAAGGCTGTAATATTTCCTAATATTTTATTAGAAATCATTATTTTAGAGTTATAAAACATGTATGCTCTTTTTCCTAAGAGGCCAAAATGGCTACAGGTCTTTCAAGTTAAATACTGTACATAATTAGATAATTTTAAAAATGCATCTTATTTACCCAGAAGTGATTCCAGTCTCCTGACAACTCACAAATAAGGCAGCTAATTTTTTCAGTGAGTATTTACAAAACTGCCTAGCCTTTCAGTCAATATATGCAGTATAGTAGCTTGCACAAATATATACTTTAGTACATTTAAGATGTAACTTGCAGCATGCAAATATGAGCTGGGAAGCCCTCACTGGAGCTGATACTGCTATGTATGTTCAATTATAAATGTAGAAAACAGTTTTTAAACCCCTCAAACACATCTGTCTTAACAGCAGCTCAAATCTTATTTTTTAATAATGGTGTTTGTGTGGGGGACACAGTAGCACAACGCTGACCTTCGAAAATTAATAGATCTCTGTATAGAAACTCTAATCTGACTCCCTTTTTGAAGTAGGAGATGATGATGTTTAATAAGCCAATGAGTCTTTCACAGGTTACCATTTCAGGATGCTCTGCCTATGGAGATTTCACATTTATGTCAGTGCTGTATTGAGAGGTCTGCTTTTCCAAAGGTGTCGAGCACCATCTATCAAGTGTCCAACCATAATTATGTTGTTAATAACAACTTTAGCATTTTTAAACTTCACTAACAGGCATGGTAGCTTTTGGGCTGAGGAATTCAGATGCAAGGTCCCAAACATAAAGCACAAATTCAGGACGTGTAGAATGAGAAAATGTAAAGAAGCTCAAAAAGGCAACTTGATAGAAAGCCAAAGTGTTTCCTGACCTCTTTCCTCTCTTGATGTAAAGAGGAACGTGGCTTACCAAGTTAAAGATGTGTGATTTGGTTCTGTATAAAATGATGATCTGGGGAACTTCAGCCTAGTCTCCTGTCTGGCACTGAGCTAATACGTTAGCTTGGTAGATGTAGATCCTGATGCAAGACGGATGGTGTTTTCTAAATTAAATAGAGAAACTCATGCTAATAAAATGAATACTGCTGGAGCCTACAGCCTACCCATCAAATCCCTTTTGCTTGAAATTCTTCCCTGGGGTAGGAGTAAGGGCAATAATAACGGATTGGACAGAGGAGGTGTCATTAAGTGTTTGGGCTTTTATTTTGTTTGGTATTCAAGCGTTATTTCAGGACTTCAGTAAAGCTGAAAGAGTCTTCCTAGAAAGTCAAGGAGTTGATTTCTGCCTGTCCAGAAGGGAGGAACTGGTTTGTTGGGAACCCATCCCTTAATGTACAAGAACTGCAGCGACTTCTTTGTGGGTCACTGGACTAAGAGGTGTTTTCACTTACTCTTCTTATTTGAACCCTTAGCAGGAGTCTCAAGTACTGTGCAATGATTATTTTTTGCTGTGCTTTGCTTATGTTCTCTAGATTTCTTTCTTGGCCACCAGCCACGTCAGTCAGTTACGTCACTTCAGAAACTTCAAGTTCTTGTCACAGTCTCTACAGTCCTTCCTCATCTTCAGGGCTTTGGCCTCTGCTGGAGGCAGGTGCCTCTCTGCACCTGCAGAATTTTCTGCCTTTTTTGCCATGAGACTTGTGAATTTGCAACCATCACAATTTCAGGTGGACTGGGGGATAAGAAAATAGCCAGAGAACCTGAAATTGAGATTTGGTTATAAACTAGCACAAAAGACAAAAATATTTGGATAATCTTTTCCCAAGAAAAAGAAAGACTTTTTCCTTGAAAAATGGAGGAGTCCTGTTTTTTACTGTTTCTACTAGGAGTAGATAAGCCCCATGAGGGCTCCTTCTGTTTAACTGGTAAAATGCTCTGAATTTTTATGCTCCACGGAACAGAGTGGATAACTCAAAGTCAAATCACCTCATGTGCTAGCTAGCGTGTGGTATTGAGTTTTATTCACCCTTTTGTCGTGGGTTGACCCTGGCCGGCCGCCAGGTACCCACACAGCCGCTCACTCACTCCCCCCTTCACTGCTGAACAGGGGGAGAAAATATCTCCAAGGGCTCAGGGTTTGAGATAAGGACAGGGAGATCACCCTCATTTACCGTCCCGGGCAAAACAGACTCAGTTTTGGGGAAATTAGGTACATTTATTAAAAGAACTAATCAGAGAGGAATAGTGAGAAGTGAGAAAGAGCAAACAAATCTTAAACAGAACACCTTCCCCCCATCCCTCCCTTCTTCCCGGGCTTAACATCAATCCCGGTTTCTCCACCTCCTCCTCCCGAGCGGCGCAGGGGGACAGGGAATGGGGGTTGCGGTCAGTTCATCCGACGTTGGTTTCACCACTTCTTCACTCCGGGGGAGGACTCTTCACTCTTTCCCAGGGCCACTGTGGGGTCCCTCTCACGGGAGACAAGCTTCACGCTCTCTTCTCCGCGTGAGTCGTCCCATGAAGGGCAATTCATCACAAACTGCCCGATGCGAGACACCTCACGAGGGGCAGCCCACCCCTCGTGAGTGTGAGGCGCAGTCCTTCGGGGAAACTGCTCCTGCGTGAGCCACCCACAACGTCCCAAAAGTCCCACCGGCCAACCTGCTCCAGCGTGGGCATTCCTCTCTTCCACGGGCTACAGGTTCCGGCAGCGACTTGCTCTGATGTGGCTTCCCACGGGCTACAGTCCCCTTTCAGGCATCCACCCACACGGCGTGGAGTCCTCGGTGGACATCTATGCGGTGATCCTCACGGTGGACTTCTGCACCTCGCCCATGGGCTGCAGGGGGACAACCCGCTTCACCATGGTCTTCACCACAGACCCGGGGGACTCCTTCTGCTCCGGCGCCTGGAGCTCATCCTCCCCCCTCCTCCTTCTTCACTGACCTTGGTGTCTGCACAAATTCTCACTCCTCCATCTCTGTGCCAGCTGTTATGGCGCAGTTCTTTTTCCCGTTCTTAAATATGTTTTTCACAGAGGCGTTCCTCGGCTGTCACCTTACTGATAGGCTCAGCCTTGGCCAGCGGCGGGTCCCTCTTTGTAGCTGACTGGCATTGGCTCTATCAATCTTGGGGAGCTTCTAGAAGTTTCTTACAGAAGCCACCCCGCAGCTCCCCCCCCCCGCCGCCGAAATCCGGCCAGGCCAAACCAAAACACCTTTGCAGAGTGTGCAAAACCAGCCTTTGTAACAGTGCTCTATGAAGGTGAAAAATCCCAGTGTAGTGGAGTACAGCGGTGGAGAAACGCAATGCTGTTTCTCTGATCACAGAAGTGGTGCCAGGTTAATGAATGCCTTCCCTCTAAAATCACTCAATATTAACAATCCCCGTGCTTGCGGAAAGACCTGTGAGTCAGCACGCAGCCTGTGATAGCCCACACCACGGCTGGATCTTTGCGCTGATGCACAACTCAGCGCTGCACAGGTTCTGGGGCGGGTCTGTGGTTGATTAGAACCGCCTTAGATGCATCAAGTGCACGTGTGCATGCGTGTGGGCAATGTGCCCTGGAGTCGGTGGAAGGAGAGCAATTTTTCCTCCCTGCAGTGGATTCATCCATCGCAGAGGAGGCCAGAGAGAAGAACTGTTCCCTGGAACTTACCTTGCACTCCCGCTTCCTTAGCCCCAGGCCATTGCTCCTTGTCCTGCTATCTTTTGAGACCAGAGAATTCCCTTCCTTCATTTATATTATTACCTTGAAGGTATTTATAGACTGTGATTGAGGCCCCCTGAGTCTTCTCTCTTTGAGACTATGTAAGTTTAGCTCCTGCAGTCTCTGCTCACACATCTTACCCTCTAATTCCTCCATTGCCTCTTTGTATTTCCTCTAATATTTTAAACACTTTTCCTAAACTCCAAGCACCTGAGCCAGCTGTAGTGTATCACTAAGCAGGGCAATGCTATTAATGTCTACTTAATATTCACTTTCCCTGTAATTCATCTAAGCCCAATACTAGCTTGTGCCCTTGCACATGGTACTGTATGCTCCCATTTTGTCAACTGCTACCAAATATTAAAACTTCTGCTTTTGTGTGCATCTTATACCACAGTGCTAGTGCTGTTTGTTTCTACTTTTATAGTTGTGATTCACACTTTCTGCTTTAAACATTTTTTTTCTCACTGGTCTCTTTGATTTTTATACAATTCTGTTTCTTTTTTATTTTTTTTTTACTTTAGTCATCAGTGTTTTAGGCCATCTTGTACCTGTCTGAATGTGGACAATATGTAGTGTCCACTATGTACAAAGACGTTCAAAGATGACTATGTAGTGACAAATACATGTCACTCCTCAAAAGTGAGAAAGATTTCTATCACACCTGCATATGGTGTCTAAGAAATGCAACCATATCCATGTCACTAAGAATTCACCTGCCTAACCACTGCTTTGCCCACGAGTTGAAACATCGAAGACCTGATATTTCTCTTAAAATCTGTGCACAAAAGGCTGAAGATAAAGGAAAGGATCGTCTCTTTCTTTAATCTACCAGGGGTTTTGTGGCAGAAGCTGAATATTTGATGTAAAGACCTGATTTTCTGTGATGGGTCTTAGAGTCTTTGTTCCAGTAGGATATTAAAAAATATCACACTGATATTGAATATACTCAGCACCATGGATCAGATGGCATAGGATAACTGACCTTGTAAGAGCAACGATGGCGAGCACTGGACTAAAATGTTGATATTTATTGGATATTTATTGAGTGATATTTGGCAGGTTTCGTAAAGGGATCTTCTGTATTTCCTGTTGCTGTTGTAGCTAAATGTGTCCAGTGCATGGGACAGTGTCTCTTGTGTCATATTTATAGATAAGCATCAAGGTTGGTAATTAAGAAAAAAAAATTAAAATTGCAAGGCTAACGTGATGAGAAAAGCAGTTGAATTGGTGGTAGCTTAAGAATAAAAGTGAACTTGCGATAACAACAGCTGTAGTAGATGTTTTGTTATATTGAACAGGGAAAAGGCATCCTATGGACATGTTAGAAAAAGCCTCAGGATTAAAAGAAATGACAGGGCCGAAACTACATGAAAACTGGTAGGAAAAGAAAATGAGTCAGAAAGAGCAGGGCTGTCGCTTGGTGACTCTGCAAGTCCTGTGAAAGACCATCAGATTGCACATTCGAAAGATTGGTGAGTTGGTCCGTTTCTGGTGAGCCATGAGGCAGGGCCAGGGCATCCAGGAGTCATCCTCTTTTCAAATGCAAGAATGCAGAAATCTGGTAATCATCAAATCAGTGTTTTGATGACCAGTTGCTTAGGTTCTGTGATTTGAACTCATCAGATGCTCACATGTGCAAAGGAACAAGGGTGGCAGGGATGGAGGAAAGCATTTGCCCTGGCTGCTACAGGCAATCTCCGAAGACAATAAGAATGTGAATTGACAAAGGTTTATGGTACCAGCTTTGTCACTTTACCAGTCTGCCAGTCTCTTGTATTTAGATGTTAATCAGTTAGTACAGTAGTAATTTAAATCACTGGATTAAAAAAAATAAAAATCCTTTCCCTAAATGCTTTCTTCACCTTACTGTTTGTCTGTCAGCATGAGATCATTATCTCCTGGCAAGGTTCTGTTCCATTGAGATTATCTCTTAATTATTTCAAAATAAAAGACAGAAGAAAAACTAATATTTTACTGTTCAGGAATAATATCTAAAACTATCACATTTAAAGGGCTGCATATAGCAGAGGGAGGATGCTTTTTCAGATTCAGTGCAATTGGAAAGTAAGGAAAATGGAGTGTGTCTCAATCTAGTAAATTAATCCTCATAAAAAATGGCATGAGTGTTATAACCTCCTGTGTCTGAACCTGCTCTTTCAGTTGGTAACTGGAGGAGGATGACAAAGTTGGGCAGATGCCCACTGAAGTGGTTTCACTGGAACCTCTCTGAGAGCACATATAATGGGTTGGCCTCTTGGTTGATTTAGGTGGCCCCTTCCCTTACTTTTCACTGCCAATACAAGTCAGAGTGGCAGACAGCCTGCTTCTGTAGGCTATTTTCAGCAGATCCTACAATTACAAACTAAATTTTTAAGATAGTTGTTCCAAGGAATTTAAATATTGGATAGGAATAAAATAGGACAAAACTCAGAACCAAATTCACACGTAGCAAATAGTGGTGTTAATTACTTGGTCAAATTACAGGCATCTCTTGTAGCTTTGACTGCAGGATAGTTGGGGTGGAATTGATCTTTTTCTTATTACTCTTTTAAATCCTTCTCGCAGAGGCTGAATGGCAGCCACCCTTTTAATTGCTGTTGAGTGCAGACAGAGAGGAATTTGCATTCATTCCTCAGAAGAAGCAAGGATGTGTTTGAACTGAGGATGGAGGGAAATGTACTATCTAGAAACTGGTCATGGTTTCATAATTAGGAATTAATTGAGTTTTGAACGTAAATTAGGGCTGACCAACCACTCTTTTATGTGTGAATAATGTTTTTATAATTCCAAAACACTCCCTTTAAAGTAGAGACTTAATTCAGTTTACAAATTAAAAATTAATTAAGCACATGTCTTTCAGACCCTTTAGTTCCCCAGGTCAAATGACTTTCCTCACAGTTTTAGTCTTGAATTTAAGAAAAGAATCCTCTGATCTGTCCTGTTAAAATAAGATGTGCAGGGAACAATTGACTTAACTTTAGATTGTTCTCAATAAGTGAAACTTTCATCTTCTGCAAAATTTTGTTTAATAATATTTTTTCATTATGTAAAAGTGCTTTCTTCCAAGCTGTTTGCCACCTCCGTCTGGTCTGGTCTGGTCTGAAAAAAGTTGTGAGGGTAAAAAAAGATTTATTTATTTATTAACAGAAGCCATTTCTACAAAGGAGCCAGCATTAATGGCTCCAGATTGGTCATCCTGCACTAAGGGACATAGTTAACATTGTCTGTGAATCAAAACAGTTCATTTCTGTGCTGATAAAGGCTGCTTATTTTTAAGGTTAATTCCGAAGTTTGGACTTTTATAGCACATGGGGTTCTAATGGTTATTTCCAGCACCCCCATAATGATTTTACTCTCATGTTGGTGCAACTTTACATTAGTTGGGAATGTGTTCTTAAAGTGTTTAGTGTGGGCAGGCAGTATGTAACTAAAAATGCTTTCTAGATGGCAGACGTCAAAGAGTCCTGAGGTAGGTCTGGGATGTGTGGAGAAGGAATTTGTTCCATGTCGGTCTTGGAGAGAGAGGGAGGAAAGTTTGGTCCTTGGCAGCCATTTGCTGCAGAGTTATAAATCATTTTGGATATTTTGAGTCATCAGCTAGAATGGTTTGAGTGGTTATAACATATGTAAGGTGTACCAGACTCTTTTAATACTTTGGATATACTATAGCAGCACTTAACAGCTTGCTGCTATCAGCCAAAGTAAGTATGGGTGTAAGATATATGATTATTATTAGTGTGTATTTTAAATTGAATAACTGAATAAATAAGCGCATAAAAGCTGTCTACTCTACCAGTGCAGTGCTCTTGACACTGACAGAAGGTGGGCAGATACACTGGATCTCTTTTTTGTTAAAGAAGCAGATACCTTTTGTATTCAAAAGCAAAGGCAGGGGATAAATGCCTGAGAGTGTCATTGTGTCCCAAGGGATGCAAATCTGCTACTTAAGGATGCCAGGATTTGAGATCTTAGAAATTCAAGAGCCAGATTAGGTCCATGTCCCCCAAAATGAATGCAGTAGTCAAAGAGGAGAAATTGTGACTCCCTTTGTGATATCCTTCCCAAGAAGGAAGCATGAGTTCGACAAGTGAGAGAACTACGTGTGGAGACAAGTGAGACAATTTCAGTTCGTGTATGTTGGAAAGCCACTAGACCTTTAAGCTCAGTGTTGTGTGTGCAGAGGTTGCTATAATGGTTGGTTAAAAAAACGTTTACGTTCTTCACACTTTCTTCTCATTCAAGTCTCTCAATCCGTGTGATTTATGAAATTACATCCTGTTTTCATGCATCAGTTTTACCAAGTGTTCTACACACATTAAACCCCACAAATGCTATAAAAGTATGATTAACAAATGTTATACCAAAATACACATTCTGCTCTCTGCAGTATCAACTGTTTTTTTTAAAAAAATAAGTAAATAAAAGCCAGGCTTTGTAAAATCTTCCTGACTGCATGCAACTCCCATACATTCTCAACCATGTATGAAATCACCATCTCAGAAACTTCTTTGGCTCAAGATTTTTATTCTTCTACTTTTTTTTTTTTATTTTGCTTAATTTTCTTATGAAATTTTATCCTTGCAAAATGAATCAAAACAATTAGAGCAACTGCCTAAAATTCACACCTTTGACAAGCTTTAAGAAAAGCCTGATTTCTCACTAGTTTTTACTTTCCTCAGGTACAGGAAACCTAGCCCTAGAGCCTTGGCATCAGTGGAAGACAGTGAAATTCTCGGATGCAGTTGTCAAAGGAGCCTCTCTTTTCAAAACAGTAAATACACTAAACTGTCATGGTTTGTACACCGACGGGTGTAACCTTTGTTTGAAGTTAGGAACTGGGATGAAAGGAGGTGTGATGGAGATTCAGACTGGTTCCCAACGCGAGGTTTTAAGTTAAGTCCTATGTATTGCGATGCTACACCTGTGAAAACTGCATTTTCTTATTATAGTTTGTACTTAAAAATGTATGCAAGACAGCAATTTTTTCTTAAATCATGATAAACCCAACAATTTAGCTTGTTTTGCTAGGAATCATTTAATTTCTCTTTCCTTCAGCTTTTTCAGGTTGTCATTCAAACTCTTTACAGTGTCAACGACTCTGTTAATCTTCTTGAAATAATATTTAGAGAAGTGTCACAACTCCTAGTAAGTTAGAATTCTGTAATTACTTGTAGCGCTGTGCATGTTTGTGAGAAAAACAAAGGTTTGTCTATTTTTTGGCTAATTGAAGCTATAATCGGTGTAATTTCTCTGATTAAGACAATTCCAAATGTTGTATAGCTAGTTAGATCTTCTCTTCCATTAGATTTTACGTATATGAGAAATTCAGTTAATATTTTTTTTGCCCCACTCCTGTCTTTCTTTCCCTTCATATTTAGTGTTGAAAAGATGAAGTACCTATTTTTTTTTCCACTCCATGCTTGAACTGACTCACTGCTATGGAAGACTCTCTATGTCTCAGCTCTTTTACTGTCCAGCTGGCCTATAACACCCCTGGCTGCAGTCTTCTAACTTGTGTCGGCCAGATTTCATACAGGTGAGTAGAGAAGGATGCTAATTTCAAAAGTAATTTTCTGCTGAGGCAAATAGGTCCTGATGGTGGAATGCCAAGTGAATGGTAGTGGTAGCATTGTTATCCTAGATGTAATATAAACAGTTCTACATAAAAATGCCTCCTAGTAGTTGATTTTAGAAAGAGTGGTAGGTAGTTACAGGATTCAGAAGAAATAAACTGGCTTTTACTGTGTCGTGCCGTGGGGCAATGTCCTGGCAACCAGACAGAAAGTGTTAATTGAGTGGTTACCCCATAGCAGGGTAGGGCCAGCTTGTTCCAACTGGGACACTGGTGTAACCGTGTTCAAGTGACCAGAAAAGAGGCATTAAATTGAGGGCAATTGTAAAACTGTTTATTGTAGAAAAGCATTTTGAGCAGGGGAATGATTGAAGCAGCTGTGTTTCTGTTTCTGTTGCCACATAAAGGTTCCCAGTGTGTGTTTTCCTCGCTGAAAACTTAAGGGACTATAAAAGCCTTCAGTGCATGTACTGAATTATAGAACTATTTATACAATCAGATAAATGTATTATCTCCTTATCTGTATCTGAATCACCATAAACCAGCATTTTCACAGAAGAATGTCTTCACTACCATGGGGTACGTAACAGATTTGCTTTCCTACCTGTGGTTTGGTGTTTAGAAAGTAGCACCTGGCTGCTGGCCGTGATGAAAGTGTCATTTTCTGCATCTCTAGCATCCCGTTTTCAGAAAGGTCTAAAAATTGCACAAGTGAGAAGGTATACACGTGTTCAGGATGATTTATATTTAAACTCTGCATGTTCAAACTATAAATGGCAAACTTCAGAGACTTGTTACAAATATGTTTGGGACCAAACACAGGCAATTTTTGTGTCAGAGCTGAGCCACCAGTGGCTAGAGGAGAAAAATTATCTAAGCTTTAGGTGTGGAAGAGGTGTAGAAGGGTATTCATTCCTCCCTTCTAAAAGCAGAATGTACAGCTTCTTTCTTGTCCAATCAGTGATATTCTTTTCTGTGTTAGCATGTGTTCCTTCTCAGAACTTTAATTTTACCTCCATTTCATCATCTTCAAGTGCTACAATCAATACTTATGTAAGTAACCTCCAAAAGGATAAATTAAGGGGCAGAAAAAATAGCAAGGTGTGGGGGGAAGTCAAAGCAGCTCTGAGGCAGAATACAACGAGGTGCAAGGGAGTGCTTCAGCAGGTGCTTCCAGCAGCAGCACCGAATTCGGAGCTGTGCACTCAGGATGATGTGCGATTTTGAGGAGAGGCTGGCAGCTGGAGGTCACAAGGAGAAGGGTGGCATGTCAGTGGTGTTCATGTGTGGTAGCTATTTGTGGAGAGGAACAAATGTGACTCTGTTTGTAGAAATGAGTTAAATTAAACCAATCCATCTTTTGACACAGTAGAAAAATCGTTCACCTACAACTATCTAAGAAAGTGGAATGTCAGGAATAAAACACTCGTGCAAAAGTCTGGATGCAGTAATCTGGGGCTCCCAGGGACTTCAGGTCATCTAATAGCTTGATGAAATGGTGTAGCTCAAAGGAAAGTGCTTCCTCTGGGATGTAGGTATCAATAGCAATGGACGTTTCCCAGAGCTATTGGAAGAGCAACGAACTAATGGCTGTGGGATACAATGTACTAAGAGCAGCTTTATGTGGGAGACTTGTGGCTTTTTATGATTATAGGATACCCTAGATATCAGACTCGAGAGATTAAATAATGTATTTGTTATTAAACAAGAATTTAACAACACTGTTAGAAGAAGGCAGTATTTTTACAATATTACACGGTATAGATTTTTCTTAACACTTCACAAAAGGACCTGAGAGTGAGTCTGTGCAGTTCTGGCTGAGGTGACCTTTAAATACAAGAGGGGATGAAACCTGGGAAAACACACTATAAACAACCTTCAGTAGGTATATTTTTCTCCATGTTTGTCTTCTGATTTAAAGTAAAACCTTCTGTAAAAGTCATGTGTGGGGAAAAAACCAAAAATGCAGCTTCCTGTGTCATTGGCAGCTTGCTGCCAGGAATACAAATCAAAGGCTTGCCTCCTTAATTCTCCCCTTTAACTTATAATTGTGTCTTGTTTGAGTCCTATGCATCATCTGGGCATTTCACATGCAACTTCTCCTAGAGGGAAATAACCTTTTGCTTTCAAGCGGTCACTGGAGTGCAGCGTGTTGTACACAGAGGATGGGCATGGGCAGGGTGCTCCCTATAACCTTCGGGTGCTCAGGAGAGCTGGGCCTCAGGACCCTGTGTTCAGCCCGGCTTCCCGCCAGAGCTGGGCTGGGTAGAGGAAAGGGAGCTCACACTCTCCTCCTCTTGCCTCAAGCTCATGATTTTGGTGGTGTTTAGAGGGGGAAGGATGGAGGCAGGCAGGGTTGGACAGAGCTGGCTGATGTACGCGTCAGCACAAACCCGTGTGTCTTGGGAGAAGAATGGATTCTGCATCTTGGGGAGATGAGATCATAAGAGGGAGATGGGCTGGAGGGACTTGTGTCTTCTGTGAGGAAGGGAGAGGATGTAGGTGTAGAGGGACTTGTTTGAGAGTTAGTCAGGTGGAGCAGGCATCTATCTCATAAGTGGTGGTGGAAGAGGAGAAGGAAAATGTAGTCTTGAAGGGACTGAGGACCATGGCTTCATATCACGGGCACAGGACAGCTTGGTTCTTGCCTATATGTCTTTTAACCACTACCATTGGTGGTTGAATTTTTTGAGGTCAGCATGCTTAGCAGGAAGAGGGAAGCAGCTTGGAGATTTGAAAGAGCTGACAACCCTCCCTGGAGCACTACATGACCTCCTGGGCTCCCCTGCCCTGGTGTGGATTCTTGCCGCTGCCAGTGATAAATACAAAATATATTCTTTTGTTCCTCAGCCTTTAGGAGGGGAAATTAGCTTTTGCCTTTTATGCTGGAAAGCTTTGAGCAGCACCTGACATACAATCTTCTCATTCTATAGGTGGAAGCAAAAGTGTTTTCTCTCCTAAATGATGCCCCTAGATGTCTGTAAGCATCTGACAATGCAGTTAAAGCTGAATGGCCACCAGTAAAAACTGACTTTTAAGAACTGTAAATAACATGATGGCTGGGAATAATCTTCAGTCTTCCCACAATTCTTGGATAGGCCCTCAGCCATTTGAACAGCTACAAGAGCATCCTGATGGCCAGATTAAGGTATCAGTATTTGAGCTACTCCACCGCCTTTGTCCTTCAACTTTCTCTCCCACTTAATTTTCTTAGAGGAAGAAAAAGCAGCAGCTAAAATATTGTTTCTCTAGTAAATGTACCTAGCTACAAATATGACAGTAATCTGTAATTTAATTTAGGAAAATTAGAAGGCTTTTTCTGACCCAGCAACGTTAGAAATTGAAGTCTATTTGTCACTTGCAAACACAGAGCTCAGACAGCAGCAGTGCAAACTTCTTCATATTAGTCCCTAGTGTGATACTAATGTTGGCTGAAAGTAAGAGAATTCGTTTTATGGACCCTGCTTCAGAGAAAGAATTACCCATTGTGGTTGGTTTTGTGTGCTCGTTAGGAGGACGTGGAACAGCTGGGGATGGGGCTGATGCTGCCACATCTGCCATCCCAGGGTAGAAGTTCAGGTTGCTTTCAGGCTGAAGAAATAGAGCAAAATGTGAACAAATACAGCGTTTTTTTATTTTACTTTTTTTTCTTCCTCTGAATGTACTTGTTTATAATCAAAGGTTTCGAGTTGGCACATCCTTGTGTGATGTTAATATGTACTACCAAACCAGTACAGAAATTTGACCCACCACATTATAATAGACTTATTTGTTTATCTAGAAATTGGTGTACATTATTATTTACACTTTCTGAATTCTGATTCAAAGAGCCACTTTTTCACAAAGAATTCAATACAGCCATTGAGTTTTGTGCTTGTGGTTAATGACGTATAATTAGCAAGTATTACATTGTTTCGGTGTATTTTATTGATAGAAATGTGGATATGCTTTTCTGATTTGCAGAAGTAATTAACTTTCAAACAAATCAGCAATAGAGTGTTTGAAACTGCCTCCTCCATGTAGTGGAGAAGGACACTGGACACTGTGCACTGGACTCCAGCTGCTGGCACTGTAACAAACTATTTGCTTAATACCACTTCATGCTCTTTTCTGTGAGATTCAAAACTTTGATTTACAATTTTTAGGCCTGGAGGCTGCTGTCATTCAGGAAAATACCAGCATCTGTTGAATTTCATGGAATCTGTCAACCCGGGTAATGATATTTTTAAGAATTTGTACTCACTCACACTTCAATTCAGCTTTGAGTGTTTCAAATCCTTTTATGCACAGCCCAATTCAAATAGTTTAAAACTGGTACTGTATTGATTTAACAGAAGTTTTGTGATGGAATAAACAAAGAAAAGAATTGCATCTTTAACTAACATGGCAAAGAATACTGTTGCCGTGACCTGCATGTCGTGATGATGATTTGGCTTTCTTGGAGCAAAGCTCTAAAGAATTTCTTGGAGTTTGAGTGATACTTATAAACAAAGTTTGCAACTGGACTGTTTTAAGACTGAGTCTTGTCAAGTCCAGTTTGAAGTGAACTGTAGCTGGCCTGTGTTTCTATTTTGCTAAATGAAAAAGTGTTTGCCAAGTTTTTCATTGCAACTGCATAAATTACCGAAGTAGTAATTAGGCTAGAGTTGGATTCCGTTTTCTAACTTATAGCATTGCCTCCCAGAGAAGGCAGCAAGGGAATTATTTACCTTTTAATTGTAGTTCTCTGAAGGTGGGAGTCTCTATGGATTGATGCTCAGGGGGTCTCAGCTGTTGTGACCTTGGGTACTGAATGACTAGATTAAATGGTAAAGTTTAGAACTGGTCATAATGAGTTAGTACAAAAAGATGCCTTGAGGGGTCTATATGGCATATCATAGCCCCTAACTCCCAAATCCTTTTCAGACTAATTATAATAATTAGAACTTAAATAGGAATAAAACCCCAGCTCTCACGGGGAGGTGGGAGGATGAGTGTGGCTCTAATAGCGGACACCATGCTCAGAGAACTCAATTATAAGCAAGTAATTTCCTTCTCTCCAAAAGGTAATTGGCCTCTTCCACATCTCTGTTCTCACAGATGATGGGGGAGAATTGCATGGAGAGGGTGCTCCACTACCAATAGGAGCCAGGATAGCTGGATAATGTCGAAATTAAAACTAGCAATGGCTTTATCCTTTCCTTGGACTAATAAGGAAGTGTCCAGAACATTACAAAATGCCCAGTAGGATACATATGGAAAGAAACATAGAAGTACAGTAGGTGGGTGTGTTGAAAGCGTGTTGTCTTCATTGCCCTGGGATTTCATACAGACCTAGAACAGGAGCAATTACCAAAGCCTGCTGTTGCATCTCCGTATCCCATTGTTGAGACCGTCCTACAAATAAGTGTTATAATTTGGCTTTAGCTGTTCCACCGAGTCTATCAGTAGAGGCCAGTTAGTTCAAATGTGGCAGCAAACTCATTACAAACAACATATCCTACTCATTATGTACAATACATCTTAGGCTTCACATTTTTAACATGCACTTTTATGTTCGACTTCTATTACAGTTATAACTGAGGAGCTTCACTGTAAGGCGTTGCCAAGGAAAGAAGCTCCAGGAGTAGATCTGTACACCCTTCTCCTGCTCCAGTTCTTACCCACGCCAGGCCACCCCAAGCAGCTCTCCAGCATGCCAGACAGTACAACTGCTGAACGATCTGCGTTGAGGTTTACCGCTGCAAAATGGAAAAATAGTCTGCTGATGTTCAATCAAATTTGAGTGGACTGTGTTTATGACCTTTTCTAATACCAGAAACTTGATTTACTGGGAATGTTGACTGCAAGCCTCTGTTGTATTGATTAAGGGAAAAAACAGGTGAACGAATCTGTGAATAAAGCTAGGAAATTTTCTAATGCCTTGCAGAGGGCAGGTTACTGGTCATGCTGATATCTTTAATTTTACAATGTTCTAGAGCCTCTGAGATTTGCTTGGAGTTAGTAACAGGTGTAAAGTTCTGGAGCAGAAACACATAGCTTTTATTTTTAAAACATTTTGTAACTGACTGATTTAATCTGACAGTTTCAGCGTATATAGCAATTGCTTACAAAACCAGATATTTTTATCTCATATCCTATAATTCATTGCAATTGGGGGGAAAAAATCCACTTCTCTTCCAAAGACATGATTTCGTGTAATACAAGACTATCTTCACAGCTTGTGTGGTCTCTACACTGAGAGTATTAAAACTCTACCTCCTCAAATCTCTAGTTTTAGGGATTCTATTAGAGGAGGCAGCACTCCTTTTCTTCCAGCTGCTCCCAAATCATAAAGTTAGTTTTCAGGCCTATTTGTAGCTGCAGTGGTGTTTAAGGACATATTTGGACGTACGATTACCTCAGGAACTCCTTGGCTGGAAGATAAGACATTGTTCTCAGCTTCTCAAAATTGGCTAGAGAACTGCAAATTCTGTGCATCTGCAGTGAACTCCTTGTTGCTTCTTGCATCAAATATTGGCAAACTTTTAACTAGCAAATCTCAAATGGTGTTTTTAACCTCATTGGTGCTCAGCATCTGTAAAAGCTGTGGTTACCATAGTAGCACGTTGTTGCCTGAGTGACAGTGTTCTGATATCATCAGAAAACAGCCTGTTCCCAGGAATACCTTGAACTCCGCATATAAAAGTGCTGCCCTTGGTGTAGTTCAGTATGAAACAATTAAAAATGCACGTTTTTCTATCGTTATGAAATACCTCTTTTCTGTGTGCTGGCACATCTTGACATCCACAGTGGAATTTTTTAAAGAAAACAAGAGGATTACTTTGAACTTGTTGAAAAAGGGTTGTTATGTAAAATGTGTATCTGACAGTGAGTGTTTGTTACATTAACCATAATCATTACATGGCTATCTGCTACAGACTATTGTTTAACTGTAATGTTTTATTCTGTGTTGCAAGGTTCATATGAGTTTCTTACCTCTACTCCTTAAACAACCACAAATTTAAAGCTTAATGATTGTTTATTCTTCTCTGTTCTCAGTACTTGACAAAGGCTGCCCTTTTCCTTGACACACGTTTCTGCATAGGAATAATGGGCACTTTTTGAATTCTGCCTTTGTACTAGCCTGTATTCATACGTGAGTGGTAACAGCTCAGAGATGGAGGATCTGAGACGGCACACACTGGTGTGGGAGTGGCAGCAAGGAAAGTTGCTATAGTGTACTCCTCTATACTATATGTTGGATTTCCGTATGTCCTCATCTTCTGCTAAGAAGTTTTGGGTAGAAAGAGTCATGTGACCACTCTTCTGGCTTTTTCCAGTGCACTGCCATACATCCAGGAACCCTTCTGTGGCCAGCACACATGCAGGGTGATAGATTGTCTGATCTGGAACAAAAGCGCATTGGCTGAGACTGTTGCTTTCTGGCTACCTGTACCAGCACTGGCTGTGGTAACGGAGCAGGTGTGTACTGGTGCAGCTACTTCTCATGGCACAGAACGCCTGATCTACTGTTAACCTGGCAGGTCAGTCTGTTCTAATGCAGGTAAGAGCTCTCAAGGGGTCTAGCCCCTGTGCCTAGGCTGGGGAACAGAGCATGACCCAGAAAATGCTCTGAAACTGCTAATACAGTGTCACATGATCAGTGCCTCTCCTGATCTAGGTGTCATCAAATGGCCACAGTCATCCTCTGAACTCTTGTTTGACTTTGGTTTTCAAACAGATTCACAGCACCAGCAGAACATGCCCAGCCTAGTACCAGCTTCACTGTATGTTCTCCTTGCTCTAATGTTGCTTTTTTCCTATGGCCTTTAAAACAGAATGTGCTACCTAAGACGTGATACAATCTTATTAATTGCCCTGGTATATGCTCCAAATATGTTGGGGTTTATTTTATATTACCCTTAAAATGGAGCTTTTTGAAGCCGGCTGAGATGGAACTATATAAATGGATAAATATAGTACTTGTAAGGGAGTGTTTGCACTGTGTATCTCTCTCATTTTTAGTCAAATGAAATATTTTGCAACTATTTATTATCAGTCTCCCTGCCCCAAATAAATTGACTAGCTGTTAAAATTGTGTGTTGATACTGAAGAACAAAAATATTCTTTCAACCTCTTATTTCTTCTAGAAAAAAATGTTAATTGGCTTGACTTGCTTTTTGATAGCAGCATTTATTACCTATTGAGGCAAATAAGTCTGTTTATTTCCTACTTACTTTTATTCCCTTGGAAGAATAGATCATTTATGTTTCACTTCATGTAGGGCACTCTGGACTTGAGCTGTCTTGCAGCAGAGAGAGCTGGAGAATGGAGCAACAACTGTATTATTGAAGAGCTCCATAGCCACAGACTGGGAAAAGCATGATCGGATGTGATTTTCAGAACAGATGCCCAAGCAGAGTTGGCAGTTAATTAAAAGCACTATGTACTTAATGATTAACTAATCACAGCATGATGGCATTCAATGGAGATGCAAGAAACTTCTCTGCTGGATTCAACAGAGAAACTCCTAATGTCTGCCTTCAGGGTACCGTACTTACAGCCGTTTGCTTTTGCATTACCAACAGAGACAACATGAGCAGTTAGTCTAGCAAATTTCATTAAGCATTGCTTAGTTAAAATTTTAAAAACGGAAGAGATGAGTTTAGTCAATACTGTATTGGCTATAAATTTTGCACAGTTGGTCTTTAGCAATAGTATTCCACAGCCGTACTGACAAACAGGTGATTGCAAAACATTATAAACATTTAATCATTTTTCATAAGGAAGCCGTAATAAGTATTATTTTCATTTTATCAATGAGTAAATAAGGGACAGAGAGGTTACATAACGTGATATGTCTGTAAATAACAGTCTGGAAAATTCTGAATTTTCACCAATAGATATTTCTTTTCTTTGCAGTAGAATTACAGAATAATGCTTACAGTGCAACACCTATTCATTTCAAGGTAATCTTTTTAATCTCTTTCTTCAGTATTTTTTTTTTAATCTTCCCAAGTATTCATTTCTTTTTCACAGGAACTGACTGTCTTTTTCCCTAAATTTATGTACAGCACCTAACGCTATAAGATCCTGTGCTGTGACAACTCAAATAATTACAATATTGCATCTCTACATTTCGTAGATTGCATTCATCCAAAACTCAGTTATGTGCAAAATGTGATGCAGAAAGCTGAGGCATTTTCAACCCAATTAGATAGCAAATTTCTGGGAAATCTCTGGGGTGATTGCTTTCTTGTCACAATTCTTCATGGTGTGGATGCAGTCCAGATAATTAGAGCTAGAAAAGAAAATGACAGAGGATTTTAAAAAATAAATAAATTACAGTTTGAATTCTGTGACGATACTGAAGAGAACATTTTAAAGTTATTGTTAGAGGTTGCCAAAGATAATTGCTCCAATGTGAACATGTCTGGCAAAATAAAACAACTGCTTTTTCCAGTAGTGATACTTCACTACTCTGTCTGGCTGTAAAGGTGTCTGAGTCCTGCTCCTGACTCGCACAGTCTGCCAGTGCCGGGTACTAAGCCTCGATCTTCTCTCTCCTCAAGTTCATGAGGAGCAGTATCCATCATGGGAAGTGATGCTTGGAGTAATTGAAGATGTCCATTATGCACCAGAGATTCTTGGCTAGAATGTGATATCACACCTGACACCAAGGCAAACTGGGGCTTGTTCTCTTGATACAGTTTGAATATGATTTTCGTCTTTGCAGTTAGGTTGAATTCAGAAAAAAAAAATAAATTGGATTTGTTACTTCTGTTGTCTCTCTTGCCATGGCCAACTGGTGTGCACATACTGTGCTTCAAGATGAGATTTGCTTTTCCCAAAGCAGAGCTTTCAGAAGCATAAGTAATCAGCTTTTTGCTTTCAGGAAACAGGTGGAACACGAAGACCGGTGTCTCTGTCATGGCAGCAGCCATTCAGCGTGAGTTCCTGAGGGGCTCTGTGCCCCCTCATCACCCTGATAATCCTCTCTGCTGACTTTGCCAGTCGTACTGCGCTGACCACCCACTTTCCACCAAAACAGATGAGCACTGAGCTTCAGGCAAGGCACAGAAGATGAAGGTATCAAGTAGAAGTTGAGTTTCTTGGTTTCTGCCTAAGGCGAGGATGTCATTCCCTGGATCCACACAGCACTGCTGCAGTTTTCTGGTGCCACCGCAGGCAAAACACACTGGTTCTGCTCTGCGTGCCATCTCATAGCTTTTGCACGTAACTCTGCAGAGCTGAGATGTTGTCCTAGGGATTTTCACATGCTGAATGGAAGACATGGACAGGGCAGCTGAAGAGTTGTTGTTCACTGTCCAGAAGCCTTAAAAGGTGAAGAACTTGTAAACCTCCTCAATTTTTTCGTTTCAGGTCCATGGCTGCACTATGGAGAAGCCAGTGTAAAGTTCCTAAATTAATGATGTTTACAGGATAGTCATTGCTACAGTAAAGTTATTTCCAGCCCCACTCAGAAGAGGGAGGAGCCCCAAAGCTGCAAGGCTACAGTATGGCTATGGGGCTCAGGAGTGGGACTGCTGCTGGACTTCTACTGCTGTGTGAGTGCCTGAATCTCCGTATTGTCACCTCTTTTCAGATGGGGTACCAGCCTGTTCCTGTAACTTTTTCTAGCTGTTTTTTCACCATCCAAATAGTTGTTTTTCTATGAGGAAAGACATTAGTGGAGATGGACCTGTCAATAAGCTTGGCAAAAGAGGTTATGTGTCTATTGAGAAGGCAAAATAATAGTTTTATTCAGTGGCTGACCAAGTTAGAGGCAAGCGAGAAATCAAATGCTAGCACAAAATGATCTGACAGTAGATCTTTGCTGCTCTGAACAGAAAAAGAGAGTAAAGAAAAGTGATGCTAAAGTTAACGTGCTTGCTGCTTTCCACATATAGAAGAATGTAGTGTCCTTGTTTTCAAGGTAAAAAAACAAAGGGAAGCAGTGCAACGTGAGCAAAGCGTTAAGTGGCTCCTCTCCATGGTAACGTGTTGCATGAGTAACATCTTCTTGGTGCTAAAGCGTATAGGATGCTCTTGAGCCCCACAGGAAAAAAGCATCTCAACCATCTCTCTGTGTGTGCTCTGGGATAAACACCCAAGCACACTACAGATGAGAGACACTTCAGTTTGCATTCAGGTTGTGGGGTGTTAGTCGGCATCATAAAGGACTTGTGCCAAGCTATCAGAACTTTCCACGGTCATCAGAGGTGCTTTTTACTTTTATTTTTTTTTAACTGACTCATAAAATTGAGATTACTTTTAAAAAGTATCTGGGAAGCTTGGTGACACCATAGTTTTAATGGGAAATTACAGTGTTAAAGTCCATATTACAGTATCCTGGTCATAGAGGAGGCTGATCTTTCTCACAGGATGGTAATATAAAGCTGAAAGCAATGAGAAAAACCAAGAAAAAAGGAAAACATTGCTCTTGTTTCAGATTTTTCTGTATGCTTCTGTTAGGATTCTCCTCTAGATTTTCAGTCGCTTCAGGACAAAAGCTCAGAAAACAGATGATAAAGAATAACAGGACCAGAAAGCATCACTTGTGGTGACTCAAGCACTGAGCTGCTGTGTAGGAGTCAGCCCCAGTCACACAAGCTCAGCGATTGAACCCTGATGTCTGCTGGCATGGCAGTCATGAACCATCGGAGAGGGAGCAAAGTACAACCGATCTATGGTGGTGTTTTCTGACCCCTTCCCTTGGTAGCTACTTGACGTTGTCCCTTCAAAGAAGAACAAACTAGCAGCAGAGGAGGATCAGAGAAGAGAGCCAGTGGTATTCCTGCTGACAGTTCACTGTTTGTGTCCATCTGAGGGTGAGCTCTCCTCTTTCTCTGTCACTTCATGAGACATAGTAGCTTGGTTCATGCTCCAACAGGAGCATTAATGAAAAATCAATACTTGCCAAATGGTGAAAGAAAAAAACAACTGCCCAAGCAACAACAAAAAGTTGTTGAAGTCTTCAAATAACGGAAAATAAGCGAACTCGCAAAGAGTATCTGAGTATCTTTTTTTAAATGCTGAAGATAAAAAGAAGATTGCTTGGAGTTAAAGCAATGAACTGGGATTCAGATACCGAGTTTCCACCACTGCTGAAGAAAGGCTACTTTGGATAATTGTTAGAATGTGAAAAATTACTGAGATCTGAGCTTTAAACGTGTTTGCTAAATTGTTTTTAATGCTATAGACCATAAATGTATTTTATTGAGAGAGAAAAATATTTTTTCATTACACTTGCCTCATTTTTGTGTTACACTCTGGGTTTATAAAAGTGTCTTATTTCTTTTAAGATAGGAAGAATTTCTAGCTGAAAGTTTGTATCAGGGCTGATGCATTTTTTGTAAATCAAGATGATAATAATGTGAAAAGATAATGGATACCACATTTCATATTGAGTCGATATTGTCCTTCTGTGAAAATTAGTGAAAGTGCTAGCTAAATAAATTTTCCAACATCTGATCCTATATTATTTTCCCTTGCTTCAGGGATTATATAGGCTTTGTTAAGACTAGCTCATAACCTGTAAAGCATAGTAGTGGGGTAGATGTTCTTTGAAGAGATACGTGTAATTTTCCCTTTAATGTGTGTAGTGCATTGTAGTTTTTTTGTCTTCCTTACAAAAGAAAAAGGATCATATTTTAGAATAGATGTATGTTAACAAATGAAGTGCTTCAGAAAATATGTTTGTCCAATACAATAGTGGTCCCTCCTATTTTTATACCAAAAAAATTATTTAAAAACAAAAGGCATGCTTTTTGGAAAACAAACCCTGAGATGGATCCATTGTTTCTGCTTCTTGCCTTGTAAACTTCTTGCTTAATTTTCAGTTTCCAGAAGCTTAGAGGATGATTTGACCTTGTACAAACTTAGCCAACCTCAGCAATCTCCTGCCAGATGTGTACTTCATTATTTAAGTGATACTGCACTGTCAGACTCCTTCTGAAGTGGACATGCCAATGCAGCGTCTGGGCCTCAGATCCTTAGCTCCTGTAAGTGGGAAACGCTGTACAGACGGAGAGCTGATTCCAGCTACTCCAGGGAGACTCACGTGGATTTGAAATGTTAATCGATGCAGTTCAGAGCTCTCTGAAAAAGTTCTGTCCTGAAAGTGGTACAACTTCAAAACTTCTACACTACTTCATGTCTCCAGTCTAAATGCATGTTTATAATGTGTTTCAAACTCCAGAATTTCAAACACTTTGTTGGATTTCATAGCAGCCAAGTCTTAATTATTTCTATTTTTACACTACTCTTTAAATGAATTTGATTTTGGGTAAAACCAGGCTACGCGTGTTTAAAATTGCAAGAAGTGGTATGCTGTCTTATTATAAACTAAACTTCTGCTCGTTCTGTGTTTGGTTTTGGTTGTGTTTTGGTTGGTTGGTTTGGTTTGTTTTTTTGAGGATAGTGTTTTTGCTTGTGTTTGGGATTTTTTTGTGTTTTGTTTTTGTTTCAAAGAATTGTCAGCACTGTCATACTGAGCTCTAGTGAGACACCCTCCCAGTATGGACAACTGTGAGTGCCTGGGACTTCTACCGCTTGCTCTGTTGATCAGCGGGTTCCAGCAGTAGGAGGGAAAGGCGTTGCAGAGCTGAGCCCACTTCAGTTCATGTCCTGTTTAGGACACAACTGCTACCCAGTTACTAACGATGCATATGAAGAGGTCCACCGATAGCTACTGAAAGGAACTGGATGGAGTGATCTGTAGATTTTGACACTTTCTGTTTCCTGAGTGGGCAATGTAAAAAGCCCAGCAGGCTCTGGGAGATCCATAAAGCAGCAGAAGTCATCAGAGGCACCTTGGAGAATAGCCTGCTCAAGGAAGACGGCAAGCAGAAATTGCTCGCTGAATCAGTGCAAGCCATGTACTGATCGGATTTCAAAAGAACAGTTTAAAAACATACTGTGACTCTTGCAGGGAGCAGGAGGGATTTGCAACAACATTTATTTTCCACCTAACTTGATGATTATTGGTGAGTTTTCCTTTCTAAGTAAACACATGTGCTTGGAGGCAATAAGATGGCAGCCCCTATCTGACCCAGATGTCTCCTTTTTTTAGGAGACAGCTTAAGAATTTCACACCTCACTTAGTGCCAAATTTAATTTACTATTTTTTTAATAAAAATTACTTGCACAGTGTGGAGGCATTTGGTTTAAGCAGAGCCTGAAAGATTTTGAGCATTTAGAAGCATGCAGCAGAGCATGCCAAATTAAGCTGGTTTTCTAAGCACAGGCAGTTCCTGTGATTTTCATTAATTTATTGCATGTGTAATTATTTAAAGAATTATGCATGGAACTAAAAGATAATTCTTTGAATTCATGGGGAAAAAATCCATTTAAGCCTAACAAGGATGTACAGCACTGTGACAGTTAGCTGAATGAGAGCTTTTCTAATGATATGAGGTATATTTTATACATTCCTGTATGCATTACTTCTGAAAGGGAGGAGGTTACTCCATTAACTGATAATATTTAAAGCCTTTGACATTTCTTTATTTGTCCATTCAGTAATCCATTCAGCCTTCATGCCCAGCAGCATCCATTGTAGCCTTCACTGCTGTACATCTTTGTATATCTGAGGTGAGTCTTCGGGTCCTAGATAAAAGGGTTGCGTTGTGCAAGGTACTGTACTGCCTTTGGATAAAAGAGTCTTACTTCATGGATCTGCAATCCGAATAGACAAACTGATAGAGGATAAAGGAAGTGGGTGATGTCCAAGATATCTACTCAACAAGATTTTGGAAATGGGAGCAAGGAGATGAATCAAAAACGGTGGTTGAGAACAGCCTTCCACCCAGTATTGGTACTCTCTGCACCCATGGTGTAAGCCCTGGGTTTTGAAGGAACATCTCCAACCTCTCATCAAAATCTGCTACTCTTTTTCCTCTAAGCAAATAAACTTTAAGTATAAATTGACCATACTAAGATATTCTCATGCGTGTTTGTGAATCAGGTATATTTTCAGAGGTACGGAAAAATTAAACTTTAGCTAAAAATGGAACCAGGGTAACATGTTACTACAATTGAAATCCTGACCAGAGGGAGATACTGCATTTAGCTCTTTCCCCATGTATCCTGGTCGCAAGCACCCCGTGCCACAGGCATGGCTTTAGAGTGATTGAACAGTGTGTGCACACTAGAAGAGATGCAGATGGTTTGGGTTTCCCTTGGCCCTGGTGAGAGTAGTCAGGTCCCTGTCCTTGGAGAATGGAGGCGGTGGAGGTGTGCTGGCCTCAGCTTACTTGTTTCTTCTGGTTTCTTTTTCTAGGCAGAAAACTCTATACAGACCGACAGTTACAGAATGAAAGAGAAATTCTCAGCAATGTTCAGCTTAGTTTCCACTGGCGTTATTGAAGAAACACATGGTATTACTTGTAATACCAAAGAGCATTCTGGAAATATATGGAGCGCAAGGAGGCACTGTGGTCAACTGAAGTTACTGATAAAAGGCTGAGAGCTTTCCCAGAGGTTTCCTGTGTCACCTGGGTCAATCTTTGAATTTGATCACAATTTTCTTCCCATGTTGTAAAGACAAAATGCATTATTTGTGCAGAGGTAAGTTTAAAAGGTCTCTTGAACCCACTCCCACTTGAGTAAAATCTGCTGATGATTTGTCCAGGCTTGCAAAAGCCATGTGGCCATGGTTAGCTCACCAAGCTTAATACTTTGCTCTCTCAACTGATTGTATTAGGACTGGTTTAGGAGTATACTAACACAGTTACTTCAGTTTGCATCAGACTGTGGACAAACCTGGTGTGTGTCAGCCATGAAGGTCAAATAGATACGTCAGATACGTCTGTGATGTGGCTGCGGCTATTTCCAGAAGAAGAGGAGAGCACCGGAACAACTTGTATCTATGTGCGCGCATGTATCCAGAGGTGAGTCAGGCTACTGGCATGAGGAGAAGGCAGTGGGAAATACAAGTTACTTGCCTTAATAGCACTGTCAAGAACTTTTAGTTTTCTTTCTTCAAAAGCATTTGAGAAGCAAAGGGGACAGCTTAAGAGAAAAGTTGCTCTAATTGAGAGAGATGTGGAGGCAGGTCATCCTGAAACTGCACTTTAACTGTATCGCTATGGATTATCCCCCATCTGACACACACACTCTGAGCTCTTTAAATATCCAAGCACAAGATGTTAAGCTTAAAATTATTTAACAATATTTTTATTGTGTTAAGATCCTTTTTTTCCCCAGTGTTAGTAAGTCTGGCCTCCAGCCTGTGCTACTGGTGCTGGAATGCACACAGTAACTCTCTCTTGTTTTGGGGGAACCTGTTTTGATGCATGAGCCAAATATTGAAAATTTTGAGAGTATGTGTTGCCCTGGAAAGCTTTTTATCTTGTTAATTGTGTTGCAGATGTCTTAAAAAAACAGTTCTTTGACACTTATGGAAGTAAAACTCACACTTTGCAAAGGTCAGCAGAGAAAGATTTCAGCTATAGTTTAGCAGTAGGCACGCTAATTTCATAGTTTGTAGAAAACCCCACTTGCACGCAAAAGGAATTAAAGACAGTGTAATTTTTTTCTTAAACTGTCTGAAACTTGGCCAAGGGTTTGTCTCTAGAAAGGCCATTTATTCTATATTATAAGTACCCAGTTTCCAGGGCTGATCAACCTGGAGCTGCATCGACAAACAGTAATACATGACTCAAGTGGAATTCATCCATTAAGAAATGTATTAAGACCTCAGCAAACTAGTACTTAATAGCTCCTAAACCATGCATGGGCTATTCCCCAGAGCATTAGATTCCTTTAACAAAATATCCCAGTATTCCAATTGTCCAATAGTTTTCTTTGTGAATTTTGTCCACTGATCAACCTATTCTGAACCTTCAGTTGGGACATGTTTAGAGCAGTATTTGATTTGTCTGAATTAGGCTGTCCACAGTTCTCTAGTTGCCTCACTCACTGCATTCAACCTGGCCAGCATAGGTTTGGAAAGCACACTTACGCAGCAACTGTGCTCTTTTCATCGGCAGTGTTAGAATCTGATGTTACCTGCTAAATGCACAGCAGTGGTGGGGAAAAGATACCGGTGAAAAATGGAAAGGGAATTGAGAATGTGGAAGGGCTTGTGACAATACAGTAAATTTGTCTTATGTTGTAAATGTAAGATTTTTATTTGAAGAAGGTTTTAGTCCTGGTTACAATTGGTGTTTCTCTGAATGGTCCAATTTAAAGGTGGGAGAGAATTAGTTCAGGTGTGCACAGAAGGGCTCATCTCAGTCGTGCATAGTGAATGATTTTTTTGAGGAAGAGGAACTCTGGGCCAGTGCTCAGAGTCCAGCCCTGATCCCGGAGTGCCCTTTTTGTAATGCAGAGGCAAACGCCTTTACAGTCCGTGTGCAGAAAGCATGTTTAAGATGTTTTTCCCTGAGAAGTCAGTGAACTCCAGATTTCTCACTTCCAGGAGCCCCCTGCTGCTGAGAGGGGTGAAGAGCGCGTGTGTTCCTAAGCCACGACAGGAATTTTGCAAGTTAAAACCACCTTTTCTTTCTTTCAGTGTCAAGTGGGGACTTACAGAAGCCTCAGCAATGTTATTTTGCACAGGACAACTCTAAAGCCAATATGCTATTAGTGACATCAGAAGCAGATGACAGGGTGTTGTTTTGTGACAGTCTTCTCAAGTACGTTGCCTTTCCTGCTGCTTTTAGATGCCTGTTGTCATGGGTTGCTGCAACTGAATCCTCATGCCTGCAAACTTCAAGCTTCAAAAGTTTGTTTGCCATGACACATATCAAGGAGAGTAATTTAGTGGTATTTTATGGTTGCTGAAAGACATGTAGTAAACTGATTTTTTTTTCCTAAAACTTTCTGCTATTGCAGTATTTGTCTGCTTTTTGAGGAGACTAGATTGTTTTTTTTTGAGTTGTTAAACTGTGATATTATCCTTCAGAAACCAGAGAGAAAAGGTGATGTTATGTATAAGCTCCCCTCATTGCTGCTGTCAGGGAAGTCCATAGGTATAATTATGCCATGGAAATAGATGGCACAAGACTACAGAAAGCTGGAATTGAACTAAACAAGAATGAAGAATGACTGAAGTATATTATTCTCTACAAAGCAGAGTTTCCAGCCTGTCTGTCTTTATCTTGGGTGGCATTAGGAGGGATTGGTTATCTGAGCAAAGGAAAATGTAAAAAACATCTACAAGGAAAAATTGTATTTGCAGGACATTATCACTAGTGTGTGTGTGTATATACATATAAAAATATTCCTCCTCTGTTAATATTTTCACAGTTCTTATAGAATATAGGAACAGGGGAGAGGTTAAAACCTGAAATTCAATTAAATGCATGCTGCTATGTTTATTTTCACAGGTAAGCATATTTTGAGATATATTATCAGATGGTCTTTGGCCAGTTCTCGATGTGTTGAATAAGTAATATTTTTAATAATCAAGGGAAAGGAGAAGGTTGTGTTCTGCCCCTCCTCTGCAGTCCCCCTCATCTCGGATTCCCTGGGGTGGCAGTAGCCACAGTGCTCAGAAACAGTAGCTTCTCAAGTAAACTTGAGCTCTACTTGCCCTTGGATGGTCTCTGCTGTGATTTGAGAAGGGGTGATCAGTGCATTGTTTTCGTGTGAGTGCAGGCTTCAACTTCATGTGAGAAATGTTTAAATGTAAAAGCCGCAGGTAAGTTTGATGAACATGACATGACACATGATAGAATTGTCTCTTAGGAATTATTCACAGTAACACAATTTTTTTTTTGTATTTTTTCATAGTTGTTTTTTTTTTTAAGTTTCTGCTTAGCAGAAAAATGTGAGACAAGAGCTTTACATCTTTCCTAATACAGTTCCATAATCTTCTAAATTATTTCTGCTTTAATTCAGTGTATATTTATTGCTGCTTCTCAACTGTAGTGTCTCTAGGTTTTTAATCAACAAAAATATTTTCCTGCTTTTAATATACCAGGACTTGCAGTGCACCATCTTGTGATTTTAACCTTTTTATTTATTTATTATTTCCCACGCCCACCACCTCCCATCCCCCTGTGAAGATGCTGGAGCCACTCACCTTTAGTACCAATAGTTTGATCACATTAGCAGAAATTATCTAATATTGTGCCAATTCCTTTTGCTGTGATGGAGACATAAAACACAAATGCAGTTGATCAGACTTGAAACGGATTTAAGTATTTTTATTATTTAGGTATTTAAAAGACGATGTTTGTTAAATTATTATTTAAGTGTATTTTTAAATTATTCTTTAGGTGTAATTTGTAGAGAACGTCCAGTAGTCCTTTGTCCAGCATTTCATCCACCTGAGAGATCAGTGGAGTAGCTACTCTCTTCTTTTGAGTGATGACTCCGTTGGCCTGATTCTGCTACACTGTCGATCGCCGAGCAGTGCTGTCGTTGGCCTGTCAGTCTACAGATATCAAAAGCAGTGGGAATCAAGCCTTTTGTTAGCACACGAAAGCTTTACCACCTGGAAAAGTGTGTCAGCTTTTTTTCAATGTATTTGTTCAGAATTTTTCGCTTAGTGCCTTCTGGGTCAAATGACGAGTATTTGGAGGCAGAGTGTAACTTCAAAGTCCTCTTTTTTAAGGAATCTAATTATGTAGCTCATTTTAGTAGAAAAATATTCCTGATCAAGAAATTTTACTGTATCTTGTTTCTCAAAGGATGAACCTACTGAATCTCTAAGCTGTTTTTCTGCACTAGCCTGATTCATCTAGTGAGAATGGAGGGAAGGCAAGTACAGTGATCATGGCCCAAAGGCAGAGGATGAAAGCAGAGGAATTGGTTTCTCCTGTTTCTGACCCTCTCTTTGGGAAACAGCTTTTGCTTATGTCAAGGAAAAAAAAATTTGTTTATTTACAAACTTCTGAGTAAGTATGTAACTCAACACACAGTTGAGTTACAGATTCAGTGACATGTTTTCTTCCTAGCTTTGCTTTAATACTTTTTGGTAATCTTCATTAAGTCAAATACATATAATGTTTTCTTCTAGAAATCGATCTGCAGTACCAGCTGGTGCAGGTTACTACTTTAGGAAAACACAGATATTTTAAATGTCTTAATCTTTTGCCTTAGAAATATCATAATAGATGGGGAAATAGAGATGTGGAAATTTTCCTTGGATGAGCATATGCCAGACCTGCTTGCTTTTGAAGAGCTGTGATTGTCAGAGGCCCAAAATGGGCCAAGTCAGATTAGCCCTAATTAGCACTTCAGCATCATTTGTGCTGTAATACTGCATTCACCACAACTTACTACTGCCTCATTGTGGCAGCCTGTGAATAAATCCTGAAGTACCTAGCAGATGCTCAGATGTTTAGAGGACATAAACTATACCACTAACTAGATAGCGTGATAGTCTGCATTTATGAGAACCTGATATATTCAAAAAGAAAAAAAATAAATATACTTTTCCTATTACCAGGGTGAGACAGATGCGTTAATACCGACACAGTGTCTCCATGTACTACAGGGTTAATTATTTTTGTAAAATGTTGTTCAAGATTTCTCCAAATTCTATCTGGTAGTTGCATAATTGATCTTGTTTTTAGACTAGAATCTGGAAGATTTATTTATAAGAAAGGGCTTTTTTTTTTTTTTTTTTTACACAGGCATCTGCTTGTCTAGTTCCGCTTTCCCATTTAGAAATCCAAGAGTGAAGGTGGCTGCCTCTGAAACAAATAATGCAGAGGGTCTCTTAAGAAAGCAGGGGGCTGCACTCGCTCTTCTCTTGCAAAATTCAGCGGCGCTGCTCCTCGGCTCTATGAACAGCTGCGGCAAGAGCCCCAAGCAGGCAGAAAAAAGTGGGTACAGTGGCAGATGAGATGGAGCAGGAGAGAGAAGGCAGCATTTGGCTGAGCAGTTGGGTAGAGATGAATTTAAAGCAAGGGAGGGTTGGTGAGACGGTTTTGAAAATGGTCAAAACATGGCACAGAGCTAGTAGCATGTCCCATGATGCTGACGAGATCACTGAGAGCCTGGCTGGAAAGAGTTGCATAAGGACTCTTAAACACATTTGATCTGAGCAATGTTTCTAATGCTGATGAGACTGGACATGCTTTATAGAGCTACTTGAAGCTTGTTTTTATATTTTAATCATACTAAACTTTTTGACAGCAAGAAAACAAAGGAACTGTCTCTGTGAAAATATGACCTGAAGAGAAACTTCGTTTTTCTCTGGTTTAGAAACCCGGTAATGTCCAGATGTGTTTAAAAAAAAATCCAGAACAACACAACTCCAAAACTTTGTTTAATGCATCATCGTGAAGAATTGCCTGCACATTTCTTTTAACTGAGTACCTTATTCAAGAGGGTGAAACCTCTTAGCAGTAAAAGGAAGGAAATTGCCTTGGAATGGGTGATTTCATTGGTCATCTATCTGCTACACTTTAAAACAGTAAATGGTCTTTCTGACATCTCTTCCTACCAAATATCAGTTCTCATTTTCAGAATCTTTGTCTGGCAATTGTATACATTAGGGCATGCTGCTTAGAAGTAATAAAACATGCTATGGATGTGTTGAAATAAAATTAATCTATAATGCTAGAGAAGAAGCATATGTTGAATACTTCTCCTAGGGCTAAGTGGGGTATTTAATCACCAGAGTTTGGGTCTTTGGCCTTTTAAAATGCTTGATTACATACATTCAGGAATCTTGGCCCCCAGGACATTAGACAGGAGTTTGGAAAGGCTGAGGTTTGATAGCAGGACACTGCTGGTATTGATTTCTTCTGGTATTTATTAAAACTTACCAAAAAAATTAAGCAACATGTTTCTGGTTTTATTATATCTATTTAAAATAAGCACAGGAAAAACAATTTTCTTCTGAATTTTAGTTGTGAAAATTATATTATGGGAGATTATGGTTCAAGATTATATTTTCACTTGACTGTTGTGAGTAGTGACATCTGCCTGCGTGGAGTTTGAATTAAAAAAGGCATTGCTTTTTATTATTATTGTTGTTGCTTCTGTATTCTCATACAAGCCATAAAACCCTTTTAGCATAAATTCCTTAATTAAATGCTATTTTTTGAGTGCTACCAGGGTTGAACACCAGTCATTAAATCCTTCTGAGCATTAGCAGCTGGGAGAGTTTAATGGAGCCCCCATCAAACATGAACATGGAAGAAGATGGAGGGATACTTCTGTGTGTGCTGCCTGCAGCCTGGGGTGGGAACAGAGCTAGGAGAACCTCTATAATTTACTATGCTTCTCTGTTGTAGGGAAAAAGAATTAAAACATATAACCTAAACCAAAGGCCTGTAAAGCCTGTGGGAGGCTTTCTGTTAACTTCAATGTGCACTAGATCTGGTTGATAGATTTTGAAAATATAAAGCATTTCACATGGCGTGTTGAAGAGATTTTTCCATGCCATGGACACATGTAGTGAGATCTTTCATTCTTTCTCTTTCCTGGATTTGGTCTTGAAGAAAACCCTAGAGCTGAACGTTGCTGAACTTTGGGCAGAGTTAGATTCTGACCTGAATGTTGAGGACAGAGCCTTTGTCTATTCTTGTTTGTTGCAACACCTGAGGTCTTTCTCATTTGCCGCTCTCTTCTCGATTATCTACAGGATAAAGCATTCTGAACCAGAAATAGATGTGCACATGGAGGTCTGGGCTATGGAAACAGCAGCTCTTCTCTCTACCCTGTCAGCAGGGCTTCCTGCTGCCCTCTTGCAGCGTATCTTGTAGTCACAGATGTGCAGAGGGTTACCTTTACACATAGATGCTGGTAAGTGTCTTACTTTTTCTCAGCAAGAATGCACCAGGTAATTTTTTACAAGATATTCTAAGATTTGCATTTCAGGTAGTTAGATATGAGCACACCAGCATGCCATTGTATTCTCCTAGTTGATTTGGTCATCTGTTATTCAGTTTCTTGAGTGGATCTTTGTACCAACCACCTACATATCCCAAGTTTCAGAATTTATTTTTTGAAAGTGTTGGTTTCCTATTCTCTGTGATTCTCGACAGCGTAATTCATGTGAACAAGAGTGTTTTTCTGTACAAAATAATTTATCTAAGAGTGAGGAAAAAGTGAATCACCCTCTTTGTATTTGGAAAAGAAATCACATTGCAAGGAAATCATTCATCATTTCTCACCTTGCACTTGGGCATTGGCTCCAAAAGTGTTGTAGGTGGGTTTTGGACTGGGCATCTATTTTCTGGAATTTGGAGTGCTGCAGACTCCAAGGTCATCTCCTATTTCTCTGTTGTATGTACTGAAACAGATTTTCCCAGAAACAGATTGTCTTTAGCTGGCTATTAAAGTGACTAAGATGACTTGAGAATAGAGGAGATAAGACACCAACTGAGCAACAGTTACTCTTTTTTTCTGTTCCTTTTCATCAGAAGATTGGGATGGAGGTGCTGTGTGCTATTTAGCAAGGCTATATGTTTCCTTTGTGAACAGGAGCGAGTGGACTCTCTCACGTGGGCAACCTGGGAGAGGTAGCATCTTTGCTGGAGAGGAGTTTTCCACACCTCCTTCTCATATAAAATAATTAAGGTTGGAAAAGACCTCTTAAGATCATCTAGTCCAACCGTCAACCTAACATTGCCATGACCACCAAACTATATCCTGAAGTGCCATGTCAGCAGTGTTTGACTGGGGCATTCATTTTGTTGTCCTCTGCCAAGCTCTCTGTTCAGTACCTGCAGACTGAAAAGACTGCTGCTGTCCCTGGGGAGTCTTGGCAGGAGAACCAGAGCAAACCTCTGCTCGAGGGCCGGGACGGGCAGCAGCCTGCCTTATGTGAAGTATCTCCAGCTCTAGGGTTGGCTCTTTCGATTTCCTGACAGCTATTTTTCATTTTGCTAATTTTAGGACTTCACTGCAGATCTAGTCTCTTGCCCTGGGTGTTTCTATAGGAGTTGGCGTGAAAGACATAGGGCAAGCGGAGGAGGGTGACTTTGCCATTATTTTAGGTTAACTTTATTATTTTCTGTAAATCAGCCCAAGAGGTTCGAGAACAGAAATAAGTGCCTGTGTCATGTAACTACGCACTTAGGCGGCGTTTGTCTGAAGGTTTCCCCTGGCGCTTGAAGTGAAGACCCAGCAAAGCTGCTGTTTCCAGTTGCTTGTTGCCTGTAACGGCGTCAGGTGCCTGTGGTTTAGCCTGAGATCATGTGGACACCTCCTGGTCAGTAGACGCCAGCACATGGGGCAAAGTTTAGTCCCATTAAGTGCTCTCAGAGCTGACAAGCTATAAGCAGTGCAATGGAGACTATGACTGTTTGCATTGCAAATCCCCTTTTAATGTTCAATATCCCAAATTATTTTAGTGAGTAGATGTTCTGAGAGCTGACAGAGCTTTGCAGAACTGCAAGCAGTCCATGAAGCTAATACCCTGGGGCAGCTTATTTACCTAACACAGAGCATGTGAAATACTCAACTAGTATAACACAGTGCAAACATTTACTAAATTTTTTTCTTTAGTGTTTACTGTGGAGTGGGAGAGCACATTTTGAACAATTAATCTCTGTTGTGCCCAGCTATGCAACGCAGAATGCGTTCAGCAGAATCCTGTCACACGGCCATGGATGTACATATCGACGTTTTAGTGAACTAGTTAGAGTACATCCTGCTGTGTTGTGCTGAGCATAGGAGAAATAAAAGGTGTAACTAGGCCCAGGACTCTGTATCAGAAGTGACATGTTTTAATACAATGATGACTTTTAAATATTCAGCTATAATTAACAAGAGTCAGCTCAGAGAGGTCCTTGAAGAGTTTACTGTGGCACTTCCAGCACCTTGCCTAAACGGAAAAGCTGATGTCTTTGGCAAGTACTTATCGGCAGCTGATAGCCATGAATCTTTTTGTTGTACCGAAAAGCAGCAAGCTGTTTCTCGTGGTACTCAAAACTGTGGGCTCCTGGGTAGTACTCTCAAGGTCTCTCATAGGAAAAATGTTTGTGCTTTTGTGCCCCGCACAAAGCTGTTGGTGCCGTCGCAGCTTTGGCAATGCACTGCTGCTGTCACCAAAGAAAATCCTCATGTTCACAGAAACAAAAGATTACATGATGTGATTCCTGCTAGTGTGTTGAAATAGTAAAGTGGTCACATTCTGCTTTTCACCTACTCATTTAAGCAGTTCTTCAGTTTCTTTGTAATTGAGAGAGATGAGTTTAGGAGGATGCAGAAGAAAATAGTGCATGAAAAGAAATTTTCAATGAACTTTGCTGTTCCATCAGATGAGGAGGAGGTTAAGGACAGCCATTCAGCCTCACCGAGAATGCAGATCTCTAGCAAAAGGTAGAGATTCTCAAACATTCATCAGACAGTTTATCCAGGAATGTCCTATTTTTCAAATATGTTATTTGCCAATTTTTCTTTTTTCTCCCACAGTTCAATAGATTAGAAAAAAATAAAAGCCTGTTTGTGGGGCAGGTTTTCTTCTGCATTTTGTGAAGGTATTTAGATTGGCACAAAGAGTGTAACAGTGCTAACATGTCATTGTTCTGATCCTTTTCTATCTGCTTTGCCTGGATGCGAATGACTGTGCAATGTTTGGGATAGTAGAAACTGGCTTGGTTTGCATGTATGTGTGTATTATGTGCTTTTTAAAAGTCTGGTGTGTAGACTTTCCTGCCCATATGGTATATTACCAGAGCAGGGCTTTGTGGGTTTGGAAGCTTGCTAAGTGCACTTAGAAAATTCCTGGGCTGAGCCCCTTTGCTATCCAAGTTCTTGCTCTTCTATTAATGGCTAATTGAAACATCTAAAATACTTCATTTTGTCATGGATAAGATTCATACTTCGTGAGAGGGCATGGGGTGATTGGTGGTTTTTTATAGCTGTGCTGTTGAGTTCTGCTATTCCACCATGCATATGAAGCCAATTAATTTAATAGAATCAACAATACACCTTGTTTCTCTGGGTCTCCTAACAGATGTCATTACCCCAGCTGTGGTCCCACGTTGTGATATGTCCCTTGCATGTATTCTTTTTCCAGAAGTCTCAGTGTATCTGTAGATAACTTCTATCAAAATAATGTGATGATCCAGGTATATTTTAATTGTTCCCTCACCTGTGGCTGTTCATCATTACAAAGCTGAGAAGGCACCATGCTGGGACAAGCACAGCTGCAGAATGAAACCAAAAAACACAACGTATTAGAGATGAATGGAAAGCACCAATAGTGAAAACTCTTCTGATGAAAACTAGAACTGGTAACAGCAAGTTCTTTATTTTAAAAAGGAAAGAGAGGAAAGAGAAGATGAGGGGGAAAAAGGAGAAAGAGTATAAAGCCTCTTACAGAGTGGGCAAAAGGAGGAGACATTTAGTATTTCCAAAACCCTTAAACAGGGACGGTGAAAGAAGATGAGAGATGTGGAAGATCTCACTCCAGTGAGAGGACCTACCACATCCAGGCTGCAGCCTACAGGGATTGGCAATACTGCAAAAAGACTTTTGCAAATTCTCTGGAATACTTTTTGATCCTGAAGTATGTAATCTAAGAATGGAACATTTTTCTATACCTAACTGCCATGTAACAGTACTGAGGCTTTTTGTTGTAGACATAAATCATAAATTGAAGTGAAATGAGTCTTAACAGTTAATGTATGGACTAATTAGAGAGAGGATAGATCTGCAGTATCAGAAAATTCTGTGAGATCAAGGCTGAAATAACCTCAAGAAATACTTCTTTTTTTTTTTTTCTGGGAGCCATTATCTATTTTATTTCTTCTTTATTGAAATATGAATCAAGTGAGTCCTAACTTTGATTTGTGTCCCTGTCTGTGCTTTTTTGACTTTGTAGGTTATACAAAACATAGCAGAGGAGAGCTGTGAAACTATGTCTCAAGCATTATAGTGCATTAGGGTAATCGCTTTTCTCTATGAAACATCAAATGTTTTCACTGAGTTTTATGAGTATAGGATTATTTTTCTCAGAATCTCCTGAAACTGTTTGTCTTAATTAGCAGTAGTATAATCTTCTTCATAAAGTCAGAATGCATTTTATTATGAGGTAAATGCACCTGCTTAGTATTTCTAAACAAAGTGTTTCCCCCCCCCAAAAAAAGCGCTTTCTTTATAAAATTAATTTGATACTGTTTCTGTAAGGTTAGAAGTCTCAGTATTTTCACCCTGAGGGACCAGATGGTGACCTCTGGTTTGTGGTTCACAGTCTAACCACTCCCAGCACTCCTGAGCCTTGACCCACTCCAGGCAGTGTCCCAGATACGCAGGTAGCTGTTGTTCCTTTTGTTCTCATTGCTGGGATGTGGCATGTTTTCTTATCATCCTGTGTGAATATGTAGCTGTTTTTCGTCTTTTCATTCTGAACCGAAAAAGCACTTTATTCAGGGGGCAGTAAACGCAAAATGGAGCGTGTTATAAAATACCACAGTTTCATGTTGTTTCTAGTGCCCCAATCTTTTGCTCCTGTTTTTTTTAAAGGGGTTGATGAATAGAAGACCCTGAATGAAGTGGCTTAGCATTTGTTCTCTCATGCGGCAAACAACAAACGTTGCGCTGTCATAGCTGTGTTCAAGGCCTGCTTATTCATCAGCAGCCTTAAAGTAGCTGTGTCCTGTCATTATGAAACACTGTAGTTATTTTTTTTCATCAGTCACAAAGTAAAATTTGACAAGAGAAGTGCTCAGGGAGCAATGAGAGACATCTTGTACGTTTGATGAGGGCATTTATAGATTATTTTTATCAGCAGCATTTTTTGCCATGGGGTGGTTCAACTCTCAGCAGTGCTGCAAACAGTGATGTTAGCCTTGTGAGGTTTGCCTTTGGGTGAGCATACCCCCTTCACCCCTAAATTCTTTATGGCTTTGTGCTGGGTACTGTATGGCAGCTTGGATTTAGGAGTAAAGGTGTCTTATGGTGCTGACTGCCTGAAGACCAGGAGCTGGTTCTGCACTGGGAGGTCCTAGAACATCACCCGCCCTGCTCTCGCTGGGGCCAGGAAGGAGTCAGCGAATTCTCTGAGCTTGCTCACCCGATGGTGAGTCATGTCATGCTGGTGGTAGCTCACATGTAACAGAGTATGACTGAGCAAAGCTTCTTCATGGAGGTTGTTTGAGCACCGTGCGCTTCCATTTCTGTTTAAGTGGTGATGCAGTTGCACTGGCACATTTTTAACCTATGTATTGTAGTCTTGCTATATGAAAAGATTATTTGAACTCTCAGAGAGAAAGGCACATTGAGATATTTTTCCCCTCCTGATGTTTAGTTTTCTAGTGTTGGACTGAATATGTGAATTCGGGTGTCAAAACATGTATCTCAAGTTCTGTAAAGGTGAGAAAATGTGTCTGTATATATGCAGTAAGCATCACAGCTTTGTGGAGATTGTGGTTACTCTATAAAGAGCCTGGGCAGGAGAGGTTATAGTAAGTGCTGGCATTTATGGAGAAGCAGTTTGTCCGTTTATGTCACTCAGTGCAACAGCTGCATCTGAAATTTGTTGCCTTTTGCTTATAGACTGATCCTGGTATTTAAAACACTTTGAGTTTTTCACTGCTCAGGTGTCCATAATTTGAAACAAAATCCATTATAACTGTTACAGGCAGGGGGGTTTATGGTCATAATGTCCAAATGACAGTGTGAGGGAAAGCATCAGGAACTTTCAGCTAATGTTTGTTAGCAGACATTTCTGCACAGTCTTAAAATAACAGTAATTGGCGCAGAAAAAGCGGGTACAGCATGATCTCTGCCCCTACAGGAAAGTAGCTATGTAGATAGGCAATATAATGTTAAGAATAGAAAAAAAAAATGTGATACAAAAATGCAAGTCATGTTTTAGATGGAAGATAGTAGGTTTCACTGCACTGGCTGCTAATGGCAATCTCTTTGCAGGATACTTCAAAAGTGATGGATTGAGGCATGCACATAATGACCTGTTCCAGTCAGAAACTGAGACAGCCTCAAAGGGAGTTGCTGACGAGATCTATAGAATGAAATGTATGAGTGTATATGGGAGCAATGTTGGTACAATTTGCATGTATATCTTCCTGCCAAAAAGTTTTTAAAAAAAAGAAAAAGAAAAAAGTCAAGACTGCACATTTTGGAGGATTAATCATCTGAGATTTTTTTCTTTAATTTATCACCAACAGGAATAATGTTCACTTTGTTTCTGTTTTACAGCAACACCCACATAGCCTTTAAAAAGCCTAAATAAAATGAAGTCCACACAGGCTGTGGGTCTGTACACCAGCTGTTCACATGACACTATATTTTATCTGCATACATTTAATCATTTTTTCCTGGGGAACTGTCCCAATCTGTCAAAATATTTGTAAATTGATTCAGTTTCTAGTGAAATTTGCTTTCATTAGCACAACAGAGAGACAGGGAAGACTTATGCCCAGTGGGAAGAAAAAAAGCAAAATTGCTTTCTGTTGCAGGTTGAGCAGCTCAGACCTAAGGCGTTTGCCTTGACAACTGTGTGAAGCCAGTACTCTCACTTAGCAGCTACCTCATTTCTGGGAGGAGATGTTTCATTTCATCAGACAGATTTCTCCAGGACTGAACAAGCACAAACAAAATGGTAGGTGACAGAGGACGGCTCAGTATTTCAGTAGAAGAGGAACTCACTTGGAGAGGAGGACTATTTGAGATTTGTTCCTGTTTTTACCCCTGGCTCACTGTGTCCTTCTCTTGTTTTCATCTTCTTTGTAATGAATTAGTGCCTCCTTCTGTATATTGGGATTCTCCATAGTCTGAAGATGCCTGGAGGCTGTGTGACAACTTATTATAATAGTTGAACAGAGGAGCTGGTAACTACTCCCTATCAGTTCTCCAGCAAATTCAGTGTCTCTGTTAGACCAGCCTCCTTGTAACTGACTCTGAGTGCACAGGTGTGGGAATGAGATCACCTAGGCCTCTTGGCTTTCGAAATAAATTGCTGTGCTTTTAATGAGATAACACAAACCCCTGCATTAGACTCATCAGGCGGAGATGAACAATGTGTCCTGAGAAAATGGTGATGGGGGTAGGTATCATCATGGTGCACAATTGCTTTCCAAACTACCCTGGAGGAAGTTGTTTAAAGCGCAGGATGTGGGATCATTTTCAGGATGGAAAACACAGAAATACACCAGCACTGCTCACTCACATGGTCTTGAAGGCTGGTCTAGCATCAGCTGCCTGCAGGCTACCACGTCAGCTGCTATACCTGCAGTCATACTAAAGCTGTGAACTTGCAGCTGTAGAAATCCACGTTTTGATTTCACCCTGAAGAAAATAAGCCTTACAGTTCCTATCAATATATTGAACTTTAACTCTGTTGTATAAACCAGAAAATCCAGATCTCAGGTCTATTCTTAAAACCTAGTCCGTAGCAATGAAAATGAGAGTTTGATGTGTTTGCCAAAGCATGGAGATTTCTATGTGCAAAGGACTATGTGAGGCCTTGCAGAAGGGTTTGCAGGGCGCAGGAGCTGGTTGGGTTAGTTGTGTAACTCAGTCTGGGCTTTCAGTCTGGGCAGGAGCTGCATGTAGGGTAACTAGAGAAAAGAATATCATTGCTTTACACACGTGCAGTACCAAGCATTGACAATGCTGTTTTGGCATAGTCCTGAACCCATCCTTTATGCCGCTGAATTAGGTTTACAGGTAGCCAGGTAAACAGGTAAACCTTGTTACAAAGCAGCACAGCTGACAGCAACCCTGTCTTGGCTGAGACTGTTGTGTGTGCTTCCAGCTGGGACCACTGCTCTTGATGTGTCTGGCTGTGACATAAGGCAGGCTCCTGTGGTTGTCTTTCCATCAAGACTCTTTGTCATGTTCTGACAGCTCCCAGGAATGCTAAAATATCATGCATTTTACACCAAAACCATGCAGTCTGGTTGGTGTCCAGATACCAGATCTGTGTTCAGGGTCTTCAGTACAGAAGACAGTTAGACCACTGATTATTTTGCTTATGGCTCCTTTGGCATTTTGGACTTCATGCTCATTGGTTAAGTGGCCAGATGTCCTCAAGTCATTGCATACAGCTGGACAATAAACTGTCTGCTACAGAGAAACAGCAAAGGCCTTCCGGTTTTATTAGGGCAAAACCGACAGTTTTATTGACTGGCTTTTTGCCTTGATCATATTTACAATGTTACACTAGACCTATTTAAATCATTTCAGTAGCAAGCTGGACAGTCTCTGAAAGCAGTTCCCATTCCAGCCTGAAGAAGAGGTAACTGCTTAATGGATATGATGAGCTGCTGTATAGCCACATTTTAATATGAAAAATAATGATTCCTCTGTAACAGCTGACACTTCGGTTTGCTGTAGGCAAAATACAGCTTTGATAGAGTACATTGCCAAAATGACCCCAACTAGTTTGAGAAGCCCAATGCACTAGCAAATCAGTGCTTTTACTACCTGTGTACAAAACATGATTTTATGGTTTTGTACATGACAGAATCTGCTGCAGATATTGTTATTAATGCAAGTTGAATAAACAAATACAAAAACAACCCAAAGAGCAAAGCCAAGAGCAAGTACCAGTCCACATCAAATGAATTAAGTAGTTGATAAATGAAGGATTCCCTGCAGCTCTGTCTGTGGGGCTGTTTCTCAGGCTGTGGTTTTGTCGGCCACTGCTGCTCTGTAAGACAGCGGAAGGTCTTCTGTCAAAGAAGAAGAAACTCCTCTCTAAAAAGCCGATGTGCATTCCCACAAATCCAAACAAGCAGAGTGTGTGTGCACACAAAATTAGCAGTGTATATATCTTACCTAGTTGTAAATTAAATTATTGCTGCAGCTTGACAAAACGTGATCTTAGGAAGGTGAGATATTCCTTTATTCTAGAGACACGATTTTGAAAAACTATTCTAGGAAATGGAGCTACACTCCTCTTAATATGCTGTCCTGGCCTGCTGCCACACACGTACCTCACCTGTCCCAGCCCCCCGGGGTGCTCCAGCAGAGGTGCTGCCTGTGTCGCTGGGGAGCAACTTGACAGCCTCTCGAGTGTTTACATTAATGGCTGCACTTAATCCTGATCGTATCAGAGTTTTTTCTTTTGTTGGCTTTATTCTTTTTCACTAATGCAGAGAAAGTCGGGATTTTAGAACCACTGTGCTGGAAAATGTCACGCAAATATTACTAACCCGTGAAACCAGCAGGAGCTTTGCAGAGCACACTGCCGGATCAGGCTGTTTGACCAGGCTGCGGATACGGGCAGCGCACGCCTGGCAGGAAAGGTCTCGGACGAAGTATAAGTGGGAAGTTATGGGAGTTTGGCGGCACCGGGACGCGGGGCCGGTGCTGCCCGCCCGGAGCGGGCGCGGTGCGGGCGCGATGCCGGCGCGGGGCGGCAGGGGGGGCTGGTGCTGCAGGAACGGGCGAGGGCCCCGCCGGCCCGGCCGCTGTCACACGCCGTGAAGGCTGCGTGTTGTATTGGTTTAATAGTAAGAGGCGGGGAGAAAAGGAGAGTATTTCCAGGGTCTCGTTTCTCTGGCTATTAGAGTTAATGTCGCTTAGGGAAAAGGAAAGTGGTGAATATTAAGAACTTCCACTCAAAAATGCATGAAATAGAAGACCGCGTGTCTAACAATTTGACTAAGCTCACCGCAAGGCTATGCTCAAAATGGATTGCTTTCGTCGTTTTTAAATGACTTAAGTAAAAAAAAAAAAAAAAAGAAAAGAAACAAACAAAACCCAAACCACCCTGCAACCCAAAAAAAAAACCAAGCAGCAACCACTGCCCCCACAAAAAAACACCCAACAAAAACCAGCCCTTCTCCTCTCCCCCCCTCAAAAAAAAACATGAAAAAAAAACCCAAACCCAAAAAATAACAAAACCACAAACTTGCAAATTTAAGAAGCTCTGTATGAGCTTGCTGGAAGACCCAGGAATGTCTCCATCCTCACCTGACTGGGAGAGTGCTGGAGAAACATGTATACATACATGATGAAGGGCACAGCTAAAGAGGGATACAAATGAGGTAGTTTCAGAAAAGTTTGGAAAGAAAAAAGTACTGTGACATATCTGAGTACTATGAATATGCCAGCAAACTAAAGAGAAGGATATAGGTATTGTACAACAAAGTTTATTTCAGATTCTCGCTTCTGTACTAAGAATATAAAACAATTCAATTGTTTCGGTCTATTATCTCCTATCTGTCAGGTTTGCAGAGCTGAAACCTTAACTATAACGTAAGTTGTTGCATCTCATCTGACTTCAGTAAGTAATGGCAACATATATCAGCTGTCTCTCACTGTGCATCCCCCTCCGTCCCTGCCAAATCTTTGACCTTTTCTGAGAAGCCCTCCTTTGTTTGACAAGTCTTCTGTGTTTCTATGCTGAGTCTTAGGATGATTTAACTTGCTCTTCAGTCTCATGAAGTTTGCATTGTTCTTAGCTGTGGTGGTTGCTTCCTAATAGCATTGCAGTTGTTTCCTTAAGATCTCTTACCTGCATTTGCTGTTTGTACTTAGGTAAGTAAGCATGTCTCTCTCCAAGTTCTCTGTATTCTACTAGGTAACTTAAAATGAATATGTCTAGGGCTTATAAATCAGCATTGTATGTAACTCCTTTGTTGCCTCCAGCATGTTGCTGAAATAGCTTGTGTAAAAATTAGGGAAAATTCCACTTGATATCATTGATTTTCTTTCTGGCTAGAGCAAGTGTTTGTTTAGCAGCCACAAACTTCTTTGAACATATTAGAGCTTACAAAGGGAGTATGATATATGTCCACTTGTTTGCCATGTCAAAGGTGCTGCATTTCTGGATGAGAGTAAAAGTCTCATGATTCAGCTACTTAAGCACTGAAGTTATCCAGATTTTCAGAAGGACTTTGCTGCCATTTGAACAGCTCAGTGAGAAAACTACTGGACTCTAAAAATGTGTCTGGAAATGAGGGAGACCACTGAGGTCTTCTTTGCTGTTTCAAGGATGTCACAATGGTATTTACGGTTCCAAAAATCCAGACCCAAGTGGATTTGTAGTGTTTTCTAAGTAAAAGCTGATAGCTGTTGCTGCTAAGTAAAAGAAAACACTGTAACACTATCTCCGGGGATTTGGACAGGATAAATGTGTAAACTGCCTAAGCTGCTATGTATTAGCATAAATCCATGGGTCAAATCATTATTTGTAATTTGAAGTTTCCTGAAATCCTTCTAAAGAGACACCAGGAAGAAGCTGCATAATTATTTTTGTTTTGCCTAATGAGCCTGGCTAAGTAGAAGGTCACCTCAAAGTAGAATTTTTCGAGGATACCAACATTTTCACATCCTATGCTGCGTGTCTGATAAAGTAGCTGGATCTTGAGATGTGTGCTTCACTAATTGAAGGTCATATTAGCATGAATGGGTCTAACCTTGGCTGGTAGCTACCTTTTCAATTTAATATTGATTTTCTTATAAAGCAGAAATATGTTTTTCCTACAAGAGTTACCCTTCATAATGCAATGTCATCAAATCTAACGTAGAATTCTATATTCACATCTAACAATAATTGAATCTTCTCCCCGTTCTAAATAATTAGAATGAATGAATAGAAATAAAACCCATGTGCGATAGTAAAGATGTAAAAATGTCATATGTGTGTATGTATATGAAACATCATGCTGTTTCTATGATGAATTAAGGCTTTGTTGATCATAAGCAATAAAAGAATCAGTTGTATTACAACACATAACTTCAGTGAGGGTTTCCAGGACCTTTGAAATGAATGCAGTGTTGATGAATATGGAAAAGGTTTCTTTATGGGATTTAGAAGTGAAGTGACAATGCAGCATCTGGCCAACAAGTCCATGTGACTATTGGTACAAGGGTATAAATATCATCCAGAGCTGCAAGCACAAGTTAAAGATGTGGCATATACAACCATTTGTTATCTCCTGTGCAAAAGAACTGTTGACTTTATCAAGAAACATAATAAATAAAACTTTCTGTTGTTTAGATTTTATTGCAGGGCTTTGAAGCTTCCAGTGCTGGCTGCGGTCAGCAGCAGGATACTTGCCTCAATGATCCGTTGCTCCTAATCAGGTCAGTCGTTTCTTATGAATGTAAAACTAGCACTTACTAGGTACTTAGGTCTTATTTTACAATTGGGAAGTGTTCTGAGGAAGGGGTATGACTCAGGTTTGTAACAGTTGCAGATTCTATTCAAGTAGCAGGAAGTCAGGTGCATTTTTAGAGTATTTGGAGCTAATGGAAAGCAAAGTGTTTTAAAATGAATCTCAACTGATAAAACCATGATCCTAAATCAAAGTTCTCTGTACATTTGCAAATGCTGTCCAGCACAACTGGCTACAATTGCCACCTAGATGTTAAAGATATCAGTCACCATAGATAAGCAGTTATCAGATGTACAAGTTCGCATATAAAATAGCTCTTGAAAGGTCCCAGAATTAAAACTGCCTAGTTCCGTGTGGCTCTACTTAGTCTTACTCCACCAGAGACCCCCTTCTGAATGTTGTCTCCTTACTGATTTGGGACATAATGGAGAATTAGATTAATGATAACTGGAATAGTAGCATCATATAGAATCTTAGGAAGGGGAGAAATTACGGCTGCCTGAAGTTACAGCATCAGTATGTGACTCTTGGGAGATTTTTGTGCCACAAGCTGAATTTCTTGTCAGGGCAATTGGCATTATTGATCAAAGGTTTGGGTTTGTTTTTTTTTTTTCCCTGCATTTGAATGAGAAGGAATTATAATAGTAAAGTTAAAATTCTTTTAAAGATAAGAATTTTTGGCCCTACTGGAGAATGCTGAGGCAGGAGACAACTCTGAAGGGATGCCTCTCTGTTTCTGAGTAATTGGACAGCAGGATCCCAAGGCAATTTGTTTGTTATAGAATCTTCCTCGCAAAGCTCTTTGCTGAAATATGTGGATTCTTGAGATGTGTCACCCTGAAAAAAAATCAGCATAGGGTTTCCTGCAATTTAATTTTGTACACATCAACACATTTCTTGATTACACTTCAAGCTTTCAAAAAGGATGCCAGTGTTTTCCTGCACTAAAATTAGGACTTAAATCTTCATCCAGTTGTTTTTACTCACAGCACTGCTCTCTGTGGACAGAAGCAGGCAATCTTCACATGCTTTGTTCTCTATCCACAGCCCTTGGCATATGTTCAGTGGCATTGCGTAGACCAAGACGTTAATGCAAGCTCTGTTTTCCCAAACGCTGCCAGATGAGAAAAATGGTTAGCTAAACTCAGGTGAGTTATTTTTCACAGTTGTTGGGTTTTGGTTTTTTTAATAATAGGTCAGGGGAAGAAAAGCCTCATTACAATCACAATATATGCCATGCATAAACCCTGATTTGCAACTGCAGGGGAACACTGTATTCTGGATTTCCTGTCACTTGTAGACAGCGTCTATCACTTCAGAGCTACAGCAAGGGAGAACTAGAATGCTGCCTTTCTCTGCTCCCAGGTACTGCTCTGTTCTGCAGTGCCATGGTGAAATATTAATTACATTTATCAGAACAGGATTAAATGTGAAATGAATGATTAATTATTTGGCACTGGAATAGATTACTGTCCAGGGTTTATGTATTCATTAATTACTTGTTAAATCAAAATGACACTATTTTGGAGGAGGAGCCATCTTTTCAGTTGTGTTGGTGCACTGGATGTACAATTGATTTGGTATTCATAGGTGGCTTATGTAACAAAATAATTGCCATGATAATTTATTCTACTTCTTAAGCATGATAAAGAAACCTTTAAGTGTGTAGTCCACAGTTTACTTTCTTGCAGGTCTTGGCCTTTTCTGTCTTCTATGATGCTTTGAAAGTATAGGATTTAGTGTAACCTGTCCTCGATAGATTTTTGCTATCACAGCAGAAGGAATAGGCTGGAATGGATTTAGCAGGGGAACATACTATCAAGAGAGCAGATAAATGTGAGCCTTCCCTGTTGGATGATCCGCCTGCCCAGTACCTCCACTAGTGTGGTCATACTGTACCAGAAGTGATGTTACACAGTTCATCTGTATTCTTCACCTGGATGTGACAGCAGGAGGCTCATATTGATGATTGTGTCTGAAATATATGTCTCAGTGTATTTCTGAGCTGACAAGACTTTTCAGGAACTTTGGGAAGGCTCCACTTCTGTTTTGATGGTGCTGTATATGTGGAGATTGTGCTTTGTGGTATTTTCACTTAATTTTTATGGGGCTGATGTCAAGATCGACTAGTTACTGCAGTGATTGCTTGGATCTGATAGCATTTTATGCATATAGTGGCACAGACTGAAGGCTGACAAATAGATTCAGCTTTGCCATTTTCTGCCTCTTTTAATGCCTTCTTTTTTAACTGGTGGCCATGCTGTTCCTCATCATCTTCAGTTTCTATTAAATAGCTGCCAGGTTGCCCTGAATGGGAGAGTAGCAGGCCTTGTAGTCATATGTGCCATTCAACTCTTATCTGATATTTTGTGAATGATAAAAGCCATTATGTATATGCCTTTGTTTTCTTTGCATAAGGAATTCCAGTTTCTTCTCAAAAGACCTGTGCTCATGATGGTCGTTGTTGAATAAAGTGACAGTTTGCCACTATGTGACTGAAGGTTTACTAGCATAGCCAAGTAAATACCTATCCTTCAGCTTTTTGCTTTCTCTGGTCTTGGCATTGTTATACTGCAGCCTCTTGGTGGTCCTGACTATGAACTTCATTGACACAGGAGCACATCAATTCCTTTGCAAAGCAGCACATATTACTGGAAGTGCAGAATCACAAGCTACAGGCTTTTAGTGTTAATAAGAGGTGCAGAGACTGATTAAAAACAGATTCTGTCCAGGTCTATGTGGATTCTGCAATGTGAAGAGAAAATAATAGAACTGGTCAGAAGCCCAAGTACTTCTAGAAATAAAAAATGGAGAAAAAGGGTCAAAATGTGTGAACACATTTGAAAATATTAATCTTCCCCAAACACCCACCTCCTCTGAACCCTCTTCCTCCCAAGATCTCAGCTGTTTTGAACACTGCAAGGAACCACAGGAAGCAACTGCAATGAGTCAGTTATCCTTTTAGGAAAGCCCTGAAATTCCTGGGCTCAAGAAACAATATTATGTGTGCAGCCCTGCTGAGAGATGCTAAAGAACATATCACACTGAAGATGTGAAATACCACATCAAATCAATAAATGAGCCTCTGACTATCCAGAAACCGTGGTACAGATACTTACTTCTGCCTCATTTAAATAAATCCATGAGTATCAGGGATCAAGTTGTGTCTCCCAGTGGTGCTGTGTCCTGAAAGGGCATCTGCTAATGTAAGTGTAGGGGACATTGTGGAGGAACGTGCTTTTTCTGCAAAGTGTTTCCCAGGTTTGGGAGGCTGCTGGATTTGTGAGTTGTCATATTTATTAACCAATTCCCACTGCTCGCCATCAATATTAAAAATGACAACGCCATTTTTTTTTAATCCTGGACTGACTGTATTGTGTTGGTCTGAGTAATAACATTCTTTATTTTTAAGTTGAGAGTGTTTTGTTTATGTACTCTATCCACAAGGGAAAATATACTTCTGCTATTGCTGCAACGCACAAGTGACAGTTAAATCTAATAAGTTAATCTAGACTTCTGGAAACAAAATTAAATTTTCAAATAAAGGCAAACTGACAGCTAAGGCATAAATCTTTTATTTAAAATAGAAAATAACCCCATTCAAATCCAATCAGGGAAGACAGATGTACATAAAAAACAAGTAGAGATAGGATATATGGTGCATAAATTTGCTATATCTTTGTGATAGATCAAACAGGGTGACCTTAAAAATGTTCCTAAAACATCAGCTAAAATATGAAATTTGCATATATTTAAATACTGCTTGTTAATGTAAGATGGACCAGAAAGAATGTTAACACTGAAAGTAAAATACAGCACAGGTGTAAAGTGTAAAACAGAAAGGTCACATTAGCTATCAGAGTGGCTGAAATGTAAATATTTACTAGCTTGGTGCTGGCAGGAAGTTCTATAAATGAGAAATATTATCTTCTACTGTTAATATATATACTTAGGTAAAATATTTAGCTGAAGAAAGAAGACCTTGATTCAGCAAAGTTCCTAATTAACTTCAGACATCCTCTTAGATCCAAATTACCTTAATGGGACTACTCACAGATGCCATTTTACTAGAGGCAAGGGCAGGTCCCTCTGATGAAGTGTGCTATCAGGATCACAGAAGAATGCTGCAAAATTTTACCTGCCTTTGGAGTTGCAAAAGGAATCATTTATACTCGGATTTCTCAGGTTTTGTTTTTTTTTTTTTTTTTCTGGGTGCAAATTTGTGGTAGATTATTGGGTTTGCTTAAGCAAAGCATTGGATCAGATCATTACTTGGAAGGTAGCTTTCATTTCTTATTCAGGAGAGAAAACAAAGCTTCTCAAGAGGACCAGATATTAAACCATAAGGAGCTCTTTTGTGTAGACAAAAAGCTGCCTGGGGTTTCTTGATTCCTGCTCTGTCATTCTCTCCTGGACACGTTCTCCTCTGTCACCCTATCCTCACAGCAGTGCATAAGCCATGCTGCTTCCTGGGATAGGATGTGTTTAGACTTGGTCCTCCCAGATGTCTGCAGTGAGTATTTGGCTTTTTCATCATATTCTTAGAATAGGAATTTCTCCAACTACGTAGGCAATGGCATAGGCACCTCTCATTCAGCTACCGCGCCCTTAAAGAGTTTGAGACTGACTTGTCCATCTGGTTGTCCCTAGAAATACATTGTAATTATCTCCTGGTTCCTAATAAATCTGGGTTTTCTAGAGATTTCTGCTGTAATTGGATCAGTCATTAATGTAGCCCAGATTTTTCACAGTATTCTGCTGAGATTACATCTGTTCCAATAGAGTGACCCAGTTAAAGTCAAGGTACCTGTGTGACTAAGAAAAGGAAAATCTATTTGTAAAATGTTATAGATATTTTGATGTACAATATCACAATAAAACAAATGTTGTTAATTATGATAGCATTGTCCAGTCCCTGGGAACAGCAGGTGGCTGTGCGGATGCCTTTCCAGCAATCCAGACATGGACATAGGTACTGACAGGCACAAGGGGTATTTATCCTTTAAATTTGCTTGTTTGGTGTTTTGTTCTGTTAGCTCATTAATGTTCTTTAAGGTAGATTTTGTGAAAGATTTGCTGAAAGATTTGTGAAAGTGATATAATTCTGAAAGGTCTCTTTTGTATTCATTCCTAGAAGGAGTGTAAGTTCTTCAAGCCATTGATTAGTGACAAATGCCATCTTTTGAGAAGTTCTCTTAGTCTTTGGGATGTCTATTTTGAAGGTCACTTCCATTTATTAAAGGCTTGCAACTGTATACCTGAGTTTTTAATGAATTTTCAGTATTGTTTTTAGCTTTTGCAATACTGCTCCACAGGAAAAAAAAAGTCAGACAGATTTTTAAAACATTACCCAGAAAGCTACGTACTGAGTTAATATTACGTTGTCACAGGTCAAGTTAGATTGTTGATGTCACATCTGTATTGCATAACAAGAGACAATTCAAAATTTGAGGTGGAATGTATGTGCGACGTGGGAATACCGTCTTCCCACTGCCAGCTATTTGTGGTTGCTCAGGCTGTGTGTATAGACTGCTGATAAAGCAATAGAAAATAGCCAGAGGAGCTTGCAATAAAATTGTGTAGGTTAATCACTGTTTTCCCTTGAATAAGTGTCATCCTACGGATCTGGGGCCCCTTTCTTTGGCCCTATTTGCTGAGGAGTGTCATTCCGTGTGTTATCTGTGTAAGGCAGGATTTGGTACATCATAAAAAGCACAAGTCTCTCACTATTCCTTGCTGAGAGCTCTTCCTGCACATGGCAGGGATCTGTCGTTCAGTAACAAAGGTCTTAGACTCAAGTCTCTACTGATGATCCGTGTTTTGGTGTGTTATGTTCGCACTGTCTCACCTCACGAAAACAGATTGTTGAAGAGTAGGTCCTTCACACTGTGGGAACCTCAAATCCAGGTCATCTGTTAAAGATTTGATCTGTGACAAAAACTTTTCTGTACGTTGTTATAAAAACACATGCCTTGGTAGGAGACATTTTAGAAATGCTGCTTGCAAGAACACATTAGGGTAAAATTTAAAATTTACCTTGTATTCCCAGTACTATGAAAACTGAACTCTGCTTCCGGGAGTGTATATACTTCATTCATATACTGTTTTCTTTCATCACTGACTTGAAACATTTGGCTGCTTTGTAGACTGATTTGGGTTATAGAACCATTAGAGCTTGCTAATTTAGGGAAATGAGGTTCATTTGTTTACAAGAGGCCTGTTCAAAAAATGATGTGTTGTTCCAGTGTGGTCTTTCCCACAGATTAACCACAGTAGATTATGTGTATTGGGGCAGCCAAAATACAAGTAGACAATTAGCTTTTCTACCAGAGACTAGTTTTGTTAACGTTCCCTTGATTTGACAGCTGGAATAGATGAATGTCATTACTGACCTTTTCAATTTTACAGCTTCTTCACTTTCATAACTCCAACTCCTGCAGCTGCAGCATGGAAATGAACTTTAATAATGTTCCCCAAACTCTTGAAAACGCTTTACTTAACAGTTACATTTTACAGTACTCTAAACAATATGAACCTTTCATATCACTGCTTTTAAAGCCACAGACTAAATCCAACTAGCATTAGCAAGTATGTAGCAGACATTTCTTCACTTTTTTTGTGGAGCAGATCTCAATAACCAGATATTAGGTATCCACATTGGATTGTGATTTATGACGATGGAAAAAATTGCTCTGCTTTGAGTTTTAATTATTGCTGAAGATATTCTCTAGGTTCTGCTCTTAAAGTGTTTTGTTTAAATACTGGTCACTTTACTGGTGTGAATAATTCTACTGGACTTAATATAAGTAAATATAAGAAAATAAACCAGTTATACAGTGTAAAATTCACAGGTACTATTGTGTAAGCTATGGATTCCACTGAAATTGAAATTATGACATGAAGTTCTAGATGAAACTCTGCTGTTCTTCTTAATTTAGTTAATCACAGTCTGTGTTTATGTTAATTAAATTCACATAAAAAAAAAGTTTAGAGGGGATACCATTGCTATGGAGAATGTGAGGTTAAGCCACTGTGAGTTAAAACTATTATTATGGAGTTTTTTTGTCTTATATGCAAAGTAAGGCAAGTCCAGGTTTAGCTATCGAGATCAGGTAAAAAGCTATAGGATTCACAATAAGGAAGAGGGGTGAAATTGCACAAAATAGCTAAACTAACCTCAGAAACAACAGGAATCCAAACTGTAAGTGATGTTATTTGATGGGCTCTAGGAGTGACCGGGGCCCATTAGCTACTGTGGCTGCAGGGCTTGCGGAGAAGCTCACTGGCAATGACCTCCTCCTGCCAGACAGCATGGTAAAGTCTACAGTGTATTACTCGGTTTTTAATATACTCTTATAGTCCTCTTGAAAGGCTCATTTCAAAGCACTCACATAGCTAATGGGTTGAGCCTCTTCTGAGAGTTCAAATATCCTAATGAGATTAACTCATTAAATAACTGCCCATCACTTAGTTGCTGATACTCTGCTTCGTTTGTGGCACTGGAAGAGAGAGCTGCCTGTCAAAATGTTAGCACTGCTTGGAGGTTGAAATAACCTCTTTGAATATTTTTAGATTATTACATTTTTGACCCTAGATATGTCAGTATCCTTTACCCTGTCACACAAATGGATTGGACTGTGCAGTAACAGTCTTTCTTCCTTCAGGTTGGTCAGACAAAGGTTTGCCACCATGACATTACCTCCTTCCTTAGGAATGAGACTTAAGCTTCCTTGTGACTAATTAGTTGTCTCGCAGGGGATGGATTTGTCAGTGCTCACATAAGCAGAATGGCACAGGTGCCTTCCAAAGAGCCCAAGGAAGGAAAAAGTAAAATAACTTTACCTCAAATTTTACAAATTAACAAAAAAACCACAAATTGAATACACATAAGAATATTAAAGAAAGTGCAAAAGCCGTGGCAGGAAACACAGGATCGTGCTACACCTGCATACTGGTGTCAAGTGGCAGGAGATGTTACCTCCCTTTAATAGAGGTGGCCTGAGTCTCACTTTTGCTGCCTTATTTGTGTCCCAGTGTTCAGGGAAAGCTTAGGAGCCAAGTGGCTCTTTGGGGAAAGAACACAAAAAAAGCTTGGTTTTGGAAAGATTCGTGCAGGGATCAGATGAGTCTTGGCATGGAAGCGGGTGGCAGAGGTGCCAGGAAGGAGTCCAAGCAGTGCGACCTGGTTTGGCTGTCAAGTTACGCTAGTTGCTCCAGTTTCAAGAAACAAATGTTCTGTCCCTGGACAAAGGACACGAGTAATTCTGAGCCTGGGAGACTCCTTTGAAGATCTGTCTGGCTCCTTGGGTTGCTGGCATGCTTTAGCTTTAAATGGCCCTGGGAGTTTCCAAGCAAGTTTGCTGGCAAAAGTGCTCAGAAGAAGCAAGCAGCTGATGCTGTGACCTTGCACACACACATGGGCGGTGGCTTACAGGAGCAGCTTTTGGGAAAATAACGAGGAGCTCCACGTGCAAAGCTCTGGTTTGAGAAGTCCCCACATAGCATATAGCTGTGTTGCTTTAAGGCATGATTTGAGTGGTCTGAACAAGTTGGGATGTTCCTGTCCAGTTAATGAACCCACACCTGAAAATTAGACATGTGCTATTACGATGAGTGATTAAGACCATGATGGTATTATGATGATACTAGTGTATAATTGACAATTTATATTTTTAAGGATATAAAACAGTATTAGATTCAATGTTTAAAAGGTACAAGATGTTATTTTTTTATACAGGCTATGCTTCTCAAGTGTTTGTCTACACACAGTCTTTCTGGTTGCTTCTAAAGAAAGCTCTGGTTTCTTGATAATCAGCTGTCCAAGAAACTTGAAGGCTGCTCTTTAACACTTCTCAGTGGAATGAGTCTATCTTGCTTCTCAGGTATTTTTTTTCTTGGTAAGCAAGCTAGTCAAAATTCATGGATTTGAAAATAAGATGTGAAATTTTTTATTTGGTGGAGGAAAAAAGTATAAACAGTATTTCCATTACCTTTTTTTCCTGGTTTTAACTCATTCTAGTATTTGTTAAACTATTTAAAATAGTTAAATTGTTAAACTATTTAAAATAAATTTTGACTGTTGAGTTAGGATAGAAAGTAAGAAAAAAGGCAAAGTTTTTGTCTCTTTGCAAGGCCATGGTCTCTAGTTAACTTCAGTTATAGAGAGACATTGAAGAGATCTTAATTATCTGCATTAGGACTCAGCATGTGTTCATCTTTAAGGTAAACAACATTTGAACCTACTCAAATAAATCCCTGTCAGGTTTGGGGACTTGTAGTTGTTTTGTTGTTGGTTTTGTGGTTTTTTTTTCACTTAGTTGAATAAGCCATTTGAAAACAAATGGAGCAATGCATTTTGGGCACAGCAGAGTGGTTTGCTTAGTCAAATTGTTAGATGCACTGTCTGCTGTTTAATACATTACGGAACAGCCTAGTCTATGACCCTAAGCACCAATTGTTTGAGCCTCAATTACACAGATTTTTATTTTTTTTGGTGTTGTAGGCTAATATGTTGTACTCCAGAACTGTCCTCCACATTCTTGGAACATAACGATTGCAATGCAAAAGTAGAAATACCTCAATTTTCTAATGGTTGACCCTGATTGGGCCCATTCAGGTGAAACAGTAATTAATATCTGCCCATGTGCAGCAGCACTGATAAATAAAACAGAATAGAGAGCAGCAATACTTCATTGCTCTTTTTTTGCTTTCTGTAGACTTATTTCAAAGACAGCAGAAGGAAATGGGAAAGGAGGGAAACTGCCAAAGTCACATCTGTACCTAACTGTGTCTAACATTATCTTTTATGTCAAATCATTATCATACCCAGGAAAAACCACTGGTGTTTAGTGCCAGCTGTCTGCTTATTACAGTGAAGGAACTGGGAGAAGACACCAGGAGCAAGGCAATCATTAAAGAGATATAGCACCTCTGTCTTATTGACGCTTTGCGGTATTAGCAGTGTCGCTTTGGGACAGTGGGCAGGAGGCCATGTGGTGTGGAGGTAAGAAGGACGTGGTAATGACTTGGCCATGCAGCCGAGTTGTGACAGCAGAGCTTGCTGCCAGTCCACTTTCTGGTAGGGAAATGGCAGCAGGAGTGCTTTGGAAGAGCATCCAGCACAGTTGCTCAGGACTGGCCCTGACAGTGGGCATCCCGGCTTGCCTTCTGGTTGCTTCAGTGATTAAATTTGTTGACTCAGAAGTTTGATCAATATTTAATGTGAGAGACAGCGTGTTGATGCTGATTAAATAAATTAAAAAAAAAAAGTGAATATACACTGTTACCTCTGTTCTTTTCACAGATACGAATGATGGCAGATTTCAGTATTACATTCAGAGTTACTTTGCGAAAGGATGTGTTCAGGCCAGGGTGCAGCCTATAGTGTAAGGTGTGCTGTGGAAATGCAAAATAATAACAACTTAGGTTAACAGCATAAACCATCGATTACGTGTGTTTTGCTTTGAAGAACTTCACCACCATTGGTAGCTATAGTAAGGGACTGATTCACCGTGTGATCATTTTTATCAAAGCACCTTCTGAATCATGGCCTTACAATTGCATCAGATTTCTGTTATTGATCTTTTTCTTATGTCAAAATAATTGAACTTCATAACTGACTTCTGATGTTTATTAAGAAATCATATAATTACTTCCAACCAGCTGTGAGTCAATTGAAGTTGAGTACATACCACTACTCAGAGTGCTTGATACCTAAATTTTCTTCAAAATAAACACAAAGCCTACAACATATTAGTAAATCTAGGAGTCTGGATGCATGATCCTAAGTTAAGTAATTACATCACCTAAGGTTTGTAGTATCTGGAATATCTGTTATGCATTTGTGTATAAAACAAACCTACTTCAACTCTAACCCTACAAGCTGCGGAGACTGCTGTGTCTGCAGAGAGCCACAGCAGGGTCTGTACTGCCACAGCAGTCTGACACAGGGAACAGAGATCAAGGTCTTGTTGGCCAAGCAAACACTATGAAGCACTGGGAAATCAGCATGTTTTATTGTGCTAAGGCTGACTGGGACATGTCCTATAAAACACCAAAAACAATTCTCTTTTCATTTGAAGTTCACACCAGTCTAGAAATTCTGTCCTGTATATCACTTTCTTTTTTAGCTTTGTCTTTACTCTTTTGTTTATACCAATGAGCTGTCTGGGCACTTATTTACAACTCTAGATCCAGGACACAGACATCCTTGTTCTCCTTTAGAGATATCTTCAGAGTAGACATACACGTAGAATCATAACATCACAGAATTATTTGGGTCCTTAAAGATGATCTAGTTCTAAGATCCCTTCCAGGGGCAGGGACACCTTTCACTAGACCACATTGCTCAAAGCTCTGTCCAGCCTGGCCTCGAACACGTCCAGGGACGGGGCTTCCATTCCTTCTCTTGGCAATCCACTGTCTTACCACTGTCACAGTGGATAATTTCTGCCTAATATCTAATCTAAATCTACCCTCTTTCAGTTTGAAACTGTTATCTCCTATCCTATCACCACATACACTTGTAAAAAGTCCCTCTTCAGCTTTCCTGTAGCACCCTTTAAATACTGGAAGGCTGCTGTAAGGTGTCCCTGGAGCCTTCTCTTCTCCAGACTGAGCAACCCCAACTCTCTCAGCCTGTCTTCATAGGAGAGGTGTTCCAGCCTTCTGATCATCTTTGTGGCCTCCTCTGGACCTGCTCCAACCGGTCAATGTCCTTATGTTATGGGCCCCCAAGCTGGACACAAACTGCAGGTGGGGTCTCATGAGTGCAGAGTAGAAAGAGAGAATCACCTCCCTCAATCTGCTGGTCACATTTCTTTTGATGCAGCCTAGAATGCAGTTGGCTTTCTGGGCTGCAAGTGCACATTGCTGGGTCACGCTGAACTTCTTGTCAACCATCACCTTCAAGTCGTCCTCCTCAGGGCTGCTCTCAATCCGTTTGCTGCCCAGCCTATGCTACATGCGTAGTCTGTCCTTCAAAAAGCTCATACTTCTGTGGTTTCACAAAACCCTAGCATTTTTATTTACAGGATGGTGACAAATAAACAGTTGCAATCCTTCTGAGCAACCAGTTCAAAAAAGCTCCCTGGTAAGCTCAAACTCTTTTCTAAAATTACTTTAAGTTGAGAATTCTCACACTCCACTGCTGATGGGTAATAGACTGTACGGTATATATACACACACAGAGAACTGGCAAGATAATTAAGTGATAAACAATGTTTTATGGGAAGGTAATGGAGACTCCATGTTGCCTAACTGAATAGCTTTAGCTGTCAATTCCTAGATCAAGTCCTATCTGAGAAAGGACATTACCTTTACTGTGTCTTGTTTCCCATGTAATCACTATGCTGCTAGTACTGGTTTTATTCACTCCTGCATTTCTTTAAGCATTGTTTTAGTAATTCTCTTTCCTTAAGGGGAATGCAGCATTAATCAGCCAGTGCATTTAGTACCTACTTACATTAGTATCTAGACAATGAAGTGATTTAGAATTCTTTACACCTTTTTGCAGGTTTTTCATTAAATTTCTCAGTGTCTTGAGGACGCCTTTCCTCATGACACTTAACAATAAACCTTTGCAAAATGAATAGCTTCATTATGAAATCAATGATATTCCCTCCAAACTTCAGGGGCAATGTCAAGGAAAAGCTACTATAATTGCTAATGCTGAGCAGTTTTTTATGACCAAACTGCTTCCCAGATGTCACAGCAATATAGTCATCACCTCCCTCAGCAGTTCTGCCCTCCCTTGTCACTGTGGTTCTCTTCCCCAAGAAAGTGATTGTCAACCATGTCTTTTTCTGTTCTTATGTCTTTACTCTGTTTTCAGTTCGAACTCAACCTTAAAGCTGCCCTTTTCAGCAGAAATGGTCTAAAGTTTACACTTGTGACTGCACAGCAGGAACCCCCTCTCCTACACCATGATCACAAGGATGAGTTTTAATTCTGAAGCACAAGAAGTTGTAGTTAAGAACTTGATGCATGAATTTTAATTCTAGATTTTTGGGTTTGTGTTTTTTCTTTCAGGATGACCTACTATGCAGACACAGAATACTGCCTGTGACCAGCCCAGTCTACACTCCACTCTTCTGAGCACTATGTTAATTGTTAGACATTTTAATTTAAAATAGGGTCCATAATTGCATTTTTAACAGGCTGTGTCCACTGTGCTTACTAGGACTAGCCCTTGTGTGCTTGCAGCTTGCACTGGCTCTGAGCATACTGCCCGGTTTGGTCCTGGCTGACACTGTCCCTCTGGGGCCCAGAGGGAGCAGCTGGACAGAGGACTTCCCAGGACTACAGCATTGGCCATGGACATGTAAGTTACCCAAAGTTCTGCTCAAGATTAAATTCGGCACATTCATTGTTTCTGAACGTGGAAATTTGTTCTTCTGCATTTACGAATATCAGCAATGAAGTAGTACCAACTAATAGGTTTGGTAGAAGGCTTATAAACTAACAGGCAGAAGTACTGATCAGCTGTTCATTAATGCAGACAGCGTGGCTGCTCCACTTTTCAAGGTCTTACCAAGGTGCAAAACTGAATCAGCCTGTCTCTGTCTCGTAGGGAGATGTGGTTTCTTCCACTTCCATCTTCTTAAGGTAATACTTACATGAAGCTCTGGTTCACACGAAAATGCAAACGAAATTCTAAAAGTTTGTCAGCATCTTGATATTCTCTTGATTAAAACCAGTTTAACTTATTCTTTCTCTTTTAGTGCAGAAATAGACATGTGAGTCACTAATTTGTTTGCCCTCTTTGAGGCTGTGGAAATGTAAAAGAGATGAGTTAGCAGCCCCTGGCATTGGGGCTATAATGGAGATGCTGACAGACTTATTTATAGCGTGGTCATGCTACTGGGCATTAAAATTTTATTTCACTCAGGGAAGTTACTTTGCCTTCTTTAAGTAACAGCTGTAGTTAAACAGCTCTTTAAAGCTCATCTTAACACCACAAATGTTTAGATGATTGAATTTTCTTCATAACCAGGGTACCATACTAGTGGTTACCCCAATGCTTTGTTTTACTTCAAAGGCATACATTTGTCTTATCTCATTCCCTGCCTTAATTACTTTAAAGGTACTGACAAGAACAACTGACCAATTAATGGTACTTTTTCTCATCTTATCTCATTTGTTATCCATGATGCTCTTCCATGTTGTAATTACTTTTCAATTTTTCATGACTCAAAATAGGAGATGTACATAATGAATACAAATAGCAAATTGATTAAATGTAACATGCATTGTAGCACCAGCGAGGTTGTCATTTGTTATTAATGAGAGAGATTTGTCAGGTTCTTGTGAAAAGGCTCATGACGCACGGCAATCCAAACCTAATGGCTGTAGGATTGTAGCCGACCTTCAGTTGTTTTATTGTCATGCAACACGAACAGCAAGGTGTGTGAGATTTTCAAGGTAATTTCATATTTCTCTATTTTGGTGCCATGTTAACATTTTGGAGGTTAATAGCAAAACATGCAAGTCAGGTTTACTGGGAATATTCCAATAAATGGTGTGTCATTGTGAGCCACCAAATTTCAAAGCCAAAAGCCATTTTGTAGGAGCCAAAATACTGATTTTTACAAGGTTGAAACTGAGGCCTTCGTCTGCGCCGATGTGGCCAGCAGCTCAGTAGTCAGGGAACTCACACAAGAAATGCAAGAACCTGCTGCTCAGATGTCTCTGCCAGAATTAACCAGACACACAAATATATACACCTTTTGCATCCTTACTAAGTTATCAGCCATCAGGCAATGGACTATTCCAGAACCTTGCTTAATTGTTCCTGATCAAGCTAGTTCGTTTTACATAAGTGGTCTTACAGAAGTGGTCTTTACATAAGCTGGTCTTCTGTGTGCTGGAGGAAAGTATTTGCTATTAAGTTGGTGTTTTGGAGAGATCTCTTCCATGCCAATGTCTGACAAGAAGTTTATTTGATAGCCAAAAATATTTTGTGGAAAAGTTTTCTCCATTGGAAAAGGAAATTTTCAAGGAAAGTTTTCTGTGTTGTATTGCAGAGAAACAGCCAGGCAAGGCTCACAAATGAAAATAGCAATGCAGGAAATTATTTTCCAACCTTGAGCCCCGTGCCTAAGAATCCAGTCAGCTGAATCCTTGTCCCTCACATGCAGCTCCCTCAATTTCACTGTGCATCAGCAAGGGTTTTTTATCCGGAACCAGAGTCTGGGTAATACTTCAGGTCTTTGTCGATGTATATTGCTTTTGCTGCGTTAACTTCAAAAATACTTGGTACCAGGTGAAGGTCTGTCTCTTGGTCAGTTTATTCTAGCCATGGACCATGCTCATTTAAACACTACAAAAAACAATTTTCCTCTCAAATCACATGTTACAATGTGAACGTCAGTATTATTTACCTGAGTTTAACAAATGAATTGAAGATTAAACCTTGTTATTTAATTCTTCCAGCTTCCACTTTCGTAATTGAATGTAGGGATTTTATGGACATTATTTAAAACAAAAATTTTCGTCATAGAGCCTTTGAAGAATTAAATAAAAATGTGACGCAGTTGTTACACATCTCAAGGTGAGGAGAATCTTTGAAATTTACTCTGAAATTAGAGACTTTAATCTGCATAATTTATACACTGAGCATTCATAAAAAGGAGTATAGTCAAAACTCACCTGTCATCAAAAGTAGAAGGATGAAAACAATGGCTAAGACTGAGGCGGGGAAATGGTGTTATGGATGTTATTTCCTAAATATTTTCTAAGGAACAGTTTCTACCAGTTACTGAGGAAATTAAGGAAACATAACAAAGCAACAGTCTTTTCCAAGTAATAGTTCTTTTTTCTTTTCATTATCTGTGCTGTCTGCCCTCAGATCTTCTGCATTGTTCAGATTTCAAAACATTTCCTGCTGTAATAGGCAAGTAAGAGACTTTCCGCCCAGGCAAGGAGGAGAGCTCGGCTCCTGCAGCACAGCGCTCACTCGGCGCAGCGCTGGGTCTGCTGCTGCGGGCTGGTGCTGAACACTCAGCTCAGGTGTGTTCATCAATGCCAGATAATTTTGCTAGGCTCAGAACTTGGTTTGAACAAACACATAAAATTTGGGCTATCATTTTCAAATAATAACCTGGACTTTCCTCATTCTGCTTATTTTCTTTTCCTGCCTCCTAACCTCCAGGGAGGGACAGGACTGCTGTTTCTTGTCTTTGGAAACACTTTTTACTCATCAGTGTTTTCCCTCTTTGCCCTGCTACTGGCAGCAGTTATCTCTGGAGCTCCTTTTTTATCTCCAGAAGGCATCTCATTGCTAAACAAGAGTCCTGGGCAGGATTTACACCCTTCCTCTGTACATACGGGAGTCATGTCAATTCCTGCTCATTCACAGACTTACGTCAGCTTGTCAGGGACTGTCACTTGTTAAAAATTTAACAGAGGAAACCTGAGAGGATTGCTCTCTTGGTGCTACAAAAACATGAATATTTAATAATGACACGATGATACATTTCTATTAACACAACTGACATGCGCTTAACCACCATGAGATAATCATTCTGTTTATGACTATGCACCCAGTCAAATACTTTTGTAATAGGTGAATGGACCAATGCTGCAGTGAACAGAGTAGAAGCGGCAACATCTTATGAATGAAGTGGCAGAAATCCCTAGTGATTTTCCCATAAAACATGGCTATTTGTGGACTCTAAAAGAATTTCAGAATTGTGGACTCTTGAGCCAGAACTTCTGTGTATGTCTGCCCACATGCATTGTGCATCAAAGGGAGTGCTATGGACTTGATGAAACTACCATGCCATGTCCCCAGACCTCACAGGGATTTCAGGCACTTGTTCCAGGTGTGTTATGAACAGATGAGTGACTGCTGTAGCTTATACTCTTTAATAAATTCTGCTTCTGTGATGAATCCAGCCAAATTTTCCAATTTTATGCTGTTGACACCTAAGTCCATGATTTGTTCTATTGACTGCCGTGGGAGATTCCGTGGAGCAGGGTATGGATTACTTCCAATCAAGGAATCATAGTCTCATCTAAAAATTACCAGATGAGCTGGTTTTGGCTGGTGTAGAGCTAATTTTCTTCACGGAGGCTGGTATGGGGCTGCATTTTGGATTGGTGCTGGAAACAGTGCTGATAATTCAGGGATGTTCTAGTTATTGCTGAGCAGTGCTTACACAGAGTCAAGGCCTTTTCTGGTTCTCACCCCACCCAACCAGTGAGTAGGCTGGAGGTGCACAAAAAAACATGGAGGAGACAGGCTGGGACAGATGACCTCAACTAACTAAAGGGATATTCCAGACCATACGATGTCATGCTCAGCAGATAAAGCTGGAGGAAGGAGGAAAGGTTGGAGCGGATCACTGTTCGGGCATCGGTCAGCAGGTGGTGAGTGACTGCATTGTGCACTTGTCTTTTCTTGGGTTTTATTTCTCTCACTTTTTGTTATATTCCTATTTATTACATTATCATTAATAATTTATTTTATTATAGTTATTATTTTATTTTAGTTATTACTAAACTGTTCTTATCTTAACCCCCCATAAGTTTTGGGTTTTTTTTAATGATTGTCTCTCCCATCCCACTTGGGGAGAGTGAGCAAGCTGCTGTGTGGTGGTTGGTTGCCCGCTTGAGTTAAACCACAGCATCAGAGAAAGCAAAATATCAGGCTTTATCACCCTTTCTCTTCTATGTATTCATTTTATGTCATGTCTAAAGTCATGTGGTTATGGACAGTTTGACCTGAGGGAGGAATAATGCATTTTTAACTTTTAAAAAATATATGTATTTAATTTACCTATTAAATTTAGTTTTCTCTAGTCTTCTGAAGTATTTCTTGAGCATAAACATTTGAAACTGGACTTGTTTAAAGATATTGTTTTTTTTCTCAGTACTTTACTCTGTATCTGAATTGATGTAAAGAACAACAGCAAGCGAATAATGTTTAACAGTCTGATCAAAAGTACTGCTTCTTAACTGCTCCTATTCTTACTTCTTGGTTCAGTAACTCATGATGCCATACAGATCATCCAGTTCAAGGTAGTTTAGAGCAGAGTTATTTGTTGAAGGAAATAAAGTCCTTCTCTACACCCACAACTGAAAAATCTGTGTCTTGCAGTCACTATACCAAGATATACTCCCTCTGAGCTACTTTCAAATCTGGGGCCCGCAGGCTGACTCTTAAGCTAGCAGTGCATCTAATATATGTGCAAACATAAAAGGAATCTTTCCCTGCTCTTTTTCTCAACTTACAGGAATATTCTAATCAGTTATTTCAGGTGGGAGAAGAAGGGGAAGAAATTTGGAGCAGAGAAAATGTGTGACTGTTGACTTTCCCATAGCTCCATCACAAAAATGTATTCTACTTTTCATACACACCGTTTGGAAAGCAAAGTCCCTTTTAAAATGCTTCAGAACTCATGTCCTTTTTAATTGCCTGGAATTCATGGTGGCTGTGTGAAAAAGCCATAAACATATACAATCATAAAAACACATTTAGACAACCCAAACAGAATCAGTGCCATATTATTTTAGTTTATTATTCCTAGTGGAGTACAGATTGGTCTTCTTACTTTGATATTTATTTATACCAAGGAACTACAAGAACATAAATGCCACTCTTGGGATAATCCTAATGCTGGGGCTGAACAGAATACACATTGCATCTGTCTCATTTGCAGTAAAATGAGGGAATGTTCAGGTGTAATCCTGCTAATGAAGGACAAAGTTGAAGGTCAAAGGTAGTCTTCAGAACAAATGTGTCACCATGAAGCTGAAAGAACTGTAGTTCTGCATTGTAGAGTTTTCTTAAAATATCAAATAACTAAGATGGGAAGAAGGAAAACATAGCTCTTTGGGTTTATTATTCATTTTTCTTTGAAGCTACTCAAGCATTCTGTTCAGGACTTTAGTGCTCATATGAAAAATTAATGATGGGTTTTTGCTAGACAGAAAGCCTTCTTATTTTGCACATGATTAACAAAGAAAACTCAGTGCAGAAGTGAGATACTCAGCAGGAGGTGGTTCTCTCGGAGGCCAGCTCACAGCTTCACACCAGAACATTTATTGACATGGGAAAATACCCACTTTTATCCAAATACAGTTAAACAGACAGGGTATGTGTAGGGCTGTATGTACTGAATAACAAGGAACAGATTCTCAACAAAGGAAAATGTCAACCAAAATAAGCAAACAGCCTAGCAGCAGGCTGACCCTGCGCGGTGCCTGTGGGCTGTTTTGAGTCTACTGCAGAGCCAAGTGCAATGTTAGTCTTTTGCTAGTTACTGTCAGGAAGTAGATTATCAGCTGAAAGGCTCGAGGGTGACTTCAGACAATCTGCCTGTAGCAGAAGAAAAGCCAAGGACATGTAGGCACTATATAATACATACAAGGCAGATCTGCATTCTGCTCACGTGCTGTTTTGATTTGTTGTTCCTCACCTCCAAAGATCCCATTTTTGGGGGTCTGGGTACTTTTCCCACAGGTCTTTTCCTGCTCACATGAGCTTCTCCAGCTAAAAGCATTCTTGTTTAACCCTGTCACTCCCTTGTACACTCCTCAATTTTTAAACTTTCTTGTTTTGGTCTGGTCAGACAACTCTCTGCGTTTTCTGAGATTCAGAAGGGCGGTCTGCTACCCACATATTCCAGAGGAAAGCCACCCAAAAAGGTAAAAATTTTACACGCTATAATGCAAATACAAGAAGCGTTACTTATTTTCAGCTTAAGAAAAGATAAGCATTTGTTACTAGTATGTATTTATGATTTGGTTCCAAGTACAGGAGGCTTTTATAAATATGTTAAATACAACAGTATAGTACAAAGAGCCGAGTGAGGCTATAAATTTCAGGCCAGACTCTAGGTTCAGGTGTCAAACAAGAATGAAGCAGATCACCCTGGACGAACTGGACCAGAAAGCTTGCTTTCTTTTTCGTGTTACAGTAGTAAATGAAGAATAATTTACTCCCACCCAAAGACTGCCATTATGAACTACAAGTTGTATTTGTCTGTGGGTTCAAAACCAAGTTATGTTAGTTTTGAAAATTCTATGCATAAGTATGTGTGAAAGGTGCAGAATTAGTCTCAAACAAAAGAAGTCTTTCATGTAGAAACTTGATTTCCTCAAAGCTTCATTCCCATAGAGAGCAAGGATGAAGGTTTCCCTTGCTATCTAGGATGCCTCTTGCTTTTGAGGTAAGGAACTCTGGGGAACATTAAAGTTGATAAGAATTGGTCTTTTGTATGAGGACACAAGGTGGGGTTTATAAGTTATCATTTTTAAATTATAGGGAATCAGTTATGCTAGATATAAAAAGACATGAAGCCACAAATAGAGCACTTGATAACAGCATTTATGAGCTTTTCTAAAAGGCTTCATATTTTGTCTGATTTGGTTAGAGTTTGTCTGCCTGAGCAATTCTTTTGAAGTATCTACAGTGGTGGCACTGACATGCAGTGACTAGTGTACAATTATAGAACCAGGCTGGCAAATTGATTGAACTGGCTAACTGCCTTTTTCACAGCAATTATTTTTTTCTTGTGGATTTTCAGATCAGATCCCTGCAGGAACAGATTGAATGCAGGTTTTATATTGTTATTATGAATGTTTTGATGTTGCAAATGATTTTTTGATATTTGATAACAAAGCCTTGAGATGATAGCAATAGAAGCCTAAGAGTAGCTTTCATAACCTATTAATTTTTTGGTTTTTTCATGGTGATTTTTTTTTCTTTGCTGCCATTGGTTGTTCATTTTAAAAATGGTTTTAGTGGGGATTTCTCTCACTGCTTTTGCCTACCATGCAGTGCTGCTACATACAAAGTATATATAAAAAATGTGCCTATATTATCCTGTCAAGTGCTACTAACCAAATACAAAGCAGCACAGCCCAAGTTTGGTCCTGTACCACTAAACTCAGTGACAGCTTTGCTTTGGCAACATTAAAAGAATCATCAGGCCCTGTCTGAGAACAACTGGATGTCTTTGATAGTGTCATTTTATTCCAGTCTGTAATTCAAAACTTAGACAGACAGTTGGTTTTAGCAATTAATATAATTTATATCCCTAAATGGTAATCTCTCCAGAAGAAGGATGGTATTGCCATGTGTAATCTGCGAAACATCCTGACTATTTTGGGAGGGAAGGCAGAATTTTAACTACAGCTGTGAAGCACAGAACTATAGACATGCCTGCGAAGGAGAGGTGCCCTGTGCTTCTGGGAGCCTCCCATCCATGGAAGCAGCTGGGCTGAACTCTTGCCAGACAAGGAGCTGTTTCTGCCTTGACTTGTCCAAACTTAGCCTGTCTCAGTAAGTTTTGGCTGGTGTTGGTTTGTCCACTGGCTGCTGCCAAGCAGATGGCACCATCTGCATTTTCCTCGCCTTTGCTCAGTGAGAGCTCTAATTTGTGTTTCCTTCTGCTCCCCAACCAAACGTGTCCATGACATTTTACAGGTATGTATTTATTCTTGAGTCTTAAAATGTTTGTTTCTTTTTTATTCTGGCTGAGATTGACTGACACCCTCAAAAGTTCCTGTAAGGCGATATGAGAGAGAAATAAGGACTGACAGACAGACAGCAATGCCATGACCCTCATTTCCTTAGGAAACCAAGCTAAAAAAGAAAATGTAACCTCAGACCCTTTGCTGAGGGCTTCTCCTCAGCCAGGATAAGAACTGATCTATCCCAGATCAGAAATTATATGTGGAGATTGCTGTACTCTTATGACTATATTAAAGGAGTCAAGAAAACCAACTAATTGTGAATAGCTTGTAAGTCTTTAAAGAACCATTATTATTACAATTAATAGTAATTTTATTGTATTTACTTTGCATAGGCAAAAATGGTCCCACGGTACAGTTAAAACCAGCGAAGAATCCCTGGGGGACAGAATGCAGATGTGTGTGCAGAGGGGCTCCCCACCCCTGCGCTCTGCTCGAGGGACAGACTGAGGAGCGGGCTGCTGTCACGTTCTGTGCAGCGGAGTGCAACCACGCAGGCAGGTTACAAAAAAAACGGAGAGGAGTCTGGTATCAGTGTCCCTTCCCTAGGTAAGGTGTGTATACAGCAGAGAGGTTTCAGATTTTTGTCTCGTGTAACAGAATGGAGGTAAAGTGTGTGGAGTGAGCTGATGGGAGGAAAGCCTCCTGTCCTCTCCAGGCTATGCTCACCTATGTGCTGTAGTTGCTCACAGGCAATTTGTAACCGTTTAGGTGGGTCGTTCTCTATCTGCATGACTTGACTTTAAAGCTTTATTGAAGCTCTTCACTCAATTCACTAGTGACCTTGAGAGATCCTATCACATGTGCTGGCAATTGTGTAGCTGATGCATTTCCATACCAGGCACTAAAGCCCTTACATATTGGAAAAGTCATTTGGTCTGTTAGAACTCTAGAAAAATACAAATATTTCATAAGGACAAGTGGGCAGATTATTCTCAGGCTATTGATTCCACATTTTGGTCTGCTGAAAACCTGCTGCTAAATAGACCTCCCTACTGGAGAGGCTGAGCAAAATGGCCATTACAGGGAGAGACTCTGGGGATTTATTGATTGGACAAGAGAACACTAATCATGAAATAGCAAAGATTGAGCATGCTGTTGTGACTACTATTTGCATAAAAAGGTAACATTTCAGTGTTGGAAGCCAGATTTTTCAGAACATTAGCAGTAGTTATCCCTGATGGAGTCCTACTTCCTACATCCAGCACGGCAGCCAGTTCCCCAGGCTTCATGCTTTCCATCATCTAGAGAGCTGGGACAGCACACACACATAATGTTGTCTCTAAGTTAGCAAATACATTTATTACACTAGATAAATACTGAAACTAAAATTCATATCTCCAGCAAACCTACAGAATAATGCCTTCTCTTTCAAGTATACTTGAAAAAAGCATAAATTTTAGATTTTGAAATGGCTAATTGATTTTCTATTTGATTCTTGCATTCAAGAAGTTAGTTCAATTAATTTCAATCAATTTGTATAATCAAATTCTTGTAAACACTCCTTCTTCCTGATGTGGTAATTTTGTCAGTTTCAAGCATTCAAAACTCAAAAATGAGGAAGCTCTTAAAATTTTGCGCAAGACTAGACTCTTATATAGTTTATTCTTTTACAACAGTGTATGTTTCTTTACCCCTTTATCTTCCTGGTTTTTTTTGTTTTGGTTTGTTTTTATGCAGGTTATCAAAGATAGAGACTAAAGAAGTGGATTGAAATTTTCTACACTTTTTTTAAAAAGGGTGAATTCCTCACGTATTTATGTACCTCCAAGCTTTATGACTTTAAGAAAACACATACGAAATTACAGAATTCATTACCAGACTAGGCAAAACTTGGTAAGCTATAAATGTTTGTCACAGTATGCAATCCATACTTTATTGCACAAATGGATGCAAACTGCACTGATTGAGTGCAGAATACAGGATTGCAGGAGTTTCCTGTGCTCCTGTACACTTATGCATATATAAAGCAACCAGTTCTGCATGAATGTATGAAGACACTGCACATGACAAAGTTCCTGAAGTGCACCACAATTTTGTTATTAAGGCAGAAGTCAGAATGGCCTAGACTGAGCTTTTCTACCTGAGGGGCAAGTCTCTCTGATTACAGGCTGATTGTACCTAGTGCCTGAAGTTCTCAGTTCCTCACAGATGGGATTTAACAAGGTATCTCAATACCACTAGCTCCATGAAGTACTTTTCCAAATAGGCTCCTGAAAGACATCAGTCTCTTAAAGGCCAGTTTGGCCCGCTGAGTGGATTTGCCCCACATCTGATGAAAGGATTCAAATTGTCAGTTCAATAGGAAAGTCTTTCTGTTGTAGGGATGAAAAGCTCAGAGGACCTCACTCATGCTCAGTGGTCTCGTAATTAAATGTTATACACTTGATGAGCATTGCATTGCAATCCTCAAGGCTAATTTACATGTTACCACCAAAATGCCTTATTTTAGTTTGCTTGTAAAAATACTGTACAGGCATCATTGCATGTCATTGCAAATGGTTTGTATCAATGATGCTTGGGTGACTCTCAAAATTACTAAAAGCTGTACATAATTACTGCTAAAGAGCCCTGTACAGAACCAATAATACTTCCTCTACAATAGCTATTTTATGACTAAGATGGCTTTCCTGATGTGACTGACAGTGCTAGGATCACAAACAAGCAGCCTGCCAGCAAATAAAGGATAGCTTTTTTGGAAAACAAAGTTGTGTGATTCAATTACAGTATTACGTGTATAATTAAAGTGTATGTTGCTTTTCCAAGAGTTGCCTATAATTCAAAACAGTAAGACAGGGTGGGAGGAAGGAGAGAACAATGAAAATAGGTAGGAGCTAGTTGTAGGAATGCTGACAGGTATGGTGCAAATCTAAGCTATTTCCTAGCACATTTAAACGCTTTATGCTATAAAAGTTGCTTTTAGTGATTTGGGCCACGTGACTTACAGCACTCTTTACACAATGAATGAGGGAAAAGAGAAGCAGCTTCTTAAGACTCTGGGATCCATTTAGCACATACACTTTTATCAGTTTCTTGTTCTGAGGAGGTCATCCCGCAAATAACATCTCAATGCAGGCATATCAGATGGACTGAACTGCCATTTCTTACAATTCACTATTTCTTTAATACTTATTTGACTGACTTCAAAGCAACGCTAAAGCTTTTCTGCAACCATTTATTGGAATATATTAATAATAATAAATCAGTTTCATTCACTCGATTCCAGCTCTTGGAAGAATAAACAACCTTGTGCAGATGCAGAAGGGCAGAGAAATATTAGATGACTTACCCACAGTCTGCAGCAGGTGAATGGAAGAATTAGAAACAGAACCTCTGGCCTCTGGCCTTTCTTCCGAATCATCTTTCCTCTGTTTGTGCCACAGTGAAATGATTTTGCATATGTCCTGTCTCAGAAATATGAAAAATATATGCAATATGCAAAGCAGCCAGTTGGACTGCCTTTTGGAATATATCATCATTTATGAAAGGTGCATCTTGAAGCCTAAACAGATTGTGTGCAATTAATTGCAAACTGTCAAAGAGGCTACAGCACTTTACTGCCAATTTGTAAATAAAACCTAGTATGGAAAAGGACTTAGGCAAGTGAGGTGAGTGTGGATAAAGGAAAGGCAATGTAAAAATACAATGCAACACAATTTTTATACTCCGGCCTTTAAGAATTTTGCTGACCCTGTAAGAAAATGGTGTGATGCAGAGTCATTCGATGCAGCTAGGCTTCTCCATACGTGAGTATTTTACATAACCCAAATGGAGAAGTCCCCGCTAACTTGAAAATCTAAAACAATAAAGGAAGTCATCAAGTGCAAAAGCATATTTCTTATTAAAATCTTGATAAAGGCATAAGCATTTCTGCATCCTAAAGATGTGCTGAACAACGGTGGTGAAGTGTGGATCATTCCACATACAAGTGACTGCAAAAACAGCAGATTGCCTTTATGTCCTGATATTGACCCTCAAATGATCTTTGTTATAAATATGCTTATCCTGGTGGCTGGCCAATACCTGACTTGTTTCCTTATCCCATGCTGTCTAGCTCCCTTTGTGTCACTGCTGTTACCATCCTATATTTCATCGTTCCCCTCCATAATATTCAATAAATACAATATGTTTGGTGCCACTGCTGATCTGCTGAGCCAGTCAGTGGCTGGCCCAGTGACTCAGGCTTGGTCTCAGCTTCAAAAGAAAAATGATAATGCCTGTCTTTCTCAGTTTGAACCCCTCTGGTGAACAGCATCACAAATGTAATACAGACCTTCAGTAATTACTGAAACAGCAGTTTGTCACAAGCTGCTGGCGGCACTGATGGACAATCTGCTTGTGGGTATATGAAGGAATATGTAAGAAAATATGACATTTGTGACAGGCTTAACTTGGAAAAAAAATTTCAGGGGATGAAATGTGCATGTGGAGGCAGTGTAGATGGAGAAATAGGTACCCTTATTCATAGATGGCTCTCTCCACCTCACTGGTACTTAGTATATATGCAAAAATTACTCCAGTGTAAAAGAGAGTTTGGCCCATGCAGTAGCCACAACTACATGAAGTGTGATTTGTATCTCCTCTGAAGAGGAGATAAGTAGATCAAGTAGAGAACAAGCAGATTTGGCCCTTGAGGAAGAGCAGAACTGCCTACATATCCCAGTCACCCTCCACACTGGTGCCATTGAGAGGGTCCTAATGATGCTCAGTAAATAAGAAAATCCTTTCTCTGCTCCCCTGAGATTTGTAGCAAGCCCAGAGTTTACTGAAACATACAGGCACTTCCCTCAGCTCTGTGAACCTGAAAAAAAAATGGAAATCTGAAAGTCTGCTCTTCATGTGAAGCAATTCTCTTTATTCTTTTTCTCCCCTCATCTTGTAGTGCAAATACAGTTGCAGAAATGACACAAAACATCTGAATCCACAGATGGTGAGGTAAATTTGAGGGTCAGAGAAGATGAAAGAAAAAATGGACTCAGAGTCTGATAGACTTTGGATGGAATTTTACAGGGAATCAGCACTCCAAAGGGTGGGGTGGGGTGACCTGCCCATGCAGGGGAAATGCAGGCCCAGGTCACTGAAACATCAAAACTCTAGAACGGAGAGGAGGGATTGTGCTGCTTGACCAAAGCCAAATTAATAATGACGCTTCTTTTCACAGCTTAATAATATTTAAACAATGTTGCTTCTATTAGTGAACTGAAGACAGTTTGTTTTATACGAGACATATTCTCCCCAAGTTAAGGTATTTTATGCCTTTCAGTATTTTTTTTGAACTAGATTGCACTTGACTCTAGGGACAGAAGGTTTCCTTCAGAAGTCTTTGCTGAATTTATGGCACAAACAGCTATGTCCCTTTAGCCTTTATTAAGTCCAACTTACGAAATCTATGTGTCTGCATCGCTTGTATGTTATTTTATTCATCGCACTGCTGGAAACTGCTCGCATTTCACCAGAAAAGGCTCTCCAGTCTGCAGCTATTGCATTTTCCCTCTCGCATCACTCCAGCAAACTGCCTTGCAGCTGTCCTGTGGCCGAGGCTGGAGCGGAGCTGCTGGAGCCCGCTGGCCCCTGCCGCGAGCACGGCACCCGCGCGGCCCCGAGAGCTGCGGGAGCGGACATGAGCTGAGCTCCCCGGAGGTTTTGCCTGAATGAGTACTGGAGGGTGGAGTTCTCATTCAGAGCCACAGACAACTCTCTTAAAGTACTGGGGGCATTCAGAACGCGGAAATCTGCTATACTGCAATTTCAGAAAGCAGGAGGTGAACACCGGACATAATGACCTCTCCTCTTCTGACCAGCAAAGCCAAGCACAGTAATCTTTAGCCCTTGGCCATGTTCATTGTGCTTATTTTCATGTGCTGTGATGAATGCAAGAGATTCCTGTACGTAAAAAACAGGTCAATAAGCAGTATGGAATAGTGCTGGCTTACAGGTTTACCCTACAGTTACTAAGCTCATTGTTTCCAGCCATAAGTCATGAGAATTTGGTTGATACTCAGGGCTTTGCCCTCTCTTTCCCCTCTCTCAGCCACTGAAGTCATAATTTTCAACGGGAAATTGCTGAGTATTATCTTTATCTATAGTTGCCAGTGTCTTCAAGAGCTCAAGCCCTTTCCTCTTACTGCTGCCTCTGCAGGTGCTCCTGGAAAATGAGGAGGAGACCTCCACAGCCCGCGCTTATTGCCAGTGTGAACCCACAGGTTCCCAGCTCTGGTGCGGTACCAGTGTGTGCTGAGCAACACCGATGCTACCCTGGGATACTAAAGGGTATGTCATGTAATGCTTGTATGTCACAAAGATTTTGGAGGGGAGAACAGGGAGACCCTATTGTTTTCTTTAGATTTGCCTTCCTCTTTGTCGTTCCTTGACATCTGTCCCTCACAACAGACTGGTGGTGCAATGTGCACTTCTGTCCCCTGCAGAGGCTTTGCTCCTCTCAGAAAAGACTTCCAGAAGATGACCGACAGCACTGAAATCCCACTCAGTCTACTTGGTTTTTTACCAGCCCTACTCGATTGCTCTGCAAGAACAGAGAGGAATATTTTCCCTGCTCTCTGGAGTAAAGTCCTCCATTACCATGTCACGAAAGAAAACAGGCTGTTTGGTAGCTAAGGAAAAATGCTGACTTTAAAACTGAGGTAAGGCTCTATCATTTACGCTAATGAGCTCACTGGTGGGGAATTTGTAAAATTTTATGATAAAAAAGTAGCTGTAGTCAGTGTTTGATGGAATTTACTGTTTTACTTTTTTGCTGAAAATACGCATAACTACTAATAGCTTTCCCATCCAAACCTAGAAAGAAATAAATGCACTGAGAATTGTCCCATTAGAAGTTCAAAGATCTTGTAAGTAATCCATTATTTTAAAGATTTATTCTTTAACTACAAGTTGGTCTAAATTCTGCTGAGAAGGCTATAGACACTTTAAACCAGTTGAATAACAAATCAGTTACCCAGAAGTAGGAGCCCTTAATGAAATATTCATATCAGGATTTTAATTACTGGTAACTTATGGCTAGCTGGTAGTCATCATTGTCCTGTCAGATTTTGATTTCTGATGGAAGTGCGCCCTGGGATGCACGCTGGGGTTGCCCTGTGGATGGTTCTGAGCCAGATACTGCATGTCCAATATATGCAGTGAATTATCATACACTGTCAGAGCATCAAATGACAAGTGTTAAGGAAATCACCCAGCTACTGTAGATTACTAGGACCTAGATCATTCTGTTCAGAACGAGACTAAATGAGTCTGGCTGGAGAGAGTAACCCTGCTATAAAACTATTAAAAATAGAAGAAAACAAAGGGGTGAGAGTAAGCAGAGAGGAATGGATATGTGTCTAGCTGAAGGGCTGGAAAATTCTCACCATGTGGCAACCATATGAGACATGCATGACACTCCAGCATGTTTTCTCTCCCCTTCTGTTTGTTTGTGGTTTTGTTTTTTTGCAGCCTACCCACACCGTTTGAGGTGTTCAAACTCCACAGAGTCCCTAGTTCAATGCCTGTTAAAGCTGGCCAGAGATGCAACACAGTGCATGGGCTTCATTGTGTGTTACCACTCACTGCCGCAGGCAGACAAGAAATAAATCCTTGTGAAATACTGCATGTGCTGGTTGCACCCCTGCAGCCTTGTTTTCTACCTAGAGGTAGCTGTGTTTCGGCATTGGTGTCTCAGACACCTCATCCTCCTAAGAGTCGTGGTTTTGATTCACCACTTTCAGTAGTAATTTGGCAAGGGGTGCACTAATCTCCGAGCAGGAATAGCAGAACAGTAACCAGTGAACATAGAGACTTGCATGTGGGTTTACTGCTGCTGAAAAAAAAAGGACAGACAAAAGGGGAAAATATGAAGTGGATAGAAAAAAACGTATGGAAGGGATACAAGAGGGACAGCTGGTTTATGGGCTGTTAGTGATGTATTTTTTAACTCCAGGAGACCTACAAGCACTGTGAGTATGAGGAAACAAGAAAGGCGAACAAAATGGATCAGTGTGAGAGACTGCAAAGTGGCTGAGAACCTGGTCTTACATGCGAGTGATCACAACTACTATCATCTTTCAAGAACACATTGAGTTTTTCACAAAAATACTGTAAAATCCATGGTTCTTGAATCTCTGTCTTGATATGGCTCATTACAAGATTTGGATTTTCCAGTACCTAAAAGTTTGTGTCTACTTTTCTTTGAGAAGAGCAGCCACTAGAGGGAAGGATGCACATGGAGAAGTACCCCTCAGCACCTCTGGTGCTTACTCCGTCAGTAAAAAAAAAAACCAACAGAATTTTATCCAGCATTTGTAAGGTGGCCTAGTTTATCCATTCAGATAAAATATATTGAATGAGATTATTTTTAGTATTGCAGTTTCACCATACATTGTGAAACACAGCCAAAACTAAGGGCCAGGGAAAAAATGAAATCATTGGCTAAATTACACAGAGGAGATTGGATTACCTGTTCAAACAGAGCTCTTAATTCTGTGTATAAATAGAATCCGCAAATACAAGAGTACTGCAGTAAAAAATAAAGCCAGACAACAGCCCCTAATAACCCCTAATTATTAGGAGTTTCAGTTAACATTTGGATGGCTTTGGTCTTTAATTCTTTTTGAGTCTGAAGAGGCAGCATGACCAAGGTGCCCACATTTACAATTACAGCTAGCACACATGCTGTTCCAACCCATGCTGGCTTTAGCAGAGTGTTCTCTGGCAGATTGAATTGGGATTTTTGCCCTGTTAAAATATAATTACCTATCTGAATGGCGACTAATTTCCAGTTTGAGTTATTTATTTGTAACGATGCACTTGTTTTGACAGAGGTCTATGACAAGAAAAACAAATCGAGCTTCTGACCTTGGCATCATTGCTCACTTAGGAACTTCTTGTACCTGAAAGAAAGCCTGCTAATATCCCATCCAAGTAATGAATTGACTTGCATGTTATCAGTAGATATAACAGAGATCTAGCTGTAAATGAGACACTACTTAAGGTAAGACTGAAATCCAATGTTACCTTTTAAAAAAAGAGAGAAGAAAGGCTTGACAGCACTATACTACATACAGACAATTATGGTTGTATAAATCAGAATGTTTAATAGTTGCCTCAAGGATGGTGTTTTCAAATATCTTTAGCAGTGAGCTAATATACTTGCCCAGTTTTAAAGTTGTCCTATGTAATATATAAATCCATATATATATATATGAGATTAGAAGTCAAACACTGCATTGCAGGCAGACAATAAAAAGCAGCAGATGACATTATCCACAGTATCTTAATAAACTATGTTGTTCTTCTTCAAAAAAACCCATATCTGTGCAGTCCCATGATCCTTCAAGGTAGACAATTTTCTATTAATTTACTGCTGCAATCCCCACTTTGGTTGAGATTGTGTAACAGCTTCCCCTTTGACCTTCTGTTTGCAACTACCCATATCCATCAAAAATTCCCACTCTGAGACTGGTGTTCACCATGATCTGAAAGTGAAACTCAGGCCTTTTTTCTTCTGTAGGAAGGCAGGCACAATTAATTTTGGGAAGCAATATAGGTACATTTGATCAAATAAAATTACAGAATGTTTGGATATGAACATACGCAAATGATCACCTGGCAGTTGTTCTTGATGTAGACACCTGGGGAAGTATACGCACTCTTTAGGTGTCCGTGCTTCTGCTGAGTTTCACCCTCAGTGATGCCATCTTTCTCCTGCAACCACAAGTTATCAGGAGAGAATTCCCTGGGTCTGGTGGTGTTCTCCCCTGGCACCTGAACCACATCTGTCCTTTCTTTGCTGTGTACGACCTGCGCTGGCAGGCGTGTGGCACGGTAAGCTCCTGCGGCCTTTCTTAGTCTACAAGGTGCGGAACGTTACAGATAATTTCTGCTGGATGGCACCTTAACAGCTCATCTGCTCCTGCTGTGCACTCTCTTGCTGAACTCAGTCTGCTCTTTGTGATACTTTAATTGCTTGCTGTGGAAGCTGAAGGTGACACCATAAGCAAATCACCATAAATACAAGCAAACTTCTCTTAAAACAGCAAATCAGATGGTTGTAGATAGTGCACGGTATGGATCAGCAAGAGCTGTTTTGCTCTAAATCTTGTTGTCGCACATCTTCATACTTTGTACAGAATCCTGGCAGACGCTTGGGAAGACAAGTATCTTGAGTTTATATGGACATAGATAAATCCCTGAATTGCTTTTTGCTGTTTATACTTTATAAACTAATATAGCAGTGAACAAATTGCATTTTCAGAACCGTGAACAAACTCCATTTCATAAAAGTTATCCAGTTATGGGCCAGACCTTGCATTTCTTACTTAGGAAGGATTAAATCAAAAGGCAAGTAGTCTGTGAAAAGGTGGTTTTATAGAGAGCTAGCTAAACTCTTGATAAATTATTCTCTCAAAGAAAAAAAAGAAGGTTTCTAGTAGATTTATCTGTACTTGCTTTCAGAGAAGCTTATACTTGCCTCCCTTAGAGGCTTTCTTCACAAGTGAACCTAAAAGTTAAACGTGTAGTGAAATTGAGTTTCTAAGGATGATTTTTCCTAAAACAGGATTAAAGTTCACTGACAGTGTAATGCAGGGCAGGTAATGTTGCTGCTGGTCATGATTTAAACTGCTTTGTGGCTAAACTATATTTTTGGTTTCTACAGATAACAGTTGAGTACCTCCGAGCTTTAAATTTGCTTCTGTAAGAGGTGAAAACGAGGTTATTTTGGTTTCTCCATATTTTTCTTCTGGAGCAAAATAAGCAACCCTCCCATGATCTGAGCAGGATAGTAACCAGTCCTGAAGTGGTTCATCAAAGACCTGTGAGGATCTTTCCGTTATTTTTTTCCCCTCCAGATTACTTCCAAGTTGTTCATTTGGCTTCTTTTCTTCAACTATGAGTGAAACATTAGGGGGATTATACAAATAGGCTGTGGCCAATCTGTCAACATCAAGGTCATGGCTAGTTACTGTGCAATGGACATTTTCTCCATATCCACAACAGTATTTCTTAAAAGTAAGTATCAAAGAGCTCTGTTTGGCAAATACATTCGTTTCAGTCTAACATCTACAACATCTATAACAGTTTGATAATACCTTGATACTGTTCCAGTTGTATCTAATTACAGTTTGCCCTACTGTATCTCAGTGAAATTGATTAATAAGGCAGTTTGTAATTAGATGGGGTAATGTAATTCCTGGCCCTTTGTAAACATCTGGATTTGCAAATCCGCACTCCTAGCTTGGGAGCTCTCTGCCACACATCAGTAATTACGCCACGGTTTTTTATAGCAGTACCTACATCCTCCTGCTGAGTGTCTCTTTGTTCCCCATATGAGTCAGGGGCTGTTGTCAATACAGAGAAAATCAACATAACTGCCTAGCGCCGCATGTGACATTTAATGAAAATGAAGTAATGTCTAATTTGCATGGCTGGTGTTACTTTATTAAAGCCAGAACTGCAGAAGCTGGGTGCTACAGTGCCAGTCAAGTGTGCAAGACTGATAATCCATGGCAAGGCTGGTGTCTGGCATGGGAAACTTTGCATTCACCCCTTGCCTGCCTGCCCACCTACTATGTGAGAAACAGGGCTTCTGATAAAAGTGACAGATTTGTTCACTTTTCCAGGCCCGTCTGTCATTGTTCTTTCTGATAACTTCATCCTTCAGAGTTCACAAAACAAGCCAGGCAGCTTGGGGAGGAAAGCCCACCCTGCCTTCTCCTAGGGGGGTCACCAGAAAACATCAAGGGCAACTCCCAGCTCAGGAGGGAAACCCCTTCTGGATTCAAATCAGCAAGCTACAAATGAAAAACTCCATAGCACAAAAGAATTGACTTCTGTTGTGCGCAACAAGTATCTTAAAAGATGCATATGAATATTTTTGTACATAAAAAGAGCAATATATGGTTGAAGAACAGAGTCAATCAAGCATTCAAAAAGTTTAAAAGTGCAGAGCCGTGTTCCTTCAGTTTCTATTTCTCCATGTCAGTTTGCCAATACTGTCAAGGATGCAAAATGCTCATTTTAGTTGTCTTTTATTTGCTGTAGCCTTATTACAACCCCTTAGAACTGTTTAGAAATATTAATTATATTTTTAAAAAAGTTTCTGGTTCTGACTTCAGACTCAGTTAAGGTCAGCAGTAGTAACAAGATATAAATCATAAGCTTATGTCTCAAAGTAAAACACAGCACATCTAACAGGCTGTGGCTCCACCCACTCAGTTTTATCTCGTGTTCTACTTCTCAGGACAGTTTTGTTTCTGTTTTATTGCCTCTCCAAGTCCTTTCTGACCACTTCCCTTCCTCTGTAATCGTTTTGCCACTACACTGGTTCCCACAGTGCTTCCCTGATGAATGTCTTAAACAAAGTGCAGGGTATTTTGATCCTCCCTGAGGTATGGTGCCATTGGTTGCAACTATCCGTCCCCTCGGAGGCTGCCAGTACCAACCCACTGGCAAACTCCAGTACTTCACAGACCTCTGCCTGAAAAACTTTATGGGCGCGCATTTAGCTTAGCAGGGCAGTAATATGAATAAAGTTTTATTTGTAGCAGTTTTCAGAGAGAGATCAGGTTGTCAAGTAAAATCTTATGAATCACACAATTGGAAGAGTACAGTAAAATAAACTGAAGCCTTTACCAAAATTCATAGTGATTTGCACTTGAGCCTGGTTTTAGATGATATTCAATTTCCCAGAGAGGATGCTACAAACTTTATATAAGTTTTTACCTCTGAACACAAGTTTAACTTTTGCAAACAGCTCTGCCAGCTAGAAAATTATTTTCTTCCAGTGGTTTGTTTCTAATGGTTCATCAGTAAATCTCTTCTTTTGCAATCCCGGGTTTTGATTTTTTGACAGCACATCCAGAACGAACAGTGGTCAGATGTCCACCGAGACAAAGCAACCTTTGCACTTAAGGAAATAAGAATGACCCTAAACCCACGCTCCAGGCTGGAGCCATCCGGGAGCAGAGCAGGAGGCACCGGCACGGCGGTGCCAGGGCTGTGACTTGCCCCGGCAGCCGGGTGCTCTGACGGCCGCAGAAGTCTCTTGAGTGCTTTTAAAGTTTCTTGCTGGGGAAGGCTTGGTGGAGGCTCTCATTTTGTGGCTTCCCGGGATGCGAAAGACGCGGCTGAAGGAGGCAGCGGAGACGGGACACCCCGGGAAGGGGGACCCTTTGCATCCCTTCCCTCGGTGCGATGTCCGGCGCGGGGCGGAGGGGGCGGATCCAGCGGGCTCCGAGCACACCCGCTGATGCCATTTCTGCTCGGGGCCGGCGGCAGGCCTTTGCCCCGTTTCCCTCCATCCTTCCTCGCCCCGAAGCCGAGCGGAGACACGCGGCCCTGTCCCCGCTCCGGGCTCTCAGCCAGGCTTTGCCCGTCACCGCGGTCCTCGCCGAGCCTCCTCGGGCTCCTCCGCTCCGCGGGGGGGGCTCTCCCGCGCCGCGCCCCGCTCCGCCCCAGCCCCGCGCGGTGTCGCCGCGCCCCGGCGCTCTTACCTGCGCGGTGCGGTGCTGCGCGGCGCGGTGCGGTGCGGGCGGCTGCTGGGCACCTGCTCCCGCGCCCGCGCCCGCGCCGCCTAACAAAACCCGCGGCGTCAGGTGGCAGGAGACGGACTGCGCGGCCATTGGCGGCGGCGGCGCGCGGCGGGCGCCGGTTGGGCCGGGCGCGGCGGGGGCGGGCGCGGGGCGCTGACGGCAGCGCGGGGCCGGTGGGGAGGCGGGGCCGCGCCCGGCGCCGTCTTTGTGCTCGCCGGCAGCCCCGGCAGCGCCGCCGCCTCCCGCCGCCTCCCTCAGCCGCGCGCGGCGCGGCGGGCGGCTCCGCACCGCTCCGTTCCGTTACGTGCCGCCCCGCATTGCCCCGCGCCGCCCCGCCCCGCGCTATGTGTGCCGGCGCTCCCGTGCCTCCTCGCGGCCGCTTCCCACCCGGCGGGGCGCGCTCGGCCCCGCTTTGAGAGCGCGGCGGGGCAGGGAGCGAGCGGAGCGGAGCCGAGCCCGGACGTGCCGCCCGGCCCGGCGCGGAGCGAAGGGAGCGCGGCGTCATGCGGGGCCCGGGGCTGGGGCTGCTGCTGCTGCTGCTGGGCGCGGCGTGGCTGGCGTGCGGGCAGAACGAGACGGAGCCCATCGTGCTGGAGGGGAAGTGCCTCGTGGTGTGCGACTCCAACCCCACCTCCGACCCCACCGGCACGGCGCTCGGCATCTCCGTGCGCTCCGGGAGCGCCAAGGTCGCCTTCTCCGCCATCCGCAGCACCAACCACGAGCCCTCCGAGATGAGCAACCGCACCATGATTATCTACTTCGACCAGGTGCGACGGGGCTCCGGGCGCGCCGCCGCGGGAGAAGTTGCCGGGGAAGGTGGCGTGGCCGGGCCGGGGACGCGCCGCCCCGCGGGGCCCTGCCCGCGGGAGGGGAGGGGGGGGGGGCGCCGGGGGCCGGAGGGGGCAGCGGGGCTGAGGGGGCGGCGGCAGCCCCGCGGAGGTACTGACTGTGCCCTTCCCTTCCAGGTACTAGTGAATATCGGCAGCAACTTCGACTCGGAGAGGAGCACTTTTATCTCGCCCAGGAAAGGGATTTACAGTTTCAATTTTCACGTGGTGAAGGTGTACAACAGGCAAACCATCCAGGTCAGCCCCAAGCGCCGTCGCCTCGCTCCGCGGGAGGGAGCGGCCCCGGTCCGCGGCCCGGCGGGGACGGGGCCGTGCGGGCGGCGAGGCGGCGATACGGGGCAGCGGCGGGGCAGCGCGGACCGCCCCGGCGCTTCCTCGGGGCCGGTGGCCAAAGGGGCGCGCAGCCCCGCGGGCCTCCGCCCGGCCCCCGCCCTCTCGAGCCGTCCCGGGACAGGCGAAGACAGCCTGGCGGCCGCCCGCCGTGCCCTCCCAGCCTGCCCGGGCCCCCGGGCAGCCCCGCACCGCGGAGCGCCGGGGCAGCATCCCTGCACAGAGCCCCTGGCAACCGCGGCCCCGGTGGGCTCCTCACCCGCCCTTGGGTGGCAGAAGGTTTCGTAGGGGTTTGGGGTGCAGGGGGGTGTCTGTGGCATGGATGCGTTAACGAATGTAGCTCTGTATGTGTGTGCGTGTGCGTCTCCCCTACACAGGCCTTTTGCATGTGGTCAGTGCGTATGCACCTCCAGATAGGGCTAATAAATTACCGGCCTGAAGCCAGGTAGCATAACCTAGGCAGAAAATCTGTCTGTGTAGCAGTGCACGTTGCAAAGGTGAACGTACAGCTGTATAGCACTGTTCTGATGTAAGCAGCTTCGCACATCTAGCTTGGGCAGGTGGTGTGTTATTAATGTGGGGTGTGCAGTCCTGGGATCATTAATGTGAGCCGAGCAGAGCTTATTGACTGTGTTGTGGCATATTGTCTTTGCTGCCTAACAAAGGAAAACTACCTCTTGAATACACTTCAAACGTGCCGACTCCAGCGGCTGTGGCTCTGCTTCTTGCTGTCTCTGAGGTTTCGCATAAAGCCATCTTTCAATAAGTATGAGCAGACCTCTTTTCATAGCCTGAAAACACAGACACCCTATTGAAATTCTTCAAAATAGGATCAATGTCCTGTTTTATATGCACCGTGTGTTTTGATGTGGTTGCCTGTCTAAAACAGCAGTGAAAGACTTCTTCCTTTGGAGTACATACCTTAGCTGGGTTCAGTTTGATATTTCATTTTTATGGGGTTGGAGTTTCAGCTGTCAAAAGAGGCCCTTTCTTAACTAAGCATTTCGCCTGCTGGGCGAGCCCCGGCGGTGTCCTTGTCTGACTTTAATTGACGCAGGGCTTTGTTTTATCTTGCTCTTTAGGTGAGTTTGATGCTAAATGGGTGGCCAGTGATTTCTGCCTTTGCAGGGGACCAAGATGTGACCCGAGAAGCTGCTAGCAATGGAGTCCTGATTCAGATGGAGAAAGGAGACAGAGCTTATCTAAAACTGGAGAGAGGAAACTTGATGGGAGGCTGGAAGTATTCGACATTCTCTGGATTTCTAGTATTCCCACTTTAAGTCACTTCTCATCCAAGAAAAGAGAGTTCTCTTACGAATTCCCAAGTTGTAGCTGGATTTAAAGAGTCATGGACAGCAGGGACATTTTTCGTTCAAATATTAAAGAAGCTAAATCCTGCTTAAATTTATGTACATCTGCTTTGAAGAATTACTACTTATTTTTGTTGTGTTGCAGCCAACAGACAGGAGACTATAATTGATCAAACCCCCATTTATATTCTTCTCTCTCCTCCCACAAAATTAGTTCCCAACTCTGTGTCACTGGTGTAATCTGCCATCGTTCCCCCATGGTTTCTCCCTCACACAAGTAGACTTTAGATATCTTCATTGTCCTTACAGCATATTTTGTAGTTTTGTTTTTAAAACATGTTAATCTTGACTCTTTCTCTGAGTTTAACTTTAAAAAAAAAAAATATTAAAAAAAAGCAAAGTATTTTTGACTACGTGGATGCCATGTTGGAAGGGAAAATGCAATTCTTGCTGTGTACTTGCTGGCAAAAGGAAAAATTTCTACACGAAGAACTATTCACAGCCAAGGCTGACTCAAGTATTTCAGTATTTCTATGTAATTCTGAGTGATTGTGAAATTTAAGGCTGCTAAATGTTTTGATGCTTGTTTTGCTCTTGTACAATGTGGCCCAACTAAACGCCAGGACGTATATTGAACTTTTACTATTACTCTGTAATATATGTGTGAATATCGAAAATTAATTTTTTGCTTTAATTCAATAAAGTTTAAATGGGACTTTTATTTTTCTTAACCAGAAATAAGGTTTCTCAGTGCAGGTAGGCAGGAGGAGGAGGCTTGCCGCGGTCCTGGGGCCGCGGCGGTGTGGCAGGATCGGAGCAGGGGAGCCCCTGCAGCCGCGGAGCCCCGCCGGCAGTCCTGGCAGCCCAAGGGGAGCCGTCGCTAGGAGGTTTCCCGCCGACTCTGATATCCACTTATTTATAGCATTTAACTGTATTATATTCTATAAACGAGATCGCATTTTATACGGCCGTCTAAAAATACCTGACAATGTATACTTCGATGCTAGTATTATTTATTTGCTAGTATTATTTTGTTTACAGTCTTTCAAAGATGTAAATGCTATAATTTTTGCAGTACTCAAAGAGATTACTACTTTTATTAAAAGGTGCGTACGAGGATTTCGATTGTATCTAAACTTTAATGTGAAATAAACCGGTGAAACGTGCCCCTGGGCTCTGTGCGTGGCGCGGGGCAGCTCCGCGCTCGGGCGGCGGCGCCGGCGGATCCGTCCGAACCCCGGCTCCCGGGCAGGAATCGCATTAGGTCCGAGGGAGGGGGGGACTAATACGAGCACAATAAGCAACGGTTCTCGCTTTTTTTTCCGCAGGTTCCGCCCTGGGAACAGGCCCGCAGCCCCGGCGGGGACGCCTCACTGGCCCGGCGAGGGGCGGCCGGCGGGGCCCGGCGCCGTCCGAGCCGGGAGCGGCTGCGGCCCTTCGCTCCCAAGCGAAACGGATCGGCCTCCTGTCAGCACCTGCCGCTCTGTCAGCTGCGGGGGGCCGGGGCAAAACGCCTTTCCCCCCGCGGTCGCCGACGGGAGCATGTCGCGACTCGCAGCCGAGGAGACGGCGCGGTCCGGACCCGCGCAGCCACCGCGAGCAGCTGGCCGGGAGCCGTACGAGGAAACGACTGGGATTGATGGGGAAGGGTTAATAACAGAAGGCAGTCGGGTTGTGTTCACTTGGAGTGATAACCTGCCCAAGCCGCACCACGCATCGGATGCTCGGGGCTGCACGCTCCTCTCCCAGTATGAGACACTTTATTACTTTCCCCGGAGCCTGTAACAGCTGCGGCGCCGCGCTCCGCTCCCTGCCCGCACCCGGCGAGGCCCGGCCGCCCCCGCCCCGCAACGCGCACCCGCAAGCGACAGGGACGGGCAAGGCGAGCGAAGCCGCTCCCGCCTCCCGACACGGCGGCGAGAGGGCAAAGCGGGAAAAAAACCAAAACAAAGCAAAAAGGGGAAACAAAAATTACCGGGTTGCAAGAGAAACGACGGTGGTTCTGTGTCCCAACCCGCCCCGAGAGCGGCAGGGCTGCCCCGCTGGCGCCGCAGGTGCGCGGGCGGATGGTGCTGACGCTCGTCGTTTCTCTTTTTCCCTCCCCTCCCTTAACGCGAAGCAAATAAACCCGCCGCCTTCCGCTGAAAGTTTTCCCCTGGTCGTGAGAGTCTCATTAATATTGTGCAGCTGGAAATTACATTACCCCCAATCGCAGCAAATCACTGCTCTGCGGCTGTAACAAAACGCCGCCGCGGCTGCCTGGAAAACCCTTCCCTGCTCCGCGCCCGCGCAGGCCCGTGGCGCGGAGGAGCCGCCCGGAGGCCCCGGGCGAGGACGGCGTCGTCCCCGCTGCGAGGTAAAACCGCACCGAAGCCGCCACGGCCCTCGGCTGCCCCGCCGGGACGGGAGCCCCTTGCCTGCGCCCCGCGGGGCGGCCCAGCCCCGGGGCCTGCGCCCGCCCCAGCTTCACCGGAGGGACGGGCGGGTCCCGCGGATTCTCTCCGGGGGCTTCCCCGGCCGCGGCGTCTGGAAGCGAAGGGGAGCACGTCCCGGCGGCGGGGAGGGGAGGGGAGGGGAGGGGGCGTGTCGCTGCCGGGTGATTCACTTCAGCAGATGAACGGTGTTTAAAAAAATAAACAATAAGTGCCCTCGCCCCGGTCCCCCACGGCGGCCAGAGGGGAGGGGCCGGCCCTGGGAGGGAAAGGCCGCCAAGACGCCCTCGTGTCCGGCCAGAGGGAGCCGTTACTGCCGGACCTCACCGGGCCCGGTGCGCAGGGAGCGCCCCGCTGCCAGCGTTGCCCGGGCGGGGCCGGGCGGTCGCGCCGGTGCTTGAGGCCCCCCCCCGCCCCCCGGGGACGCAAAGCCAGCGCTTCGTTTCCGCGTGCGCTGCGCGAGGCAGCGCCCGCACCTTGCGCCGCCGCCCGTTTGCCGCCGCGGGCGGAAGGGGCGGGTGCTGTTGCGCCGGCGCGAGGCTCGCACCTGGGCCGGCGAGGCGACGCCGTTTCCCTCGGGGCGCGGTGCCGGGGCTCGACACCCGCAGCGCCCCGGGCGTTTTCCAGGAGGAGAACGGACTCTGAGGGGGCTTAGAGGACGAGAGAAACCGCCCCTGCGTGGTGTGGGTAAGCGTGCCAGGGCCGGCTCTGCCTGCCAGTCCTTGGATGGGCTCACCCGGCTGCTGAGGCGGCCCCGCGCCTGTAGGCCACGGCCTGCAAAATGGTGGCCGCGGCCTCCAGGTGGGCCGGGTTCCGGTCATCGCCAGTCGGGTTGTGTGGAGGTTGGGGTGGGCAAGGGACCGGCTGGGCAGTGGCTGTCCTCGGCTTTACTTGGAGGCCTCACCGCTACTGGTGAGGAGCGAGCAGGAGCCGCGGATGGCAGCGGTGTGCGGCCCCTCAGCCGGCAGGCCTGAGGCCTTTTCTGCCCGCAGCACGGGGCCCTGGCCTGCAGCCTCTGCCCGGCTCCCCTCGCTCCCTGCCACCGCGGGTTCCACGCTGTGAGGCCGCATCTCCCTGGGGCTCCCGCAGCCTTGTACACAGCCCTGCAGCCATGGTACCCTTGAGCCTGCTCTTGGGCAGGGGTCCACGCTTGCCCAGGCCATGAGCAGCTACTGCTCTTTACGTGGCTTTAATGTGGTTTTTTTTTCAGTCGATGTAAGTAATGTCTGGTTGAATTTATTGCTGATTAGTGTTGAGCATCAGTTTACACAACAAGAAATTATGTTTTGTTCAGTTCATTAGCATGACTAGGGTTTGGTTTATGAGCATATCACTAATGGTAATGACCAGAGTTGATTGATTTCTAATGTGAATATAATTACACGATGTAGGGGAATTAAGGGAAAAAATCCACATTTTTAATTGTTTGGTTTTTAGGGAGTTTGTGTGGGGGCGAGGGGGTGGAAAGGGAGAAACAAACCAACCATTCTGCACAAATTATGTGAATGTAAAGATTAATAACTCCAGCAGGAGACTGTGAGTTTAGTCCAAAAGAAGAGAAAGTCAAATGCAGTTAACTTGGGGAATAGTTAATGCACATTCGACAGTGCAAAACATAAATTTCCCCTCTTCTACCCCCCAGGTACAGCTGGAAGCCCAGTAAGTTCACTTGGAAGAGGCCGTTCCCAAGGAGCTGGCAGAGGCAGGGCTTCGTGCATGGCCGGGCTGCCGGCTGCCTCCAGCCCCGCCGGCGGCTGCGCGGCGGCTGGCTCGGCTCGGAGGCAGAGCCGCTGCTGAGTGGAGGGGAGAGCTGCGCCTTCCTCTGGGGTCAGCGGGAGCAGCTCATTCAGCTGCAGGATCTTGTACAGCAGCGGCAGTGCCGCCCCTGGCAGGGAGCACCTTGCCCGCCCCGCTACCCTGATTCTTTCTGGGAAGGGGTTTCGGAGACCAGCAAGTGCTGGAGAGCCCTGGCTGGAGCAGGGTGAAGGGCTGCAACAGGTAAGGGGAGCAGAGCGGGACAGCCGCCAGATGGGAGTTTTAGAAGCTGGAAGGGGACAATACTGTGAGAACTGGGGAGAGCAAAGGGGAAGCAGCTTGTGTACCTCAGCTGTGTTTCGTCTGTGTTCTGTGTCCCTAAGGGTGACCTCTGAGACTGTCCTTTCCACTTAAATGGAAAGGTGATCTGGGAGGGGAGTGATCAGGGCATTTTACTGGAGGCATCTCCAGTGGCATGTGCAGTGGGAGAGAGGGAAGGCTCAGATTCTGTGGGGACCCCTGTAGCACAGTGATCCCAGGGGTGGGGGGGGGTTGCAGAACTCATTTTCTTGCCTCCCTGAGGAGAGTATGGAGTATACTCTGCCCCAAGTGTTGCCAAAAGGCCTCACTTGCTGCTTGCCTTCAAAGAAAAGAGGCCTTGTTTTTTGTGGACACTGAAACAAGCTGTGTGCCTTGCTGTGGGAGGAGAGGGTTTGGGCAAGGCTGGCAATAGCCAGTCCCTGTGTCTTGGGGCATTGCTCCTGTGTGCTCTGAATGCTGGAAACAGAGTGTGGACCTGAGGCTGTGTTGCCTGCACTGGGGGTGTCCGAGTTAGGTGTGTTCCCCTCACCTTCCACTAGCACCTCCAGGCTTCCTAGGATACAGGGCAGCAGGCTGCCTCTGCTCCAGTGGTCTCGAGTCAGTAGCAGTGTTGATCACAGCGTAAGCAGCTGTGCACATCTGGGTGCAGAGCTTTCTCCCTGTCCCTTGTGGCAGCTTGGAGCCTTCTGTTACTTTGTACCTGTGTTGGTAGGGAGATGTGGTAACAAGCTGTTTAAGTTTCACCAGTTGCGTTTAGTTTCTTGTGGTGTGGGATTCCTAAAATGAAAGAGTTGCTGTTCTGAACTCAGGACATGTCTGAGGAATTTTGCTTAGTGGAGTTGTGGAGCTTTTGGAGAATGGTCGTAGCATTGCATGGTGTTTAAGACTTGCAAAAAGATTCCTTTGGGTCTTCTACCTCTTTTGCCTAGATCACTAACAAAAATGGATTCAGTGTCTTGAGTCTTTCCTGCTGCTCCTAGCACTCTTGTTATTAGTGACCTTTTAATTTTTATTCTGCCGTGGTGTAGGGAGTCATACTTATTTATGTTGATCTTACCTACATACCTTCTCTCGTGTGCCTCCCTGCTGTATTTTGGGGAGTAATTGTAGTTGGGGTAAACTGTGAAATTCTGTTAAGCTATCAGAAGAAAGAAGACCAGAGGAAGAGATGTTGGAAGAGTTTGAGAAAAAAGACGACAGAAGGTGTGAATAATTGTCATTCATATTAGTAATTTATGTTGTGTGCAGTATGTTAGAAGAAATATCACTGCATCAACTTAAGTTACATTTCCAGTTGGAAGTGTTGAAAATTTACTGTCAAAGACATCTAGCAATAGTGCTGTTTTGGTTTTTTTTTTTTTGTCTATTCAAGGACTAGAGGGTCCCAGGAGCTCTCCTGCTTTGTTTGCAGTTAAAGAGTTGTTCAGCTTATAGTGGAAATTCTCATTTCATTGTTATATTTCATGCTAATATTTTAATACACTTTTGATGTTTTGGGTATCAGGGTCATTCAAGTCAGGGCCATCCTCCTTGAGCTGCTTCTATACTGACGGTGTTTCCAATTTTGCCAGTAGTAAATAACCCTTGTTAAGAGAAGAAATATTGTAATAAAACTAAACATAATCCTGAACCCTTTCCGTTAATAAAAACTCCATGCCACTAATTGCATGATAGTTGTTTTTGGTGTTGCTGTCACCAAAGCAAGTCAATGTTCCTCTTTCCGTTATCAAATAAAAATGCTGACTCTTAAAAAAAAATCTTACAAACACTTCATATTGCTCACTGTAATAGTTCTTTGCTTCAGAATTTCATGTAAAATGCTACAGGACATCGGTCAGGCTGCCTTATCCACTGACCTGGTAAAATACCATCCCAACGGAAAGAATGGAGAAGCATTTTGCTCTTGCCCATGCATGTGGTACTGTTCCTGATGTTGTAATTGCTACAATCTGGTCTACAGAACTTGAAATTTCAAGGGTCAGTTTTCCTTCCTACTTTGATTCTCCCCAAATTCTTGGGCATATATTCTAAAATTATTGACTGGCATGGATCCATAACTCCCTTCTAAGTGTTTTTATAATTTCTTTACCTGGGTTTGTATTTCCCAACTGTCAACAGAGCTGAATTTCCGTATGATTCTGTCTGTTAAGGTGTGGGGAAAGAGACACTCTTGATGTCTGTTTTTAATCTGGTTTTATTGTTCCTTTGCTGTCTCCTTTCTCAGTGATTAATCTCACTATTTTAGTCTTTGAAGAGCCTTTCCAGAGGTTTGATTGTTCTTACAAACCAGAGGATTACAGCCTCTAGTTTTGAAATGCCTTTTTTGAAGCAGCGGGAGCAGTTCTATCCAGAATAGTCAGATGAGGCTCAGTAGTTATTATACAGAAATACTAATTGCAGAAATACTGATACTGTTAACAGAAATACTAATTCAGGTAACTTTGCAGTTTGTCATGTGTCCAACCTCTTGCAGTGATGTATTGAGCAAAGATCTTCACCGGCTTTCCTGCAATATTCCTGTATCCTTATTGTGGCTTGATTAACCTAATCGAGAGCTCTGCTAGTAATTCACCACCGTTAATATACATAAACGTACCAGCTTTGCATTTAGCTTACCACATTCGTGAAAAATTGCACAGCTCTGACCAACCTCAGAATTAGTTTTCCCAGACTGAGCTAAGACATTGCTGAGTCTTGAAGCACTGCTTTAACATTTTGACCTGTGAAAGTCATATTTATTTTCTTAATATACGTAGTGGAAAGACTTCATTGGTTGGGAAGGGCTCTGACATGCATATGTTGAGAGAAAAATCACCTTCTCTTTATAATAGGAAGGCGATCTCTCATTATTGAAGTAGAGGTGCCAGGGCTCAGTTTTCAAGATATGGTTTTAAATTCCAGTGAGTCGTTAAATGAGATTTTTCTGCTGACATAAATTTGAATAGCTGTGTTGCAGTACAAATTCTTGCAACTTATTTTGCCTGTGGGATCTTACAGCAGAAGCCAGGAAATACTGTTGTTACAGAAATATGTCCCAGTCCTAACCTCAGTTGTTGGAAGCAGCAAATATACTTGTGCAAGACAAAGATTATTTGGATAACTAGAACTTTGCAAGAAACATGTATTTCTTCTTCATTTTTCCTGTGACCTTACATAACACAAGTGACTTTGACCGTGTTATTAAGATCATGCAAAAATTCTGGATAACTGGAAGCATTTAATAATTTCATTGGCAAGCACATGGTAGAAGGCGGCAGTTGTCCAAAAATCATGGTGGTTTTTTGAAAGTAACTGGAATGTCACAGGGTCAAATCTGTGCAGCATGATCTGGTGATAGTTATGTTAAGTTTCATCAGACTAGGGCTTGGGGTGCTATTGTGGTTTAACTGCAGCCAGAAACTGAGCCCCACATAGTTGCTGACTCACTCACCCTCGGTGGGATGGGAGAGAGAATGGGAAGGGTAAAATTGAGAAAACTTGTTGGTTGAAATAAAGACAGGTTAATGTTCAAAGCAAAAGCTGTATGCGCAAACAAACAAAACAAGGAGTTTGTTCACCACTTCCCAGGGGCAGGCAGAGTCCAACCATCTCCAGGACACCAGGGATCCACAGAATGGTGACTTGGGAAGAAAACGCCATCACTCCGGATGTCCCCCCCGCTTCCTCCTCCAGCTTTATCTGCTGAGCATGACGTCATATGGTCTGGAATATCCCTTTGGTCAGTTGGGGTCACCTGTCCCAGCTGTGTCCCATCCCAACTCCTTGTGCACCCCCAGTCTACTCACTGGTTGGGTGTGGTGAGGAGCAGAAAAGGCCTTGACTCTGTGTAAGCGCTGCTCAGCAGTAACTAGAACATCTCTGGATTATCAGCACTGTTTTCATCACCAATTCAAAATATAGCCCCATACCAGCCGCTGTGAAGAAAATTAACTCTACCCCAGCCAAAACCAGCACAGGTGCGTAACCTGTTCTAGTTAGGTGACTAGCTTTTCTTACTTAAAATACTTACACTTTATTAGAGACACAGAAAAAGAAGAAAACCAGTTAAAAGCATTGAAAACCAACATATCACGTAAGGTATTAATTTGAAGAGCATCCATTACTATTTTTCTTGAAATGATAGATGGTTTTATAAAGAAAACCTCTTCCCTCTGTCCACCAGCCATCTTTCAGGTGGTTCTGAGGATTTGAATACTTGTCCTATGAAGTGCATACAAAAATGCGGTGAACACAGTATCAAAGAAGGAAATAATGGTTTTTGATTCTGACGCATTTTTGTGTCTTTCTACAGCTGAGGTGGTCATAGTATAAGATAGTGTTGGCTCCTCTGAAACCACGCAAGCTGATGTTGGGGTTCTCTAGGCCAGGTAGGCAGTGCTCACAGGTTCGGTCATGACTGCTTTGTGCTAATAGCAGCGGTAATGCAGCCAAATCCCTTTGGTTTTGCTTCAGCAGCTGGGAAGATGAATGAGATGTGTACAACCACAGATCAACTGCAGAATGATAATTTTAGTTTAATGTTTAAGCATTTTTTTTTAATGTTCCCCTTATTGTAATCTGTTTTGAGCAAAGCTGGAAGATGTTGCAAATACAATGTTGGGATGTCGTGTCTTAAATTAATCTAAATAGGAGCTGGTCCAGTGAGTGCAACTAATGTCAGCATGTTCCAAAGAAGGGAGGACTGTTTATTCAGGCTGACTTCACATGTATTCTCTTAATTTGAAGTTGTGTGAACGTATTTTATATTTTCCAAATACATCTGTCACATCCTGCCTTAATGGTGACAGCATATCGTACCGCACTGGGTTTCTGTCTTACTGTATCTACACTAGTGTCTAATGAATACATCTGCACAAAGACTGTTGTACGTAGTGCAGCTCAGTGAGTTTCTGTCTGACGCAGACACTTCTCAGCGTTTTACCTCTGCAATTTGTGGAAATTTCCCTCCTGTTGCATTGTAGCCAGGTTGCAGCTAATCCTATGTCTATTCTTGGGGTCAGAGAAAGAATGCAAGGCACTTTTTCCTTCATCTGTGCAGCAGGAAAGCATTTTTGCAAGCGTGGAGCAAAGGGACTACTACATGGTAGAAAGCACTAAGCACTTCAGAGCAAGCAGGGTAAGGTCTGGCCGTACGTGACCAGGAGATTGTAGGGGAGTCCTAAGCCCTGTGCCACAGCAGTTTACATCTGTGCCTGCAACACTGGTAATGTGCTGTAGCAATACGGTCCTTTAGATCTTGTGATACTTTTTGTACATTCTTTCTGTTGCAGTTGCATGTCTGCCGAGTTTCCTCTGCAAGTTGTGCAGCTTTTCAGTTTTAATTGGTTTAGTCATCTTTCTTCTCATAAAGTACTTCAGTGTTGCCAATCAGGAGGAGACCCTCTTTGCTGTGTTCGTGCCTGCCTCCTTGTGTTCCTGCTTCCTGTCATTTCTGAGATTAACTTAAAATAGTTTTTTTTCCTTTAGTAATCTTTCCAGTTCTCTTTATTACCTTTATAGTTTGTTCATGCTGTGCTTTTCCTTTTCTAACTTAATTTTTTTTCTTGTTTAGAAGAACCCTGTTGATATACAGTATTAGGATCTCTGCTGGAAACCAGTAATATGTTAATTCTGGCTGAAGTATTGGCTACCCACATCTCTTATTGGTTCCTCAGGAAACGCTGGAGATAGATACTGATATATATAGTTACTCAGTTGAGAAGCCTACAGTTTTGCAAAACACTTAAGAACGTGCTTGATGTGAAAAATATGTTCATCCAGTTGAAAGCAACAAGGTGCTTCATGTTTGTAAAGCACTTAAGCATAAGTTTACCAACCATGTATGCCTTCAGGCTATATAATAGAAGTATGAGGGTTGCTTTATTTTTAAACCAGCAGATAAAAGTATCCTTTTAAAAATTGGAACATTCTTTTAGAAGCAATCACAGGCAACAATCAGCTACTTTCATCGTGGATCTTGACAAGATGGCAAATGTTGTATATTTGTGAAGAAAAGACAACAGATGTGAAAGTTTTTGTGTTTACATTTAAGCCCCAGTTAGCAAGTTTGTTTCTTTGACCAGTAAATAAGTTTATCAAACATTGCTTTATTGACCCTGGTTGGCATACTGCTGTGTTGTGAAGTACAGTAACAAAAATAATGAAAAAAGTTTGCTCTGGATTGTAAACCTGTGCGATAGTTGAGGTTTGGATTTTTTTGTGTGTGTCTGTTTTACAAGAAGATAAATTGTACTGCTTTTTTTGGCTGGTATGGCTTTTTCTGTCACCTATAAAGGATAGGACAATGGCTCTTCCCTCTCCCAGTTATGCATGGTGTAAGAGCTCAGAAGAATTACCCTGTTGGTAGTGCCTTAAATAAACGTCCATCCGGGTTCATGACTGAGCATGAAGTTTCTCATGGTTCAGCATTTGATTTTACAAAGGAGGAAAATGCTTCTCGCTAAGTGATAGTGAAAACACAGTAGGAGGTATTCTGTTCAGGGAATACAAGCTATTGTCCTACCCTTGTCCAGAAAGCAACATACATCAAACAGGAGATGTCTTCCTTACATTCTAGCTAAATCAATGTTATTTCTTCCAGAATGCTGCTGCTTCCATTCCTAGAGATAAAAAAACATAGCTTGCTGTCAGTAGATAATTCCTCCTCTTGGGCTTTCTATCCTTGACCAGTAGAAGTTTTTTTCTTTTGTAGGCAAGGAAGACTTGCTTTATTCCTGGAGGATTAAATTGCCTCGTTGGCAAATCCGGCTCACTGAAGAAACAGAGGAGGAAGAGTAGATAGGGAAGAAATAGAAAAGAAAATAATTTCAGCATATCTTTATAGTTTCCTGTTTTTAGGATGTCAATTACTATCATATATCACAAACTTGTCATACCTTGGGATATTTGTTCCTTTTTTTTTTTTTTTGATCCAGTTGTGCATTCCCTGGGAACAATTGCAGAAAATAGTGCCCTTTTCAGCTTCTTTAGGCAGCACTGCACCTTATGCTACAGAATGGCTGAGAACGGTAGATTAAGGTATTAAGAAAGGTAAATTATGTTAAGAAAGGTGTATTAAGATGTGTTCTAGAACTGTGGGTTCTGATCTAACTTGGTAACACTCTTTTTGATGAATGCAGAGTGCACTGAGTTACTGTAAACATGGGTTTTCCAAAGTGGTGTACAGAAGTAGAAAGAAGGTTAATGAACTGATATTAAAAAAAACAAAAAGAAAGAAGTTGCTTCTCTGATTGACAAAAAAGGTCTGCAGGGAGTCAGCCAGGCTGCTCCCAGGTGAGGCAAGCAGGCTGTGGCCCGTGGTCCTGGGCAGCGGTTGGTTATTGATGGCTGTATTAGGCGTAACGATTGCTGAGAGACAGCTGCACTGTGCTTACCTCTCAGCGCTGGTATTTTGCCTCCACAGCAGTCAGACTTCAGAGTACCAGGAAAGAAGGGAAGCACTTATTCACAGAGTAACATCAACTTGCAAACTTTAGTTATGGATCTTCAATTTTCTCCGTGATGTGGAGACTTTCCTTGGAGCCCAGGGGTTCATCCCACCCTTGGAAGGATGGTGCAGGTCCATCGCTAGACCCTGTTAGTGCCTGCGTGACCTTCTGAGAGCAGCTCCTGCCCCGGAAGCTTTGCTTTCAAGTTTCAGCATTGGCTGCAGCCAGAGAAACTTTTTCACAAGGGCTCCCAGCTCTCGCTGTGAACAGAAGACAGAGGGTGGATAATGAATAGAGCTAAAAGGTGAGAGGTGTCTTCTAGTTCAGTTCTTCCTCGGTCAAGTTCTCCCCCCTTGATCTACTTAGTTCTTACGTAGAGTCAGTCTTGTATTTCCTTTCAATTAGAGTTCCATCCTACTTTTCTGTCCCTTCCAGTTTGTGCAGTTTAATCTTATCTCAATTCTGTTTCACTTGTATTTCTTCTTTGCTTTCATGACTCAGGACTTTTCTTCCTCTTTTCCTTCATGCTATGTCATTTCTTCTGGCTGGAACAGTGTCCTCTTTTACTGAAAGGAAACATCAGTCCAGCGGGAGGGTTAAAGGAGATTTTAAAATAAATTCATAGGGAGTCTCAGCCCTTTGCAAAAACTGAAAGAAAATGGCAGTGAGTTTCAATTACAGTGAGCTTTATTTCTGTAAAGTATAATGTAATTCATAATGTTATCAGTATCTATAAAAGCATAAAGAAAAGATAACAGTAGGAGCTACAAAAACATAATAAAATCAAAAGCCTTATAAAGAGCATAAAATTACATTTCAAAATACTGTAGGAGGAAGGGCCTGAGCCTCACAAATTACAGGCTCTTCTGGAAGAAAAAACAGCTTTAGCAAGTGCTAAAAGTGAAGCCAAAAGATGGATGAAGTTCCCCAAATCAGCAAAAGAGAAGCTTGTCTAAAATAATGACAAACTTTCTTCTGGGTAAAGAAGATCAGAGAAGCGCTGTCAATTGGACTGTATTGCTGAGAGTGTTTAAACAAACAGCCTCTCAGCTTTCGTTTCAAACTCTTCCTCTCGGTCTTCAAATAACAAAAAAAATCCCGCAAAACTCTACAAAATATAAATGTAAAAAATTTCCAGTCAAAATAACAGCTTCTTCTTTAAGCTTACATTGTTAGAAGTTAGATCACAATTTCTCTTCCCCTATAATGAATGTGATTAAAATTATAGGGATTTCGTCCCAAACCATCTTGAAAAACAAGTAATGCACTGGAGAATTAAATCGATAAAAGTATTGCGTGCTCTACTCTCAACACTGCATTTCATACCAGCTGCAGCGGCTATTGACAGAGTAAAGATCTGGATGGCCTCAGTCCCTTTTCCCCAAAATGGAGCTGTTTCTGCCACCGGTGCAGACCTGCAGCTTCACGTGGGCACAGTGCCTTGAAGGCTTATGACCTTTTACTTGAAATAAAAGCAGAACTGAATGAGATTTTGATGAGAGAACATCAATATAATATCGACAAGTTACATTGAGAGCTGCACCACGTTTAGTTTCTTTGTCAAAGGTATGGTTGCCATTATTGTGCCCCGAAGATTATTTTCAGGTTATTGGAATCTGCCTTAACTTTAAGTTTCTTTGCAAGTTTATTTTATTGAGGGAAATGATGATTTACATCAGTTCTCATGTGTAGGATCCTCCACTTCATTGCGTAACACAACTGTTACCTTAGATGTTCTGCCTGGGGCCTGCGCAGCATTATGGTTCATTTCATATGAAACAAGGAAAGCTTCTTCCAGTTACATGGCTAAACAAGTGACGCAATGCATAAATCTTTCTTCTCAACTTGCAGAAGAAAGGTTGCTGTTTCCCTCTTCCCAGTTAACTCAACTGCTTTGGCTCCAGGGCAGACTCAATTCGGGAAGTGATGAAGAAACCTTGGACAAAATGGATTTTTAGTTTTCCTGTAATCTTGGAATGATCCTGAGTCAGAGTTGTTAGCTTGTCCTTGGGCTTAAATGCCTGCTTTTTTAGTTTTGCTAGTAGAATGTTAGGCACCTAAGACTGATGCGTGTAACTAATATTAGGATATTCAAGACTTTTTTCCTTGTCAAATAGACAAATTCTTAGTTTGGCATTTCAGAACTCAGATGTTTAATTTTGCTGTTGGGTTTTCACAACACCATCTTAGTTAAGCTGATTCCTTTGTGTCTGAGTAACTTCTAAATGTTATTCTACAGAAACGGGGAAATTGGAGGTAGTCCCAGGCTAGAGAAGTAGAGAACAAAATCTGTGGCTGTTCCCTGATAAGCCCTGGTGCGTGTGGGCGGTCACTGTTTTCAGCCCCACAGACCCCTGATGTAATCTCGGCTCTTGCGCAGTGTCACCTGCTAAGAGGAACTGCTCCTGCAGAGTTCTCTTAGCCGTAATAAGGTGCATGTTGTATACGAATAAAAAGAGCTCAGCTTTATTACGTGGCTTGCATGCCTGGTAATGAATAGAGGGAAGGCACACTCCTTCACGAGCAGCAAAATTTAATATAGTCTCATCCTGGAGTTGCACCTGTGGGACTGAAAGTTTATCTCAACATTCCAAGGGCAATAAAAATCTAAATTTAAACTCAAAACATCTTACTGGGGCAAGAGTACCCAGAGGCTATGTACTATTCAAATTTTGTTTAGGTCATAACTGCTTATGTAAAGTTAGTTTATAGCAGCTAGTTGGGCTTTCTGTTTTTGAGCAGCACCTGTATTACTAGAAGAGATACAGCAAATGGAGGGGATGCATCTGACAGTTCAGCTCTGATTTACTGTTGTGTTTAATTCATCTTCTTCCTGCTTAGTGCACAGCTGTGTGAAGAAGTCTGTAGCTCTTAACCTTTGTTGTGCAGACACATTTAAATCTATTCTAATTTATTCCCATAGTTAGACATCTCAGACATTTGGGATTTAAGGTAAATATGAAAGGAAGAGGTGAAGAAAATAATGGAAGGGCTGGCGATAGCAAGTAAGCTCCTGTTAACTATGAACACAGGTTGGAAAGACTGAACATAAAACATAACCAGGTGCTAGCCAGTGGGCTCTGAGTTCAGAGTTTTACTGGTCTACTGGTATTGTCTTTGCTTGTTGATTTAAAGGAGGGGATGGGGAAAGGAGAAGCTCAAAAGCTATTTCTGCCACATGAATATGATTAAGATAGCATAAGGAAATCAGATGGAAGTTTTCCCGGGGTCCCATGAATGATGTTGTGGCAGAGACATCTGAGAAGCACTACATGAGATTATGAGTTGACACAGTCAATATCCCAAGACCCTTATTAGCCTCTTCCTTCTGGAAAGGGTGTGACTGTTGAACGTAACCACCCTGGGGAAGAAAAAGGGGTGTAGGGGAGGGTAGTTTTGGTGAGAGAGCTCGAAGGGAAGCAGTATTCTTGCTTAGTGCCATTTTCCATCCTGCTTTACACGTAAGCATGCTTCCACAGGGAAGAAGTGAAGGAGTGCAGGTTTAAACCGAGTTGAGCTTAATGTCACAAACACTCTCAGCATTGTGGCTTGTAAAGTCCATCAGCCTGACTTAGCAGAATTGAATGTTTCGAGTTCTCTTGGAGCAGATATTGATGTGAGTGACCATGGGACAAGAAAAGTGCTGGCTCTCTGGCTTTTGTGAGAGAAACTGCAAATTTCCAAACATTTAAAATACAGTTTCTGTGTTACTCTTTAGGTAATCATGAAAGTTACCAGCATGTGTTTGTTTAGTCTCTGTTCATTCTTTGAAATAGTTGTTCAGAGGGAAGCATATCTTTAAGGCATTTGACGTGATGACAAAGATTAGGAATTACAGTGAGTCAAACTAAATTACATAAAAATACCTCTTGTAATTCAGGAATGGTCAAAAAAATGTTTCAAAGTGTTGGTAGACTAATATGCATACGATGTAATGTCCAAAGCTGACAGTCTCTCAAACTATGGATAGGTAGGCAAAGAAAATAGTTGAAGAGAAATCCTTCCCTTTTATAAGTGTCAAGGTACATCTACAAATCACCTATGTAAGTCTCTTGATAAATGTTCCAACTTCTTTTTGTTTCTTCTGCATCTTAACTGCCAGTCCCCCTTTTCAGCTCCTGTTTATGTACCATTTGTCAATTTTACCTGCCTTCCCATTTCTACTTAGATTTCCTTTCACCTTTTGATATCTGCTTCACTATGATATCTTTCGATATCTGCTTCACCTTTTGAATTTCCTACACTTTTTTAATTTGCTGGCATTTGGCCATTAGGATTGCCAATGTTTTTTCAGTCCCTTAATAGTCCCTTAATACAGTTAGAGGGTCTAGTCCGTTGTTGTTTGTGCACTGAAATTCCCACTAGTCAGGTTTCTTTTTAGTGGGCAGAGGTGCAGGGTTTCCTCTCATTTGTTTTGTCCAGGCTCCTGACTAACAGAGCCACAGCTGACAGCTTTCCAGAAAACTGAAATTACCACATACTTTCTTCTTTTCCTTGGCTATCCCACTTCACACATACCACATTCAAAGTTTTCTCATTAGTTTTATTGCAGTGTTTTAATAAGATTGTCTTCGCCAGTACAGCTTTCTAGCCATGAGGAAATGTTAGATATTCCTAAGATGCATGCATATGTATTTCCACAGTACTTACCACCTTGATCTTAGAAGATAAATATGTATTACTCAGTAGAACTGTTACTTCTAACCATGGACATACTAGAGCCTTTTGAACAAAATGTTGCTGGTTTGGATTACGTTAAGATTGAACGGATATCTAGATGTTTCTAACATTTCCCATATTTATTTAGATATTTATGAGAAAAAAAGATTTTTGTTTCTTTTAGTGTCTTTTACATGCGTTATTTTTGCTCTGACCCTAATTGTCTGGGAGCTATAGCAAATACAAATTTTTAAAGAAATGAAACGTCAGTTACAGCCTTATAAGCTTCTCTGGGGCATAGCTGCTTCCTCTAACTCACTGAAGACGTTGCTTTGGGAACAAAAAATGAATTTGTTCTCTGTGGCACTTCATTATTTGGCTTCCTCGAATGAGCCAGTTAAGGAGCTGGTTGTTTCTGCTGGCAATAGCAGTTGCTGCAATCCGAGTGAAGGATCTGACTGTGGTTTTAAGATATGTGACATAAATTATGGTATGGATAACTTTTCTGTTATTTGTTAAACAGCTTCACTCATTTGGTTCACAAAGGCACCTAAAAAATTTTATACTGATAATTTAAAGCTGTTGGTATCTTAATAATAACACTCATCTGTTCTTACTTGCATGACAGTTGCTTTTGGGATTTCCTTATAATTATTGTGTAGTCTTTATCTCTCATGTTCTTCTTCACAGTGTCACTGTTTTTACTCACAGGACCAATGGTTGCAGCCCCCTTACCTTTGTAGATTTAGTACTCGAGCAAACCCAAAGGAGAGAATTGCACAAATGCAAGTGTGTGCATAAGAGTGCCTAGTGAGATTCGCAAAGACCTACTTAAATGTCCTACTAGCCACATGCACATTTTACAAAGATTTCATAACACCTATTGATTTCATGTTAACATGAGGTGATGTATGGTGCTACAAACAGGGTCCTCAGGAAATGTATAGAGAAGATGAAGTTAGTTATTACTTGCCATTAGAAATCACAGAACTACTAGAAAGAGAAAAATAATCAGTCTTTGTATCTTTCCCCTTCTCTTAAATAATATTAGAGTAATTCAATTTTAATATGTAAGTTCTTTGTAGGTCATTAGTTGTATTACTCTTCATATATGTGCCCGTTTCAGAAAACAGTTCAGTCATAATCTTATAATGTTGAATTCTACCTGGCAGTTTTATTTGAGCTTAATTTCTTTTTCTTCTAATGCTGTTACCCTGAGACTTATGAGACAGGCATCAGCTGACAGCACCAGGGGAAAGATAGGTATTGGCAGTGGCATAAAAGCAGAAGGGGAGGAAAAAGAGTAGCTATTGTAGCATTTATCAGTATTCTATTAATAGTCTGCTCAGACACAACTCTGGAATAAAATAGACATTCATACTGCAATTTCTTTGAAAGGTTGAATCTATTCATCTGCATGGTTACAAGACAAAGTCCAAGCCTTCCAGATATTATAGTTGTTTTATTGTATTGCTGTAATAAGGAGAAGCACCTTAAAAAAACATGGCCCTAGGTGTAAATATTCCACCCCATTCCATTTGGAAGGAATGCAGATATGGACAGCCATTTTTCCTAGAGTGCTTTTTAAAATAGTGTCTTTACGTGTGAAAACAAAACTATCTATAGCCAAATATTCCAAGCATGTAATGGAGGCAAGAGACTTTTAGTTTAGGGCTTGACCACCCATTGAAGTGTGCAGAAAGGCTCTTGTTTTCCATGACTGGTTTTTTTTTGTTTTGTTTGAGCAAAGAAGTATGGATTCACTGTGTGTAACCAGGCAGAGAGATGCTCCACAAGAGCTCGTTCTTTTTTACTGTAGAAAATACTTGAGCAAAAGGGTGGGAAAGGTGTCCAGCAACAGCAGTCAAGCCTGTGAGTTCAGAAACCCACCAGACATACTGCTATGGCAATGTATGGAATACGCATGGAGACCTTTGTCATTCTGATTCTGGCTTTGCTCTTACCCAGTGTTCTCTTTCAGTAGTGCCCTTAGTAAACATATACTTTTTTAGGCTGAAATAAAAATCCTTATTCATTAAACCAGTTTGCTCAGGATTTTTAGGGGGGGACAGTTTAGATCCTGGGCTTGATTCAGACCATCTAACTTGGGTATCTGTGACACCTGGATCAGCTTGGGAGCACTCTTGTGCAGAGACCATCTGACTCTTCTGACCATCTGACCATCTGACTTCTCTGCAGAAGCTTCACTCTTTCTCCTTGATATTACAGCATTTCTAGGGCACCTACGTTCCCAAATTAGCACCTCACCAAAGTGCTCTCTGCTAGAGATTTATACTTGAAAACTTGTGAACCCCAAGTCAGGGGGGATAAAAGAAGAGAAAACCACACGAACCCAAAACCCAAGAAAAGGGTCGGGCACTTGTTGGCTTGGCATTAGCAGACCTGTGGCCTATTGCTGCTTTTCTACTCGAGGCATTACACTTAGGAACTTAAACAAAGTCAGCATTTTCTTTCAAGCTAATACACTTCAGATTTTGTCCAAGGTCTTATTTAAAATAGCTCATTTATTTTGATACAATTTGATTGTTAAGCAGGGAGAAAGAATTTCAGTGAACGATACAGGTTGTCAGGGATGGCATGTCAAAATGTCCAAAAATACTCCTCAAAATAGGTTGTACGTATCCAACAGTTTCCTCAAGAAAAACAGGAAATCCATCAAAAAGTTAAATGATTTTCATATACTCAAGTATTTCTTTTTTGTGTTAGCGAAGTCAGTCTGTCTGGTTTGTTTCAAGTTTTAAGATGTGTAGAGTGGATTAAAAATTAAAAACTCCAACATTTTGAATTGTAAGAATCTGCTATTATTTCAAATTCTGGTTGACCAAATGATCTAGAATATTTTACTTATTTAGAAAAGCTGTATTTTCTTACAAGTATTTAGTCTAATGAATTTGGTCTTTTGAGAAATCCCATATTCTGAAATTAAACTGCCATTTACTTTTCAGATAGAATATTTTGTTGTTATAATTGTAGGATTTAACTGGGATCCTTGATAAAACTTATATTGGAACACTGAAGTGCATTCAGATTACATTAGAAAGGACTTGTCGTGTTCAAGATTATTGGCAGAGAAAGGAAGATAAAATAAGTAATACCATATCAGTATTCCCAGTTGTGAGGTTTAGGTATTATTATTACATGTATTCTATGTCATTCTTTATTCTGTAATCAGTCATGTGTGTTTAGATTTATGCAAGCTGAGTGAAAATATTTAAAGAAAATAATACTTTAATTGGAGTGTTTTTCCACAAAGAAAGGGTGATGATTTCACCGTATTTTTAAGGACAAGCAGTATTTGGTAACTCTGTGATAATTACACTAATGTCTTCTCATTTTTGCCATTCTTGCTAGCGAGTCCTTGAAGGGAAATATTTTGTGTGCACGTTTCTGTTGTCTGCCTTGTGTCAGAAAACGCATGTAAAATGCTACCAAGTCTGACACCTACTTTGTCTCCAGTGTTTTCCTTGTGTAAATGACTACCCAGCTGCATGGAAATAGGAAAAATGCCTCGTTTCAAAAAAACCCAGAAAACACAACTACCACCCTCCAACATTCTGGCAGGGGAGTTGGACTAGATGATCTCTAGAGGTCCCTCCCAACCCCTGACATTCTGTGATTCTGTGATTATTCTCAGTTGAAGTCAGTGGAAGGGAATGTAACCGGCCTAGGGGTCTGTGAGATAAACAGGTATGAGGAGGTCTGAGGGATGAACTTAGCTCTCCTTTTTTGGTGAAAACTTCTGGCAAGTAAAATGCCTGGTTGAAATTAAATTAACCCCAGCACCCCCCAATGCCTGTGTGAGGGATTTTGCCATACCCTTCCATCCAATTTTATAGAAACATTGAGGTTTCCACTGTCTCAAGTCCTAAGAGCAGACTTTTGTCTCTCTGATAGATGAAGTAAAAAGAGACACATCTAATAATGAATGAAGAATTTAAATTTTAACTTTAAAAAGGTGAAATAGAAACGCAATTACAAGAGAGTAAGCTTTGTTGAATGCACTTTTGTATTGAATATTTTAGAAAAATTGCTCACTAAAGAAAACACAGAAGCATGAGAAGATAATTTCCCTTTCTGACATGCTTTACCTTTGCAAAGTTACTGGGCTGTTGACAGGTACAAGAAGACATGTGCTACACTTACATGCTATTAGTGCAGTAGGCTTTGAAAAATGTCTAATGCATTGGCATATCTGACAATTGAGGGTATTAGTTAACAGTAAGACTGTAAATAGAGAGAATTTTAGCTACAACTGCTGACTTTGAGCATTCAGTCAACATCTGCAAATAGGGCTGAACTATATACAACAAATAATACCATTTTATGCTATAGAGATGGGAGTTGGCGTTATACAGCATGTATGGTTCAGTCTGAGAGCAATGGTAATTGCAATATATTGAAGATTTGCATTGTAATAAAAATAGAGACCATTAGTGGATACCATTTATGTCATTAGTATTTAGTGGCTATGTGTTGCAGCTTTTTTAGTGCTCATAAAACTGTCTCTGCTTGCAGATATGTGACAGCACTGATATAAATTTGAATGTTTAGGAATCCATAAGACATAAAATACAGATAGTAAATAGTGGCATAACATTATAGACAGAACCTTAATAATTTGCCACACAAATGTTTATATATTTGCATGTCTAGTGCAGAGATTAGCATAATGGTGGTCACGTTTTACTATGGAAGAACTTGATTAAACAGAGAATAACAAATAAGGTAAAACTGAAGCAAAAGCAGCAGAGAATTCTTTCAGGTCCCCAAAAGGGAATTTGTGATGTTGAAAGGTACATCCTCTACATGCATCTGGTGGGATATTGATTCTTCTCTTTATAGACTTCTTACTAGTTACAACACCTGTTCCACTAGTATTGTAGTTGTTCTTAAGGAGTGATTATGTTAATTAACCAATAAAAAAGAAAATAAAGTGGTTAGGGACCCCTAAGATAGAGATTGGCTGGCGTTTCTCTAACAGCAATGGAGCCAGCCAGCATAGGGAAGATCATATAATGTCTAGACCAAACCAGCAATATCTTACCAGGAATTTGGAGGCTGGTGTGAGGGCAGTGAAGGAGCTGGCTGAGGAAAGATGCCTTTGGAGAAGGGTGTGGGAAAGAGTCCAGGAGTATAGCACAGGAGAATTTCCCTAAATACCGAGCATTATACGTGAGCTGGGTGTCCAGCCACATTGTTTGGGCTTCCTAGTGTAAGATTTTTGTTCAAGAAATTTGGAAACTGTTTGATTTCCGTGCAGAAGATCTCTGGGAAAAGCTGTCATCTTCCTTTATTTAAGGAATGTCATGTGGATACTGCTGGCAATTACGCTAGAATCTTTAAGAGGTTCCCACTTTACTGTCCCTGGTTTCTGTGTCAGTGACAGATTTGAAGCCAGAGTTTCTGAGACTTGTCTCCTGTACACCCTATCCCCATCTTCTTCAGCTCTGACCTTTACATCCTGGAAACCCCCTGGAGGTTTGTCACAGAGCTCTCAGGGGGTTTGGAAATCAAATTACACAGCACTGAGGGAGAACACAGAAAACTATAAAAACACTTCAGTCATTAGGAGTGAAGTGACAGGAGGCAGTGTTAGAGAATGAATCTTTCCAATTATTTTTCCCTTCAGAGCCCTTTTCTCTACATTTTTAATTCTAAGCGTGTATGAACGCTTTGGCAACATGAGTTTTGTCTTTCGAAAGGAAAGTGTTTGATAAACCTGAATCTCTTGACTGAACAGTTGTAGCGCCCTGGTTGTTTTGGATCCTTGTAGTTAGGTAGGAAAGATGATTGTGTGACCTACTGTAGGTGATAGTGCTCTGGCTGGGGGTTGGACTAGAGGATCTTTCGAGGTTCCTTCCAACCCCGAACGTTCTGTGTGAATGATAGTGGGAGTGTACATTTGCAGAAATCTTGTGGCTTACACGAACAGTTGTTAGGGTTATAAAATGAGATGCTTTTCAGGAGCTCAAGTAATAATCAGAAGTTAAACTTCAGCTTTCTGTACAGCAAATATAAATAATTCTTTCTGTGGCTTCTAGTATTTCTTAAAATCTAACCATAGAAAGTGTAAACCTGTAATTCTTACTGTTCCTTTACAAAACATATTTTAGTTTGTTTATCCATTCAAACAGTCTAAAATGTAAATCTGTAAAATGCTTTCTATCTTCAAAGCAGCTATTTATATTCATCTAAATTCTGAAATCTTTTTGAAACTTTCATTTTTATTTCTGATTGTGGAATTTGGTGTCATTTCTTAGCACATTGAGTACTGATGGCTTTGAACATACGGTGTGGCACAAAGCGATAACTTGGCAGGGTGCCCTACCCTGGTGAGAGACAATTCTGAAGGAAAAGTGATATTTATGGTTGGGTTTGGCTGATTTTAGAATTGGGGGAAATACTAAAGAGCATTAAAAAATACTTTAATTCCTTTATACTTCACTACATTGCTTGTTACCTTATTTATCCAAGTAAAGCTACCTGTGAGCAGAACGTGCTTTCTGACGCCATTCTCTACACAGAATTGTACTAAAGCCACTAAGGGTCTGAAATCATAATACAGGTGAAGAGATGAGTTTTATAGTAGAGAGTGTTATGCTTGACTGGGTCTGTGCATGCTTATCAAAAGCATATGTAAAGGAAGAAGAGTGTTAGAATGATTTAAGAGAAGTGGGCACTCTAAAACCTGCTGTGTCATAAGGTAGAAGGCAGAAGACGGCTTGTGGCAAAACCTGAGAAAATGCCATCGTTCAAGGTATTTGTATTGGAATAATTCTAGTGACTGTAGTTCCCATAAAGGCTGGTGCTGAATCTGAGGGCAGCACGTTCCCTTAAGCAGGATGAGCAGATGTAATGTTTTGAGTTGGAAATGAATCTTGAGATGATTGTACTTGGAAGTACTTGTAGGACTATGTAAAGCGGATTTTCTTATTCTTGATGTTTTCTCTTTGTTTTCTCACGTCTGTTTTTTAGGTCCAGTTTTGCTCTGACTGGTGGTGATACTTGGTATCTGGTTGCTCTCTTGTACGTCTTTGTATCTTACAGGTAGGCAACTGTATCATCCCAGGTTCTCATGGGGCATTCAGCCTTACTAGGTTACCCAAATTACTACAGGTCACAGCTGAGATGCATTAGTGGAATTTAACAGGAAAGCTTGCCCAATAGAGGCTCTGCTGTTCCTACTGCTTGTTATTACTTTCATGAGATTATTGAAGGATATGTTTATAAAATGTACAGTGCAGTACAGCTACACACCAGGTTTATGCCAAATTAGGTCTTGAACCTGAATGGATTCAGACGTCTGCTGCAGTGTAGATTACAGTTCACTGTGTGACCTCACACATGCAGGTTGGCCTCCTCCTGGTTTATTTAATCCATCTGCAAAACTGGGAAAAACAAGTACCTCCATGAAAGTCAGGTATGCACCGGGGCCCAACTGTCCTGGGTAAATAAATTACAGAGAAGACAGTGGCTCAACAAAGGGATAATAAAGAGGAAATGTAAGTCTCTCTGTCTCCTACACACATTTTTCATTAACTTAGTGGCACTGTGCTTACATTTATTGAGTATGTTTAGTTGTGCTGGACTTCCAGCAGAGCAGATCTGGGGTCATCGTCTTTTCCTGCAGTTCAGTACGCGAGAAGCATTATGTGGTTCATCTTATTGGAGGGAGCAGAGGCAGCAGGCTTTAGTGACTTGTGAATGAATCAATAAAGCATGTTCCCATAGGTTTCTGAATTGGCTCTTTCATTAAGAATGGAATCGGGCAGTGGAAGATCAATTTTTGTTGCAAATCGGGTTTTTTAGGGGTCCTTCACTTAAACTGTGGATTTTGGGTGTCATAAAGCTTTATCAAAAACATTATACAGGATTTAAACTGCAACAAGAATCATAAATAGTTTAAATGTCCCTTTTCAGAACACTTTTGTGAACTGAAAATCACTTGAGAATTTTTAGCAATGCTCACAGTTGACTAGATCAGTGGAAAGCTGCTAAACTCTTGCAGCTGAGGCATGTGGCTCCTGGAGTAGCTGTCATGATGTAGGTAAGAGATATTTGGAAGAGGATGTGTTCACAAAGTGTTACTGTTGACACAATTTTCAGATGTGGTTTATCTGAAAATTCTTTTCCAGCATGGCACATACAGGCTTATATCGAAAATGCAGCATTTATCTTGGAACACACATGTGCCTTTCTAGCATCTTGAACCAAGATCAGTTTCATGAACAGACAAGGGCAGTGCTGCATATGCAGCTCTTAATTTTTCAACAAGCTTGTCAAGTAGGTATTAATTTGCAAGTCGTGAGGGCGCTGGGGAAACTTGGATGAGCCACAGTGCTGACCCTAGACAAAAACCAGCTGAATCAAAATCAAAAGCAGCATCAACAGTAATACTTAGAAGCACAGAGCTTTTATTAAGAATTGATAAATTGCTAGGCATTACTTTCCATGTAGATAATGTTGTAAGATGTTGCCTATCAACAAGTCACTACTTATTCCAAACCAAGTCTAATCCGAATACCTTATCAGAGTACATAGCATCACCTGTTACACATACTTAGCTTTAGCTTGCATCTGCATACCCGCATAAGATAACAGTGCTCTCCAGTAAGTCTCCTGAGAAGCAGTTACATTAATTTTCTAGTAATTACTGTGTAAGAATTGATTAATGTTACCTAGATATGAAGAGTTCATGAATTGTTCATTCCTTAGTGCAAACCTGAATCTTGATTCTGCTCTGTTCCCTCCTTGGGGCACCTGTGCAGACACCCTGCCTACCTGACCGTGGAAGCATGTAGAGTTACATTTACCCTGAAGGGTGCCCCTAAATGCTATACACTGACAATTAAAATGTTACAGCTCTGGTTATGGTGCGGTAATCGATGCTGGTGGTACAGTGCCTAGTGGCTGGTTTCTAATTCACTTTCTAGTATTGTGTCACAAGCCTCGGTGGTCAGGAACTTCTTAAGAATGGGTAAACTTTGCAGGATCTAGACGTCTGGCTAAGATAACACAAATTGAATTATTTTTCAGAGCTTAATGAGAGATGGACTTTTCATAGAATGGCTTGGGCTGGAAGGGACCTCAGAGATCATTTTAATCCAACCTCCCTGTTGTGAGCAGGGACACCACCTCTCGACTAGGTCAGGCAACACGTGAGAACCGAATGGGAATCGAACCCGCGACCCTGGTGTTTCAAGCACCACGCTCAACCCACTGAGCTAAACTGGCTTTCTCTCAGTGTTTTCAGGTGGAAACCTTTTCCTTTATTAGGGGTATATCAATTTTTGCAGGATGCCTTATCAACGAGGAGTAGGAGGCAGTAAGCTGAAACTGTGTGCTTCCTGTCTAGAACAGAGCATGCCTTAGTTGAGATGAACATTAAGAGGTGTTTCTGAAGAGTTTTCCTAAGCAGGGTTTTAATACTGTCTTTGATGTCCAGAGGAGAACACAGCTTTAACCACGTAGAATTCTCTGAAGCAATTAATAATGTAATAGCCGTAATTAAGGGTCTGTCACACAAGAGAGCAAGAGACTGATCGTTATTCATTGTCATGTTTACAGAAGATGTTACACAGCTCTCACTGGAGACAAGCTGACAGCTATCACTCCGGGGGACTATTTTTGCACTCACTAAAGGTGAATCGGTACATATTATTTATTTTGATTTTTACAGGATCCATTGCAAAGAAGGCCCAGAAACTGAAGACTTCTTTCTTTCTTACTCAAGAAAAATATATGATCAAGACAGTGAGTAGTTTGATTGAATGAGGGCAGTGAAACTAGTCCATAGCGGAATTTTTTTGAAAAAGAGAGGTGAGTGGTATTTTTCTTTCAAAGCTTGAGGGTGGTTAAATGAGACGAAATAGAAAATCTGGTAAGCGGGTTGCCCTAAAATTAGAAACGTCCCTCAAAGCTGTGGGCAAGTGCTCTCTGTGTTAAGCTAGTCATCATTTCCCTATGAGTTCCCCAAAAAGGAGTGTGTTTGGATCTCCTTAGGAGGAACATAGGAGACATCTTTGATTTTGAGCTTTGATGAATCCTGCATGGTAAAAAGACATGCTGAGGATGTGAACATACGCATGTGATTGCATGTTCCTGAATGGCAGAACTGCTCATGCCTCTGATGAGTCAAGCTCATCCAGGCTGTAGTACCAGCGCTTCCATGGGACCAAACTGTGACTGCCCAAGTGCTGTGTAGCAGAGGGAGGTAGAAGTCAGTGAGTGGGAGTGACAGCCTGACGAGTGCAGTTGAGAAGACATGCTTTTGAGTGTGGGGCAATAAACGATGGTGTAAACTGCTCAGAGGAGATGATGGATTTTCCATTTACAGATTAAGATTCAAGTATTTCAGGAAAACATGTTTTAGTCAAATAGGAGTTACGAGGATGGATACAGAAGTAACAAAGTAAAAAAAAAAATAAATTTCTGACATAGGAGGTCAGACCAGAATTTCTGATGACACCTTTAAGATGTTAACATTTCTTTAATGTTATACTGAAACCTCTCAATGTTAGGGTTTGAATAGTGCATCTCAGTGGACTTGTAAACATCCCAAGTGGCATTAAAGTTTCAAATGGGATTGTAATGTTTGCATGAACCCATGTTGCATGCCTGAAGACAATTGACCTTATAATCCTTGCTTGTGTAATGGAGATATCCAAACAGTGGACACAAGCAGTTAAAAAAAGACGAATGTGTTGTGCATGGAAAGGAAGAGGAGAGTCAGTGAATATTAAAAAAAATATCAGACTGCCATAGAGGGATAAGACTGTCTTTTCAGTTCCACAGATGAGCATTTAAAGTCCTCATGTAAATCCTGCTGAAGTGAGGGGCTGAGACAGTTCCACTGACTTCGATGGGCTCATTTGTGAATAATGGGGGGTAAGTGGTTCTTCAGGGACTGGGACCAAGGAGCATGCTACTGACAAACGCGGTCATCTTTTCCATCTAAGGCCCTTTTTTTAAGCCCTAATAAAATTTGAACCATAAAGAAAAGTGCATAACAAGAACTTGGTGACATGAAGATATTCAGAATGAAAATTTTGACTGTTCTGCTTTCCCCTTCTTACATTAAGCCTCATGTGGGCTTTGTATGAGCCTATGAAGTGTATATAAAGTGGTCCCCAATTAGTGATAAACAGTGCTGTGGAGCTTTAGGGTGGAATAGGATTAGGGCCTTTACTAAAAATCTCCAGGGTGAAATAATACTTCTGTGTGGATACAAAAACTTGCCAAAGCTTGCCCTTTGGAGTGATATTTTTGTTAAAAAGGAACACCCAGCCAGCAGTGTTGAATTACACTATTTTAACATTCTGAGGCAGAAATGTAAGTCAGTTTAAAAAAAATAATATTTTAACTTTCTGCATAGAAAAACAGAGCGTTTCAGTTGAAGAGATCACGGTAAAGTAAATACTATGTACCCAAACCCAAATTCTTTTGCTATTTAATTTTGTGAAAGCATGGAGCCCCTTAGGCATTTACAGTTTTGAGCTGGCCTTATTACTTACACAGAACGCTTGGTTACTTCCCAGCTCTGCTTTACAGGTTCACAGGTTGGTATGGGTCACAGTTATCACAAGAATTAGCTAAAGACCATAACAATTAAATATTTTTATGGTTTCTTGTCATATTCTAAATACTTAGACATTACTAAAAAACTTCCCAGGCTGGTGAGTCCCACTGATTATTACCCATTGTTGATTGTCCAGGCTGGCAGTGACGAGATCAATCATAGAAGTACTCAGAGAATTAAAAAGGACTTTAAGTTGTTGGGCCAGGTGATCAAAGGATCGGGGGCACAGGTAGTTTTCTCATCTATCCCTTTAGTAGGTGACAGGAATAGTGAAAGGAAAAGAAAAGTAGATGCAGTTAATGCATGGCTCAAAGACTGGTGCCTCCAACAACGTTTTGGGTATTATGATCACGGGGAAGTTTATGCAGTACTGGGCATGAGAGATATAGATGGTGTAGACCTGTCTAAGAGAGGGAGGAGAATTCTTGCTGGAGAGTTGGCAGGATTAATAGATAGGGCTTTAAACTAAGTTGGAAGGGGGAAGGGGATAAAACCCGAGTCTCTACACATGAGCCAAGGGGAAGTATCCCAGGGTTAGGCAAAAAATGCACAAGCAACGGTAACAGATGCTCCATTAAATTTCTGAAGTGTCTGTACACCAATGCAAGAAGCATGGGGAATAAGCAGGGAGAATTAGAAGTCTATGTTCGGCTGGAGAACTATGATCTTATTGCAATTACAGAGACGTGGTGGGACAGCTCACATAACTGGAATGTGGGCCTTGATGGTTATGTTCTCTTTAGGAAAGACAGGTTGATGAGGCGAGGTGGGGGAGTTGCTCTGTACGTGAGAGAGCAACTGGAGTGTATTCAGATCCATCGAGCAGCAGATGAGGAGCAAGTAGAGAGTTTATGGGTGAGAATTAAGGGGCAGGCTAGCTTAGGTGACACTGTGGTGGGTGTCTACTATAGACCACCTGATCAGGAGGTGGAAGTTGATGAGGCCTTTTACAGGCAGATGACAGCAGCCTCTCAGTCCCAGGCCCTGGTTCTCATGGGGGATTTCAACTACCCAGACGTTTGCTGGAAGTCCCACACAGCCAGCCATCCTCAGTCCAGGAGGTTCCTCCAGTGCATCGATGATAACTTTTTGATGCAAATGGTAGATGAGCCAACCAGGAGAGGAGCGCTGCTGGACCTTGTGTTCACCAACAAGGAAGGACTGGTTGAAGCAGTGAAGGTTGAGGGCAACCTTGGCTGCAGCGACCATGAGATAGTGGAGTTCAGGATCCTGTGCGGTAAAAACAGAATAGCAAGCAGGATCGCAACTCTGGACTTCAGAAGGGCCAACTTTGGCCTCTTCAAGCAATTACTGGGGGATACCCCTTGGGACAGGGAGCTGAAAGGTAAAGGGGCCCAAGACAGTTGGTTGGCATTCAAAGACCACTTCTTTGAAGCTCAGGATCAGTGCATCCCATCAGGTAGGAAATCAAGAAAGAGATCCAGGAGACCTGCTTGGTTAACCAGGGATCTGCTGGGCAGACTCAGGTGGAAAGGGAGGGTGTTTAAATTGTGGAAGGAAGGGCTGGCCACTTGGGTGGAGTACAGGGCAGCTGTCAGGGAGTGCAGGGAGGCAATCAGAAAAGCTAAGGCCTCCTTGGAGTTAAAACTTGCAAGGGAGGTCAAAGACAACAGAAAGGGCTTCTTCAAATACATTGCTGACAAAACTAACACTAGAGGCAATGTAGGCCCTCTGTTGAATGAGGTGGGTGCCCTGGAGACAGAGGACAGAAAGAAGGCAGAGTTGCTGAATGCCTTCTTTGCCTCTGTCTACACTGTTGGAGACCGTCCTCAGGAGCCTCAGTCCCCTAAGGCCCCAGAGGAAGTCATGACAAAGGAGGAGTCTGCCCTGATTGATGAGGAGTGGGTTAAGGATCAGTTTGAACACTTGGACATTCATAAATCCATGGGCCCTGATGGGATGCACCCACGGGTGCTGAGGGAGCTGGCGGGAGTCATTGCTAGGCCACTCTCCATCATCTTTGGTAAGTCGTGGGTAACAGGTGAGGTGCCTGAAGACTGGAGGAAAGCGAATGTCACTCCAGTCTATAAGAAGGGCAGGAAGGATGACCCGAGTAACTACAGACCGGTCAGCCTCACCTCCATCCCTGGAAAGGTGATGGAACATCTTATCCTTGACACTGTCTCTAGGCATATCAAGGATAAGAAGGTTATTAGGGGCAGCCAGCATGGCTTTGCCAAGGGGAAGTCATGTTTGACCAACCTGATAGCCTTTTACGAAGACATAACCAGGTGGATGGATGGTGGCCATGCAGTGGACGTGGTCTACCTGGACATCAGCAAGGCCTTTGACACCGTCTCCCACAGCATCCTCATAGGTAAACTGAGGAAGTGTGGTCTGGATGACCAAGTAGTGAGGTGGGTCGAGAACTGGTTGAAGGGAAGAAGCCAGAGGGTTGTGGTCAATGGGACCGAGTCTGGCTGGATGCCTGTGTCTAGTGGGGTCCCTCAGGGGTCAGTGCTTGGGCCGGTGCTGTTTAATATATTCATCAATGATCTGGATGAGGGATTAGAGAATGTTGTCAGCAAGTTTGCTGATGATACGAAGTTGGGGGGAGTGGTTGACACACCAGAAGGCTGTGCAGCCATTCAGAGAGACCTGGACAGGCTGGAGGGCTGGGCGGGGAGAAATCTTATGAAGTTTAATAAGGGCAAGTGTAGAGTTTTGCACTTGGGGAAAAATAACCCCATGTACCAATATAGGTTGGGGACTGCCCTGCTGGAGAGCAGTGCAGGGGAAAGGGACCTGGGGGTTCTAGTGGACAGCAGGATGACCATGAGCCAGCAGTGTGCCCTCGTGGCCAAGAAGGCCAATGGCATACTGGGGTGTATTAGAAGGGGAGTAGCAAGTAGGTCAAGAGAGGTCCTCCTGCCCCTCTACTCTGCCCTGGTGAGGCCGCATCTGGAATATTGTGTCCAGTTCTGGGCCCCTCAGTTCAAGAAGGACAGGGAGCTGCTTGAGAGAGTCCAGCGTAGAGCCACAAAGATGGTGAAGGGAGTGGAGCATCTCCCTTATGAGGAAAGGCTGAAGGAGCTGGATCTCTTTAGCTTGGAGAAGAGGAGGCTGAGGGGTGACCTCATCAATGTTTATAAATATGTCAAGGGGGAATGTCAGGAGGATGGAGCCAGGCTCTTTTCAGCGGCGTCCACTGACAGGACAAGGGGCAATGGGTGGAAGCTGGAACACAGGAGGTTCCATAAAAATATGAGGAAAAACTTTTTCACTGTGAGGGTGACTGAGCACTGGAACAGGCTGCCTAGGGAGGTTGTGGAATCTCCATCTCTTGAGACATTCAAAACCCGCCTGGACGCGTTCCTGTGCGCTCTAGTGTAGGTGATCCTGCTCTGGCAGGGGGGTTGGACTAGATGATCTTTGAGGTCCCTTCCAACCTTTAACATTCTGTGATTCTGTGATTCTGTGATTCTGACAAATATTTGCAGATTTGATAGCTGACCTGCAGACTGTGCACTGTGTTTGCTTACATATTTAAGCTACTAGTATTTCTAGGAAGCAGCAGTTTATTAATTCATTATTATTTTATTGATGTTCAATTGATGTCTTATTAGATACAAATTAGATATTTGGGAATAATACTTCAATAAGACAAGGCAGGTGAGATTCCCTTAGGATAGTTTGTAATGAAGCTTCAAACTGTTAATAATCCTAAGCTCATAAATAAATTATAAAGGGTGAAACAAATGCAGAAAAACCTATGAAAACGTTAAGTGGTCGTGAACAGACACATAATCTGCTGGGAAATGTGTCTCATAATGTGGTTTGGTGCCAAGGTGTGCAAGTCACAGTCATGGCATTGCTCCCCACTCCTTCCAGCCATTTCATACTCAGGCATGTAGCTACCCCTTGTATCCCATTATTATGCTCTGCCACGCTGTTCGTGGGCATTTTGCTTTGCCTGGGACCAGTGTTAATTTAACGCACGCAGCTGACCTCGGAGGCACTGAAATGACAGGGCAGCAGCAGTCCGGAGTGCTGCAGTACGTCCTGCTGTTCGCGGAACTGGCGGGGAGGCCGTGTACTTGTCTGGACAGTTGTCTGCAAACTCTTTTGGGAAAAGGGGTGGGGAGCTGGCTCTTTGACCACACTGTAGGGGTCCAGAAGGACACATCCTCTCACTTCACTGTCTTTTCATCTTTTCTGTGGAAGACAGATTTCCCAGGTGCACCTCTGTTTTTCTTGAAGCCTTAGCAAGGAGACCTCAGCTAAGAAAAGAAAGGAAGGGGAACCCACCCTTGCATAAGAAAAGATGTAGAGAAGGCGAGGCTTCTGGTAATGTAAGCATTTTCTGGTTTGGTGGAGTTTTTTGATCCCCAGCATCCTGCAAAAGTCTTAAGAGATGGGGAAAAAAAACCCTGTTTCTTCAGTAAAAACCTCACTGCTATCCCAACCTTTAAAGACAGAGCTAAATCCCAAGGGAATACTCAGTATCTGTATTTTGTACTCATTGCAGTGGGATTTGCAGAAACTCAGCGCTTCATAAAACACTGCTGGTAATTTGAAGGGTTAAGTCATGTAGCAGGTTAGTAAATGTAAAGAAGCTTAGTGCCTAGAATTGATTTCTTGATATTTCTGTCAGTGGATGTAACAGATACACGGAATTCTGAAACTCTGGCCCTGTGACCGTGTGTCACATGTAAATAGTGGTGACACTGGCATTCAGGTGGGGATTCAGAAGGATGCAATGTGGAAGTGTGGCCCAAAGTAATTTTGGGTAGCTTGGTAGATGGTTTTCCTGTAATGTTAAAGCTGAGAGCATTTCATTAGAAAATGAACAGAGATGGCTTAGTCACTGGCTTAGACTTTCACCTAAAATTATATTCCGGTGATTTGGTGGTTATTGAATGGCCTGAAGGGTTGCAAACTAGAAATTTGGCTTAATACAAGGTACAGAAAAAAAGGCAAATACCCTCTTTTTCGTGATGAAGGACCTTGGTTGCTAGGAAGAGTATTCAAGTGGTTGCTTATGTTTTGCTGGGGTTTTAATAGTGTGGAATAAGCAGCTAATGTCATGCGTTTTAAGTAACACTTTCTTGAAATAGTGAAACTATAACCTAATTGAATACATTGCAGCAATCACATTTCCTTTAAAATTGAGAATTATGGTATATCTGTAATGAAAGTGCTGTTTCTTTCACCCATAATTCTGCTGGTTAATACATTTTTATGTATTTTTGTAATTAGAAATTTCGAAATAAACTTGGGGTTGAAAACAAGAAAATTCTGATGCCTCTGCCTAACAGAGTAAGGCCAGAGAAGTCACTTGCATGATTTGCAGCATCCTTATCAAAATGACATTATTTTTGGTAGCTGTGAATGGTTACTCCCTTGCATCTGCCAGGAAACCTATGAATATGGAAAACAGCTTCAGTTTAACTCATTCCTCTTTTTTTTTTTTCTGATGTGCCAGTCCAGCATGCTCTGGTGGAACTGTTGGTGAGTTCCTATCCATACAGTCACTGGTACTTTTCCGGGGACCCACATTATGCAATGGCTTGGGTCACCAGGTGCCTGTTGGTCCTGGTTGCTATGCCTGCGCAGGCTGGGCGCGGAGGAAGGTCCTGCCCTGCTCTCAGCTGTGTTTGCACACTCAGGTTTCTTGTGACTCACGGCAGTGTGTTAAGAACCCTTTCCCAGCCTCTGCTTGCTGCTGTGGGTGTAGGAGTGCCGTGAGAGAGGAATAAATGGTTTGTGAGGTCCCTGCCACTTGCTGACTGAGGAATAGCAGCAGTGTCAAGGCTAGTTTCACACTTAGGGCTCCTCTTTTTGCTGTTTTCTTGTCCTGCAAAAAAAAATTTACTTTAAACACAGTGCCTACTTCTGCAGCTTTTATACAGACAAAGATGTTGTTATAAATTGAGACAATTTATCTGTCTGTGTAAGATTAAATAGGCATTTAAGCTGTTTGGGGCCCTACATGTCTCTGGTGTGTGGACATAAAGCCAGGCTCAGGGAACGTAGCAGACATCCTGCAGCCTCCAGGGACACCTACAAATTCCTGGTTCTGCATTTGCCCTTGCCTACCTTTAAAATGCTACTGTTACTGTTGCTGCTGCACATTTTTGTTCAATGTTAGGTATGGCGAGGTGGAGCAGTGGATAACATTTTTAGTAATTGTTAATCAAAATGAAAGAGGAAACAAAAAAAGAAGGCCAGTAATGCAAGGCTATCATTAAGTGCCAAATGCAGTTTGTCAAAGGTGTTCTTTCTAAATTCGATGGAGGCAGCATTTTATCAGATCAATACCACCTCAGTGACTCCTGTACAGCCTTGGTAGCTCTTGGCTAAGAAAGACGAAGAATTGTGATCTGCCCTATGCATAGGCAATAAGACCAAAGAACTTAGTGAATTAGTAACCATGGACTGTGGTCAGAAACGCCTGTAAAACTGGGATTGGCAATGTCCAAGACTTGGCGCTGATACAAATCACATATATGGCCTGATTAGCTGTGAAGCCAGCCTCATACATCAGTCACAGCCAGAAGGGCAAAGCTCAACAGCAAACTGAGCTCAGTAGTAAATATTATAGCTCAAGGAGTACATGTCCTGGTTCTTGGTGATGTTAATGGAAAAAACATGTATTGACTTCATTTGAAGTTTGAACTGCCTGTTAGAGGAAGTGCTTTAAGTATTTAACCCAGCTGTTGCCCATCTTTATCTGCCTATCTCACCCAGCCTGATTCATTTAATTACCGATCTAGCATGTTCTTCCTGCAGTGTAGCACTGTAACAGAATCTTACTCAGTGTTACTGTGGTGCAGCCGTAAGCTAAGTACTGTGTTATACTTACAAGGTGGGAAAAGACAAAGCAGGTGTTGTACAATAGAGAGGTAACCTCATAATAGGAAATGGAATTTCAATTAAATTTTCAGAGGCAATGATATTCAAGGTGTTTTCTGTATTGATGCATCATAGTAGCCTGCTGACAGAAGCAAGCAGCTCATTGTGTCTTAACTGTCTTTCCTCAGCCTTCACTGTGCAACAGCAGCCCCTGACTGACAGCACACTTTTTCATCTGTGGAGATGAAGGCCTCATAGACTAAGCAAACCTTAAAAACTTGTCCCTAGTCCAAAGAAACAGTCTTTGGACTGGATTCCAGGCACCCTGAGGCATAGCCAGCACAGCTTACACGAGACCAGAATAATTGTGCCTTTCTAATAATTGCCTAGAAGGCGGGAGTCAGCCATATCTGCCTGCATACAGACCTGTGCATCTGCAACCTCACACCTTGCTGAAGACAGCTCTGCAGTAGGAAGGTGCAGCACAGCTGCATTTCTTGTCAGGACAATATGCTAATTTTAATTGCAACAACTGCATGTAACCTGGCAACTATTCTGTCTGTCTCTTGGGTTAACTTTGCTGTGGCTGAGTTTAGAATCCCCAAATGATTGTGTAAAAGGTAGGAGATCCATGATAATATAACAAGCCTAATTTCTTAGGTGGCCTCATGTCTTTTCAGCATCAATCCATTCTGAATCATGCACACACAGCAGAGAAAGAACAGAACCTGCCACAGCCTGTGAGCAGCAAGAAATTTCAGCTGGATGACTGCATAAGGGGTTTGCAAGACCGCCAGTAATTTTTTACATTCAGAGTTAAACAGAGCAATAAGATGGAATTTAAGCTTTAGTGCAATGGATTGTGGCTCTTCAGTCAATCAAATTATAGTTCAATCAGTTCATTTTAATCACTTCTCCGGAGAGAAGTAAACCCCTATGTTGAAGAATATGCAGCAATTTTATTGATGGAAAGTTTAATTGTTTCATTTTTCCTTACCGTCTGTAACACACTAGACTTTTAATCAGTGGGAACTGAAGTTATAATGAAGTAAAGTCCACTTTCCACAGTTCACAACTAGCTGAAAATAATTGGGTTGAGACTCCCATCCAGACAGTGTAATGCCTCTGGCATTTTCCTGAAAACTACACTTAATTGCTTTGCTGATGTTGTTAAGTGGTCCTGAGGGGGATGAAGTAGTAAAGCTGCCCACATATGCAGGGAAACAATACACAAAAAATGTCTTACAAGGTCCTTAAAGGAGGACCAGCTAGTGACTAGAAGACAATATATGGCTTTTCTTGTTTCCTTTTCTATGCCAGAAAGAACACACAGGAGAGGCTGATAAAATAAACTGTGGAAATTCTATAAACACTAACAGTATTTTTATTTAATGGCAGAAAGCTTGGGACTAGAAGTACGGAAAAATCAAGGCAGACCTCCTGCAGTCAAACCTGCAACTTGAGGCCAGCTTAGCTCACTCTGCATTTTTATGCTGAGCACCAGTTAGCTCACTGCCTGTCTTCAGCACCTTGGGCTGAGGAACAGATGTACTCCTGTCCCCAGGGAGGGAGGACAGCTTGCTCTCTGTGCTCTGAAGTGACAGGATGTGAGCCAGCTCTGAGCTGCAAACCTTGTCTGGGCATCGGTGGGACCAGGGAATATACCCCATTAGGCTCTAAATGTAGCCAGAGAAGGAGTAACACTTTGGAATGGCTTCATGAGAAACCCTCCCAAGTTGAACAGTGTTTGTTTAAAATGATGCATTAGCTGCTAGACTCAAGGATATTCTGCTGCAGAAATAAAATTAGTTATTTAATAGCAAAAAATACTTACTTATGACTCATGAATGTGGTAGAGCCCATGAACTTAAATTCAGAGTTGGAGCTGGACCTGTTTTGGGAAAGAGGGGACAGTAAGTCTAATTTAGCTTTAAGCAAGTGGGGTGGTTTTCCCTTGTTTGCTTACATATGCAGGTACAGGAAGGTCTCTCTCAACAGCCTGACCTTCCTCAGCTGATAGCCATGTAAACTTCAGTAAAATAAGTTTGCTTATTTTATTCTTCATTTCACGGGTTCTGAGCGGAACAACTAACCGCTGGTGATTTTCCAGAAGGGAACATAGTGAAAATGTAGGCACTGAATTTTAAGGTGTAATTTTAAAAGTTTCCTTAAGCCCACATCTTATGGGGGCACCTCAGGAGCCTCCAAGTTGGTATCTTGAATTTTGGCCAGCAGAGCTCTCCCAGCACCTGAAATGATGCATTTTCTGCCAAAACACGCAAAAGTCTAGAGTGTCTTGGCATGTAGCCCCACATGAGCTTGACAGATCCCCATACCACCACCACCACCAGTAATAATAATAATAAATAATAATCAGCTTTAACTTCTATTTATCCTATGGCAGAATCATAACTTCCTGTGTACTGGAACCACTAACCATATGCCGAGGAGATCAAGCTGTCAGTTTTGAGAAGATGACTGGGAGTAACCGTGTTGAATTTACTGTGCTTGCCTGCCTGGTCTCTGGGAGAACAGCTCATCGGCAGCAATGGTTGTGCTCTTTGTTCCTGGGGTCCCTTTGCGAGGTGAGTAACGTGGTATGGACTGGTGCTAGCAAATGAGGACTGCGTTGTGACAACTGATGGGAGATTCTGCTTGGGTTTTGTACCCTTACTGATGCTGAAGGACTGCAAGAACCAGGGCAACTCTTCACTGCAGAGGGAAAAAGGCAACCTAATGTGGCTGGCTGAACTTTGCCACTGTGTTGTCCGGCTGTTTTGGAGGGTACTGTTACCTGACCCTTCTTTTGGAGACAGGGTTGCTATCCCAGGAGGAGGAGTGCTTCTCAGAACTGGAATGCAGTAAGGTGCACCACCACTGGCCAGCTGGACCTCACTTCTAAGCAAACCTGCTTGCTGGCTCTCACATGCTTTGAAGTCTTACCCTGGGTCTGAATGGAAACAAGAGGGAGTGAATGCTTTGACACGCATTCTCCTGATTTGATGTCCTCTGTGGTTACAACATGGTGCATCCTCGACAAGTGCGTAATACTGCCTGTTCCCGCAGAGGCACAAATCTGACTGTTCCTCTGATAAATGGTTCGCATGGAAGGATACTGTTTCCACGGCTGTCATCAAAGCCCGCGTATGTATTTGTTTGTGGAAGCATGTCAGACACCATATGTCAGTAATATGCCTTTGATATGTTGGTGTCTGAATAATTTATTTAACAGCTAAATGGCATATGTTTAAATGTAAACATATGTTCTGTGTTTGTACTGTCTATATTCTTTATTTCTATATTTCCTCTTTATAAGAGTTAAATTCAAATCCAGGAAAGTGTGGGATTCATTGTGTTCTTAAAGAAATGCAGTTTTTGTAGTATTTCAGCATGTGGCCAACGTGTATCTTCTCATAGATGAGAAGGGCATTTGGAAGAGTATGTTTTCCCTTTTGGTAACCAGAACAAACTCAGTTTCCAGGCAATATAAAAATTTAAGTTGTGTGTTAAAAGAAAAGATTATTGTTCTAGTGTTGGGCAGGTTCTGTGATGTATGGATTTACTGAAAAGCAGTCCATGTGAGACCAGTGTGTTAAACCATCACCACGGTCAGTTGTTTTTATGGAGAAACTTTTGTGAGGAGTTAAAGAATTTGCAGTGTAATAAATGACTTAATAAAGGAACAAAATAGTACACTCTGTTTGTTATACATGGGTAAAACTGAAAACCAGCATCATGACAAAGGGTTCAAAAGCAGTTGTTGCCACTCATCAATGAAGTGAGCCACGGAGCACCTTCCAGGATGCTACAGCCAGCCTAAAAGGCACAGTTTGGTCAAAAGTAATGAGCGATAACTTACTATTACAGCAAAATGACAAGAGACATTGTGAACCAACTGGGAGTACCTGGAGAGTCAAGAGTGTCTGATGCTGAACTACAGGAGATGCAGAGTGAGCAACCGAGTGGAGGGGAGCAACCACGGGAGGGGTGGCAGCAGCCCCAGGGGCCGGCCGCCTGCCTGCAGGCATGAGCACCTCCTTGGTAAATGCTTCAGCTGGGCAGGGGAGCTTGTTCTCATGGGTGCTCCATGACTGCTGGTTCTGGGTTTCAGCCTTTTGAGTAGAACTCAGTTTAGCAAAAAATGTCAGCTCTTGGCAGACTTACCACAGGCTGGTCTTCATATGCTGTTTGTATGGCTTGGCTCAGGCCTTCAAAAAAAAAAAACCAAAAAAAAAAAACCCAACAGCCATCACGTGTAACATAAGAAAATTAAATTGCTGTAAATCTCTTAATTCACATTATTGTCGCAGATTCATAGCATTTCATAGCCACAGCTTAAACTAGAGAAAAACAAACCATGAAAAGCTGAGTGTGGATGAGGTCACCAGTTAGTTAGTTAAAAAAAATAAATTAAAAGTATCCCAGATTGGCAATGGCAAAACTGATGCCCAGGTACTAGGAGGTGAGCCAGGCTGAGGTGCCTCGGAGTCAGTGCCATCTTGTGGCACTTCAGGATATTAAAAACACCGTGAGCTACAATAACTTCAAATGTCCTCAGAATCAATCAGTTCAAGAAAAAAAAAAAACCCAAACAAAAAAACCTGCATGTGGTAAACTGTACAAGCCACAGTAAGGATATGTAAATTTGGCCGTAGCTTCTGCAGTTGTGCATGGAGCAGCTCACAGCACCTGAATGATTAATGAGGCAAATGCCTACCAATTATGGATCGCTGAAGGTGCTCAGTGAGTTGCATGTAATTATAACTCCTGAGAACAGATGGAAAATTTTGCAACATCAAGAGCCTGCTCCTGATTAGCCGTGACCTGCTCTGCAGCAGCGAGCGGCCGGGCTGCGCGGCTGGGACAGGGCTGGCCCACCCAGAGCACGGGTGCGGCCGTGGGACTGCGCAGGGCCATGGGCCTGGGGTGGAGCAGCGCCCCAGCTATGCTGCCGGTGACGACATTTGGGAGTCAAGGCAGAGTTGTGCTTAAATCAAAACAGACAAGTACACCCAAAAAAGCATCCACCCTCAGTGAAACCCTGCGCGAGCAGCTCGAACTTGCTTTTCAGGCTTGGGCTGCACCTGTGTCATGCGGTGTCTGATGGCACCACAGATCTCTGCCACCAGCCACTCTGCCTGGGGCCACAGAGGAAGCTGCTGTGACTCAGGTTTTTTAAAAAAAGACCTAATACCTATGCGCCTCTCCCCACTCACCCAAATAGGTGTAAAGCACCTGTAGCCTTCATGTTGTCATTTTATATAAACCACATAAAGTAATAAATATATAACATGATATATAATATTTACCTACTAAATAAATGAGTATATAATAAGCATGTAAATAAATATATATATATATAAAACCCCAACAATATAAGTGCAAGTAATATGAGTAAATGTATAAAAGATAACTACAATATGTATTTAAATATATAGCATATATAAATAGAAATATACAATTATGTATATAATTTGTGTATATATATATATATATATACACACATTTATACATATACATCTGTATACATATAAAAGACATATATATGCACACACATATATAAAAAAAAGATGCTCTTTCATAATGACTGCTGCAGGATTGGAAGAGGACACATACTGTTCCTGGCAGTGTAATATTTATGGCATAAAAGGGAAGGAAATAAGAGCACCTTGGACAAAATGTAAAAGAGGTGCATTCTTACTCAGATGGGGCTCGCTGGTACATCGGGGAGATGTGACTTTACCCCATCCAAGGACTCTGAAGGAAGGTGCAGACCCTCGTGTGCTCGTGGGTAAGGCAGCGGCTCACTAACGCCTTTAATTCTTCCTCATCTCATTACCTGCTTTGAGACTGTTCAAGCAACCAGACATTTCCCACAAAGGCTTTTTGGGAGTGGTTATGGACCAGTGACAAAGGTACAGTCTTATTTCTGCCTTCTCCTGTCCATTTCTGTCAGTAGTTTAACATTCTTGGATTAAAACCAGATGTAGGGTTTTTTAAGGAAAATACAATGTTGTTTTTATCAAACCCTCTGAAAAGGAAAGTGCTTTCCTGCTACACATGTTCCACTCAAGGACTAGAGCCCTGATGTTCATCTAGTTAATTTTAGTACTTGAACAGTGCAGCCGTTCTGGGCAATTATTGCTTTGCTGGAAAGTAGTTAGGTACAACTGTTAAGTACAGTTAGGGGTTTGCTTTAGGTTTATTGCAGGGCACTGAATTGTGTTATCATCTCTTTCTTGTGGACAGCAGAAATGCTGTGTTCACAGCCAATAATTTTGTACAACGGATCAATTAATAGCAAATTAGAAACTGATTTTTCCATGTCAATCTGATCACAATTGAAGACCAAAGAAAAGTATAAGATATTGCGTTGTCCTGAACTATCACTGTGCTTTGTTACACTTATGACTATTAGATTTGCTCCAATTTGAACAAGACAATTCTGAAGTTTTTCAACCTACGTAAACTCTGCTTCTATCTTATCTTAGAATAAGCTGCATTATTAAACAAAGTAATCTTACAAATATTAAAATTATGTAACGGCTTGCACTTTCTTTTTTTTGCTAAGAAGGATGAAAGCAAAGAATATTTCTTTCTAATTTTCAATACTTTGTGTAGACCTCTGTCTGTTAGCTAAACTGTGACTGTAAATCTGTAACCTAAGTACCCAACTCTTTTCTGCCTGTCATGTTGGAAGTGAAATTTGCTTTTTTTGACTTAAGATTTATTTTATCTCACTCAGTCCTTATCCCAGTAGCAAGAAGCAAGCTGGATTCCTGCTGCCTTCCTCTGGCAGAGGTGTTTTTTAGCAGTAGAGGGCCTGGTATAGTTGCAGTGTGACTGGGAAGAAACCTTTTTCTTATGGAGCCATACAATACCCACAGCCTTTTTCATCATGTAACTGTGGGATTATGTGCCCTGCAACAATCTCAGAAGGGGCAGAAGCTGAAAATACTGCAGCTGCCATTGACAGGTAACAGTTTAGATCTGAATATCAGAGATACCCGAACACCAGGGTTCCTAGCACTGCCTTTTCATTTTCAAAAACACAATATAGATGAGAGCTCACATTTCAAGAAGTTCAAAGGGTTTTCGTTTTAGAGTTTGGGCTCCAGTTTTTGGAGACACCTTGGTTTTGTAACATCTCAAATTACAAGACAGTCAAAAATAACACTCTGGCTTAACTCTCCTAATGTAACTTTCTCTCCCATTTCTTCATCTTAAAAAAACCGTCACAGAAGGTCCTGTTTTGCCTGTAGATTCATTACTGCATTATAACTCCTTACATTAGACTAGTTTTCAAGTTAGCACTTAGATCACATTTCTACTTTGTAATGATTTTACCATTGGAAAAGTTCATCTAGAAAGATGCCTGACAAACAATGAAGCCACTAGGGGAATTCGTTTCTTCTTGAAGTATCTATCACTCCACGGTGGAAGAATCAGAGCGGTTATGTTAAGCTTGCTACATCCTCTGTCAATCTTTTGTTTGATTATTACATTATCAAGTTGCTTGCACTGTGAGAGATTAAAACCGTTAGGTAAGTGCAAAGCATAGAGTTTCAGAGCACTTAGAATATAAGTCAGACATCAAACTAGTTTTTGAAGTGCAGAACTACTGAGCTTTCACTTTGTCACACGCAGATGTTGCTGGAGGCAAGGAGGAAAGGAGCGATGCTTTTTTTTTTTTTTTACGCGCCTGCTGAACCTTGCACTACCTGAAGAACCAGACACTGTGCAGCTTCTGGTTAGATGCCTTTCAAACCTGTCTTCTGCCTGAGGGCTATCAGATGTACAGCTGAGGGGAAGGGACAGATTTTCCCATTGTGCATCTCCATAACTTGAGGACGTGCTGCTCGCTGCAGTGAGTAAATGGTTGGGCTGCTTTAGATCAGGGGAAAGCTTTGTTAATTTAGGAGTCTGACAATATTATTCTTCCCTTGTGCTCTACTTTAAGGAGAGTTCTGTTCAGTATGGAAACAAGCTACTAATGAGCAGAGATGAAATATCTCATCTAGGGAGGAAGACTTTAGCCTGGATACAATTATACAAATTCATGGTGCAGGTTAACTTGGCTTGAAAGATCTAACCAGAAATATTTACCATATATATTACTTTTTTATAACTATGGCCTGCCATGTGTACGTTCTGGCTAATTCTTAATTTGTGTGGGACTTTGTCCACAGGAGGATCCTTCAGCCTGGTGACTTTCCTATCCCATTACCTGGATGCCCATTTATTCTAGAATCCAAGAAGTATCCAGAAAGTAACTCTGCAGGCCCTGTGAACTGCCTAGAGACCCTGGGTCTCTACGTAGTTACATTCACGTCTCTCACTGTTCAAATAAAAAAGTGCTTCGCTCCCTTATTTGTATCAATCTTTAAGCAAATTTACAACGAAATATTATACCTCTTTTAACAGATGTGAAATTAATGGACAGGCTTGTGACAGAGGTTTCCAAGGGTCTCAGCAAGCACAGTAGAACTGCACCCATCTCCCCTGAACGTAATAAGCTGGACATCATTCCCTACAGATTTTCTTTTTCCTGCACATGCATCATATATACCCCCTCTCCTATTACTTATGTCTCCTTATAATAAAGTACTTAACAACTATCTATAGTCTCTCTTTAAGCACACTTGGCTATGCCTCCTTCCAAAACAACTGTGCTATCTTTTTGAGAATTTGTGCTACAAAGAAATAAATACTAGACATTGGAATTGTACATAAAATCGTTTTTCCACAAGTATGTTTTTGGTCATGCCTTTTCCCATTATGTGTAATCATTAGTGACGCCGTGGTCAACTATTAACAAAATCTCATAGAACGCCCTGCCAGATAGGGAGAAAAGTGAAAATCTCAAGAAACAAGGTATCTGACTTTCAAACAGAATGCCTGCCTAAAACTTAGCCTCATTAGGGGGAAGTCCTCCAGGCAAACATGCTCTCATTATTTATTGTCATGGTTTACTGAAGATTCCTCAGTGTAATTCACACTTGTTTTTTAAATAAATCTCTCAGTATGGTAAATGTGATATTTCTGCATCCAAGCAGCAGGGTTAGCTGCAAACTGAACAAGACCAAAATTTCACATTTGAGAGACTCGGAAACAGCTTAGAGCCTGACAGCAATGCAACAAGTAGCAAAAAATGTGACTGACAACATAGGGCTGAAAAGTAAGGTAGCAGTTGCTGTACAAAATAGTAATGAAACAGTGAGACTGCAAAGCAAAAGGAATTAACAATCAAGTGTTGGTAATGAAGAATTATTTACGGTGAGGAACTTCTCTATAGGACAGTGATGGTGCTGTGCTTATGATTAACATTTAAGGCATGAAGGCCTTGGATTTAAGGCTTTGCTTCCCATCCTTTGTCCTGGCTTCCAGAGGGTCAGTTGGGCCTGAAATGTTTTGAGGCACTCTGATGTCCTTGAGGATCTGGTCTAAGTCTCCTAGAACTCAGCTGCTCATCTGCAAATTAGGGATACTGAAGCTTCTCTTCCTCCTAGGGGGTACTGTGAAGGAAAGGATGCTAAAGACTAGGCATGATGTATCAAATAGTTTTGTTGTGGATCTTTTCAAGGGAATTAAAGTCTGAAGGATTTTCCTTACAAATTTTACCATATCACAGGGTTAACTAATGCTTATGCCTAAGGTGAAGAGCACATGACCATGATTTCCATTTTTTTATTGCACTAAACTGCTGAGGTCTTAAAGACATCCAGAATACCTCAGAAATTTCTGTCTCCAATTACAACGGGGTGAAATTCTATTCAAGGAGAAAACCCTGTGGTGTGATCCATTCCTTTCCCGTAGTTAAAAATTCTTGGGCTGATTCAGCATCTGGGCTGATGAGCTGGCCCCTGGAAGCACTCGCCTTTGTTGCTCTAGAGGAGGCTGGAGGGGCAGCACAACGGAAAGTTTCTCTCCTCGCCAGAGGACGCGCAGGCAGGCCAGTGCTTGCCAGGGCAGCGTCTCCTGAATCCCTCGCTTGGCTCACTGCACTGCATCTGCTGATACCCATAAAAGATTAATTTTCTTAATTTTCATATTTATACAAATGTAAAGCTGATGAGGATAAAGAGTAAAGTAACTGAAAAGGGCTATTTTACCCAGTGTGGTGAAAGGGGATGTTAACAGAGATTGCTTTTTTTAGTGTACCTTTTACAGAGTCATGTCCGCTCTTTGCTGAATGCATTCCTATGATACTCTCTGTGTGTGCAATAAAAACCTTGGTTTATTAAGCATTTTTTTTCTATTCTGCTATGTCAGTCTAAATTCACTTTGAAGGCAGGAATGATGGAATTGTTCAATATATTGTGTGCAGAAGGTTATGACCTCTGCAATCAGCCCCTGAAACACCAGTGTCTTTTTACTTCTGGGCAGCTGAAATGAGTTATAAGGTAGCCTCATAACATCGTAACATTTTACTAAACCTAAGGCCTCTGAATATGCATTACTTGAGCATTTCTCATTTCCAAAATATTTACAATATGAAGAAGATTTCAGAAATGAAATTTGAACATACTAATTTTTACTATCTTGTTTCTAAACAAGGTGTCAATCCTACAACAGATAAGATAGGCAAATGGCCTTCTTGTTAAAAAAAAATGCCACTGATTTCTGCATTCATTTGTGTACATGTTTTGCAAGAGACATCTTAAAGTTGCCATTATATCTGTCATCTAGCAGGAAGACACAGGTGCTGAACCGTGCTGCATAGGACACACCTCTACACTCAGGGAGACTCCTAACCTGAGGGGGTGAAATGCTTTTGCTTTGAAAGGGGGACAGAAGGAACACCCACAACAAAAACCTGAGGCAAAAGTAACACCCCAAATACCTTCCTCTGCACATGAAGATCCTCTGTTCGGAGGAAAACTGACCCAGACAAATTGGAACACCTGGCGTAAAGCCATCATCGCCCCTCTGCATTTCCACACTAATTAAACCTAGTTTCTTCATTCTCTGTAACATACACGACTAAAATTATATCGACCACCACAACAATCTTTCCTTTTGTCAGCTCTCTACAGCAGCAGCTCTGCCTCCTGTCTGTGCTGTTACTAGCAGGGTGGTTCCAAATAACTGGTTATGCTTTGCACATGCAACAAAGGCCTATACAGCATCAGTAGGGCCCATAAAGCAGTAACCAAAAAAGAGAAAACAAAGCTGCTGAAGTTTACCGTGGTGGCCCTTACTCTATGAAGCATTTAAACACCAAAAGTTCAATAAAGCTGCAGTAAATATTCAGTTCCCATGGGTGGACACGGTTCACCACATCCCTGTGTTAACACCAGAGGTCTAACTTGCTTATGGAACTTGAAAACATGCCTAGCAGGATCGTCTGAACAGAAGCAACTTTTATAATGTTCTAAAAAATAAAGCCTTATTTGTTTGTACCTTGAAGGTACAGGGCCTCAAGGAAAATGCGTTAACATGGTGAAAGGCCAAGCTTAACCTTTCCTTGCTCATGGAAGAGAGCACCGTCTCTGAGCTGGGAAAAGCCAGGCTGTCCCACTCGTAAAATGTTCTCTTTGTTCTCTACATAAATCAGTTTGTATCTGCTGATAACCCACTTCTTTCCAAGGGTTTCAGGTTTAGGATTCCCTTTGATGCTAGACTCACTGCTGGGAACAGTAAACTGCTCTAACTTTGATGGAGCTACAATTATTTCCTATAGTCAGCTATTCCATTGATTCTTCTAAAACTTTTAATTTATGTCATTGTTTCATTTTGGGTAGAATCCCCCTTCATCCTTTCTGATTTAAATCACATCAGTCAGGAAAGTTATAAATCAGATAGCTCGAGAGGCATGCAGTAGTTTAATACAAAAAATACATAAATTCCTCATTCTCTGTAACATATGCAGCTAAAATGATATCAGCGACCACAGCAACGATCTTTTTTTTGTCGCCTCTCTCTAGCAGCAGCTCTGCCTCCTGTCTGTGCTGTTACTGGCAGGGCAATGGCAGTGGTAGCCTCTGCCAGAGTCACAAGAGCAGAGAAACTGCCCGGCCTGGGGCTGAGGGGTGTCTTGGTCTGAACGCATGTTGGTGCTGGCGATTCTAAAGATTTCAGCCTGTCTCAAGCATTTAAGCATTACATCAGGCAGCTCAGCCTCGTAATGGTAACCTAAGCTACAAGCAGCAGGGAAGTATTTGTGCTGTGCTTTGCTTAGAGGAGCGTTCAGAGCTTGTGACACTGTCTGACACTGACTGATTAAGATACAGGCACTGTGGTGCTGTCAGGAGAGAAGAAAGGACTTGCAGTGCTATTGGATCTCTCATGGATCTCCAGCAGAGCAGCAACCAGACACCACTGCACAGCAGCATCGTGCTCTACCACCTTTTCTGAGAATTACTGCCTAGCCAACCCTAAAGCGATTAGGAACACACCGTTTTTTTAATAGAGCCTGTCGCTCCACACAGACTCCAAATACTGTATATCACAGGTGATATCCTTATGGCTGGGGAGGGGACTGTGATAGGAATTGATGAGAGAGATGTAAGAAGATCAAAAATATGAACTCTCTAATGAGACTTATCAGGAAACTGTTAGGAAGGCTGCTGCTGCAGCAAACAAAACCAGGACCTAACAGGGATAGAAACAGAGCTATGCAGTTATCTTGCAGTTATAGACTAACCTTCATTTTTTCCATGGCTTTTACTTGCCACCTTTAAAAGGCACACATTCAAATTTCTCCCACGAACCCAAATTTATGGGTATCCCCAAAGGTCACACTACACTGTAAGTGTGAACAGTGAAAAGGATTGCTTTGCTAGACAGTCTAGGACCCCTAATTCTTAGGGGTTTCCTCTTGTACTTTTTCATGCCATCTTTGCAAAGTGATGAAATAATAAATTTCCGTTCTCTTTGAGGGTGATGCTCAAGCCCTCAAAAAGAGTAAAATATGTCTACCCAGGGTGTCCAGCCTTAGGGAAGCTCCTCAACTCAGACCTACATTTTTGGCTGCCTGGAGCCATCTGGCTGCATCCTTACAGCCTGTGCCAGCAGGAAGGCAACCCGGAAAAAAATAGTCTCAGCTGTCTTCAGAAATCGGAGATCTCTGCAGACCTGCGATTCTCTTACTCATGTGTGTGCCAAACCAGGTGTGTCTCTGTCATCTGTGTGGTGCCAGAAACGTCCTTGTCCTTCATGAAGCAGAGGCCAGAGGAAACTGGAAAGATTCTGCTCTTCCCTCCATCACGGAGGAGGCACTTGGGTTTCCAGACACCTCTGTTCTACATCACAATTGGGCTGTTTTCATCTCAGCTTTCTTAATAAACATTTAGTGAGTGATCCACATTTTCCCTCCTGCTCTATCTAACAGAGCTGATTATTGCTAGGGTCAGGTGGTTACATGAGCTAATTAATATTCACAGGCAGCAGTAGGAAATAAGTACAAACCCCCTCTCCTCAGTTTTAATTACAATATCAGTGCTATCAAATTCCATGTGGATACACCTCCCACATCAGCTCCAAACAATTTCAGATGTGTATACTAACAGGATCCACATCGTCTCTAACTCATGATCTACTGTCATTATAATATAATTACTCTAATGCATCTTTACTGTGCAACGCCCGCCAAAGCTAACAACCGTTGAGTATAGCGTGTAATTATAGAATAGAGATGTTAATGTAAGCTTTCATCTTACAGTGACTTGCAGCATTTCTTCCAGTCCTGTTATTCAACATTTGCAAGTAACCTGAGTCCTACCTGCTCCCCTTCCTTCTCTATATTTACTTTATGAAACATTTATGTTATTCTAACACAGAGAAGCCCCAGGTGGCTCCAAAATCCCAGTGGGAACACAGTGTAAGAGGAAATAAAGTGGCAATAAATTGTCTCACCTTGGTTAGCTCTGGATATAGAAGAGAAATAGAGGAAGGTGACTCAGGGAAGAGCGACAGTAGTTTGCACCTTGCTGAGCTATGAGTGAGGATCTGGGCCGTGTGTAGTAGACATAGTAAAAGAGGTTAGGAGAGATTTGACAGAAAATGTGGTATTGGCTAAGCTATTGAATATCCCTAGATTAAGTGCTGGTGGAGGTCAGACACAAAACTCAGCTAGTTAGGGAGAATGGGGCAAGCTTCAGAGAGGCCTTTGTGGTAAAGAGACATGTTTGTGTTTCGCAAGAGGTAAAGGATGAGCCAGTGGAGTAACTTGTCAAATAAGCCATGAAGATGATTTAAGCCTATCATTTCTACCACTGTAGAAAGTAAGGAACAAGGTACACATTTTAAAGAGAGAAAATGGGATGAATTTTCAAAACTATGTAAGGACTTTCAAGTGAGAACTGGCTGCAGACATAACTCACATGGCACTATTCCTGTATCTTTGCAAGGATTTACAAATCCCTCCCAGAATATCAATTTAATCATTTTTCTTAAATGGCAATAATTTTAAACTGGGTAATAGCATCTATATTTCATACATTTGGCTTTCCAGATATGATTAAGACATACATTATCAAGACTTGAAAATCAGACTTCAAATAGGAATGGCATTACGTTGTCACCTGTCCTGGTTGTAACTGGTGTTTAACTGTAGCTCTGCAAGCAAACACAGAAAGACAAACAATAAAGAAACCTTTGGTTTGACTGAAAGAGACTAAGAGAGGAAAAAACAAGACAGATAATAGATGAAGTTTTAGAGAAGAAGCATTCCTTCCCTGGAGTACCAAGGCCCTTCTTAAATCTGTGAGAGGTAAAGCAAGGGAAAAGTGCTGCTGTTTCTTGGAGCAGTACTTCATCTCTGGGAAGTCATCTTTTGAATGGAAATGGAAATTAAGAGCTGCCAGACTGATTTTTATCTCTTTGTGTCATCTGTCAAATCTGTAATATCCTAGTTAACTCTGTTGTTTGCATATTAACTGTTTTGTTTCCCATATGCTCATACAAGGATGATAAATATTTTGTGAAAGATACAGCCATCACTTTCAACAGTATAAACTATTATTTTCCCAAACATCTTCCTCAGTTTTCGGAGAAGACAAAAAATCTACTTTACAATGATTTTTTTCAGCACCAGCTGACTGGGGCACGGAGGAAGCAGTTCCTGAATCAAAGTACTTCCACAACAGTCACTTTGCATCTAAACCCAATGAATTTACCTTTAGGGGTAGCTCCCAGACTGATCCCAGTCATGGAGAGATGGGGAAAATGTAGCATCAAGTTAGCTAGAAGCTAGCACATAATTCTGAGCGTTTGAATCCAGAATCTGGCTCTCTATTAAGGGCACATCTGTAAGAATAAGGGCAATATATAGAGTTCACACATGGAACCAGATATTTTTGGGGAGTGGACAGGGTTTGCGGTTTCACAGTGTCTCTAGTTATAAGGAAGGCTCTCTGGTTCTGGAAAGTTCAGGACACTCAAGAACAGAAAAGAAACTGTTGTTCTACTTTTAACACCACACTGGCACTGGCAGATGATTCATAGGCTCAGGAGAACACAGACATTACCAGCTCAGCACATCTATATACCAATCACCATTCGTCATGTGTGAGTACTTCCACCGTCCTAAAACGAGATTTGTTTTGTGTATTATTTGCAGGAAATGTAACAAACTCCATACCAAAGAGCCAAATAAAACCAGTACTTGATTGTTTTATTGAATATTTGCCTATTTACTTGGGAGAACTTCACTTTAGGATTTTTTTATGCTGTCTAATAAAAGGACCCCCCACAGCTGTCTTCTTTGTGGAGAAAAGCTGTCAACATCCAGTACAATTTTCTGCATATTGAGTGAAGCACTTGAAAGTCCCAGATCCATTTTAATATGTGAGATGCTCTCCCATTTGTATGCAGCTGGAGAGAGTAGTTTTGTCCTCATTTAAAAAAGCTGTATGAAGGATTTCTTTCTTTGAACAAATACTGTCTCCAACTTTTCTTTTTTCTCTCTCTTTCCCCCAGCATACACCTTTCCTCTCTTGTTAGGCACCAGTGTGCTCAAATCACTGCACAGTGTTGACATCTCATTCGTTACACATAAAACGGTGCCAGCACTATTTCTTTTTGATGTACCTGTGCATGATCTGCTGGAATAATTCCCAGATTAACTGTTTATTAATATAATTTTTGCAGAATTGTTGGTGGGGAAATTTGATCGCACTGCCTTGAATAAGGCCTTCCTTACCTTTTTCTGAAATTTCCGATTCTGGGAATTGACAGCTTCTAGTCCTAGACAAAGCTTTCTTCAGTCCTGATCCTAAAAACAGCCTGCCACATAGAAGTGGTTCTCCTACAGCCAAAAGGCTAGTGTTGGGTATTGAATACCCATTACCCTCTTCTATGTGAGTGACAAGTTCATTGGCATTCTCAGGTACTGCAGAGCAAGGCGTGCTCTGGTGACAAGGATCCCAGGCAAATCTTTCCACAGATGACCTGCAAATGCAGTTTTTGCTTGGCAAGAGCACAGGGTTGCACCCAGTCTATATAGACAGACAGAAAGAGGGACAAGGTACCAATCCGCAATTTTGATCACCCTTGCTTTTATGTATACCCACATAGACACTCGATATATCTCTTGATTTCTAATGAGATTTGCTTACAACTAACTGCTGGTGAACTCTTACAGTTCCCAAGTATTTATTAAATGCATGTTTTGAGAGCTGTAATTATTCTTATTTACCAATCCAGGTGCAAACTTCATTCTAATTATATGCATATTGGAGACTGTTACTCTAAAGTGGTGTTAGCTTACTTCCATGTTGGCACAGGACAGAAGACCGTTCAGCACAAATGTAGCGACGTTTCGTAGCACCAGTCAGTTGTGCTCAGTCCTTCCACAGCGATTAACTCTGATGCAATCAAACGTTGTCATGGGTAGCAGGGAGCATCTTTGACATCCACAGCTATTTTTAATGTTTCTATCAAGAGGAAAGATTATAGCTCTGAAGGCACAGGGAAGATTTAGTGCAAGAGTCAGAAAGCTTGGAAATCTACACACACTGTGACTGAACATACTGCACCTACACTTCAACACATCCCAACACTGCATTATGAAGCCCAGTTTCAAATTAGTCATGGTTATAAATCATTATACCTGAAAGCTATAGAACGTTTAATGGCTCTAGCGTAAACAATATACTACCAAGAATTAAGTGCCAAACATTATCAACCTCCCATTCTGGATATGCCACATCTCATGCGCTGAGAACGACCAACCTGAACAACCTCAAATGGCAAACACCAAGCAGACAAGAGTGATGCTGGCAATTCAGCATGAAGCACTTGGTCCAAGGAGTAAGCAACTGAGGAATTCCCCAGACAGTGCTTGGAGTTGCTTTCACTTAAACTCAGGATCTTTGCTCTGCATTTCTGTTTTGACTGAGAATTAAAAGGATTCTCAGAATTTCCAATGGAATTAAAATTCAAAAATCTTTATGTTGGAAAAATTAGATAGTTTGGGTCTGAAACAAATGGGGCCAACTGTGCAAATCTTAGATGAAACTGGGAAACATTCCAGCAGTGCCAGCAGTGGATCTGATTGTCCCAGGGCTCCTGGGTTTGTTTGTTTCTCCCCTAGCAATAAAGTAGGAACCTCAGAAATATGGACATCCGCACTTTAACCAGCACTTTTCGTATTTACAGTGCCCAGTGCTGGGAGTTCAAAAGAATGAACTACTACTGGGCAAGCTTTCCTAGGGCTTTCAAGCTTCCACCTCCTTAGGCCAGGAGGTGGGGCAGTAGTTAAGATATCCAAATTCCTTGTTGTGAAGAGAGGAGTCAAAGCTGCAGGATTCCCCGCTTGGGTCAGAGACCTCAGAAATTCAGGGTTTCCAGCTATACCTGAGACACCTGAAAGATATGTGAGTTCTGAGTTCAGCTCCCAGTTGAGCTGGGAGCCTGCTGGGCGCTCTGAAGTCAGAGGAAGGCCACACAGAAGGTCTGCTGCCTGCCCTTCGGCAGGGAGCAGAGGGCAAGGAAGAAAAATTAACCACTCACCCCCAAAGAAGCAAACAAACGACCCCAACAAAGACCCAGAGAGTCTCCTGAGAATTATTTTTATTTTCAGTAACTCATCATTTTTTAATGAATCATTGCTTACTGGAAAATTTCTGCCTATTTCCATCTGGAAGGACATTATTCAGATGGACATGACACATTTTGGATGACATGAGGGAATGTTAACTTTGGTCATTTTGCCAAGTTCCATCCTGGCAGACAGTTTTCTACTTATTTAAATCCACCTCATAGCATTAACAGAGTGCACTTTTTGAGCTCACAGTCTGTCTTGCAGCTCTTGTACTGTTAAATATTTTCTGCATTTTATCTCTTGTATAGCTGCATTTCCCTGAGTTTAGTGCTACACTGGAGAGCAAGATATCTGTATATATGTGAAAGGGAGCTTTGGGGACTGTAAAATTATCTGGGTTACTGCAAGATCATCAGTGCTACATGAAGGATTATTTTTAGTACCTGGGAAGTTTTTGCATAGCAAGGTGTGATCTCTCACATAATGGGAGTAGTCTGTATGCCAAATTATTTTATGCCATTTTGGTGCATGGCTGCATTACAGAGTAGCTGCTGTATTCTTCTGTCTTCTCAGGAACATTTATCACTACAATGAAGATACTGCATTGACTCCAACCAAGACCCATGTCCCTATTGTGCTAGGCACTATAGCAACAGACAGTAAAAGGCAGTCCTTGTTCCTAAAGACCTTTCTCTCTATACACACAAGACATTGCCAGAGATTTATCTTATTCTTCAGTTTATAACAGTTGCAAAACAATTTGGATGAAGGATAAGAATTGCAGTGAACAGGCTGTGATGATACCAGCTGTGGGATGAACCCATAGGTAGGTGAGAAATTTCAAGCTGGTAAAAAATACATGGGTGCAATCCTGAACCAATTGAAGGAACATGAAGACTCCTACTTACATGCATGGGAGTGAGGATTTCCCCTCTCTGATCCTGTTGCACCAGGCACAGGTGTGCATAGGGTAATGCCGTGTTATACAGTGATATTTCCAAATTAGCTTAGTGCTAAAAGTAAAATCGCAGTATTGACATATTGCTCCTATCAGACTAATAAACACAAACAGCAACTGTGCTATTGCTGCTAAATGGCTTCTGGTACTCACTTGGTGCTCGCCCACTGGTATTTCTGTGATATTGCACAGTGCCACGGAGACAGAGCCACAGCCCTGTGGTAGCTGCAGACTTTTTCTGTAGAACTGTCTAGGAACAAGCCACAGGTAGCAGGTTCACAAGCTGCATGGATTCTCCAGTCCGTCACAGAACTACCAACCTACCTACCACTGATGGCAAACTGAAGGATTGATTACGTTCTACATGGCCTCTAGTGCAGGAGCTATTCAGATGACAGTGAATTCCCTTAACGTACTGTATTTCTTGCCACAAATCCTTTCCTTAAGAGATAGAGTCTAAAAATAATCCAGATCAGGGCTCATAAACAGATGTATCCCCTGTTCTGACCTTGCTGATCTTGTTATGTTCTATGTTATTATTTACTTAATTTGCGTAGCTCCCCAGCCCTAACAAGAAACTCGAGTAACTTATTTTTTATCTTTTGCAACTGATGCAATGCACATTAAATCAGAGATAATCATGACTTCAGAGATGCAGGTCTGTTTTCTGAATATTCTAACTATGAATGTAATAAAATAGAGATTTGAGTGACGCTCATTTTGCACCTCTGAGTTTATCATAAGATTAACGGTCTTTATTATTCTGCAGAACAAGCAGTAGCACCTCAGCAAGGGTATAATCACCTCAGTCAAAAAACAAATAAGCTTTTACTTATTGTGCTAAAAATATAGTTGAGAAACCTTCAATCTCAAGCCTTGTGATAAAATAGACCGTGTTGACTGAGCAGATCAGCAGCTGCTGCTGTTCAGGCTCCTTCACCCTAACAATGCTTGCCTTTCTCTCTCCCCACCAAATTTAGAGATGATGTCAGTGTAGCCAACCCCAGGAGTTCAAAAATCAGAAGACAAACCAAAATAGAATCACAGGGTTGATATCAAAGCCATAGGAGTTATTGAAACCGAAGCGTATGATTTGGGGGGTCAGCCTTTAGATTTTTTAATTCATAGGAGACAGCCTTCTCCCTTCCAGTTGTCTGCTCAGTTCTGGCTGTCTGATATGCCCTATTTCAGAGCGAGAGGCAACACAGGACAATGGGAAGCACAAAGGATCGGGAATCTATTTAAAGTTTATATAAAGCTCAATTCTCCACCATATGTAGAGCCTTAATCCTGCAAATACCTTCTCTGAATGCTCGACTTGATTCATACAAGCAGCCCCATGGAAACCAGTGGGGGTTCTCTTGTACTTGAAGTTTGCCACTTATATAAGTTACTATTGCACGTCAGAAATGTTAGCCTGTGTCACAGTATTAAGAATTAGCTAAGAATGAAGAGGTCTGTCGCTCAGTTTTCCCTGTGATCTTGGGCAAGTCCTGAACCATTCTATATCCCAGCTTCCTGCTCGTTAAAAAAAAGGGTACAATTTGTCCCTACAACGTATTGAGAAGCCTCCAGACAAAATATTATAAAATTCAGGTATTTAATATATTGTCGTCTTCTGATGTAAATTGAATTCTAACTAACACGTTTGAAAGAATGCTTAAAAAACAGTGAAAATATCTTGTAATTAGATTTCCTAAGAAAACCAAACCCGTAAAACAGGATTTAATCCACCATGGATCAAGTCTGACTCAGCATCCAAGAGAAACAGAGGACTTACTCTTCACAATGCTGAGATGACCATACTTTTCACAAACTGGACCTATTTTCACTTCAGCAGTATAAGCAGGACTCTCCTCTGAAAACAGCAGGTCCTGGGAGCCAGAATTTCTCTTACAGAAGTTTATCAAAATCTAAATATTTCTTTACCTTCTTCCTGCACAAGATACTCAAAATCTTCAGAATTTAAAAGCAATTGATCCTAATTTAAATTTTTTTGCGGTAGCAGTAATATGTGAAGACAAAATGGCTTGTTAGAAAAGTACTCGTTTAAAATAATGGAAGGCTTTCATCTTTTATTAAACATCTGAAATACTAAAAGATACCACCTCAGAGCAGCTTCGTTTAAAGAGGCAAAATGATACATTCTGTTAATTAGACCATTAAAAAACTCGTTTAGGTGTAAATAAGTCTAGGTCATTAAATCTTAATGTATAGTGTCAAAGTGAAACTTCAGTGTTCACACTTTCTAGTAATGTTAATTTATGACTAAAAATGGATTAAAAGTAGAATAGCATCAAAGAATTTACCTCCCCCCTCCTGTTTTTAAAGAGAAAAGATGTATCAGTGTTATTTTCACTCAGTCCTCCTGAGCATTCTCTCTGTCTACAAGACTTTGTTTAGACTTAGATGTACAACTTCTATATTTTGATATCAGTGATCTGTGTGTATAGTACTAAAGCACAGCAAGAGATAGCCAGCAGTGATGACCAGTGATGCTCTCACTGATTTTCATGGTAACAAGAACAGGCTATTTTGGTAAAATCACATATTGTAAATTAATGGCATAATAAGGCAGAAAAATGAGTCAAAAATGTTATTGGGCACAGCCAAAAAGCTGAGGCTAAAAGGTTGTCTCCTGTTAAGATTTCCAGTGATTATGATCATGAAGTTATATTCTCAGTTGCTCATACCTTTATAAAACAGGAGGTATTCAGAATGAAAGTTTCTAGGAAGTTTCCAAGATTCTCAGGCTGATTTTGGACTATTTCAGGGGAAAAAAAAAACATAGAAAAAAATCAGAGTTCAGCCATTTGCAGGAATGAGGAGCAAGCTATCCCATTGGATGATAGAGGGATAAAAAGGTTTCTAATGACACAAACTAGGATAAGTTGGTGCAAAGAGAGTGAAGGCAGAATTGAGAGAAACTGGAAATGGGCTGTTCAGGAGAGAGGCTGAGTAGTCAAGAAGATAGATGCTACAAGAGAAGCCTATGGATCCTGGACAACTAAAAAGAATGAGACTGGACTGAGGGCAGAGATGGATAGGGGAGGTAACAGTGGGGCAGACTTGACACTGAAAATGACGGTAGAGAGCAGGACAGTGGGATTCAAGTTTAGCAGCATGGGTGAAATGGCCTGTGCTCACTTCAGTCTTAACAATAAATCCCAAGGACAGCAGATTCCCAACACTAGTGTAAAAGTAAGCAGTAATTACAATGTATTTCCATACATAATGGTCACGGATCAAAAATAAAATTGTCCGTGGTGATAACTACTGAAGGTTCTTGCTCTTCCTTCATATAACCTTTAAAAAAGTTAGAAGTACTTTCTCTCCAGATGTCCAAAATAAAGAGGATGCAGAAATGCTCTGCATCCATGCAGTTCTGTGCAGTATTAACCAGGCTTGCACTGCTGACACAACACACAGGGAGAGAAAAGAAAGAATGGTGAAAATCACACATGGAGGCTCTAAGGAGAAGGGATGATTTTAATGTGTTAGCAGTGATATGATGCAAACTGTAATGAGTAACTCTGAATGAAGGAGGTATTTTACTAACTCCCATCAGCAGAGATGCTGCCCAACATTTGCAGGGATATTCTCTGAGCTCAATACAAGACTACGTTTGCTTTCCGACTTAGTGACTGGCTCATATATGAACACATAAAAAGAAGGGTTTTAAAAAATACAAAAATACTTAAATTGTTTTCAGTCTTTCTAATTCTCTTAAGCATGCTACACTAACAAACAAAGGACCCTACATTCTCCTTATAGTCAGACTAATTCATGATTTGTAGATAGCAATCTTCCCACAAGAAGAGGACTGACAAGAATCTTTTCACTGAAGGACTGTATTAAATATGGTTGTTCCTGCACAGATATAACGTATGTAAATTGTTCATGATTATATATGAAGCCATAGTACAGTTATATAGTAGAAGTGATTGCTCCCACTGCACACATTCTTTGGAATTGTGTGACACATGCACAATCAAGCATGACACAAGAAAATTCATCAAAGAATATTTAAATATACCTTAGGGAGCCACTAAGTTTCTGAGGGTTTTGCAGAAGGAAAACTAAATGCATCGGCACAATCAACTGTTCTAAAAGGGTTTATTTCCATCAGTGCTTTTAAATAAACACCACCTGACTACATCTATTTAATTTTAGGAAATCCTGCAAACTTTGTGATAGAAATTCTCTTACTTAGTTTTCAGAAATGTGTAGAAAGAACCAAATAAATACTTATTTTTGTCATGACTTATCCAAGTATCTGGTGGGGCTATGTGACAGTCAAGAGTCTGTTATAGTAAAATTTGGCACAGTTTGACACTTTCTTAGGTGGCTTTCTGACAGATTGTACTAGATGTATAAAAGTCCATGTGGAGTCTGCTGTGTTATATGATCTTGCTTTACAACCTATGCAAAAGAATATTTTGCTAAGGTGATTTACTTCTGTGTTAAATCTGAAACAAGTGATGATACTGCTTCTCTGTTTACACACTAAGTTCAAGCTGCTTCTTATATAGAACCGTGTGGAGCACTTAAATTGGAATTCTTTGTTCCCCTTGGACAGGTGAAGACTGATTCCAGCGGTCTTCCAATCAGGATAGCTGAGATTGACAACATTTCATTGGTATGAGCAAGAGAAGAGTCATATTGTTCTTTGCCAAGCTATCTGACTATGGAGCACCATTCTAATATTTCTAACTCTTTTACCACTTCACTATTGATACTGTGACAGGATTTGTAATACCATTAGGCTGTGATGCCAAGAGCAATTCTTTTAAAGAGCGTGACACTGAATATAGGCTCTAGCAAATGATGCCTTCAGTTAGAAAGTATTAATGTGACAGAACCCTTCCAGAACATTTTACGGAGAGGTCTTCACCGAAAATTGACAAAAGAGAAAATAGTGCTTGAACCTGTGCAACATAGCACTGAGACAGAAAAATCTCAGCTGAAAATGCCTTTTTGTGCAAGAATTGATTTCACTGTCATAGGAATGTAAATCAGAAGGAACCACTGAAATCAGTGGGAACTACAGCTGTATAAATCAGGTGTTGCATGAATAAAAAAGTTGTAAGATACTATTATTGAGTCACTTAGCTCTGCTCCATAGTTTTATTTCAGCTCTAACATTTATCAGCTTTGATTGTCTAAGCTAACTCTTAAAATAGAAATATTTTCTGCAGTTTGGCAACAACAGGCATTCTAGATTGGGTATTTGCAGAGCGAGTAATAGAGGATTTGTCATAATGGGTCCATCTACTGTTCTACAGCTCCTCTCATACTTTATGTCCCTACTTTATATACCCATAAAACATCTGACTATGAAATGACAGTATGAAAAAGAAAGAAGTGTTCCTTTTTCATCATATTTCTCTGACACAGAAGATTTGATCATCTGTATTATCACAGCTACAAATAGTATTAGCAAACATAAATTACCTAGCCCCATTACATACAGACAGGTTATCTGTCTTTTTGCCATTGAAAAATTCATGGGCTAACTATTTTCTGCATAAAATATTTTCTTTTATTTGTTCTAAATGCACTGGCCCTTAATATCATGATGCATTTATTTAACTAAGCTGTGAAATGGAGAAAATGCCCCCACCACTATTCCGTGTTGTTTTCCTACTCTTCCCAAAAAAAACCACTCTAGGATGAGAATCTCAGTGGCAAGAATGGGTTAATGATCCAAAGGAGCATCAGTTTATACCTTTTGAATCTTCATAGTCTTTGAAGTGCTTTATATGTAAATCTTACTGTACATCTCGCTAGTTCTGTTGCCTTTTTATGAGCTTTGACCAATAGTCTATATTTCAACTGTCTCAACCAATATTTGGAAGAAGTCACAGAGAAGAGAAACTCAGCTCTTGAAAAAGATCACTGACATATCATCATGATGTCATAAAAAATGAGATTTTCAAGACATCTAATTATTATAATGATCTCGCTAGAAACTCAGCCTCTTTTCTGGTTTTTTTTTGTTGTCATTTGCGGGAGGGGTTGGGTTCTTTGTTGTTGTTAAAGAATACCCCACAAAGACAGAGTGTTATTTTCATGGTTTTTTGATCCTCTGGAAATAATTTGATCTGGTAAAAATTTATGATCTCTAAAAATACGTCCCCAATTGTGATCTAGTTTCTATTGTAATGCCGCAGATTGATGGAATTAACATTAATTCTGATGAAATTGATAATGTTTCACATGATTATTGCTTCACTAATCACTATGTATTCCACTGCTATCTCCATGTGAGATCATTAATATGGTATATGTATAAACATTACGCTTAATGAAGTTAAATGATGATAGGGAAAGGCAGGATGGCTAATTAATGATCGCGCAAACAATTAGTACTCTTTTTTACTAATTCACAAGCTGTTCTATGAGGAACTGCAGCTTTGCAGAGCAAAATTCAATGCATCTCTTAATTATAAATAAGCTAGGGACTTGTAAAAGCACAGACTACCTTTTAACCTCCTGTTACTATGGACTGTTTTTAAGCTTCTCAGCAAGATTTTTCCTGGTCAAAAGAAAAGGTAATTTAAAGGAAAAGCTTTCTTACTACCTTTATTGGTCACCTTTAAGTGAATACTTGACTGATGGGACATAGTCAAGTTTTACATTTAAGAGAAACTTAATGAAGAAGTACATCAGTCTTAAATGGTCCTTAATTGGTTCGTGTGTTATGTCTGTTTTGGTACTTAGCACAGGATTGAATTTCACACTAAAGGCTTATTTCTACTAACCCTTAACTCAAGCTGACTATCCCTCTCTCCCTTGTGCATAGTCTCATTGATTTTGCTCAGAGTAATTGTCTTTCTCTTTCTACAATTCCAAATCTTTTTCTCTGTAGTTTTATAAAAGAACAAAATCATTTTTTCTAGATCATTTAAATCCTTGGATTGAGTAAATTAATTCTAACTTTACTATATGACAAGCTATAAAAAGCATCTGGATGAATTAAAAACATTGCATTCATTGTTTTTATCTTGCATGTAGACTTGAAAACAATACCTTGCATCGTCTCAAACGCAACTCCCAATATTTCCCAGAAATGTGAAATGTGCATGTGATGTCTGTAAGTTCTTTAGTGTCACTGTCTGTGGATCAAATATCAACCCATTTTATTCGCATCGCAGTTTTCTTGTGACACAGAATTAATGTTTCCTGATTTTTTGAGCATGGGTTCTCTAGATTTTTCCAGTTACTACTGTCTTTAATTGACAACCTATAGCTGTAGTACTGGATACAAAAATTTTCAGTGAGATATTATCCTACAAAACCTAAATTCAGTGCGTATTTTTCAAGGTATTTCAACAAATACTAATTGGGGGCAAAACTCAAAAGCTTTCCTGGCTGCCTGGCCTGGTCTTTGATATTTCACAGGTTAGTAGAGTTCCTCTTTTGAATACAATCGCTAGCTTTCTTACATTTCTTTATATTTTTAGAATGATAAAGAACAGTATTTCAGCTGGTAGGTTATTATTTATAATCCCAAGAGCAAGAACATTTTGCAATGCTTCTGTCCCTTCAAGGCATAGACTGGGTCTTTACAGACAAATATAAGCAAGGCTGGATGCAGAAAACTCATGTTTAGAGCCATTTTAAAAATACTTCACTGAAGATCTTGTAGACACACGTGATATTGGACACTTGAACTGAAGGAAGATGTTATAATGCTATAATTGCTACCATCACTTTGTTGTTCTTTACCAGGTTTACGCTGGCCAAATTCTGAAGTTTTTCCATGTCCCTCTGCACTGAAGTTCTGTTCTTCACCATGCCCAACCTCAGTTTAGTATCATCTGCAATTTGGCCATTGTGTGTTCACTTGTATCATCCAGATCACTGACAAAGACATTTAACATAAACAGCCTCTGTACATACCCCTGGATACTCTGACATCAAAGCACTGGTTGGGCCTTTGAGCCTGCTGGTCAGCCAGTTATCAGCCTCTTCAGCACTCCAGTCATCCAGACCAAACTTCCTTGGTTTCCAAATGAGAATGCTATGGAAGACAGTGCAAAAAGTCTTTCTTGAATCAAGGCATATTACACTCACTACTCTTCCCTTCAACACTGCCTTTTTTGATTAAGAGTTTCAGGTTGATCCAGTATCATTTAGCTGTGTCAAGTCCATGTTGACTGTTGTCATAGTTTTTCAGAGAGAAAACAATACCTCAAAATAACTACTTCATCTTTGTCCAGGCATATCCATATGGTCTTGAGGGCCAGATTCTAATCAGTGCTTCAAATGCTCCTAACTGAATGCTATAATTATCAGACCACTGGCTGTTCTGCTCTCTTCACTTGACTTAGCAAAAAATCTATCCTTTTTGGAAAAGTTCCCTGATGTAACTTTCATGATTTCTTAGGCACTTATATTTGACTGAGCTTTTTCCCAAAGAGAAAACATTTCTGAAAAAAAGGACTTTCTTACTGATTACTGTGATATCATATTCTGTCACACTCATACAGTATCAAAACATTTGGAAGCGCAAGTGAACAAAGGTAACAATACAAGAGAAGAAAGGACTTTCTAAATCATCTAAATGAACAGTGTTACCTGTATTCAGTAAAAATCAGCATCAACATCTTCCGTTATACATAAATTTATACCTCCGAATATTCATATACAAATTCTCCTATTTGTCATACATCATATTCACATGCACACTCATGGAATTTCTGGATTCCAAATTTGCTCAGATCCATCAAGTGGGACAATTCTATGCATGTCAAGATGTACAGAAGAGGAGCCTGGTGAATAATAATGTGGGGAAAAAGACATAGATGCCTCCTGGGTTAGGCAGCAGGCAAAAAGACATTTTCAGCATTGTAATTCTGGAGATTGGTACCTCAGATCCACCTGCTTCCTGAAGCTTGCCAGACCACTGCAGTTATTTTGCACAATTCTGTCACTTCAGCAAGCCAGCATGCAAATCCTCCGTGTTGCACCTTATGTGGACACACCTGCCCAGTTCAATGTCAAGCACGAAACCAAACAACAGGAGTTTCCTGCAGTTAAAAATGAAAAAGGACTTAAGTATGATTTGTCTGCCTTTAGAATACCTTCAGAGATCTCTCTTGTTGAGACTTCAAATTCTAGCAAAGTTTAGTTTCTTAAGAAAACAATGTTATAAAGCACACAACAGGAAAACAGAAAGGATCTGCATTGCTCTTTAACTGAATCCATTTTAGTTACCAGTGAGCATTCATTAATATTAAAATGTCTATTTTGTATTCTTTTTCCAGTCTTCTATCTTTTGTAATAAACATATATATGTTATATGCTAAGAAATATCAAGTTTCCCCATAATACAAGTTTTAATAGCCAAGCTGTAAACCTCAGACCTAAGGGTTTGCATAGAGCAAACAGATCTTTCTCACAGCTAAACAAACACAGCTGCTAAAATAAAACAAATCTTATTTAATATAAAATTGCATCACAAACATTAAATACATATTAAAGGAGCATTTTAAGGCTTTTTTTTCTGTAAGCGGCAGATGTTATGAATAATAATCCATAAAATCCTCTGAATTCTATAACAGCATATTTCATAAAACTTTCATTTGAAATCTTTAATATAGCCCAAACACACTAAACAGTGATAACAGTAAAATACTACTGGTAGCAAACCATTAGAAATAATTGAAATTAAGTTTGATATTTTAAAAATAACTTAAAAGAGCAACACTCTTCCCCTCAGATCTCCTTACAGCATTTTATGTAAGCTAAGCAAATGTAGCTTCCTACTGAACTACTGCAATTTCTGTTCACAAACTGAAGTGTATGTAAATTTCTCTGAAAAAAAACTACGCAACATCTGCCCTTTAATGGGCAGGAGAATTTAATATGTTCACCTTAAGAAAAAGAGACTCAGTAACAATGACCTTATCCTTTTCATCACTAGGGCATCCTGGGGAAAAAAAAACACCACCACAAATAAAATACAGGTTAGTGGAAAATTAAACATCTTTAAAAATATTGTCCCAATAGATCTTATTTTACAGTGGATCAGTAGTGATTAAGGATGAAGACAAGAGCAAGCTATAAAGTGCTTTGATAAAAGCCAATTAACCCCTCATGCTTGCTGCTGTAACCCCCTCTGCCAAGAGTGTAACACGCGCCAGAACAGTATAACTTCAAGTATTAAGCAGTTAAATGAATACGGCAAGAATTATTACCCACTGAGACAATAACCATCAGTAATCATATGCAAAAGCAAATCTTGTGCTATTTTGTAGCTTGAAAAAACATGCTGTATAATAAAAATAGAACGTGTTTTCCAGTAATGTCCCACTAATATCCCCAGGCTGGGAGACCTCTGTAAACAGATATAAATTAGACCTTTTTTTAGGTTAGGATATTGTATATGAATGATGGATAGCTCTTCCTGTAAAGCAATACAAATCACTGAAAAAAACCCCAAACTTTCAGAGTTAGAGATGACTAGAAAATATTTTCCTTGCTAGCATTTTAATGTGAAGATATCACTTCTCTTCAATAAAGTTATTGAAGTGGAATGCACTACAAGAAAGCTACTGGTTTCCACAAGTGTTTTTGAAATGCTAACTTTTGTTTAAAGATCAGCCAAGTAGTATAAAAACACTTTGCTACCTAGCAATTAATTTTAGATGTGCATCACTTTCCACGGTAATTCTACACCTTACACTTGCAAAAAGTGTTTTCAGAAAGCCATAGCTCTGCCAAACCTGATTCCAATATAGGTTTTCTGTCGTGAAGCTCCCACAAAAATCAGCCATGATGGTATTATATTCTTTCTGTCATAAGTAAATTATCCCATCTTCTGGACACAATACAGCAGTGATTTAGTTTTGTACAGCAGTACTATACAATAGCAAATGGAAATAAACAAGCTTACAGGATTAACTAGTTCAGGTAGAATTGCATTACACAGCCATCTCATCACAGTTTAAGTGCTGATTATTGTGATGAGCTGTCTACACACAGCACCTAGATTGGAATACGTTAAAACTCAAGCAATTCCCCACTTACTGGAGTTTTCAGCACCTTAAATTTGTTTCATCAAATATTCACTATTTTCAGTCACAAAGTATTTTAATTTTATCTGAGTATTGGTAGGGTGCCACCTGCCGAGTCATTCATTCTCCCATTCATCAGACTCCTAGATTTCCATTTGCATTTTTGCCTGTGGCATTTCAATTGTCTTCTCTGATCATTTCTGGATTTGGTAATATGCTTAAATGATATATTATCTTCTAAGTTATCTGTATTCTCAATCTAAACTCTTATCACTGCCTAAAAGAGTCTATATGGAAACAACAGATAGGAATCAATTTAAAGTATTTGCTTTAATGTTTTGAAACATCAAATTCGTCTTTAAACATTACTAAAGGCTGATGAAAATTCATCACTGATGCCTGAAAATGAACTGCACAGTCATTTATTTGTGATCCTACTGGAAACACAGGACCCAGACTGTGCAACTAAATATATACAGTAGAGCCAACATACAAGGATACTGCAATTAAAGGAGGTTAATATTGTATTGGCTCTTACTAATTTATTGTTCATTACAGCAAGGACTACAAGACTCACATGCCTCTGCCTCCCGCTGTTGAAACAAAAAAGTCTCAAGTCCCAGTGCATACAGCAATAGTTTGTGACTCACTTAGAAAAGTGCACACGAATGAATTAATCTAGTGGATGTTTTGCTCCTTTAGAACCCAAATACCATATTCTTCCCTTGGATGTTTCAACCTGACCCCCATTGAGATCAATGGCACTTTATGGGGTTCCTGCTTAGATCAATGACACCACATCAACAGAAGGAATCAATTTCTTGGCACTTCTATATGTATTTCACAGAGTTAATGAAATATAGAAGCGAGCTACACTCTGAAACAAAGAGGTAACAATATGGAGCACTTTCACTAAGAATTACAGAGTTATCCTTGACTGTACAATACAAAGTAAAGTATTTTTCTTGATTTGACCTCTGGTTCTTGGCATCTATACCTGATTTATTCATCAGTCATTGTTAATGGATAAATTCTGTGCCCATCAGTATTTACAACTTTTTTTTTTGTTTCTGTTCAGTTACATCTCTCGGTAGTTTCATGTTGCACCACAGAATTTGTTGCCTTCACAGGCAACAGTCTAATTCACAGAATTAGACAACAGTGTGAGAATTCATTATGCTTGACTTCACTTAGGATTAATTTTACCCGAAGATTTCTAAAATACTGATGAAGATTGTGAAGGTTTTAATAAGTTCAGTACAGTAAATCTCTGACATAGAAGATTACCTTTTGTCTCAGTCTAAATGTAGTGGCTAAAATGTTGCTCTGGGTAATACTTGCACAGGCCTCAGTAGGGAATAAGGTTCTAATTAAAAGAAACACATGACCCCTACAAGAAATAACAGTGAAAGTAAAAACATCTGCAGCTTTTCTGTGAACAGTAAGATTCCGGCAGGAACACAAAATAAGGAAAAAACAATTAAAAAAAAATCCTGTAATTTCTCTTTTTTTTTTTTTCCTGCAGAATTGGAGAAATGAATCCTTTAATTCTCTTTTGAGAAGAAACAGGGCAGAATACTTATCTGGAGGGCTGAGAGTTTTAGACACAATTTCTCTTGGGTAGAGATTTCTGGTAAAAAAAAATTGTGCTTTTGCACAGGTTTTTACAAGGTAGTCAGCTAAGTTAAACACGGAAAAGCCTGAGCATTTCCTATACAACATAAAGATTAAGCCAGTTTGTTAAAATCAAAGAAATCAGACAGTAATGATAGAGAAGATCATATATGCACCAGTCCGTAGGTTTGCAAGAGTGTGGAAAAAGTGGTATTTAGGAGTAGGGAACAATTTCCAGATATTTGGAATACAGATTAATGGTGTCAATTAACTGGCACATAGCAAAGGCAAATTGAAAACTGTTTCCAGCAGCTAGCTACAGTTAAGAAAATTGATGATAAGGTGGTAGGAGGACAAAGTGAACTTGAATCATCCCTAAAACATTTTCCACTGAGAGACCCTCAAGTCTTTTCCACATCTTTCTCCTTGAGCTATGCTATAAGCTAATTGTGGAATATGCTACCATATATCAATGGGCAGCTACATTTTTAGAGCATAGGAAAATGGTTTTTCTTCATCTCATCAATTGTTTTCTCCTATTGATTTTGTCTTTTTTTCAAGGAGAATGTGTTCACAGGATCAAAGCAAATGATTAGTTTTGTAAAATCTCTCAAATTGTTGAATTAAAATCCAATTGGCAGGAGGAATGAGAACAATTGTGTCAGCAAATGATTCAGAATCCAATTCTACAAACATTTTTTTCTGAAGAATGTTTTATCTACCTCATTTGTTTTCAAAGAAAAATACTCCTTCAAAATTATGAATTTGGGAATCCTTTAAAACCGTCAGGGTAGGTCAAAGCACATCTACTAGGAATGTCTAGCAAGTCTTCCTTTTCATCTTCTACATAATTAAATTCACATGCAGTCTGATTAAAAATAAGGTTAGGTCAAGCTTTTCCTGTAGGTTTAACTGTTGCTAGGATTCTGCTACAGGTTTGTACACCTGCCATTTTTAGATTTTCTCTTCCCAAAAGAGCAAATTATATCAACTATTTGTTTTTAGCTGTACAAGTTTCAGAACTACAAAGCAGACCTTACTGGATTCTTTTGCAGCAGGAACCTTCCCAGCACGAAGGAAAGCTAGTGGCAAAACCAGCCAACCTGTTACTATTTGATAGCTAGTATTGTGTTGAAAGCAGCACTTCTAGAATACAAATCTTTCTAGAACACAATTACTTGGTAGTTCTCAATATTAAATTAGATCTCATTGATTATAATACAGAAGAGAGAGACACAGGATCCAATGTCTTACTTTTTAGATAAAAGCAGAACATGTTTGAGTTGGAATAGAAGAAAAAGGAATTGTTTTCCTGGTTGACCAGAAGGGAGAAAAATGAAATCATTAGCTTAATTACAGAGCAAAGATGTTTAATGAAATAACTTGCAAATATGAAATTTAGTGCTAATGCTTATAAATACTATTGAAAAGAGTGATTCGGAAAATATTTTTCAGGACCATCAAAGTATATAAAAATAGGAGAGAGTGCCATCATTCTGAGGAGATTCCAGAAAGTCCCATTAGTGCATCAGGAGTACAGTCTTGTGCAAACATTTGACTGTGCACTCTGGGACAAATGTCACTTCTAGACATGCCTGTATGGAATTACACATGAAAAGGAAACACAAATGGCATTTTGCTGAACTTACTTGGCAATAAACTCTGAGAGACCAAGGATGGAGTGATAGGCTTGTAAGACACCTTTTCCCTCCATATATTTTTGTGAACTATGGGACCCATCCATTGTATAAGTGGAAATTAGATTGTGTTTCTCAGTAATGAGAACTATGTTCAGTGGAAAAACCAATGAATCTTTTTGTGAAGAAGCTCTGTGTCAGCCTGATCTTATGTCTCCCAAACTCAATAGAAATGATGAAGATTACTGTGCCATGGATCAGCCAGGAACAGATAGCACAGAAGCATGGTTCTGCGCATGGGGGAAAGGGAAATCTTTTAACTGAGTAACAGTTTGGAGAAAAATCTGAAGGAATCTATAACCTCATTGAGTTCTATTTCCTATTTCTCTCATCTCTCATCACTTACACGCCCCTTTAAAGCAAGACTTACAGGCTCTTTGTGAGTAATGCTTATTACAGACTGATGAAGTTGCTTTGTAAAGTGAGATGAAAAGAAGAAAATAGTAAAGGTTAGTGAAATAGGTAGACAGGCAATTATTTCTGTTCATATGACTAATCTTGCACTTCAAGTCATCTTCAAAAAACACCATTTACCTAAACTATCTGAACCAATTAGCAACATGAATATTTACTTAAGTTAATATAGAAGAAAGCTTCCCCCGAAAAAGAAAATACAAAATTCTGCATATATTGGCCTAAGACATACCAAGTCTTTACACTTTGTAGCCATTCTCCAGGCAAAATCAAATGTTTAGTAGCCACCTCAATGAAATTGACAATTTTTACTGTCACCTTTCCCTTGCGTGAGTCCCTGGATAAGCACTGGATGCTGGAGCTTCAAAGGCTAAAGAGCAGACAGAATCGTCTTTAACATTATTATCCTCCAGGTCTGTATTCATTAAGAAGTTTTATACCTTGCAAATCTCTGTTTTCACCCATCTGGGACAGTTAGAGGCAGAGAAATAATTTGATAAACTATAATTTTATTTTCTACCAGTACATAAAATTTTATGGGTAGCCTATAATAACTAACCTAATAAAATCTACCATAACAAATGATAGGATCATACAACATTATCATTGACCAAAGGCAAGAACCAATAACTTGCCCTTCAGTTATTGAATAAGTCTATTTATCAGCATAGTCATGCTGAGTATTTCAAGAATGTTTTATTCAGACGTGTCAAGAAATTTTTACTGATTTTTCACAAAGACCTTATGAGCCATTAATTTTGCATCGCTATTTATTTCACTATCCAGAGCAAGTAATGAAGTAAGTTTATCTGCTCCCAAAGAAATTTTGCACACACCTTGTACTTGCTATCCTACATGACCACCTGCAAGAATATAGGATGTGAAAGAAGTAATCCAACATGAAGACATATTTTCAGAAATGTACTTTATAGGCCTAAGAGAGCTGGACAGATAGGGGAGATGACAGCAGCTTCTTGTGTTCTACCATCTTGCTAGGTGTCCTGCTGCCTCTCAGGACTGTCTGGGTCACATTGAACATGGGCTGTTCATGAGCTGTACAAAGCCTGAAAATCCCAATCCCATCTCTCTGGCTTTTAGTTTTCTGAAGCATTTTGTCTGTGAAAATTTCCATTCTAATGCTGATCCCTTGACAAGTAGCCTGAACCAAGTTCACTTTTTTTTTTTTTTCCCCAGAAGTCAAGCTTATTCAACTCAGCACTGTAGATTTTGTTATCAATATTACAAGAATCAATATGATCCTTGAAATACTGAGTTCTATACTGATGGTAAGCTACAGGTGATGTCATTTCCTGTCTTGAAACAAATTTACTCTTATTTCTAACATTAGCATTTGTATTTATGCATGTTTTCACTTTGTAGTATCGTTTTCAGGAAAAGTACAGAAGTCCTTTAAGTCAAGATCTATATTAAGATCTTTTAATAATTATTTTTTTGTTGTTTCAATATCAAAGCATTTAAGATTCTTATTCATGGTCTGATTTCCCATCCCCATATTTAACTGGAAGAATCACAGTTGCTGCGTTAACACAGAATCACATGCAGAGACTCATAAAAATGGATGGCCATGACCATATCTGGAATTTACACAGGACCCTATTCAATAAAGCATATTCTGCCCTTACTGTAATATCATCCTCCAGAGCTTTAAAGTCTTTCAAGTGGAATAAAGATGTTGCTATAATGACAGTGAATGTAATGAGATTAAATGTAGTTGGGAGTCAAGGTAAATGGCCTTACATCAGAAAGAATGTAGTAACACAGATTCTTATAATGAAGACAAAGGATATTACCAGCACATTTTTGCTACATTTCTTTGGCAAAGTAAGGCCACAGCAGGACATGCCATATAATATGGATTCTGTGTTCTTTTCAGTATTTTACATTTAATAAAACCTGCGTGCTTTTAGACATAAAGGAATAACTAAAAAGAAATATCTTCAATAAGCATCAAGCATGTTTTAGCAATGTATAACTTCTCTAAAAACCTGACAATCTCTTTTTTTAGGAATTTAAGGAATTACAGTAGAATTGGGACCATCTTTTTTTTTTTTTTTGTGGAATGAAAATAACCACAGTGGAGAATTCAAGGTCCAACCTGAGGTCTGTCCAACAAAGGACATGCATACAGGTTTTCCCTAAGCTTGCACGACTTTATTATGCAGACCTTTATTCCAATAATAAAACCCAACTGATTCTAAAATTTACTTTGATTTTGTTACTTTTAACATTTCTGATGGAATTTATTAATAATTTTGCCCTATTTAACTTGAGAGTCTACCTTTCAATACATGGAATTTAAAGAGATGCTCAGGGGTCTTACTTATCACAGAGGTCAGCAGGGCCTCAGGCTGTTGCTGTGTAATCGTGATCTTTGAAATATTTCCCCAGTCACGATAATAGCTTTAATATAAGCAATACCTATCTTAAAGTGCTAACCTACACTGCTAGATAAGCAGCAAAATGTGAGAATTTGGCTAACACAGAGTTCTGATAGGTAAGATTATTTCTAGCTATAGCAAGTCAATTACCAATGACTTGTCACAGCCTTAACTTATGCTGATGTCATCTTTAATTAACAAAGAAAAGAAACCAACTCGACCCCCCCTACATTTCTTCCTTTTTGATTTCTCCTACTGCTTTTCTTCTCTGGCAACACTAGCACAATTGTGCAAAACAGCTGGAAAGTTTACTGCTTTTTGAGATGCTGCAAGATACCACATGAACTTGTTCTGGATATCCAGACGTAGTGTCCATAGGTTGTCACGATCTACACTGGTAACAGAATGAAGGGCAGTGGATGTCAGCATATCATCCCGTAAATCCTTCCTCTGCATCTCAGCAGAGGTTGTAATTCACACAGCTTTATTTGGTGCTGCTGTTCAACCCAAAGCAAGTGTATTCTGTCTTCTCAGAATTGCCATCACTTCCTAAGGTTAGCCAACCATCACCCTGTCTGCTTTTCAGTAGAGCTGTCTTGTTACAGATTTTGTGGTATCAGGCAGAACATGCTTTGCTGCATTTCTTTTCTTATCTATGAAATGAGACCTGTGATGATAACTTGGCATGGCTACTGTAACCAAACCAAGGTATTTCAAGGGGAGAAGTGTAATACAAGTGTTGAACTTCAAGATTATGGACAGAATCATCAGCACCTTGTATGCAGACAAGTAAGGCTGCAAACAATGTCCCATTCAAATGTTTTCCATATACCACACAAATATTGCCAACACATGCCAGTCTCAGCAAAAACAAGTCAGTCTGACTTGTGCAGCAGCACAGGAGTCCTGAAGTGCCTGTGCATAACCCATTTTATGTGAAATCACTGAGAAAGCCTAATTTCTTCATGTTACATGTCTCTTCATTACAATTTGCCTTGCTCCTGCAGAGACCCTCCTCTTGTGAAATTCTATTGTGATCAAACCAACTCTGAAGAAATAAGATTACAAAAGCCTGACCTACTTCTAGTCCATGTTCAAGTGACACGTGAAGTACTAGAACGTCATGAAGCCTGAAGAGGATTTTTGCAGCAGCATTTATATATCAGCTTATGTGAAGAACAAAGATTTTATCATCTTCTGTAGAGAGCCCTTACTGTTTGCAGTCTTTCATAACAACCTTTATAGTTTGAAGCTGTAAATTAGTGTAGTAGGTGTTAATAAAGAAGGAACAGCACAATTTAGGAATCCAAAGAGATAGACATACCAGAAGCTCTGTACTTAATATTCAAGTAACAACAGCAAGGGAGGGAAATGCAGCATTTCTGTACATACTCCAGCTGTAGCAATAAAATGCTGTTTCTTAAGAAGTGAGGAAATAAGGGACACATCTCTTGTTGGAAAAATCAAACTTTATAGGAGCTCTTTGGAGGTAAGAACAACACTTAAGCTCAGAACTAAGTGCAAGATTTCACCTACAACTTGCCTTTCTCTCAGCATGGCTCTTGTCACTCCTCCCAGAAAACTACTGAGATATTTAATTAAGACAAATGCTGGGAAGGTCAGAAGAGGGGTAGATGCTGGAGTATTCTTATTTTTTTATTTTTGGTTATTTCTCAGATGCCACAGCAATAATGGTCAAATAGAAGCAAAGATTAGAGTAGCCAGAAGGAGAGGTTGGAAGTGATTTTGTGTCAGTAGCATTTGCTTCTAAGACAATTTCAGCAAATAGAGCCTATTATTACTCCGTTCCAGCTGATTAAATGCTTTAAAATTCTGGCATGTTTTGCTATTTTATAAGTAGGAAACAGCAGGAATATTTTATTCCACAAAAATTAAGATTTTGAGAGATAAATTTGAGCATTATTTGGGAACCAGCATGTGGAACAAGAATTGCTGGTAGTTATCAGCTGTGTTTTACAATTACATAAACGCGGGTTATGAAAAGACAGGAGAGAAACTGGCATAAAAAAAATATGGAAAAGGATAACAAAAGTAGTGGTGTTCCTTCTGGCAGGAGAGCCAGATACAACTATATAGCACCAGTCTAAGACTTAAGAAGACTGGTTCATTTCAGCATGCTTTGTGCGTCAGAGCAGATGAGATCCACAAAATGTTCTGCACTATAGAATACTCTCAGGAAATACTTCAGTAAGGGTCAAACAAATTTTCATAATACTCATGAAAATGAAATGGGGATTTGTAAATCTCCCATTGAACATTTCAATTCCTTCAACTCTGTCGGATTCCATCTCAGGAACAATTTGACTTTGACTTGTCTATGGGCAAGTAAGTCACTGACATGCTTTTGCAATCATTTGCAAGAATCATTTCAGACTCTCTTATAACTGTATGTCTGATGGGAGCATTTGAGTTTATGATCAGGGAGTGCAGGGAGGCAATCAGAAAAGCTAAGGCCTCCTTGGAGTTAAAACTTGCAAGGGAGGTCAAAGACAACAGAAAGGGCTTCTTCAAATACATTGCTGACAAAACTAACACTAGAGGCAATGTAGGCCCTCTGTTGAATGAGGTGGGTGCCCTGGAGACAGAGGACGGAAAGAAGGCAGAGTTGCTGAATGCCTTCTTTGCCTCTGTCTACACTGTTGGAGACCGTCCTCAGGAGCCTCAGTCCCCTAAGGCCCCAGAGGAAGTCATGACAAAGGAGGAGTCTGCCCTGATTGATGAGGAGTGGGTCAAGGATCAGTTTGAACACTTGGACATTCATAAATCCATGGGCCCTGATGGGATGCACCCACGGGTGCTGAGGGAGCTGGCGGGAGTCATTGCTAGGCCACTCTCCATCATCTTTGGTAAGTCGTGGGTAACAGGTGAGGTGCCTGAAGACTGGAGGAAAGCGAATGTCACTCCAGTCTATAAGAAGGGCAGGAAGGATGACCCGAGTAACTACAGACCGGTCAGCCTCACCTCCATCCCTGGAAAGGTGATGGAACATCTTATCCTTGACACTGTCTCTAGGCATATCAAGGATAAGAAGGTTATTAGGAGCAGTCAGCATGGCTTTGCCAAGGGGAAGTCATGTTTGACCAACCTGATAGCCTTTTACGAAGACATAACCAGGTGGATGGATGGTGGCCATGCAGTGGACGTGGTCTACCTGGACATCAGCAAGGCCTTTGACACCGTCTCCCACAGCATCCTCATAGGTAAACTGAGGAAGTGTGGTCTGGACGACCAAGTAGTGAGGTGGGTCGAGAACTGGTTGAAGGGAAGAAGCCAGAGGGTTGTGGTCAATGGGGCCGAGTCTGGCTGGATGCCTGTGTCTAGTGGGGTCCCTCAGGGGTCAGTGCTTGGGCCGGTGCTGTTTAATATATTCATCAATGATCTGGATGAGGGGTTAGAGAATGTTGTCAGCAAGTTTGCTGATGATACGAAGTTGGGGGGAGTGGTTGACACGCCAGAAGGCTGTGCAGCCATTCAGAGAGACCTGGACAGGCTGGAGGGCTGGGCGGGGAGAAATCTTATGAAGTTTAATAAGGGCAAGTGTAGAGTTTTGCACTTGGGAAAAAATAACCCCATGTGCCAATATAGGTTGGGGACTGCCCTGCTGGAGAGCAGTGCAGGGGAAAGGGACCTGGGGGTTCTAGTGGACAGCAGGATGACCATGAGCCAGCACTGTGCCCTCGTGGCCAAGAAGGCCAATGGCATCCTGGGGTGTATTAGAAGGGGAGTAGCAAGTAGGTCAAGAGAGGTCCTCCTGCCCCTCTACTCTGCCCTGGTGAGGCCGCATCTGGAATATTGTGTCCAGTTCTGGGCCCCTCAGTTCAAGAAGGACAGGGAGCTGCTTGAGAGAGTCCAGCGTAGAGCCACAAAGATGGTGAAGGGAGTGGAGCATCTCCCTTATGAGGAAAGGCTGAAGGAGCTGGATCTCTTTAGCTTGGAGAAGAGGAGGCTGAGGGGTGACCTCATCAATGTTTATAAATATGTCAAGGGGGAATGTCAGGAGGATGGAGCCAGGCTCTTTTCAGCGGCGTCCACTGACAGGACAAGGGGCAATGGGTGGAAGCTGGAACACAGGAGGTTCCAGAAAAATATGAGGAAAAACTTTTTCACTGTGAGGGTGACCGAGCACTGGAACAGGCTGCCTAGGGAGGTTGTGGAATCTCCATCTCTTGAGACATTCAAAACCCGCCTGGACGCGTTCCTGTGCGCTCTAGTGTAGGTGATCCTGCTCCAGCAGGGGGGTTGGACTAGATGATCTTTGAGGTCCCTTCCAACCTTTAACATTCTGTGATTCTGTGATTCTGTGATTCTGTGATCAGAAGTATTCACTCCAAATAAATGGCAAGAATCACACAAGCGAGAGTATTGTATGAAAATTTGTTGCAGCAATACTGTAAGATGAGGTGACAAATCCCAGTGGGAACCAATATAACCTCTGTGTGCAGATACATCTAAATCAGTTCATTAAAGTTGCAGATGCTCTGAATAGTCCCTTACTTTCTGGTAAGACTCTAAGAGTTTTGTAGTGCCTCTAATGGTGGTGGTATATTATTCTACTCCCAAATAACTGATTTTCAAGATGATGTTAATTTTGCTAGGTATTTGTAGATTTGGGGGAAAAAAAGGAAATTAAAGAAATTAACATTTAAAAATATTTCATTAAAATTATTTAGCTGTTTTATAACAAGAGACAGAGTTCCATTTTCTGTTTTTCTCTATTTGATTGGAAAGGGAATAATGATATTGAGCCAACGGTAGCCTTCTGAATAACATCAGTGAACTCTTAAAACAGACATCACAGAGATTCATTTGCAGAAAAGTAAATGTTAGATGTAATTAATCTGGTAGCTACCCATTCCTTGAGCACTCAGTCTCATACTGTTTGTTAGAAGGACCAACTAGTAAAATGGCTTATGGCAATATATATTGAAGAGTTTTTTTGGTTACCTCCATTTGGCGTCAGAAGATCAGGACTGCTGCTCTTTAATTAACAATTTACATTCAACTTTAGGCATTCATTTAGAAATATTTCAAAGTTGTCTTAAAAGTTTTCAGATTATTTTTTTTCCACAGATTCAGAAATTATTTCTGATTAATTATGGCATAAACACTTTCTAAATCTTAGTTCAAATGAGATTTTCTGAATACAAGGACAAGAGTTATGTCCATATAAAAATTTAGGAAATATCAGGTCAATAAAAGTAAGCTTTGATTAAAATATATTCTATTCATGCACTATGCAGGTTTGTGTATCTGACCTTTTCTCTCATTCTAGAAACTTCTGCTGAATTAGAATTAAATTCTGCCAGCATGGAAATCACACTGAGTTTTGCTATGCATTTTAGTGATGCCATATTTCACTCAGACTTTTTATAGCTTAGGTCTCATAACAACCATTTATACGCTTTCCTCCAGAAGGTATCTTTATGTGTTGTGGGCTCTGTATCTGCCCTGCTGTCTCAGCAGTGCTCCTTGGATATGAGAATACAAGTCTTCTGGTCCTCAAGCCAATCAGACTCTTTTAAGCCACCTGAAGATGACAGAATAATAGTCAGTCCCACACGTACTAATCTCTGTGTTACTTTGGAACTACAGAATGAAGCATGAACAATTTCCCAGCCAATTGGAGAAATTTCATATTTGGTTAAAAAAATGAAAAATCCTGCTCTCAAAACACCAGAAGGAGGTAATGTCCACAAACCCCTAATCATCACCAATTAGTTGAGGTTAGTACAAGATTGCCAATTATTCCATGTTTCGTATAGAGAAATATTAATTTGAATAATATTTTTCCATAATTACATTACACTGAATTTGTTTCTTTAGATATCTCCTTGCCAGTTCCACATTAATTATTCAAGCAAGGTCAAATATAAAGGGAAAATGGGGCATTGGCTGAATTGCAAAATGGGAATTCTAGTCTTTCATCATCTGCAGTTCTTTACAGTACTGCTTCTGTTGTGTGATTTGTAGGCACACAGTCATTATTGTTCCAGGAGCCATATGTTCCAAAGGGAGTGCAGAGGGAACACTGAATGTTTAGAAGGGAGATGCTGAGCTACTGTATTTTGAATTAATTTCTTAGAGAATACCCACACACATACAGAGAACACACAGAAAAAATTTCCATAGTGAATAAACATCTCCAAGACTGCATAATTCCACATGAGTTTTCTTACATGAACAATGAACTAGAGAAATAATATTCTGAAACCTAGGAAGCATTTTAAAATAGAAGACTGAATTTCTATTTGCTTGAAGATTCCTTTCATAAAGCAGGACACAAGAAGCTGGTCTCCACAACTAGCAGACAGTCTTTCAGCAGTACATTAATTTCTCACCTGAATCTTTTCTGCAAATGCCCCAGATGAATTAGGATAAAGGTGGAGTTTCTGCACAACGTGAATTGAGAGTCTTGCCTTGAACAGTACACAGGCATCCCTTTGTCTTTGGCACATACAGGCCAGCACCGTGGCAAACAATAGAACAAGAAAATGGTCAACTAAGCTAATGGAAGGACAGAAAACCATGTGGTGGAGAGTTGAGGTACTGTTCAAAAAGTGAGATTACAATATTTCCCTCAGTAACTGAGACGTATATTCAATGTGGAGCAGTCTAAGATTAAAGTCATATGGTATATATATGTTTAGTATGCATGTCCATGTGACTAAATTTATCCTTAGTTATGTGCTGAAGTAATTACATGGTATCATTTATAGATTACAATAAATATTACAACTTACACACCAAACTTAAACTGAGGCTAACTTGAACATTTTTAGCATGTTATGCGATCTACGCCAAATGGAAGCTGCACAGAGATTTAACCTCTTCAGTATAAACTGCAAATGTCATTACAATAAACCAAACTTTATTTCTTTAGCTGACAAAGGAAAATAGAACTATGTAATAGTAAAATATTCCTTTTTCAGGAGTTGATTCCTATGTGTAGCCACACTAATACTGTAATCTTTTGATTCAGTATGTACATTTTACCTTTTCTGGGCTTCAAGGTAGTGCAAGGCTGTGCATTCATCATTGCCATGGTTTCATATGTGTGTATCTTCGTGCAGGTACATTATTTCAGACGTGCAGCAGACAGTTATATTTTTCTATTACCTGTTCTGGAGAAAAAGCAAAGAACATTATTATTTATTTCACATTCTTTGCGATAGCGAATAAACTAATTCAAGAGACTTTAAATACAGTAAGTGTATAACCTCTTAGGCATACAGAAATTATACTCTGTATGTCACTAATTTCTTAGATGTCATTGACCAGATGATGGTCTATGATTAATGATAAGAAAAATCAACACCTGTTTCTTTCATGTCTTGAGTTACCTGATCTTAATCATTGGTTAGCAAAGCACTACTGATTTCTTGACCACATATAACTCCAGGGTCAAAAGACAAGGAACAGAGAATTCTATTCCTTGACAGCCAAATCCAGTGAAAATTGTTTTCATATGTTAATGGAGACTACCAATTATCCTACCAACTGAATTGTTTGTACTGTTTTCCCCCACTGACTCAATAAATAATATTACAGTATCATACAGAGACGTTAAATACATCTGGAAGGAAATGGATAACCCTCATCTTTCCAGTGCTAGACTTTGTTTAGGAATACAGCTAAACTTCAGCCAAAATGAAACAGCTTGTAGCTCTAAGAGACTATTTCTCAACAGAAGTCTTGTGCAAGAATCCTTCTTTTCTGCAGTCCCTGTCCTTGTACAGGATGTGTCTGTGAGACTGGCAGCAGGCACAGCTGATTTTGCAGGGAAGCCTGAGAAGTCTCCACCAAATCAGCAGCAGTTTGCCAGTGCAGTCCCAATACATGCAGCAGCTCTGCTGCTCTGGTTCACTGTGCCAGGCTCACCGATCCCACAGCACCTACCCCACTTCCCATGAAGTACTAGAACAGTGGGTGGATGGGTGTGGGCGGAGGGTGAAATGTGCAGGCATTAAAGTGCTGTAATTAGACAACTATTTCAAATAGCCACCTTCACCAAAATCTGCCATATCATCTTGGTTTATTCAATTTACTTTATACAAATAAGAATGTCTCAAATTCCTTTTGATTGTTTTTCCCTTAATCTGAAAGAAAAGGTAGCCCCAGTTCCATGTCCTTAGGCTCTATTGTGACCCTCCAAGTATGGATGAGATGGGGAAGCCACCAATGAAGATGACTAGAGTGAGCTCATTTCAAATTCCAGGAGTTGGGAGTAGAAACACTGCTATGAGTGGCAACAGGCACCTAGCAGGAGGTTAAACAATATATATATATATATACACATAAAATTTTCCATACAGAATAGCTGTCTGAGACTGCCATGCACAGGACATGATACACTTAGTGAGGGCCTGAAGAGAAATGACTGCTATTCTTCCATACTCGTGATGCTCTCGAACCTCTGTTTTCCGCTAAGGCACCTAGCTTTACAGTTACATTGAATTTTCTTTTTAAAAATAAAATAAACGAGTGAAAAAGACCAAAAAAGTAAAACTCTAATTTTAGCTGGAAAGTGCCAGGATTTCCAGAGGGTGTGAAAGACGTGCATGCTTATTTTAGGAGCTATTTTCTTGCAGTCACTACAAAACACAAAAATATTCCTTCAATACTTATTTTTTCAAAATGAGCAAAAGAACTAGTCTTCTCCAAGGAATACTTCAATATCAAGTTTCATTACTGTGTGTGCTGCAAACCTTGGAACATGGTAATCTTCTAATTCACATGAAGTTATAAGAACAACTTAATTTTTCCTTTAAGCTAATTACAGAAATTACCTACACATAGAAAATCCCAAACTGTGAACATCTAGAAATGAACCTTGAATATATTGTCACACCTCTGCAGCTCTAAGATACAGAAGGTAAACTAGCTATTAATATGAAGTGCTACTATAATATATACACCTGGAGTATTGTGTTCAGTTCTGGGCCCCTCAGTTCAGGATAGGTATTGAAGTGCTGGAGCGGGTCCAGAGAAGAGCAACAAGACTGGTGAAGGGCCTGGAACACAAGACCTATGGGGAGAGGCTAAGGGAGCTGGGGTTGTTTAATCTGGAGGAGGCTTAGAGGTGACCCCATCACTCTCTATAACTACCTGAAGGGAAGTTATAGCCAAGTGGGGACTGGTCTCTTCTCCCAGGCAGTTAGCAACAGGACAAGGGGGCACGGGCTTAAGCTCTGCCAGGGAAAATTTAGGCTGGATATTAGAAAGAAATTCTTTACAGAAAGAGTGGTCAGGCATTGGAATGGCCTGCACAGGGAGGTGGTGGATTCACCGTCCCTGGAGGTTTTTAAACTGAGATTGGACATGGCACTTAGTGCCATGATCTAGTAAACATACTGGAGTTGGACCAAGGGTTGGACTTGATGATCTCTGAGGTCTTTTCCAACCCAATTGATTCTATGATAATAGTTCTATAATAAAAATTTCTTGTTGCACACACTATGTAAAGTGATTAAAAGGTTTCAAGGTTGATAAAGAGAGAAGAAAAATCAGTGTTCTAGGGCTAGTGAGAGAAGTAAGTTTCATTCATTTTGGTTGCTCTCATCTATGCTGGCAAAAGAAGCAGCTAAACAGTGAAATAGAGAAAAAAAGAGCAATAAAACATCCCTCATTTTATCCCTTTCTCCTATTTTCCAGGTTCTGCCTGGGAACACTAAGAAAATTATAATCATACAACTTAATGATATTTCTGCCAGGAAGCAGAAATACATCGCAGCATATAGAGATTGTAGTGTACATACCTGCTAGAGAGGTAATCCTTTTCTTAAGAGGAAAACCACCTGCCATCTGTATAAAAATAAATGCTAAGCCATTCTCTGTGACAAAGAATAAGCGCACCAGATGTACATCTCAGTGTACACTAATTGATACTTAGGGTCTAAACAGCTATAGGCTAACTTCACAAACCAGATTTAAGAATTTATGGCAAATGACCAATTTATCTACCCCAGCTAACAAGTATCTTTGTATTCCTAAATGCAGGTAGCACATTCAGTCTTCAGCAACAAATATCAAATGTTTTCAGGAAGCAGACTTTTCTTCTCCACCTGACTCAATATTGGCATTTCAGGTTGCTGGCATTTTAAGAGTTTTTAAAACTGTTTTTCCTAGAGCAATCCAGGAGCACGAATGTGTTGTTTTGTTGGGTTTTTTTAAATAAAATATACCTTTACAAGCATTTTATCCATTACATTGTACAAATTTTCCCCTTAAATATTGCTATGAAAAGGAAAAAAAAGAAACCCCTCTATAGCTTTGACAACAAAGTATCTTGAAGCCTTTTCTTCTTCTCGTGTCACTGATCAATAGACCTAAATGCCATGCATCCATCAAACTACAAAGTTTGATTGCAAAACCTGTCTTCACTCATGGAGCTTATCTGTTGCATCTCACACTAGAAATGTCACAGTGGAGGAAATCCTAACCCCACATACGTCAACTTTTGTCAAATGAACTTGAGTGCGGGTTGCTTTGGCATTCTTTTGTCTATCATCCTTGTCTCCTAGAGCTTCTTCTTCTGTTAATTATGAAATCAGTTATTGACTTTACTATTCTGATCAGCAGCCTCATTCACTTGCTGTCTCCTAATGATGATTGATACTTTGAAATACTATTATATTTTATACTCATTTATCCTATTATATTCTACAAATAAGTCTCCCTGGTTCCAGATTGTTGGAGAAGCAAAAAAAAAAAAAAAAAAAAAGCGAAAAAAAGCAGGAGGATGGGACATAAACTTGTTTATCTCAAGCTTATTTACAGAGAAGTTAAAAAATACAATTGCGCAAAGCCAAGGAAATCACAGAATGGCCTAGGCTGGAAGGGACCTTAGAGATCATTTTAATCCAACCTCCCTGTCATGGGCAGGGATGCCTCTCAACTAGATCAGGCAACACATGAGGACCAAACAGGAATCGAACCCACGACCTTCGGCATTTCAGCACCATGCTCAACCGAGTGAGCTAAACCAGCAAGTTGTAAGAGTGCTTCCCCAATGATTTGTCTGTTTATCAGATGGGAGAAGCTCTCAGAGCTTCTAAAGACTGGCCATTTTCTCACACTCAGCCTGAGGACATAGACAAAATTAACAGAGTGCGATATAGTAGTGCAGATTGAGAGAATTCTTGGAGGTCGTTATCTTCTACTTCCTGTTATTGTGCCAGTTATCAGTAGATGTGAAATCAAAGATGATTTAATTTTTAAGGGCATTGAATATATTTGAAAATGTCTCATTTTATTGTGGTAAAGTTAATCACATATGTCGGTGTATGCAAAGCCACAGCCCAGTTGATGCCATGTACTATTTACTCTGATAGAGTTCTCCTTAGGAGAGTTATTTAACCTCTCTCTCACTCTTCACTGGTAAAATAAGCAAAACAACATGAATTCATGTGATTCTTAAGTGACGGGAAAAAAGACGCTTGATTTATCAAAGTGTGCCATTTTGATTCATATTCTTCTCAGTAGCATTTCCTATCATAAATAATTTAAAAGCTCATATATATTCCAGAGAAGGGTATAAACCGCAGTAGTAGTAAGACAGAGATGAACATGTAAAGTCACATTCTAAGCTATTTTGAAAGAGCTAGGTGAGACTGCTATCAAAGGTAGCAAATTTTACATGAAGCAGAAGAATTAGGGCACATCAAATTAAGAGCGGCATATTACAGCTGCTTCAGCTGGCGAGAAAACATTTTGCTACTTTCAGACCATGCTTTATGTGATGGAAGAACCCTGTCAAGTGTCCCAAGGGGGTTCATAGTTTTTATTCAAACTGTTGCCAATGAATAAACAAGGTCAAATGTCTTTTACCATTTGTGCAGCAGTGAGCACGCGGCCAGTGCTGAATTGGCAGCAAACAGGACATTTCTCCCAGTATTCGTTATAGGAAGATACAAGTTCAGTCATGCGATTTACAACACATTGGAAGAATCCTTCCAAACCTGAAAATATCTATAACACAACCTGAACAGCTTCGAGAAGTCACTCATCAGGCCATGTATGTCTGCAGTTAACAGCCTTCATCTTCTTCAGTGGGAGATTTTGATTCTTAGACAAGATGAAGAGCTCCTTAGAATAGCTTGTCCTTATATCTACCAGGTGAGCTATAATACGGGATAGGTTTCCTTTCATGCTATTTTTCAGGCTTGATTCTTAAATAGCAAAGTTCCTTTTGTTATGAATGGTGGATATGTGGACAAAGCTCAGCAGGTCAGTGTCTATTAAATCTTGCATTTTGTGTTTTCCTGTGATAGCATATAGTTGTAAGGACAGAACACAAAGAGGACTTGAGCACCAGGCATCATCTTACACCTGTACTGGGCTATATATCTACTTTATACTACACTTCTCTAGCTCTACCATTCTGCAACTGTTTTGCTGTTCTGTAGCATGTGTATGATTTGCATGTGTTTATTCATAACATCTTAATTTAAATTATTGACTGATAAGAACATCGAATCAGAATTTAAGAGAGATTTTCTTATTAATTTGCTTGAAATTAATACTTTATGTAAATAACTGAGAAAAAGGAATATTCCCCAAAATTACATTATACTCTTTGAAAAAGAATTAAAATCAATTTTCTTTCAAGAATATTAGTTATTGCAAATTCATCTGCTTTGAAGATAGAGGAACTATTTATCTCTGTTGCCTTCTTGTAGAGATGAATTGAATTAGTTGTTTAGAAAAAGCTTTTCACATGTGTGGGGAGTGTACTCAATTCTTTGTTGTTTTTCCATTTTGATGATATAAAATAAGCTATTTTTTTTCCTGCACCCTGATATCTAATTGTATTTCTAGAATCAACTTGTCTGAAAGCAATGAAATCAACAGCACAATTCTTTTCAGTGGGATGAATGTATAAGGCTTTTTTCAACATAGTAGATTATTCTTTTTGATAGTCTCAGTGTCCTTTAATTCAGTAGGAGATAATGGTAGTTGCATTTTCTTATTAAATTAGTCCTTGAGCTAATACTTTGTCAGTTTCAAATATTTCATATATAAAGAGGGATAGGTTTTGTTTGTTTGTTTATGCATGAGTAAAATATCCTTATTTGTAGGGGAAATATCTTAATTAGCACAAATGCAGTTTTCACCAAAGGTTCTCAGATACTCAGTGGCAAGTAAGCATTATCATTTCTTTTTGCAGATGTGGCTAAGGGAGTTGAAAGAATAATGTCACCCACCATTTGTCAAAAAAGGTTAAGCTATCCAAAGCGTAGAGAGAAATTCAGTTGTTAGTGTTGCATAGACACTGGCATTACAAAGAAAGAAGTCTTCCCTCATGCTTGAAAGGTTGAAAGGGTCTAAAGGTGGTAAAGACCCACAAAACCAAGTGGAAAGTCAAGCAGTGGAAGAAGTTGCCCAGAGAGGTTGTGCAGTCTTCTGTCCTTAGAGGTTTTGAAGATCTACCTGTGTGAAGTCCTGAAAAACTTGGTCTGACTTTGTCATAGCTAACACTGCTTTGAGCAGGAGGTTGGACTAGAGATCACCAGAGGTCTCTTCTGACCTGAAATATCTTGTGATTCTATACAAACTCTTCAGTTTTATTATTTACACTTATATTTCAGATCTTCATTCTGCAAACACAGAATCTTAGTTTTATTTCTTACAGGAAACCTTAACTGAAGTCATGGTGCATAGAGAGTTAACCTAGAAATGTGCTTGTATAGGATTCTGATTGTAGAAACAACAGATTAATGTTAGTCTGGATAATTTTATCTTGTCATTACTAGCTCTACACCAAGATAGCTTCCAAATTTTTGTCAATGAAAATATCAAAGGTCATTTGTAGCACATTCTCTGTGCTTGGATAGTTCTTTTCTCCCCTGGGAGTTTAAACATTATTTTATATATTCATAACAGGGCTGGAAGGGACCTCAAGAGGTCATTTCATCCATTCTCTGTCCCAAGGCAAGATCGAACATATCAATCTTGACAGATGTTTGTCCAGACTGTCTTTTTAAAAAACTTGCAGTTACGAGGATTCCAAAATCTCTCCAGGCAATCTATTCCAATGCATCATTATCACTACCTTTAAAAGGTTTTTTTTCTAGTAACTAATCTGAATTTTCCTTTAAAGAGAGAAAAATAAAGAAGTCTGAGACAAATCTTTAAGCACATACTTAAATGCTTCTAGCAACCCATACTTTTTTACTTAACATAGGAATCTAAAACTAGACATAGTACTGTAGATGAGGTCTTAATTACAAAGTTAATGGCAGTGAATTCAGGAACACGATCTTAACTGTCTTGTGTAACATTCCTGTGGTAATGATCAGATGCAAAATAATATTTTGTGTTCCTTCCCAAAATATACATAATCCAGGACAGAACAAGGTATATCCCATAACCTATCGCATTTAAAGATCTCAGTTGGTTAAATCAATACAGTGGTTCCAGAGATGCATTACAAGAGTTAAAGAGTGAAAGAAAGCTAGAAAGAATTGTTTTGCTTTTGTTCTTTGTTTTGAGAAAGTTTTATAATTAGTGTTGGGGCACACTGGGCACTGAATTCATTTCATAGTATCACACATAAAAGCAAGCTGAATTCCTCTCAGTGCAAAACCATCCTCAAGCTACCTTGACAACAAGATACCAATAACCCTGTAATTTCAATTGTTCACTCATTTTTTTTATGTGTTCTGTATCTCAGTGAAGTCTCATCTTCCCTGCCCAGTGCCATAGGCTAATAATCTGTAACAAAACTCACCCTCAAAAAATGTCAGATATAATGAAAAACACAACTTCACAGATGAGAAAGTTGGCCTTAGCTAAATCCTAAGGGCCCTAGCTCTCAGATTCTGTAGGTTCTTCTGCTTCATCCTCTAACCCTGAGTTAGAAGGGTATGTGAAATTCAACTATTCCTGTTTCTTTCTTCTGAATCACTCATTACCCATCAAAGAATAACAGACTTCCAAAGAATAAAAATTCTATTGCCGGCTGAGAAAAAAATATCCCTAGCAGTTGAAACCAAAACCTGACAACACACCTTAACGATCTACTAAGTAATATTACACAGAACTACTAGCAGCAGAAGCAGATGAACACATTCAATCTGCCAGCTCAGGTGGTTGGCCTTCTTACACGTCAGTCATTCACAACACTGAAGGGAGCAAAACATCCTATGGATCTGATTCTGAAACATTCTGTGAACATTATAAATTGACTCCAACGTGGAAGACTTTAATGTGGCAAAGAAACATAATACAAAGATTAGGAACCTCATGGACAGAGAAAGAAGAGGAAGAAAGATATCACAATTATTAGGAGAAATTCAGAAGATAAGGTTTTCTTCCTTTCTAAACAGCATCTATTTTATACTTTTTGATAGGTTTTGTGACAAATTAGAAATATTTAAAGAAATCTTAGACGAAACATATGTTAAATTAGGAAAACCAGTGCTAAGTTAATAGAGCCTTACATTCTTTTATTGTCACCAGTAATAAATGACAGTATGGCTATTCATTTAGTGCTCAGCTTCTCTACTGATAGCTAGTGAATAATGTCCAGTTTAGAAACAATTACACTGATCGTATTTGACATCTGATGATTTGCCCCATTAAACAGAAAATGAGTTTAACACACCACATCTAAGCAAATTTCAAATAGTGATTACTGTACCCCACTAAGGTTACCCAAATTCAAACAAGTTTCCTGGAAGAAGAGGTCAAAATGTTAATTCTAATTTAAGCATTGTCGTCTTTTGAAATAGGGCAGCTTCTGAGAAGAGCAACGGGATTAGTAACAGATTTATGTACCAGTATCTTTAACATAAGGGTTTTTCCAGTTTTCTTTGGTTTTAACAAACAGATGCAGTTCTTTGAAATTTGATCAAACAATGTTACCATACAGATGGATTAGCTTGAAAATAGTTCTATATGAAATGTTCAACCAATATCTCATTGATTTATGCTATACCGTAACAGAGTGTGCCAACTTTATTGAATAAGTAATATACCACTGCTATGAAGTTGATAGTTTTCTACGTTACATTTTCTACTTCAGCAGGTTGCTAAATGTCAAGTGAGTGCTTTATGTTGACTTCAGACCTTACCAAAAGAATCTTTCCCAGTATGTTGCAGAGCTAACTCTGCAACTGATCATCAGAGCTAACTCTGATGATCACTGTGGGATAGTAACTTTTTTGTTGTTGGGTTTTTTGGGGGGTTTTACATACCCAAGATCAGCTTTTTCCACTCTGAATGAAAAATCCAAGCATGTATATATTTAGGGCATTTAAGAATTTCTTAGAACCTGAAATGAAAGAATATTTTCCATTTGCACCTTTTCTGTTGATTGGGATTGGGTTCAACATTCTATAAAAAGCAATCATTTTAAAAAAGAAATAAAAATTAAAATTCTTAGTCCTTTTTAAAAGGATATAGTCAAGCCAATGTATGTGAAGCTGGGGGTGAGAGATTTAACCCTAACTAAAAGGTAGTCTCAATTGACTTAAGCAAAGTTAATCAAATTAACTAAATGCGTGAATAATTTCATTCCTTCGCTATGTTAACAGCTTTATATAATGCTGTAGAGATCGTGTTATCACAGAGCAAATAAAGAATCATATGTGTAACAAAATTTGATTAAAAGAAGAAATTGGAAATGAGAAGGTAATTTTGGATTTGTGTAGAGATTGACTCCGAATTAAATATTTTATTAATGAAGATGTAGACCTTCCATTGCTGCCTACAGAATTTGAGTAGTTATAACTCAAAAATGACATAATATTTGCTCCTACTGAGATCTTTGGAATATTTAGATTTGTGATTAAGCATTGAATCCTAACTCTAATGGCCTTTTATTCGTGACAGATGTAAAGAAGTTTCCCTTTTATTTCTGTTAAATCAATTACTTTCTGCCTGCAATCTAAAATAAACCCACCCTAAGATGCTAGTTTGCTCTTGGCTTTTTCTCTGTCTAGTCTAAATACTGAAAATGTCAAGTTTGCTCACTAATTAAACATGTCTGTCTTAGACTCCACTCGTATCTTTCATCATAATGGTGCAGAGTCCCAGGGAGACATTATATATTCATGTTTTCAAATATAAGATGTAAAAAAATACAAATATAAACTTAATGCTGCAATCTCTTAATGAGCAAAGCAATTATGGCGTAGTAGAAATTAAGGAATTAGCCTTCTAAAAAGTTCTCAGTATTTACGGGCCCAGGGCTTCAGAGTCTGGCTGAGAAACGTTTCTGTGCAGATCCTCTATAAAGAAGTAGAATGAAATGTGAGTTGTTAATGGGAGTTAGGGAAAACATTTTAAAAGAGGTGCATTAAATTTTTAATGTAAATGATAAAATACTGGATTTTCAAGACCAGGATTGAAATCTTGCAGGAAAAGCTTGCTTACAGTATTTTGGTTCTTTTGCATCTATTTAAAAATCAAATTTAAAAAAAAAAAACAACACATCCATTTAAATGGAATTTAGTGGGACTCAAATTAAGAATTTGACCTTACCAGTACTGTAAACTACCAGAACTGGAGACCCATTTCCTTGCATGTCAGTTACCCTGCAGATCCAGCAGCTGGCATTTTTGCTTTGCTCGCTGTGTTAAAGGGGCAAGGATGCAAATACTTCACAAGAACTATTTGCGGCAGTAAAGTAATTCTGAAATAATTAGTGAAATACTTAATTTAACCATATAGACAAAAGAATGAATCCTTCATTTTGTTATAAATCCTGAGGCTTTTTGCCACTTCATTAATGCAAAAGTACAATCTGCAAGGACACATAATATGTTTTGATTTGGTGTCCTATCACATCAACTGCTCCTGTTTTGGCATGAAGCATTCCCTGCTGCATGCCTATATACCACAACAGTTACTCCTCCAGTGTACTTTTTTTTGCTCATCTTGGAGAAGTTGGGTTGTTGCTAAGAATTTATCCATGAACATTATTATCATCCTATTAATGACTCCTTCTCCCCAAATGTTTACAATACAGCCACAGTATTCAAGTATATATTTCTACCCAGAATATATGCATAGTCTACTTTGTCTATTTACTGGCAATTTTTTTGATTCTTATGTCTCTCCAGTCCTCTCTGCCTTTAGCCAGGTTCTTTGCAATTTCACCTCTTTTCCTTACATACTTGACCTCTTCTAGACCTCTTCAAGGTCTAGGAAAGGATTGCCTTCCACAGGCACAGAATTGTAATCTTAAAATACTTTCCAAGCCAGCACCCATCCATTTGACAATTCACTCATGCATTACTCCTGCAAATTTATTAATGGCTTCTGATTGTGATAATAAAACTGCTCTTTAGCTTCTTTTTCTGGTAGAGGCTTCATCTTTACCCCCTTCTTTATAAGCTCACACTTCATTTTTCCCATCAGAATAACTGTCTCTGAGAGCAGCAAAGCAGTTGCCTTGCCTCACAGTGTTATTAATCATGACTATATAGTTTCCCATCCACTCATTGAAGAGTCTTTCATACCTTACCCTGTGCTTTCTTTTAAATCCTTTCTAGAGGCCTTTTAACATGCTGACATGCAACAATACAGAAATTGTTCAGTAATTTGTTATGTTCCTTCCAGCAACCTTTCCTTCGCACTATGTCGATCTCACCCAATCAGTAGGTCACTGTCCGGTTTCTCCCCACACCCTAATCCATTTAATGTTCTGCTAGTCTACCATCAACTTTTGAAAGGTTTATTTTTGACCCTTTCAGTGGGAGATGTTACTTCCATAGATATGGTTTATTTCACATGCACAATCAATATCATTCAACACTGTTTTATCTTCTTCAAAGTATTTTCACTCACATCAATCACATGCTTCCCTTCTCTCAGGATTTCTCTAGTTGCTGCTTTAATAACCTCAGTTGGCAGTGCAAAATCTCCTATCAATAAGATTCTTACTCTGACATCTCTCCTGAGCTACTACTCTTTGTTGCCATCTTCTAATTCTGGCCTTGATCCAATTCTTCACTGCTAACATTCTCAGCTATGCCAATGAGGGTTACCTTAGTAACCTCCCACTTAACATTAAGTTCTTGCCCCTCCGTTAGCTTCAACAGTGTGACATTAGTCGTATTTGTTCAAATAGTAATTCACTGAAATTTTAGTAGATTCAGGAGTCTAACTTCTTAATTTTTAATTTAAAATGCAGATACATACCATTAGCTATGTGAATCACAATTTTCTTCAGGATAAGTTCTGCAGCTGTATGTGAATACTCTTCATGTTGACACCAACACAAAGTCATCTAATTTCTTAAATAGTAGCTTGAGAATTTCTGGACAGCCTTCTTCTGAAGAAGAAGTGGTGATTTTGAATTGACATGTTACAGCTATAATATATTTTATTGCTCCAATAAAACCGTTAACTATTAAACTAATTAAACAATGAGTATGATGTGCCTGAGCTTTCAGGAAGTCAATGTTAGTTATTTTATGATATTTGACTCAGCTACTTCTATTGAACTGACCAGAGAGAATACCCACATTGCTAGGAGAGCATTTTCAGTAGACTCAGAAGAGAAAGCAGACACATACTGAACTTTCCTTTTCTATTCCCAGTGTCACTAACCTACTTTAAAGTGATGTGGCATCACTAGAGAAAAGACAAATCTTACCTGAACAAGAATTTTCCCTTGTTTATTGTATCTTACTAAGACTCAGACCTGGAGGCCATATGTGCCCAGGTATAACTGTATTTATGTGTGGAATATAAAAAGCATTAGAAATGTGAAAAGCTGATTCGATGTCTATTTGCACAACTGTGACTACAGTCAGTAAAGTCCTGTGTCCCTTCCAAAAGATAAAGAGTAAAGCCATCCAAAAAACCAAAGTGAGGGCAGCTAACTGCTAAAGCATCGAACTTCTTGTCAATTATATCCATTTATCGTAAGTCAGGACTGTTTTTTCAGAAAGTACAAACAAATTAAAAGGCACATACAGAAATATTATCAAAGACAAAGGGACAGCAAAGGAATAAAGTGGAAAAAATCAGAAAAAATACATTGCTAGAAATTTAGAAAACACTCGTATCCTAAGAATTAACTTTTAATATCTTTTTTTAAGATTATATTTGTTTCTAACTGACACAATGAAGCATTAACTGACTTTCTCCATATTTTTCTTCCCTCTTCCTCTCTCCCTATTTACTTATGATGACCGGAAATACAGAGACTGTAAACAGTGAACCAAATTTTCCAGTAATCACTTTTGATTTTTTTATTGTCTGCAGTCTACAAAAGCCAAGGTCACAAAAGTTACCACTTATGCTGATCATAACATCCTAAAATCTGAATCTAAAAAGAAGAGTAGAAATGGAAAAATGTCAAATATTCAGAGAATCAATAGTCCTTAAATGAACTTGCAGATGCAAGGCACTTTTTTGGGGCGTGGTGGAGACATTTCAAAAAACGTGCTACTAAAAGACCAGGAATAACCTCCATAAACTTATTTAATCCTGCCATGTTTACTAGGGCATCACTTCCTTTGAACTTTAGTGTGCTGATGACCTTACTTATAGAAGCGGACTCTAAACTTCTTGATTTCTGCCTGCACTGAACAATTTCTGCACTCCGGATTACATGCTCTGAAGACAGTAAGGTAATTCAGATAGATATTTCATATTCCAATGATGGCCTGAACATGAAAATAACCCCACGGCAATAGAAGAAAGAAAGGTGAATCAGTTAAATACATAAAAGGCAACCATTTCAAAGAGGTTACATCCACCAACTAGGTTTTATAAACCATTGCCATAAAAATCAGTGCACTTCTATTTACATGGGTTAAAAGGGCAAATTTAATGGACTCAATTATGCCCATTAATTTGTTTCATTAATTTCATTTTACAACCTTGTGAAGACTTTTATAGAAGATTTAAGATGTATCATGAGTTTAATATATTTGGTATTTAGCAACTATGCAAAATAGTAGATTGATTTCATAAGACAGAGGGGAAAAAGACTATAACAGAATTGGCTTGCAGTCTAGATACATATGTAGGCTGGGAAACACAGAATTTTTAGTGTGTGGAAAAAATACAGAATTTTTATATTTCTTCTCAACCAAAACAGATTTTTCAAAAAGTCCCTGTCACACCAACAGCCAGAATGCATTTAATCTATATTACTGAGTATTGTCATTTAAAAGAATCCTCTTCATCAGCTAGTGAGGGACAAAGCAACTATTAGATGCACTATTTCATTTCTGAAGTGATAGAAAATTACATAAGAGTTAGATGTGGAAAATTAGATGTAAGAAAAATCCTTCAAAAAAGATAAATAAGTTTTATTTTTAAGTTTCATACCAATTACATTATGCGCTTTTTTATGAGTTTTCTGATGGGATTGTGAAGACCAAATTTTGTCTTAAAAGACCATCACAGAATATGTAATCTTTTTCTAATATTTTTCTTGAATGCAGGCACTTTCATTTCACACATAGAAAATACCAGTATCAAAATGCAAACCTCACTATCTCACAAAGCTCTACAATTGTCTTCCTAAAGTTCCCTTTCCTATCCCACTGACAGACAAGGAAATCCAGATATTGTTCCATACACTCAGTGATCCATCAGGAAGAAACTGGAAGGACTTCAGGCCAGATTTATTTAGACACACATTCTTCCTGGTGCCTTTTTTCATATAGTTTTCTTTACACAAATATTCTTTCATGAATTTAAAGACCCAGGAATTATATTGTGGAGTTTAGATTAAGAGGACAATTTACTTTTTGGAACTAAAACTTTCTTTACACTGATACTTACACGGTATTAGGATACTGTAAAGTTCCAACTAAAATGCAAGTATATGTTATATATGTACCCCATTTATAGTACATGCAGACCATTTGTCAGCTACACTAGCAAATCTATGTTCTGTTTTGTATTTATGGAAAGAAGTAAGTTTTCGTGATGCTTTTTAATTTTTCCCCAAGAAAGTGTGAGAATAATTCTACTGGCATTACCCAGATTAGAAAGAGTTATAAAAAAAAAGTACCTAGGATAATTTGAATAAACAGTACCTAAAGATTTATTATTCAGAAGCAAGTGAAAGAAGTTGTTAGATTGGATTATCATGAAGTTATCTTAAAAAAAAAAATTGCAAACAATTAAACTATCGAGGGAAAGGATCCAAATTATTGCATGGGGATTTAGAGGCATAGACATGTAATGCACTGTAAATTAAAGTAATTTATAAAGTAAAGCTGGAAACCATACATAAGAACAGCCGCTTAGTCAGCAAAGGTGAGTCAAATTTTTTGTCACTGCAAGAACAATTCCATGGGATAGCTCACTGCATGCTTATCAAATGTTTGTTGTCTTCAAAAAAATTAAAAATATTAATATGCCCTGAAGACAGCCACTAAGTTCATTGTCACTGGAACACTCTCAGCCACTTTCTGTGCAAGGATAAAAGAGGACACAGCCTCACTGCCTGAATATACACTTAACAGTCCTGCTCTGTCATTATTTAAAAGGTCAATTATATATGGTAATGAAGGGAAGGAAGGTGCTTTAGACAGAGCAACGATCCAACAAAGATCCGAGACACCAAAATATGAGAGTCAATGGACAGTTCAGAAGGGGAAAACATAGCTGATCCTCCTTTCACATGAAGGTTATCACATTAGGATGTGTGGTATGTACCTGGAAGATCTCCATCCAGCCTGTTGCTGTAGAAAAGTTGATTTGAAATTGGGTATAAATGTGTGAGTTATTTACATGCAATACGCATGGTTTACGTCTTCATGTTTTCCCAGAGAGTCTTATGTCTCACCAGACAGGAAAAAGATATAATTTTCCTTCCTCTGGTACAATTTACATTTACCTGATAACTGGGTACTAAATATTTAGGCTGGTCAAAAGAGAGAGCTACACCAAGGTAAGCTCTTTTAGATCACTGAACCAAGGGAGTCTACCGGTTCGCAATAGTCTACAGGAAGGTCTATAATCTCCTTCAGGTTTAGCTTCGCCTGCTTCATATGCAATTTGGGGCTGATAATTCCCCTTCTCTCTAGTGTGACTAAGCAGCCAGCTCAGGCACTGCATCAAGAGGATAAGCTGAGCCAGGAACTCACTATGAAAACAAGGCAGGCAGCCACCGAGGTTTCATGTACAAAAGGGCAGTCCCAGCATATCAGCACAAGGTGAGCAAATTCAGTGAGGGAAACAAGGTTTAGCCAAGACTCTACATCACCAGACAGGTTTGATCCAGAGAATCAGGTGTCTGGGACAGGGTCCAGATTAGCCAGGACACTGGCATGGCTGCAGCATAGATCACGGTCATAGATCAAGGTCAAAACTTCAGCTTAAACACTGTTCCCAGGAGAGGAGGTGGGATCCCTGCTAAGGCTCCTCAGTGGAGCTCAGGCAGCTCTCTTGCACCACTACCTAAAGCCGGCTCCTGAGCCCGGGCAGATAAGCCCTTGGGTGGAGGTGACATGCTCGAAGACTTGACACTCAAGCTCCACAGAAATGCACCAAACAAGGGTTACAAGAACACTACACAAACCTTCTCTGTCTTCAGGCAGGTATCAACAGACCTTGTAGCTGAAAGGTTTGAGGAATGGAAAGAAAATCTTTCTTGGTCCTCATACACAAAATGAAAATTTCTCCATAAATCTTTAGGGTGAAGCACATAGAGCTTTAAGAGAAAACAGGCTGCGTCTCATTTTTGTGGTATCACTGTTACATGCAAGTGTGTTCTGTGATAGTAATACATATCTGGTAATATTGCCCTAAAATGTTATGTGTTCATTTTCATTAACAATCCCAGTTCATATTGCTACATCACTTAACTAAACATACTATACATAAGAGTACTCATAATGGAAAGCACAGCTGAAATCCCCAAATCCCAATATTACTTAATTTTTGTAGATTATAGGATTTAATACAAACGACAATGTGTTCTTACAATACAGTGGAGAGAAAGAGTAGAAGAAAAAAATAAGTCATTCTCATAAGCTCTAGATTTGCCATGCTGTGAGAGTCATTCTCAGGTTTTCCCTTGTTGTTATAGTCTCTTCATGTTTTAAAAAGATTCTGAAAAGGTGGAGAACTACTGAGAATATAAACTGTATTATAGATGGATTTTTTTCCCTGAAAATCTTATATAATATAACCAACGCTTTTGATGTCTTGAATACAAGCTTTTCTTTTAATGGCAGTTCTCAGCATTGCAAGGGTAAGACAGGTATACTAAATAGCAAGTTATATAATGGTTAACATGGTTAAAATCTGCAGTCTTTTTATTTTGAATAGTAAATACTTAAATATTTGTACATAATACAGCAAGTGGACAGAGCAGGAACAAATCAGCCCCATGACTGTAGGTCTCATTGTCCTCTTTTTAACTTGCTCCTATAACCAAATTTCCCTTTCCTGAGTGCTGTTACCTTCCTCCCCACTTTTTAAGAGGAAAGTGAGGCTTATTCTTGCCTCCAAAAAGGAAGACGATACAGTGAAGAATACAGGCTACATGTAAACCCAGATTTCAGCCAGAGGTGTGAGGTTCTCAGTATTTCTCACACAGTTCAGTACTAGAGGAATGTTTATTTCAGACACTCATTATGACTTACTTTTTTTTTATTTGTCCTCCATAAATAATATGCCAAAGCAGTAGACAAAAGTCTTTGAATTAAATCAAACCAGTTCTGAGTGACACAGCATTAAAACACACATCTTCAGAATAATCTGTGAATTTTACGATCAACCAAGACAACTTGTCAAGCAAAGTGAAGCAATTTAGTTATTTGAATAAATTACTCATATAAAGCAGACATTCCGTATTTTACTGTAAAATACTATGAGAGAATTTCTTGTATTGCTTTTTAGCTGTACTGACATGCAAGTGATAAACTGGAAATAACATTTACCTCCATGCAGCTTGTAAGTGCTCAGGAACTAAAGCCACTTATTTAGATGCTTATATTTGAATTTAGTTGCCTCATTCCAGACTCGTGAAAGCTGCTTAGAGTCATTCAAAGGAGGATATTGCATTTAAATGCTTTAAAACAATTTCACAAGCAAGTTAAGTGTAAAGCAAAGTGTCACATTTTCGGAACAGTTTATCCACAAAATGTATTTCTTTAACACACATTTATAATCCTATGCGATGCATGGATTCTAGCGTTTGATAGCATTTTCTGAAGATGAGTTAGTAATAAGGTACAGCAGCCAGCCTAAATATAGGGCCTTCAAATTGCTAGTTAGGCAAAATAACAGTTCGCCAATTCATTGGGGGAGGGTTTTTTATGTTTGTATCATAGAAAAAGAAACCTTTTTTTTCACTAAATGCTAAATTTTCTTTACATTAGACAATGTTTATGTTCCATACTTTTAGAGTACCTGCCTTTGTAATAGATCTGGAAGTGGTTTTGCAATGCCCTGCCTCTGCAGCCTAGATTGATTTGTGGAGAAGGATGGTTTGGCAAGTAAAAGGAGGGGAAGACACCTCTTAAACCTGTCATGGGCATTTCTATGTATTCTGTGGTATTTGAATTGTATGTCCTTTCTGACAAAAAGGCTATTGCCTGCTGTGAAATAGATCAATGGGTGATATTGTGCAGTGATTGCTATTTGTTTAAGAGATATCTCCCTGACTGACCCACTTCCTGTAATGCATAAAAAAAATAAATGACAGAAGTAATATTTTTGTTCTTGTTTCACTTTCATTCATCTTATTTGATCAGCACTGAACAAAACTGACATCTCATCAAACTCAAAAGTGTATTTCTGCACTAGGTTCATCAGAGGGTGGCATTTAAAACACAGACATTGCAGGAACAAATGTATTTGCCAGCTCTGTCCATCGATGTAAACCTGACCTTTATCCTGTAGATTTATTGACACTGCTGCTTTGTATCATATTCCATTACTATGTTGAAAGCCTGGAAGGTCCTCCCTGTAAAACCACTTTTGATTTTGATCTGCAAATTTTTGCATCTACAGCAGATTCACCTAAAGACTGTGAAAACCTTAATATGTCTTAATCTTACATAAAACAGGATTACTTAATTAGACTTTTTAAAATGACTCCCCACTGGTCTGTCTTGCACCAGTTCTTAGGAACAACACGCAAGGAGAAGAGCATCACTGGGTAGCATTGTCGTACAGTCTCTTTCCTCTCCCTCCAAACTCAATACATTGATAATTCTGTTCCAGGAAAGAAGCATTTATTACATATATTACAAGTTGAAAATAGTCAAGTGAATTCCATGTACAAAACATGATTTAGGCTCCAATACTACATTACTGAAACAGTAATGGATTTGCCTTTTGTTACGCAGTATGCTTCTACTTTGCTCCTACAATCACCTAGGAGACATGTAAGCCCTTTGATAAAAAGGGTATTCTAAAACTTCTATGGACTGATACATAACCAATAGCCCTGTAACTATCTATTTAGTTCTTTATGGAGAAATTTTGATGAGAACAAATAAAAATTAACAAACCTAATTCCAATCATGTTGAAAAGACACATTTTCCCAAGTAATTGCCTAAATAATGGTTTGCATCTCTTCAGTATGGTTTTTTTCCCTAAATTCCCTGGAAGGTTTCCAACAAACCAGAACACTGAAGCACCATGCTGGTGAGCCCTATGTGAATCACATCTGTGTCGTTGTTTTCAGCCTTCTAGGCTTGAACATATTGAAACAGTCAATGCTTGGCAGTAAAGCAAATAGGCTATTTTCCTTAAAGAAAGAAAAATCTATTACTCTTGTGTTGGTTTCTCAAATCCTAATATTTACCCTTGTCTAAATAATGCATAATTGAGCACTAACATAAAACAACTCCACATTTTCCTCAAAACCATTGTTTTTGTTTCTTAAAATAGAAGTGGAAAGCAAGTGAAAATCATCCTTTCATTCCTGCATTAATGAGGATAAAAGATTAGAGCTCAGTCCTTGAAGTCAAGAGAAAGACAGGAAGGGTAGCAGGAAAGGGGGAGGGGGATTTCCACTTGTCTGCTAAGTGTCTGAATATACACAGATGTCTGCATCTGATGCAGCAGCTACCTGGAATCCCTTTATAGTCTATGGAAAGAAATTGGCATTTCTAGAGAACGATTTCTCTGGCAGATCTTAAACATGTCGCTTTGGGATAGGGTAAACCAATGCATCCCAAATATAAGTACTTCATTAGCTTCAGATAAAGCCAAGGTCATGTACATTAATTTTAGTGAGGCTCTGAATCTGTATTTTTTCCCTTTTAAGTGAATTTTTGAGACATAAACCAGAGTTTTTTTCAAGTGCCAATTTTAAAAAAACACACCTTAATGTCAAAAGTAGAAAGATGCAGATTTGTGACATGCAAAAAAGTCAATTCCTCATTCACTAAGTTGCTCTAAAAATATAAGCATAATTTTCAGTCTGTATAATTAAGAAGTCCTGTATTTATTCCTCTCCATTAATACTGCCAGTGTTTTTAATTTTGCAGATATTATGGGAAACAGGAGAAAAAAATGTCACCTTCAGAACTAAGATCACTTAATAACATTTAATTGGTTTTATGGAAAGAAGACACAAATGACAGTTCCAGTAGTTCCTGTGGAACCGTGTCTAGCTAAAGTGAAACAGTAGTGTCTCCACTTCTAAGAAAGCAGTATTTATTGGTTAGAAAGAGTTGCTTTTAAAATGTTCTTAGATTTTCTATGTTTTTTCATGAGATGTTTTTGTAGAGTAAGTGAATTTCATTTTTGTTGTAAATGCTGCTTTTGGAAATTTGAAATAAATTTTTATAAAAAATCTAGTAGAAATTACAAGGTAAAACTCTTTGGGAACATTTTTATTCCTTTCACAACTGCTATGAGTCTGTCATCTTCACTATCGCTTTATGCACTAGCAAGGATGTAAGGACAATAAATAGCACTCATTTTTAAATATTCTGGATATTCATTGTCTATATATCACATATTAGATTTTTTTCTTGTCAAAAAGAGAGTTTCTAAAATGCTGATCCAGATGAACTACTTATTGCCCTAGATGTTCTTTCTTTGTGTCTTTTGTGTGTGTGTGTGTGACCTACCAGTGGCAAATGAAGTGTTTAAGACTCCCACAATGCTTTACTAAAACAGTACAGCACCTTACTTCTGGGTGACGTTCTCTTTACCTAAATAGACTATCTTGTCTGTAAAGCAGCAATTCAACTGATGAACAGCAGTCAGTGTAAAGAAGATAAACTAGATGACCTAACTACTTATCTCCAGACTTATTTGAATCTTCCTTTTGGCCTTTTATAGACTGGCAAGGAAGTGTTAGAAGTGCAGGCAATAAAATGTGGTAATAGACAAAAACATGTAGAAGAGGAGGAGATGGGAGGAAGGATGCTGATCTTCATTGCTGATCAATGAAAGAGGAAAACAAGATATATTTTATAGTTCAGAAAACCTATCAGAAAAAAATATTTACAGCGGTCATATTCACGTAAATGCTTTTTCTATCACCTATATTCTGGATTTACAAATATAATATTTTAAACCCTTCTCTTTAACTTCCTGGCTAATTACCAGTGAAGGTTTACTGCTTGTTAACAATTACATTCCACAAGTGACTTCAAAACTATGTTCATGTGAAATGCTTATAGATGTTCAATCAGACATGCACATAACCATGATCTTTTCATATAAAATTTATTAAACAACAAATTTAGTTCAAGTGATAATGATATTGCCAGTTGAGACTCGTTGGAGGTTCCCTGAAATGGGTGTTTAAATTATATTATGAATATACTGTCTTGAGATTACTGGCCTTGCGTCTACTGGAGAAAACCCAGCAAGTCTATACAAGCAGATCACATTAGTTTAAGGATCTAGCAAAATAAAAGCAACTTTTTAATTCAATGCAGCATTCTAATTATTTGCCTGCACCAATCTTTACTACATAGTTAAATATGCAGCTTCTTAGAATATGTTGGTTAGTAAAAACAATCTATGTTTAGGCAAAACCTTCGTTCTGAAAAATATTTGGTTTGTAATGCTACAGTATTTCAGGTTGTTGGTTAAAACTATTTTTGAAGTTTCAAATATTTGAATGAAAAAGACATTGTACCATGTGTTTTTCCTGCTCAGATTTCTGTGGTTGGAGAAGGGTTTCTAATACATCATTGCAATTTCCAGAGAGGAAGCTGGCAAACAGCATCCAGAATCCCCATCTGCTTTAGCACAATTAAAGAAATGGGGATTGTGCTGAGGCACAGGTGAAGACCATGTGAAATGATACTTTAACAAACTTCCTATTTTTTTCACAGTACTTTTAAGCTCTGGTTTATAGTAGCAACTATGAAAATCATTAACAATCACCATTGATTTTTTTTCAAGAAAAAAAATGAGTCAGCACTGAAACAAGAAGTCTTTTGCAGACAACCTTGGATAGAAACTGATTTTTACTGTTGGGACAACAGTTTCCTGCCAGAGTCATATACGTATTTTACTAAGGATACAATTGGATTCCACAATGATAATGTTAATATAGACTTTAATCAGCCAAATCCCAAGCATTTAAAACTGCTGTAATTGGTTGTCTGCTGTACTACTTTTCTAGACATACCACGTTTGAGGTATATTTTTGTAAACAGCCTAGCAATGATTCCTTGCTTTGGGATCAAGATTTAAAGATTTGCGAATGCTATTTTATGTCCTGGCTCAATTAACAGGGAAGGCTTGTGAGAAGCATTTTTTACATGATCCTGATAAACTGCTTGCCAAAGCACACTTTTTGTGCTGGCTGCAGATGTTTACCTGACTCATAGATTCATGAAATCTGACAGAGATGACTTTGAGATCTCCATGTGCATACCTGATGTATGTAAATACAATTAATATATTGAATATAAGACATGCTGGGGCAGTAATTACTAAATTGCTTTATGTTTCCAATATAATGCCAGTATTATTTATGTGATTCCCCCAGATTATTTTTTTCTAAATATTCTACGCTGTTATGTTTTCTCCAAAAAGACAAAGCTTCAGTGGTTTCCTTAACTCCTTAACTCTTTCTTGTGATTGCAAGTATTATGATCATGTAATTGAAGAACGCAATAAAATGAAAAAGGAAATTTGTTCTTTCTTACTGAAGGACAGTAAATTTAAGTTAACATAAAACAGTAAGTATATTTCAGGAGTCAAGAAGTCCCACCAAAACACTGACCAATTCTTTTCTCTCAGACAGGAAAAGGGGTCTTCACTGAAACTTGAAATAGAAGTAAACAAAAAAATAAGCACCACTTGTAGCAAGTTTAGGATAGCAATCAAAAGGAGATTTCTTCAAATTCACTATTTGCACCTGTTAAAATCTATAGACCAGTTTTATGTCACAGCCTCTTAATCCTCTATTTCCTTTTCTTCTCCCCCTGTTCACCCGCACCTCACCATGATCACTTGCTTCTGAAAGACACCGTTTCTTCCAGAGCCAACTCCAACTGAAATATTCTCCTGATAGATTCTCAGATGTAGAACTTTGTTATTCCTACTAGGCCTTGTTATCCAGACTTCACCTTAAGAGTCCTTTGCAGTACTTTTCTGTATCTTCTTTCTGTAGATGTGTATGATTCAGGAGACAGCTCCCTAAGCAAGCTTCAACCTGTTCTGCTATGCCGTAGAATTGGCATTAGTCGTACTACGGTAACAGTATTGCAGCTTCTCTCTAGTTCCTCAATTCCCTGTGTCAGGTTTAGGTAACTGAAAGTAGCCATGGCAACTACACTGGAAACACAACTGGTAGGAACTAAGAGGTGGAAAGGGCCACTTGAGGCCCTGGTGCCATTTAGCTCTTTCCCTTGGCACAAAACAAATTTAGCAAGTTCAGGCCAACAAAGTCTATTTTTAAGGCAGTACTGGCCTGAGCCCACTAGAGCTAATGATCACAGTTTCAGATTTAGTGGTGGCTATCACACGCTCAGTACTAATATCTACAGTTAAAGAATACACGTGAAAGAAAGCATCACTACAGATCAAATCAACATTCAGAAACAGAAACTAATCAGCTAATCACAGAGATAAAGTTATTTGTTTCACCTTATTCAAATAACTTTAATTACTTTTTTTTATTACTACTCTGTCAGTATGACGATGGTCCATTTCACAGCACAAAGAAGAATAGAAAAAATGTTTCAGGAGTATTCAGAATTAGAACTGAAGAAGCTATGAGAAATAGGTAAAATATATCTTTAACAGAGTTCATATATGAAATAAACAGTGTTAAGCTTTTGTGCTAGTTACAGCAGCTTCTAACATCATTTCAGAAAGCTACACAAATTATTTTTACCTGAATGTTTAGTTTGTGGGATCTTGGAGAGAGATTTGCTGATAGCTCTCACACATTTCCTTTGTGAAGCTAGTTTCACAGGGACCTAACATTGTTTGCCACCTTGTTCACTCTTCAGTTTAATAATTCCTTGAGTACAGATGTTCACCACAGAACATATACACACAAGCAGACAACAGCACCACAAAGTGTCAAAGATAAAAGCAACTTTCTTACCACAAGGATGCTTGCAATTTAATACATTTTTTTCACTTACCTTGGCAAAACCAGGCTTTCTTTTATGCGAAATCTGCAGTTCCAAGAAAAACAGCAACATTGATAACTAGAAGGTAGAACAAGACAAAAAGAAAAATCACTAATGGTAGGAAACAATTATACCCTCAACAAAGCAGTGTATGTGTGCTGTCAATAATTGCAGCACTTCATGCAGAAAACCATTCCAGTGTCTGCCACTTGGAAATTAGGTGGTCCTGGTCCCCTGGTGACACTGGATCAAGCAGACATAAGTAAGCAATTAAATGGGTATTTAATCTCCCAAGGAGGACAAGTTTTACCTTTTGGAGGATTTAAAGTTGCCAGTCTGATCCAACTGCTGCAACAGAAGTTAATTGAAAAGATCACATCAACTAAAAAAATCCACTTTAAATAAAGAATTAAGGGAAAAAATAATGCGTGTTTAATTCCTCTTATTTACAAAACCATTTCAGTGCAGTTTAAGAAAGCTATATCCGGTAGGTAAAAAAAATGCTGTATCTTGTACTACTGAAGCAGGTTTGGTTTTTTTCTCAACTACTTCAAAGCTGAGAGATAATTGGTAAACATCTTTAAGTGTCTGAAGGACAGACATACCAGGAATAGGAAAAAAGTATCTATTGTGGCCCGAGGGGTACAAATAACAGGTTGAAACAGAGCAAAGACTGAACCTGGATAGGAAATGCTAAGAGCTAGATATCTGACCACAGAATAATCTTCTTAGGGACAACTGTGTGAAACCCTGTGTGTGGGACAGCTAAAGGGATGTCTCAAACAGTTTGGGCCTTTTCGAACTTGAACCGGCTGCAGTCGCCTGTCCATGCTGGTGCGGAGCTGAGTCAGCACTTTCCCGAGCCCGCTGCCCCGTTCCTGCCCTGGGGGAGGCGGGGGGCGGGCAGGGCTTGGGACCTGGGGCTGCAAAAACGAAGAAGACAAGCTGGGAGAGGGAGGGGTGACTGCCCACCATCCTTCGGACCCATTCCTGGTAATTTCCCACAAGGCGATGACCCGGGTAGGTAGGGCAGGGCAGGGCGCTTTCGCCCAGCACCAGCAGCTTGCGGGGAGTGCTGCGGCCACCGCTGGACCCCAGCGCTGTGACCTGTCTTCTATCGATTGCCTTTCTCTCTCTTCCTAGTTCCAACAAAAGGCAATCTATAGCAAGGCTGGTTCGTTTTTTTTTACCGCTAATGCTTCTTTATTGTGAGGCTCATTAACAGCCTTAAGTGGGCAATAGCCTTAAATTCTTTGTTGTTGATAAATAAAAGTGGTGTTAGGAGCCTTGGTGTTGATTCACTTTAATCCTGGCCTGGGAATCAGCGAACCTGAGTCATCGTCCTAAAGGCTCCGAACATGACACCTTGTCATATAAGGTACTTTAAATTCAATTAAACACTTGGAAATTTGTTGAAAAGAACTACTCTGTTACTGACAAAGGGACAGACAAGATGATTCTAGTTAATCTGGTTTACAACTTTTAAAATTCTATGAATTCTAGTTTTATTTGCTGGGAAATGATGGCTTCCTTCTATGTTTACATGTTGTTGCATTGTTTTCCTACCACCTTTTCCTCTGTTCAATTTCATTCTTCCTGCCTTACTTCATTGCAGAATTAGTTTTCAGAAGGAAGAGTTAGAAAGTATGTGTATACAAACTCAAGCTTAGCCTGTTTGGGAATTCATTCAGTGCAGCTGAGCAGAATGAGTTACTTATGCATAAAACCTATTTATTTCACTAAATAACCCATTCACCTTACTTCAGCTAATTGCCATTGTCACACTAAACTGAACGGATTTAAATCGAAGGAGGCTGTCACAGGGAAAGGAATCTGTAAATGAAACTTACGACAAAAGTAAGATAGATTTCTAAGAGCAAAGAGGAAGGAAAGTGCTCATCTCCTCTTCTCTCCATGTCTTTCCCCAAAAACTCATACATACCATTACTATTGTTGCAACTAAAATGCTCTAAAGAAAAAAAAAATCATTGCTATCAGCACCACTTGTAAACAGTTAGTAATAGCTCAACAACTAAAAAGCCTGTCACTGTTTTGCACAAATGCCTCTTACACTATGATTACAACCAGTTAACTATTTCACAGTCAGAAAGAGAGAAAACAAATATCAGTATTAAATATTCTCAAAGTAATAACCAAATCAACCGTAATTTAAAGAATAAGTTTTTCAGAGGAAAGCATGAGGAAGCATGAAGAATATATTCTTGTGATTTGAATTTTTTCTTCCATAGCCAAAGAGAAAAGAGATTTTCCAAATTTTAACCAAACCTTCTGAGTTTTTCACTTTGAGATACATATCCTTGTTTATATTTATATAAGTTACATTCTTGGGTATACCCAGGCTGTATTTTACCATTCTGTAAGTTCCATTTACTGTGACCCTTTCTAAATATACACATAAAATATGCAAATATATGCATATGCAAATTTTTGTCCAAGAGAAAAAAAAGAAAACCTCATTAAAAAGCAAAGTTCTGCATGACCAAATTTTAAAATGAAGTCTTACACACAGGTGCATTCATACCATAAACCTAAATTGCCAGCACTAAATCGCACAGCCACACATGCAAAGTGCATATTTCTATGCTGAACTGGCTGTGCACAAACTCGAAGTAGTATTTAGGCACAGTTGTAACTGCTCGGTGTCTTTTAATTGCTCAGTACAGGCCCTTACGCTCAAATTGTTCTGGAAGAGACGACAGATTCCGTGCTAAGGGGAGCAGCAGAAATTCACCAGGCTGCTGGTTAAATCTAACAAGGTACTAAAGATATGTCTAATATTTAGTTTGAAAGATACAGATTCCCTAGATGAACATGCTTATTGAAATGAAGCAGTAAAATATGTCAGACTAGAGTTATTGTGTATCATTTTGTGTCTGAACTGATTCTCACCTAAGCGAGTGCAAATCACAGAAAATAAAACACATGCTGGAATCTTCTTTTGCAATGGCCAATGACAAAAATGATAAAATACATTAGGAAATATTTACTTTTTCAACATGAACAGATGAAATATTACAGATTGAATATAAAAGAATACAGTTATGTAGAAAGAACAAAAGCACAGAAAAAAAAACCAGTGACTTATTTACTCAAGGCCATATTAGGTCAGTTTCAAAGAAAAAATGAAGATACATCTATCCAGCCACATGCAGGCAGTTGTGTACGTGTTTCTCTGTGTTACAAACCACTTCTGTATCCAAAAATTCCAATCCAAAAGCTATGGAGTTATGTCACATCTCTCAGAGACGCATTAGCTTTGGTTCATACCCTTCCAACACTGCAGGCAGCTTCCGGTCTAGAAAGATTCCCAGCAGAGTCTCGTCACTGCCTTGAGGCAACGTACAGCCCTGTATCTACTCAGACCTGTCTTCATCAAAAACTGGTATCTCGGAGAGAGAGGAACCCAGAGGACTGCTGTAGTTGGAAGAACAAGTTAATCTGCTGTTGAGATTAGGTTTAATCACATTAAAACAGACAAGATCCATTCAAGTGCAGTGAAGTGTTCAGCATCTCCCTTACAAAAGACAAGTGACTGACCAAGAGCAGACCCTGTGAAAGGTGGTTGTTGTCCTGCCATGAAGGAGTTACTGCCCAGGGCCCAGAGTCGCTCTCCAGCTCGTAAGAAAACCATGCTGACCCAACACTCTGCTCAGCAAAAATTATTCATGACTCCTGCCCAGCACAGTGGAAAGTCCAGTATATTAGCAAAGGTGATGAGAAAGGAAAAGCTTACACAAAGATATAAAAATCACTAATTAAAGATGGGGATTTTTAAACTACTTAACTATTTCTGGAAAACATGTGGTTTTCCATTAGGAGAGTGAATTGGAGTCGTAACAACAAAATTACAGCAGGTACCCCCGGCACTTCGAGAGTGAACTGAGCTGTGTAAGCTCCATCTAATCACAATATTTTGGGGCTGGTGTAGAGCTTGAAAGGACCCTGTAGCAAGGTGGGGTCAGCATCTTTTCCTAAGTAACAAGCAATCATGGCTAGGCTTTGTGAAAAAAGATATGGGAAGGGCTCTACCCACAAGCAATAGGACAAGAGGAAATTACTTCAAGTTTTATCAGGGGATGTTTAGATTGGATATTAGGAAAAATTTCTTCACTGAAATGGTTGTTAAGCTTTAGAACAGGCTGCCCAAGGAAGTGGTGGAGTCGCTGTTCCTGGAGTATTCAAAAGACATGTAGGTGTGGTAATCAGGGACATGGTTTAGTGGGGGACTTGACAGTGCTAAGTTACCAGTTGGACCCAATGATCTTAGAGGTCTTTTCCAACCTAAACAATTCTATGATTCTATGTGTTTCTCCTTCTAAAGCAGATAATTTGATAAATAGCATAAAACAAGCTCATGGAAAGGAATGTGGTGTGTATTACTAAAGCAGAACACCAAATGGTGCAGGGGAACAAACAGTAAGGAAATAAAAATTTTTAAGAGCTGGATTACTTCAACAGTTTTTATGCAAGCCAAATTCCTGCAATCTTACATATTCTATTAATGCTATACTACAGAAAAATTAGGTTCTGGACTTCAAGGAAGGTAAAACAAAAATCAAAGTTACTGACATCTGGAAATGTTTTCCAGGAGCTCTCTTACTGTTAGACACAACAAAAATAAATAAATAAATGAAATTACCACAATCCAATCTTTGAAGTCCCTTGACAAACATACAGTTCAGTGAATACAATTCATTAAAACCTAATTACAAAAAATCAATAGTGCAATTTAGCCTAACCCAAAACTTATTGTAATGCATTGAACATTTGAAAACTCAGGTCTTTATGAACAGGGCTTAAGCGACATTGTATATTACATCGTAGAGCGTCTCTGTACAGCAATTACCACAGGCTGCCTGACTTTACTCAAAAAGGATATTACAATAAGTAGCTCTACTAATAGTGCATCTGTAAACACCCACTCTCAAGGATGCAATGAAAAAAGGAAACAATACTACTAACAATAGTCTATAAAGCCCATTTAAAAGAAAAATCAACTACTCATGCACCAAACACATACTCTCTAAAGTTCACTGCTTTCACCACTGTTTCACTGACATCTCTGGCAATGATAATAAAAGCCTGGTCTCTCCTATAGTCACTATTTTTTAGGAAAATCAGACGGAAATGATTCAGAGTAATAGTAATTATCTTTTACTGGAATTACTTTAAAATTTAAATGTTAAAATACAACACAGCAGGTAAGATCTACCAGCTAATTTCCATGCTTTACTTGGACCTTTTTAGTAAAACCTTTTGGAAATTTAGTGCCTTAGTCTCCAGTTCACTCCCTTCAGAAGAAAATATATGCTAGCAATCACACAATTCTGTCCGTAGCTGTAGTAACAACTTGCTCCTGAATACAGAGAGGAAGAACACTAAGGGGCTCATGAATTTAATTATTGCAAATACATAGGCAGAAAGAATATGTGGATCCCCCTAGCTTTTAAAGGCCAAGAGGGTATCACTGTCTGGGATTAGACCCTGGCATCACACGGATCTATGTACAGCAAATCCTCAACAGACAGTTCTGTGTCTCAGCCACAGCATTATCATCCACTCAAAAATGTAATGGTCATTCTGTTTTACTAGCAGGAAATATAAATGTGAAACAAACTAATCAGAGGCTAATCCTTCAAGGAGCAGGTTAATCTTCTGCCAATACACTTCAGTGCTAGTTGGTTTAGGAAGCAGCATAATGTCCACCCTCTAAATCTGTAGTGGAAGAGGCAATTCTCAAAACATACAAGATAAAAAAAATCTGTGTAATTAGAGAAAGGAAAGAGTTCAAAGAGGTGCCTCAAAAGTTTATAAATCCCTGACAGATAAAAACCAAACTGAAATTAGCTTACCTGTAGGGATGAAAAGAGTGGTCTAGGACATTAATGTAGGACCCAGGAGACATGGATTCAGTTTCACAATGTAGTTTCAATGACTCAGATGCCACAGAATACAAAAGTTTATGCTAATGATGCTTTAAGGTAATGCTTTTACTTGGAGCAATACACAGCACAGACTGTGCAGGACACAAGGTCTACCCCATAAGCACTCCTCAGGCAGTACCACTGCTTCATCTGCATTCATTGGTGCTCGAGACATGGCTTAGCATCTCAGCCTAGCACTGTGCCACCACAAATGTGCTAGTCTCATCCCAGCATGGTCTTCACTAGTTGGAGTATCTCTATAGCCTGCTGGCTCTGTGCCTCAAACCTTTACAACTAATAAGTGTAATGCATCTTTATGTTGCAAGGATATTGTGAGAAGTAATAAATACACTCCAAATCATGACATACTTGGGTAATACACAGCCACCTCCCTGTGTGAGGCCACACAGCCACCAAACAAAACAAGCAAAATGATAATTGAAATAAAGAAGGTAAATGACACCATTTTCTTTAGCATAACCTTCTAAGGGGAGAAATCTCATGAAGTTCAACAAGGGCAAGTGTAGAGTTTTGCACCTGGGAAAGAATAACCCCATGTGCCAGCACAGGTTGGGGACTGCCCTGCTGCAGAGCAGCACAGGGGAAAGGGACCTGGGGGTGTTGGTGGGCAGGAGGATGACCATGAGCCAGCAGTGTGCCCTCGTGGCCAAGAAGGCCAATGGCATCCTGGGGTGTATTAGAAGGGGAGTAGCAAGTAGGTCAAGAGAGGCCCTCCTGCCCCTCTGCTCTGCCCTGGTGAGGCCACATCTGGGATATTGTGTCCAGTTCTGGGCCCCTCAGCTCAAGAGAGACAGGGAGCTGCTGGAGAGAGTCCAGTGCAGAGCCATAAAAATGATTAAGGGAGTGAAACATCTCCCTTATGAGGAAAGGCTGAAGGAGCCGGATCTCTTTAGCTTGGAGAAGAGGAGGCTGAGGGGTGACCTCATAAATGTTTATAAATATGTCAAAGGGGAGTGTCAGGAGGACGGAGCCAGGGTCTTTTCAGCAATGTCCAATGACAGGACAAGGGGCAATGGGTACAAGCTGGAACATAGGAGGTTCCACAAAAATATTAGAAAAAACTTTTTCACAGTGAGGGTGACAGAGCACTGGCACAGGCTGCCCAGGGAGGTTGTGGAGTCTCCTTTGGAGACATTCAAAACCCTCCTGGATGCGTTCCTGTGCGATCTACTGTAGGTGATCCTGCTCTGGCAGGGGGGCTGGACTAGATGATCTTTTGAGGTCCCTTCCAACCCCTAATGTTCTGTGATTCTGTGATCAATAATTTTCACCTGCGTCACTTTATCTTCCAGTAGGTGGTTGTTTCTTTAAGGATCCCAAGGTTTTCCTCAGACAACCAAAGCTATTCATCTCACACAATGCATCCTATTCTATTTGATCCATGTCAATGGAAGCAAACAAACAGATCAGAAGAAGGTGGCACCACATCAGAGGTTAGGTGGAGCATGCAGAGATTTCGCATGAGATCTGGCACACTCATGAAGTCATTCAAGCAGAGGCTCTACTAGCTCTCTGACATTTATATACATCTCTATTACATTTAACTAACCTGAGACATGACACAAAAAAAATCCCAAATAAAACGCCACAGACTGTCACCAATGCTACAAAACCTTTACATAGGCTTTTACTAGTTTATATCATAAGCATGCTTCATTATCCAGTTATAGCTGGGAGCTTAAATAACCTCTAATAAGGAGCAATGAGGATCTAAAAATGATACATGGTGTCAATGTGTTAAAAAGGTAACAAAACATTCCTGCACTAGCTATAATTGCAATGAAAATAGCATATAAACTAATAAGCTGTAACGTTTGGAAGAAGGGACTTACAAGGACAGAGATAACAAAAACACTATTAAAGGAGAGCTCAATAATGTCGTTAATACTTCACAGGAGAAGGTCAAGTCCTTCAATAATTCCAGATAAGTACTTACCACAGGTTTTCATAGCAACAGCTTGGCTACCACAGTAGAAACACAACGTTAAGCTTTGAGTCAGAAGATACATTTCAGTGGGACTCCATGACTGCTCAAGGAAGGTGTTGTAACAAGCTAAATTTCTGTTTGGTAGAGAAGCTAGCAAGGCTTTGTGTACATCTGGACGAAAGCGATTTGGAAAAAACGCCTCCTCCTCCCATAGTTCCATAGGAACTATGATTTCTGTCTGGATTAATCAGATATTGAGCAGAAGGCCTGATGCTGTCTATGGGCTAACATCCAAGTTCATATATGCCAGCACAATTTCATTTGAACTATTCTAATTAGATTTGGGGTGCTCTCATCACCTTTTCGCTACCTTGGATGTCATCTGACCATAGAGAAAATAAGCTTGCATTTTTCTTTCCAGTCTGGACCAAAATCTTGTATCTCCTAGACGAAAGGTGAAATATAAGAGCATTTTAAGAAGTTGGATTAAAGGTTCTGCTTAAATCTTGAAATCCTTATTCTGTTTTTATGAAAGCCCTTTAAATTTTCTCTAACAGAGAACACAGAAGCCATAAACGGGTCTAGAGGCAGCAACAATACTGATGACAGCCTCTCCTTCAACAGCCTCTCACACAAAATAGAGCATGTGTTACACTTGGCAGCAGAATGAGAAAACCAAAATCTTCTCAGGTTGTCTTCAGGCACATATAAATATGCCTTTTCTCTCAGTTATACTTGGTAGCACCTGCCTAAGAAGTAATCCCACTTCCAGACATAATGCTTATTCAAAATACATTAGACTTCTACACTTATACTGCAAAATTAATCAGAGAAGACAACAAGTTAAAAACCAAATAACTGAAACTAACCAGGCAGAGTTCAAAGAAAAAAGCTAATTAGATTTTGTGAGCCATTTATGCTCCTGAAGTATTTAAATATAGCTATATACACTATATATTTATTATACATTCATATATAACTCAAATCTGAGGTGCAAGTAGATTTAAGACATTATCACCTGAAAAAAAAAAAATCAGCAGTTCCTCTGAGTGTGTCCTCTGATAAAACAATAAACTTCAATCTATCAGGAAAGCTCTGCAAGGGTCTTTAAAAGAATTTCAAAATGCCAACGTTACGTTGCAGAGGCTGCAAAATTCTGTTTTAACAGGAAGAGAATTTATTTATTATTTTTGAACAAAACATTTATAAAAAGCCTATTTAGAGACTATCTGATGTTCTTAAATGAGTTATTACAGAATAAAAGTTAATAGTGCAAATAGGATTTGAGCCCAGAGCATATCCTTAAAGGATGATTCAAATGATGAGCCACAAAATATGCCAGAAAAAATTGCTCATGTTGCCAAAGGGAGCTTGGTAAGAATATGCTTCTCCTGAGAAGTCTTTTAGAAGATGACACTGGCCACAAGGGACTTCAGTGGTGAACATTTTTTGACTCAGAGAATGTATCTTGATGTGTCCACACCATTAAAACAGCCAATACCACCTCCCCTGCATTGCTTCACTGCACCAATTAAGTTATTCAGAATATCCAGCAGCTGGCAATTGTCCAGAAGCTGTGAGGGCATACGAGTATCACTGTGTAAGTCCACAAACTTCAGTGGTACATGGTCACTGAAAATTAGGAAGTAGAACCTGATAAAGTCAAAGTGCAATATTGGACCCAGACCTTTAACAAAAAGGTGTATTTTCTGTCCAAATGTAAAGAATTTGCAAATTTAGGAGCAGTAAACATTTTACTTCTATTACCACTCACCCAAATTTTCATTCTTCTTCCTCCTGCTTTTTCTTTATTTCTTCTCTCACTTCATTTTCATGGACTCACTAGCTCCGTGCATTTCTTCATGATGCAATAACTCGTAAGAAAAGAGAACCTTACACGCCAGAGCACAGCAAAATCACAAAATTGTTCCGAGTTAGACAGCTCCCTACTCAGCAAGTGGGATGTTATGGATCACCTTCTTCAGTCATGTTTATGCTTTGTGTTTATGCATACTGTATATGTAAATTACCTTCTGCATTGTGGTTTTTTATGCACAGCCACAACCAGGTGCAAACTAGTGGGAACATAGTGGTATAGAGCACCTAAAACAAGACAGCTTTGGGCATCCACTCCAAGCAGCTCACTAACCCTTCCGGGCACATACAATTTGAGACAGTGATTTAGAAAGGAATGAATTAGAGCAGAGACAATCACTAAGGTTTCACTAAAATATACCAAAAAAAAAATCTAAAGAGGTATTTGGAAACAAACAGAAAAAATAATTTAGCAACACAGAAAAGATCTGCTTGTTTTAAAGCTAAAGAAGAATAATACATGTTCTAAAGAGACTTAAATTTAGAGGAAGTTGTTTTCATGTCTGTATTGAATTTGTGTTAAGTCTGTTCAATATTACACTACAGTTATGTGAAAACATTTCATATTTCCTCTTTACTTAAGCAGTGCTTGAAATGTTTTGACATATAACATAATGCCTATGGTTTTTTTAAAAAAAACATAAACTAATATACTTTGAGAGGAAAAGAAATACTGTAGAAAAAAAATCAGAAGTAAATCGTGACACACAGAGGAGCACAAAGAAAGAATACCACTTAATGCAATAAGATGTAAACTGCAAGCATTATCATACACGATGAAGTACAGCACAGAGACAAATCTCAAGTAGTTTTAAATCACAGTTTCACAAAGCTTCTCTGTAGCAGTGGTGCAATATTTATATATTTCTATTGATTTTTGATTAAAATGTGAAGATGCTTTCTAATTTGACTGCAAGTCAACACAGTTAAAACAAAACAAGTTTCATTAAACACAACTGCTTCTGCTTTCCAAGCCAAGTATTTCACATGTGCTGTGGTAACTATATGATAATCAAGCCTCCTTCATCCGAGGAAAAAAACGTATTTTCATGTTTTCATGAAGTTTGGCTTCTGTCATGAACATATTTAAATTTGCTATCATGTGGAAGATGACAAACTTCTTACTTTGAAAAAAATTGTTAACTATCATTGACTGCATTCATTCCTTTCTCATGCAGAAAATATTTTTTATGTTTAATTTATATATAAATTTTAGTTCGTTAACTGAATGCGCATGAATTATTTAGCTCAGCTTTAAAGTAAGATTCTACCTCTGATTGTGCTGGGACTCTAGAGTCTCACCTTAAATTTATCAAAGTATGGCCAATTCAGAAGGCAGTTTATCTAAACTATAAAGAGTAAGGTAAGATGGAACAGGGGCTACAGTTCAGCCAGACACTCAAGAATTGAAATGTTTAAGTACTTAATTTAATTTAGACCCAGTCTTACTTTTTTTCAAAATCATCAGTAGATTAAGCATCATTTTCTTTCTAGTAACCTGGTTATCAATTATTCCTCTGTTGCTCTGGAAACATTCCAGAAATTATTATATAGTCTTCTATTTTCTGATAAATAGCTAGTTTGTCTATTTATTGCAAAAAAATGACCTTCAACTGAAGAGCTGATAGATTCCTAGATATCAATAATTATCTAAATTAATATTTTAAAATGTAATGGTTATTTAACAATAAAGCCCTAATGGAGTAACTATTTTTAAAAAATTAAAACATGAGAAAGATTCTTCTGAAAATATGACACAGGGAGCAGTCTAATTTTTTTAATCAGGAATCAGCTCTCTGTAAGATTATTCTGCAACTAATCATTTTGCTGTAAGCAGCAAAATAAAACAGACTTCCCTGAAGTAAGTTTGTCTTGGTAAGGTTTCAAGATAACAGATTGTGACACAAACCTCCTCAGGTTCATACATTTGCACTGTTATGCCTTTTTAAATAAACACTTCTGTTAAAATATTTATTCACCAAACATACAAAGAACAGATTCATCACTAGCACAAACATTGTTTTTGTATAGATGGAGTGGATAACTTATATACACACACATTAGAATGTCATAGTCTCTAATTTCTTGATATCACAAGCAAGCCTCCCAAAACTTGTGCTTAGCTGAAATACACTGTTCTGTGTTTTCATGAAAAAAAAAAATAAATTATCAGATACTGGATAACTACTGCTATTCCTAGTTAATAGTTTCCCGCTTCTGAAGGTGAGCAAAACAACGAGGATGTTTATAATACCATAGGCTTAGACTTCACTTGCAGGCAACTCATTACCCATAATTCTTTATGGAAACTCTCTCCCTCAAAATTAGAAATATCATACGCACTTGCAGTATTATTTTCACACTTGTGATGACAGAAGCTTGTTGTTTTCACACTTTGAAGAACTCACCAACTGTCCAGACCCTGGAGCCAGCACCTTACTATTCACAACTGATTCCTGCTGGCAGTGATCACCAGAAAAATGAACGCTGAAATGGATGTCTCTGAATGAACTGGGACACAGGTCCTGACATTCGAATTCTCACAGAGGTCTTTAAAAACTGACCTCACCCACAGCTTGGTCAAGAATTGTCCAGTTCTGCCAGCGTCTATTTCTGTGGGATTAGTGAATTCAAATGAATAGCTAGGACAATTTTTCCATGTTTTGACTACCCATGTCCCTAATAATTTATCTAATCTTCTAAGACAGTAAGTCCATCTATAATACCACATTTGCTGTTTTTATTCCAAAAAGTACTTTTCTGTTTTACAATATGCATTCAATTCTCCAAGTGTATGTTTAAAGGGTCAGGTGTCAGGAATACCCTCAGAGAACATGTTTGTTATCCGAGATAAAAACCGAAACTCTGAGCCAGCAGCACTGATTCCAGGTATGGGGAACTATGGCCAAGATCACCTAAATGTTTGGAATAATGAAAGAATTGCTCAGCATTTTCACAGCACTTGCTTATATCACCTGTACCTCAAATGAAGGACACCTTTCTTTCCCTGAAACTCCTAAGACATTTCTACTCTCTCTACAAGATTTAGGAAGACCATTTCCCACTACATTCCAAGGACGACCTAGCTCTAAATACTTTCCACTGTCCTTGTCTTAATCCTGGTGCTGCTGTTTGAGAGAATGGAGGCTCACTATCTGGGAGTTCATAGGTGGGAATTCTATTTGCTTATTACAGATGACTTGGCTTTTAAAAAGCAAAAGCAGTGAAGCAAAAGTCAAATCATGGGGCTTGAACAGAGCAAATATGTGAAATGCCCTGAAGAACATCAGGACTAGCTCTAGCTCACACCAAAATCTTATGAAAAAATCATGCAAGTTGGCAGATTGCTGCACCAGAATTTTTATGTTCATCAAACAAAAATAATTTCCTACAGTTAATACATAATCAAAATTCTAAAAATACTGAAACAAATTTCAGAATCCAGGGATATAAACTAGTTTCCAATTGTAATCTGAAGGATTTTTAAAATAATTTGTCCATCTTCCAGTTCAGGTGCTTCTGTGGAAAAGGGACTGAAACTATGACCTCGGGGAAAAAAAAAAATCATTTAATGACACAATGGCTTCAAAGGGTAGCCAAAAGGAAGGTGAGAATACATCGCTCTCAATATTTACACCACAGAGAAAAGTAAAATTACTAAATTCTTAGAATCTCTCAAATATCCATGTTCGCTAAAAAAAAAAAATGGCCATATGATTCAATTTTATACACGCATTAAGAAAACAGAGATAGCTACCAGAGAACTATTATTTAAATAGCCATTTCTTCTCATAGGTAATCTTCAATTATTGAAGATTTTGGAGGTCAGCACTTCCTTGTGGCTCTTTATGTGTGTTGAGTTTGTAGAATAGTACAGAATGTCACTGGCATTTAATTGGGGGAATGAAAAATGAATGAAGAATTATTCTTGTTCTTCTAAAATCTTGTTCCCCTTTTGTTACTCTAAGATAAGCAAAGATATTCCTGCAGCTTCAGTGAAACTTGTTGTTTTGCAGTATTCTGCTAGCACAGGTTCTACTAAACTCAATAAACTTATGCACACAGTTGCAGGGGCTCACCCTAGCAGTCTACAGAATACAATGAACAACATTTTTACTATAGCACTAGATGCAAAGAAAGATCTATGGCCTTGAATCAAGTAGAGCAGTATTTGGCTAACAGGGGATTTATACCGTCTATTCTAAATAGGGGTCAGGTCTTGTGAAGTTAAGACCTTTAATTTACTCTATAGTCAATTATGATAAGAGGGATTTCAGGTAATAATTCAAAGTAGCTAAATTTGATCTCTAAAATTGGAAAAATCCTTCTAATCCTATTTTTAGAATCCAGAATTATGGTTTATATGAGACTCAAAACACCTAAAGCAAAGATAAAGCTGGACTGTTCAGAATAGGATCCTAGGAAGCATTTTAACAAATTCAAGAGATGCCCAGAACTAACCAATGGGAAATGTTGAAGAAAGGGAAGAATTATCTGTAATCTCAACCTTTCTCAGCATCTCGTATATCTGTCAGGACAAATCCAGAGTCTAGAATCCATTTTGGAAGGTAAACGAGGGTATTAATACCCATCCCTTTTCTCCACATACTGGTTATTACATACTGCTTCTTTTCCATGGACAAGAGCTCTCTAGATCTAGAACTGTGACTGTCAGATCTAGGATCATTACTGAGATAACTGTTGTAGATAACATTCCATTTGCTGAAGTTCTTGATTACCAGGTGAGAGAACCAAAAAGAAGGAACCAAACAAAACCAGAAAACAAAAGGGCAAAATAAAACAGGAGAGAAAATGGCCTCGCTATACATATTTAATGAATCAGTAAAAATATCCTGCACAAAGACTTACAGAGTTAAATTGAAAATGTGTGTATGATAAATGGATATAATACTGTCTATGTAATGGGTTTCCTATTTAAATTTTGTGAGGATTTAATCAGTTGGGCACAGCTGTGCAGGATGCACCATAAACTATGTTGAAAAATATGTAGACATCTACATTTATCTGCTACAAATTAAGCTCACTTAGAGGTGGTCTTAATGGACCATGTAGCGATCATTACAAGCATAAATTTTAAACTGTCTGTTTCCAGTGAATTTGCTTTGAAAAAAAATTAATGCTCATCCTTAGTGTAGCACAGTAATAAATGGAAGTACCTTTAATCTGTTAAGCACTAATAACCTAGCAATTATTCATTATGAACCCCATGCTGTATAATGTATGTCTGTTACAATTTTATTAGTGATTCTTTACTTAACCTGCAAAGGTATAATTTTTATTTCAACATACAACCTGTAATTATATGATGCTTTAAGTGATGCACCATTAAATTTACAGAATGCCTTGTCCCCTTGGTTTATTGCACAACATCTGTACAGTAAAGGATTGTTAAGGATAGCAATTATTTATGACTTTCAGACTACGCTTCTGCAAAAGGCAGTAACACCCACCTTAGAGATCAAAAAGCTATGGCTTTATAATAATGCAACACAAATAACCTATAAATTATTTAATATGGAAAATGAGTAACACTGTTATCAAAGTGAATCAGTGACCCACCTGGAGCTGACTAGAAGGTCACAACAGTTGTAAGTTCTCCTACAGAGATTGTCATTTGAAGTCAGTGGTACACTGTTTTCGTGTACCTGTCTTGCACAGTCACTGTTTTTCACTGAGGCAAAGTGGAGACCGTCTCCCTGCACTGAGGAGCCCTTTCTCTCCCAGATACCGCAGTGTTCTCCTGACTACAGATTCTCAAACCACAAAGGAGGAAATCCATGCTTTTCAGTAACTTACGCTGGCTTGCCCCTTTTCTGCCCTCCACCAGTCAGAAAGGACATTGTTTGCTCTAGGAAAGCAGATGAAGCCATCAAGCTTCTTGAATAAACCACAGAGGAACTCAGAAATAACGAATCATGTGCTTAAGCCAGCAATAGGGCAAGTTGTTGTTGTGGAGAACCGACCTGTCTCAATGCCTGTCATTGAAATTTTGGCATTCAGCACCCTAAAGATCACCTCCTTTCATTATCAGTTTTCAGGAACATTAGATGAAGTGCACTTTCTCAAAAAATATGTAATGTTTTATGACTTATTTTTATTTTATGGGGAGTCAAATCAATATAACTAAGGTTGTCTAATAATTTTCTTCATAAAAACTTATTTGCTAGTTCTTTTAACTGTTCAAACTGCATTTTTCCAACATGTTCTGCTTTGTCTTTAACGCATTTGCCAAGTATGCCATCCAGCTTTAATCCAAACTGATGAGGACAGACTTTGACATTTCCTGCTATCACCCTCTCAGAGGCAAGTAGCTGCTAGCTCTCCTACACTTACAGTATTGCCTCAGCTGACACTGCTGGCAAAAGCAGCAATCTGACTGAAACACAAGAGGTGGGGAACAAGAAACAGGAATGCACGAGGCATACTCCTGGAAAGTGAAGGCGGGGGGGGGAGATGTACGTGAAGTGCGATCATTTAAGTATGCTTCAGTCAAAATAAAAATGAGAAGAAGAAAAAGAGACAACTACATATGGAAGCCAGGGAAAACACTTTGCTTACATGACAGGCTAGTACATATGTTGTATATATAATTAACACTGTTCTAAGTTCAGTGGTTGATTCAGAGACTGTCACATCAAATTCTCTATATTGCTCTGAAGGATCCTTGTGCTGAAATGTCAGCTGGTCATACCACCTAAAGGCAAAAAGAAACTGCCCTAATGTTATGCATAGCAATTTCATTGCTCTGTCCTCTAGATCACTGTTTTCTAAGAATAGCTGTTTCAAAAGGAAGCTCTTCTTCAGCGTGAGCCAGAGGCAACTGAATTTTACCCTGAAAGTGCCTATAGGCTTTGTGGAAACATTTAGGAATATTAAATATTCATGTGTTTGATTAAGTAAAATTCAGGGCAGTAAAAGCATAAACTGGAATAGCTTCAATGTAAATATTTTTAACATTTGCTACTAAGACTTGAAGTATGGATATTCTGATAAAGTAAAACTTCCTTTTTATTCCTGTAGTTAGTAGGTGTTTTAAGAGTTATTTTTCATCCCAAAACGGCAACGTTCAGGAGCATAGCCTTCCAATGAGATGGATGTGCAGTGCAATGAACCCTTCTTAGATCCAGTCTTTTCCAGTTCAGTTTCCTGTGCTCTTCTCCTTTTTCCACAGTCAGTTCCAGAGAAGCAGCCTGTCATTTTTTCAGACCTAGATCTACATCCTATCCTCTATCACTGGTGTAAGTAAACATTTTAAAGAAAATTTTCAGTGAACTGTGCCGATTTGCACACCACATGGTTCCTTGTGTCAAAAAGGGAAGTATGAGACTGAATGCCATAGATGTCACAGAACCTATGTGACACAGAATTGACATAAACCAGAAAACATACATGAGATATTAAAAAAGCAGCCTAAAATGTACCCATATAAGTATTATGTCCTGACTTCACATAAATTATAGTAAGAAAAATTGACCTGCTGTAAAAACACCATGCACAGTCTTCTTGCGAAGAGCAGAAGCATGTTTTATTAACTACTTATTTAAAAGACTGGATCATATGCCCATATCAAGGGATATCATTCATTTATAGAGGCAGACATCACTTAAACCCATCATTTCACACTACCACAAAGCTTGTTCTGAATCCATAATATACTGGCCCTCACTGACTGGACACCTAAATGTGGAAACGAGATTAGGAATTATGGACTGGGATTGCCATTTTGCAATGAACAACAAAAAATTGCTGTTATGATAATACTTTAGAATATAGTTATGTGTACAAATTCATACATTTATGATATAATGATACTCTAAAGTATCATGATACAAGAATTTAGGATTTTGTAGACATAAATAAACATAATAAATGTCATTTATTGTAAGCACCTAATAATTATATATATTATATATAGTAATATATATAGTAATACTCTAGTGCATGAATAAAATGTACAATGCAGATAGAGATGAAACATAACTATACTGCATTTGCTAGACTAAATCTAGAGTTTACAGTCATAATATAATAATAAATACAAAAACTGGGGAATTAAATATTATAGGAGATAAATGTAATTGTTTTATTATGTAGCCTTTAATTTCAAAGCTTTTATATATGAAGTATATGTGTGTGTATAGATATATTTAGTAAATTAAAAACTGTTCTGAAAGAACTGAATTGTATTTTACTAGATTGAGAGAGCACACAAAATTATACAGGCTGCAATAAGATAGCATAAAATTGCAAGTTTAGTGGTCAGAGCAGCCCATGTCTATTCCATATTTACTTCTTTTAAGAGGACCGAAGACTTCCCAATAGGAAGCAATAGGTGCTTCTCCAAACTGCATGACTAGTGAGCTAAAAATTGTTTAAAATTAATTAAATGGCTTTGAGACCTGGGACCAAACCACTGTGTTCTCAACACATAGTTAAGACAGCGGCAATGCTATGCTTAGAGGAGGTATGCATTATTTCTCCTAATGTCTCTTTCCTCATTTTAAGCTTCAAGGCAGGCTCTCTGTAGTGTTTATCTTTCCTACATCACTTCATCTTCAAATAAATCTGTGCAGTGTTTCATATGCACACGCAACTCTTTATCAGTTTATCTGCGCCAAGCTGATGAGCACCGTGCACGTTAGCACTGTGATGAAACTACCCCAGACCTCTGCAGAAGTTTTTATTTTGGATTTACTATTATCCTATATCTCTCCAATTTTATCCAGTCAGGTAAGACGATTGGAAGAATGAATTCTTAACTGCTTGCAAAAGACTTGCAGACTTACTTTATGCTCAGACACAGCTACATATGTGTTGTGCAATTTCTGTACACAAATGTTTTATTTACCATTATGTTTAGAAGAAAAATTGTAATAAAATATGTAATATATATACGATACATTTTCCCAGTGAAGTGTAGCAGATTGGACTGCAGAAGCTAATTGTCCCAGAATCAAGAATTGCGTGAGACAGTATTTAATGTTTTATTTGAACTGTGTTCTAAACTAACTCTGTGCTTTTAACAGCCAGACCACCAAATGGAGAACTATAGTCTTCCAAAAATAAAAGCCCTTTAACTATATATAAAAGTTTCCTGTAGAGTATTGTCTACAGTTTTATTGTAGTGGAGGAATAGAAAGAACAACTACAGTGATATCATAGAGTGTTAAATAAATAAAATTGAAAATTATTCTGTTTGAGTTTTCTACGATTCCATTCAAAGCCATCACCTAACTAGGTAAAGGTGTCAGGGCTATAACTTTGTGAACAAATACACACACTCCTGGGACACCAACAACAAAGAATTTGCTTTGAAATACAAAGAAATAAATTAAAATTGGCCTTTTGTAATGCAGCAAAGAATCTCCCTTCACCAAGGCACTGCAGTTCACCTGCCAAACTGTCACTGAACTACCGCTCCCGGCTTACAACACTGTGTGAGTATAAAGACACCAGCCAGGCCTTTCTTCTCTATTTTTCTTTTCTTTTTTTCCCCCGTAACGAAATTTTTCCTTAACTGTCTAAATTAAACCTTATTCTGGTATGACTTCCAAACCAAAGTTAACCCATGCTCACAAAAGCATAAATTCATGTCTGAAAGCGTGGCTGCACCTGACCACAACAGTCCCCAGACTGAAAGTTGGTCCTGTGAAATGGACTCTCCAAACCTAAACAAAAACGCCAACAAAGGAAATGGCAAGTCCACATCAGAACAGCTCTCGGGAAATTCATAAGGTAAGGCATATAAGAAAAGTATTTCCACACCCACAATTTTTTCTTTTCCCTTTAGAAGACAACAAAAGTAACAGAGCTGTTTGCAATGCTATCCTCGGGCATTTCAGGGTTCAGGCAATAGAAAATTTTTTTAGTTCAGAAGAGAGACATCTTCAGACAGTCTTGATGGTGGTCTGTAAAGCAACTCAGATTGCATAGGTCAGTGACTTAACGATCTGGGCAAGCTGTTGGTAATGGCAAACACCAGTGCGGAAGAAGATTCTAGGTGGAGAGAAGGGATAGGAAAACTTAATTCCTATTCAAAACAGGCTTAGAGAAAAGTTGGATCAAGTAGATACAACTTGAATACTTGGGACACAAACTGCCTGCCAGAAACTGAGATCCCTCAGAGGATTTGGCCATCACTGTCCAGGGGACTCTCTAGAGTGACTAAGGATTTCTAGGGAACAAAATCCTTATCAAGGTGTTTACAGCTTTTGTCTCTGTGTGTTTTTTAAACTCCCGAAGCAAACAATAACTCGCTTCTGCTGCACAGCCCTGGTCCTTCAGAATACTGAGTGAAAGCACCAGTTACATCTTCTGTGCCTCTACCTTATTATTATTGTAGGCACTGTGATTTCTTATTTGAATATTCTTTAAAGAGAGACTTTCATCTGGCCTTTCCACTGTGTACCCTGTTAGTCCTCAGGTAAGTCCTGTAACTACAGTCACACAGACATAAAGCAAAAAAACCCGAGGCCTGGCACATTTGGGGGATTCAAAACACGCTCGTTGCCCTATCTGACACAATCCCTGCATTTGTTCAGTTTTACTCTGCCCAGTATACTCCAGATAATATACTCCCTGCACCATATCGTATTGAATGTTTAAACATTCACTGGAACATGTTTCTTTCTTTGGTGAGCATACACAGGAATACAGTGAGATATAACTACTAATAAATCAAGTCAGTTAAGTTTTGTAATACAAAATGTAAGACAGTACACACAGTCGTATTGGCGTTCTCTAAACCACCTTTAGCCACTCTTTTCATCTACTTCTTGGTATCCCTAACCACAGTTTGTAGTACTTTAAAAACTGTCAAAACAAAAGGCATTTTAGTTTTTATGTTCTACAGAGGGCCATTAGGATTTCCACATCTGTTCATGTTTCTGTAGTAAATCAAAGGAAAGCATTTTTCATCTTTCTAGAATTTTAATGTTTTCTGTCTTTGTTTATGTTACACAGTTTCTCATGACTTATTTAATTTTTAACAAATTTTTCTTGCTTTACTAATAATTCGAGATAAGTTGTACAAACAATTTTCTAAAAAATAGCAAAGGATCAGCGCCTTCAGCTCCTGGCAAGCTGCTTGTAGCACAAGGTAATGGCAGGACGCCATCAGTGTGCTAAACACTACTTGTATAGTTCCAGACTTCTTCCCTACCTCATAGTTAGGTCATTTACAACTTGTCCAGTGGTATATGAATCTACAGTAAGAGAGGCTATTCTAACTGAATATGCAAATAATTAAGACCTGTTAAAACTGCAGAAAGGAAGAATAAGACAGACTCAGCAGAAGTACACACACTCAGCAAGTATGAAGCATGAATAAAAGCAATCTCTGATTTTTTTTCTTTTGTGATCTTAAGTAACAGTTTCTGTCAAAAAAAGGATTGCTTGAACATTTAGATAACAGACTTACCATGTTAATTTTTAAAACAGATAACACAGCCCATGCTTATAAAGTTCACTTTACCTATTATAGTGTGACAAGTAAAAATGTTTAATGTGAATATTCAAATGCAGAATTCAAAGACCATATCACAGATTTTGCCAGGTTCATCACAGTTAGATTAATATGAAAGGGTTTTATAGGTGCTTTGGCTTTCCACTGTAAAAAAAGTTCATGCTTTAGTAGTAAAGACTAAGACCAATAGCAACACAGACAAGTTAACAACTGAGGACAGTAACTCAGCCTGCCTAATTTTTCATTAATTTCTTTCATATGGCAATGAGTTATCTGCAACCTTATTCATACCGCCTGACCTGTTTTATTCTGTAAGTAGGTTTTTATATGTATTTGGCAATGGATTACTATCAATAGCCAGTTGGAAGTAAGCAAGGTAATATCCTACTGCCACTGCCTGAGCTCTGGCAGGACTTCAAATCACAACAGCAAGAGATATTTTTCTCAGCATCTTGAGCTTAAGATAAAAAGATAAACACCATATAGTAAGCCTAAGTCATATAAATATTAAAATCCCTCTTGTGTTTGTCACTCTTCTCAAGCACTTGATAATATCTCTAAACAAATATCAGGAAGCCAATGGAGAATTGCCTTCAAAATCTCAGAGTATACCATGGCAGAACTAAGCATTTCACCTTTTGGAACAACACAAACACAATTACTAATAGCAATTATATATTTTTAGTATTCAGAAATTAAAAATATATATTTTCTTTATTCAGTTTCAATTAAATTAATTTCATAATCTGTCTTCTATTTTATGTGCTAAAAAATAATCAGAGCAATAATCCAGTCATGCACAAAAACACATAGCTGCAATACTGCAGCCACTAATATCAAGACAAGATGTTGATTTATTACTAAAGAACAATTTCATTATCATTGAATTACATTTATCTGTGTTACCATCCATTCAGATCAAGACTTTGAGCCGAATTTCAGGTAAGTCCTCAGAGACATTCTCTGACATAAAGACAAAATGCAGTTCAAAGTGCATCTATTCTTGAGTTGTAAGCAAAAATTCTATCAAGGTCAAAAAAGTTAGGGCACCTGCTTTTCCTTTCCACAAACATATCCCTTTGAACTAAAATAAAATTTCACGACCTTATTGTAGGACAAAATGAGAGGACAAAACTGTCATCTCAGAAAGCTGGCATCTAAATTGGAATAGCTGGCAGAAGGGCTGAATATAAGATGTATGCGAGATTATATGAGAAATTCCATATTCCCTAGATAATTATTCTAGTCTATCTATACATCTGACTGTACAGAGATTTGCAGTTGTTAATATGAGATTTTTGAAGTAAGGTAAGAAAAGCCAAAAAAGTTCCCACAAAGATTCAAACCCTATCTGTAATTTATATATTTGTAGAGGATCTTTGTTTACATAACTGAACAATTTAAGAGATTGTTAGTTCTTTTTTTTTTTCTGGTTTCCAGCATTTTGTCATTTGATAGCACTTCATTTGTATTAGTTTAAAACCGAAGTCACACACCTTGCACCTGGCTACTGCTACAGAAAAACTGTTTAAGAATACATTTTTTATAAAGTGAGAGAAGAAAGGTCTGTGTAGAAAAAGTGATCATATATGTATATTGGATTAAAAGAAGATGGGAGAAAAAAAAATAGAAATCGTAGAGAAACCTGTGCACTCCCCATTTTAAAGTAATCAAATGAAGGATTTCTCATTTCTCTTCCACAATTCTGTCCAGCATGTTCCAAAGTTTGTCCTTCCCACATATTTAAGTCACACTCGCCATGTTTTCACTGATTTTGATGTGTGTAGAGCTGGCAATATACACGCAGAGCATAAAATGATCCATCCTTCAACCTCATTATCACTTTTTGTCCCCCTTCACCTCCCCATCTGCACATGTTTTTTGTTAGTGTCTGAAACATGAACTGAGACCAGTGTGGAAAACCATTGCATTTATATAGTATTTGGGGTATATCCCATAAGCTTTACCTTCTCCCAAAACAGATTTCAATAAGTTTATGATGACTCCCCCTCATTTTGGGTGCTGAAACATATTTTCATGAATTTACTAATGAGTTTGTATTCCACTCCTGAAGTAAAATATGAAAAATTATCATTTAATCCACAACAACAACCACCATTATTTCCATTATAAATGGCTTACACAGAGAGGCTGTGCTCAGCTCTCTCTTTAGCACATGCAGTGATATAGCAAAGAAAGACACAGTATGGCAAGTGTTTTCTTCCTGCTGTACGTGTGATAGGAAAACACAAGACATAGATCAAGTGCACGGCTGAGGGCAAGCCAGGGTGACCAGCAGTGGTCCATTACTCCAGCAGAGCACGGCCAGCTGGCACCGGGCCTTCTCGGGCCCCACGGCTCCTGCCACACACATGCTGCCATATGGCTCCGAGGGAGCGTTCACGGCTCCTTTTTTGCAGTGTAAGTAGGGACACCACAGAGCTTGCTGTCTCCAGCAACACTGAACCAGTCTGTCCCGCAAGATATTTTTGTAAAGTAGTGTGATGTAATTAGGAACCTCTTACTCTACAGCTAGTAAAAGCAGAACTCTAACTATTAGTGTTGTTTATATGCTGTCACAAAGGTATGCAATCATTTTATTTGGCTAGAATATTTATTTCAGAATAGATCAGATCAGGGTAACATTGCAAGGCAAAGCATAAAAAAACAGCAGCATAGAGAAGCTGAGCAGATGATGTACATTTTGGTGTAGTGGTTGAATCACAGAATGGAAAATAAATTACAACTATTAGGAATCTTTTCTTTGTCCTGAAGCCAAATGGCTTTTTGTTTTCATTTTCATATGCCTATTCTGTAAATTGGATCAATTTTGAGTTGAAAAAGTAATTCTGAATTTTAAAATAAAAATGTTCTTAGAACATTGCAAGACACTTTCAATATTTTTGAATTTTATTTTCTCTCTCATTGCAGGTGAAATGGCTTGCCAAGCTCTACCTGTAGAGACAGGTATGTAATTTCATTCCATTGAGATAATATTCTCCGGAAAATTATTGTTGATAAAAACAGGTTTGTACAGTTGTGCATGATATACTTCAAATCCAGGATTTCAGATCATTTAAAATAGGAATAAACATTGTTTGGACTCTTGCTCGCGGAAAAAGAGTGGATATTGGTGTCCTCTACACGATGTAAATTTAAACAAACAATTCAGACAGTTAACAGAAATAACAGGGTGTAACTACATTCCAAACAGTGATCTGAAGACAGCACTATCTCAGTCATCTGGACTGGCATGCAACATCTACCAAATCTGACAGTAAGCAATCTAAATCAGTCTCAGCTCTCTTGAACTTAAGCACAAAATTGGCATGTAACTGTTAATTGGAGGAGATCTGAATGCAGCCCTAACACATACACAGTAGCCAAAGTAACACATCAGTAGAAATCGATTGATCCAAGTCTGTGTGTGCAGGAAACAAACAGAAGTCAGGAAGAGCAAAGAAAGCAACACTGACAAGAAGCAGTTGCAGGCTGGAAAACACAGTGTGGAGATGTGTGTTTGCACAGTGCCCAGGGACTCTGCCTGCTGCTGGGCGCTGCCTAGCGAGTTACACCCAGCTGCACCATGCAAGTGAGCAGCAAGAGGATGAAAACAATGCTTCAGTGGAAGTGATCTCTGGTGTTAGGGAAACTGCACTTCAGACTCTCACAGTTGAAATGAAATCTGTCCTGAAATAGATGATGACAACCACCTGAAATGGTTTGGGCTTTTTCTCTGAGCATCTTATGACAGAATTTACGAGCGCGTGAGCTTTGAGTGGCCTTTAAAAAATGTTTTGGGAAGGTATGCAACTGTGCAGAGACTTTATGCTATTACTGTACATCTGGTACATTCTATGGCATTTAAGGCTCATTAAATTCTGAATCTTGTGTCATCTGCCCTTGGCTTAACATAGTTTTCTGTGAGCCTTTTGTCTCTAACTTCCTCTTTAACAGAAGTTGTTTCTGTCAATCTCCTAGTTCCCTTCACTCTCTCTATCACACCAGTTCCTCAGCAACAGCACAGGCTCAGATTATAGCCCCAATCCTCCACAATTTGACTTCTTTCATGTTTTCTTAGAGGAGAGCAAAAAGAACTGAACGATTTTCATAAGTCATTTACATACAAGTAATAAATAAAATAATTTCAGAACACCTTTTTAAAAACTGCATTTTTTCCAATTAAATTCAAAGTAAATTTTTCAAATTAAATTTTTAAGTTTTCTAATGCATAAAAAAATCTGATTGCAACAGTAATGTTTTCTATAAAAACAGACTAGGAACTGCCCCCATATTTAGAGTGTTTTCCATATCACAGCTCTTTAAGACCACTAAAGACACTGATATAATACAATCTGCTATATCTCAAGCCACCATGACATTAAATGCTTTTTGTCATAAATCAAGGGACTCACCATAACAGGCGTGTTGCATCCCAAAAGAAATTTCCATTTAATTTAAAGCAACTGTCTGAGATTAATAAAACATGATCAAAATTCAGATGTTTTTAGTGAATTCAAGAAATATCACATCACTGCTGCCTGATTTCAATAACCGTTCAAAGTTACTGGGGGGTGGACAGGAAAGAGACTTATTACAGGTTGGCAGTGCAGATTTTATGACAAATTTCTTCCCTACTGTAAAGACTTTATGACTGAAAAGGAACAATGCTTCATTTTCTGAAGCATCTTTTTCTATATAATAACTGTTAAGTTTTTCCTCAATGCTCATGTGCCTCTAGCTTATTTTGTAACGATATAACACCTGCAATGGATTAAATCTGTACTGTAACTGTAGCAAATAGTGTAAGAAATGTCAGTTCTCATTAGCCTGCATATAAATCTGCCTTTTTTGGTAAGCATGATAAAAGAACGACCACTGAACCGCTAGAAACTCAAAGCATATGTTGTTCACGCAAAAGAACACTCAGCAACATGAATCTTCTCTTCATCATTCTCTTTTAGGACTGAAAGAATGTTTTTTACAAAGAAAAGGAAATATACAAAAATGTATTACCGTCAAGTTGTAGTCCATTTTTGTAATTGCTTGCTGACACAGCTGAATAGTCATAAAATATCATAAAGAAAGAGTAAATTAGTTGATAATATAAAGCAGTTATTAGGATTTGGTGTATGCTTATGCTATTTACATATTTTAATGCTTTGATATTAACATGTCAACTTTAATAGTATGTAAATTAATTCCCTTGTGTGAAATTTATCCTCCTCGGCATTAGACACATATTCATTCACAGCAACTGTGAATTTCCTTCCTTATTTGTCTTTTTAGAGAGACTTTTCAGGATCTTATCCAAAATGTTTTCCCTGCAATCTCCTGTCCAGATTAATTTTAAAAGTTTATTGCTTTAATGGATAGAACAGCAGTAGCCACCAGCTCCACAAATCATTGTGCTATAAAAACACATGCACACAGAGAAAGTCCTTGTGCCTGGGGGTTTTACAACCATCTGAATAAAAAGAGATTATTCAATCACCTAGTATTTCTGACTGTTTCTGGATAGTGCTGATGCTCCCTAGCAATCCGATGTAGCATACTTGAGCTCAGAAGCGTGGTAACTCACATCGTAACAGTGATGCATCAAAAGAGCCATGGCACATCCCAAAAGTATTTTAAAAGATCCAGAAAATAAATGTGTCTGTCTTTTTCTTCCCCCACTTCATTGCATTTCATTGCATTCCTGATCAATTTTATTTTTCTGTTGACTATATAACTAGAAAGTTTTCACCCTTCAGATGAACACCACTTAATTAGAAACACACAGTTTGAAAACAAAGGTGTGGTGTGATTAAAAAAAAAAAAAAAAAGTACAGTCTAGCATCAGTTATTGCTTTACGGTGCACTGCAATTTAGTTCTGGGTGTACTGCAGAACCCTGCATAATACAGCTATAGTTGCCTGGCAACAAACAGGAACTATATCAGAAAGCAACAAAGGTGTGAATGAATAACTGAAGTGACAGGGACATGCGAAAATGCCCTGTAAAACCATGTTCAGTGCTAGAATGTCTGACCAGACTTTCACAGCATTTCAAGGGGAGCACTGGATCAAATTCTACTCACCATTAAAGTAGGATTAAGGTATGTACATGTAAACTGGATCTGACTAAATGAGTACAAATATAAAATCTGGAGAAAAGGCACATTAACAAATGATTCTCACCAGTTTGGATACTGAGTACATAGACAACTACCTTGAATAGATGAGGTAGAATTGATTAGAACTCCTGACTCAGTTCTAGATGCCCATCAGGCACATATTTTGGTGTTAAACTCCTGAAAATCAAGCACTCACACACCGAATTTGAAAGACCATTGCTCATTTTTCACATTTCTTTCCATTCAAAGAGACACTGAACTGTTTTTTTCTACTTTGTGCTTATTTACAAGATTCTTTCGTTACAAGCAACAGCCAGTCTAACATACAAGGTCCATAACACAAGACTGCACTTAATACCAAAATGTTAATACTGTTTAGAAGTATTTTTGCCATTTTACTGCACCACAATAATTTTTTGTAAAAAACAACTCCATTTTCCTACGAGTACATAATTGGTTGAAAATAGTAAGATACGATAAAAGCTTGAAATCCAAACAGTGTGGATACATCTGAAAAGCATCCTGAAAAGGAATATATTTCATAGTGAAATACTATAGTTATAGGTTTGATGTATTAAATATACATGGCCAAGCTCATCATGTCAGAGAAACTTTCATGATTCAGAAGCCAAGCTACTTTATAGCGACAAAGGGTCTTACTCTGTTTCACAAAACAATGCTGAAATAGCCAGCTAAAGCTAAGGCTACCTTTTTCCTTTCTAGAGGTAAGGAGAACTCTAAGACAATGTGATCAAGCAGAGATTGATTAGTCAGAATTATACTGACGTAATGTTGGGGCAGAAAGTTGCATGAGGTCATCTTCCTGAACAGATGGTCTGGAGATATTGGTTTTAACTAGCACATGGTTGAGTAAATAATGTTTAAGTTTTCTTTGAGAGCCTGGGGAGTGAACCAGATAGAGTTGAGTAAAATACCTGTGCCTCCTGCCCACATCATCTGCTACTCCTAGGGTTTTCATTTCCTGCACTGTTTGTGCTTTATCACACGGCTCACCGCTCAGGCAGTCTGTGCCCTTGGTTCAAAAAGCTTTTATTGGAAGATTGAGAGAGACATGCCCTTAGTTTCAATTTGTAATTTCTTTATATACGTAGTTTGTTCTTTACAGGGAAAATCAATCAACAGTGACAGAAATGTATGAGTAAACTGCTTTTTTTCAGTCAGTATAATGAATTTCATATATAGTAATAAACAACCGTAATAGGATGAAAATCTGTATGATTGGTTGTATGAACAATTTAGTTTCTGTTCAAATTAGCTGCACATATGTAAATACCCAGATTTGTTTATTCACATGATTGTACCATGTGGACCTTCCTAAGCACGTGCATTTACAATCTCAAAAGTACTATATTGGTCCCATTATATTACATTATATCTTTCTTTAGAATAAGCTAAAAGTGGTTGATAATAATGTTCAACACATTTCACAAAGACTTTGAACAAGAAGTTCTCTTTTCACAAGCAGCATTGACATAACTTTTTCAGTAACATCAGGCTCATGTGTGTTCTATCACACTTGCTTTTCTAAGTAACAATTCTCAGAATGTTGTTACAATATGTAAATGATCATCTGGTAATCAAAAATGGTATATTAAGGATGAATATAAAGCAAAAGATTCAAAACCAGGGTACTCATCTACAGCCAAGTAAATAAACACACACAAGATATAATCTTGACTACAAAAATCCTAGTTTACTGCATTACATAATATTTCAGTATCTTAAAATGACCCCTTGGTAAACACCAAAATAAAGTACAGAAGCATAGTAACTAAAATGTTATAGAAAATGAAAAACATATCATAAAACATATGTCCACAGGCAACAAGGTAGCACTATGTGAAATAAACTGTCTGCATTACCTGTGTGAAAGGAGCAATCAGATGTGTGGCTCATCTGATTGTTCATTTAACTGCTATTAAAAACTTGCTACTCTCTTCAGCTTCACTCTTTAAAAACTGCTGACTGCTGGCTGAGATTCCACATTTCTATTTTTAAAAAAACGTGTACATAATTTTCATACTTCCCTCGTCACTAATCTCTTGCCGATGTTAATAACACAGGCTAAAAAAGAAAACCATAAAAAAAAATTGACACTCTGGCTTGTCTTATTAAAGCCAACCTTTGAGCTAGGGAGTCTAAATGGCTTTCTGTAAGGCAACCAATGGTGCAAAAAGGGAAGAGGAAGAGAGATGGCTAATGTTGCACATATCAGTTGGAAAGATAAGATTCAGCTGAAAATTTACTTTGAAATTTGAATTTATCTCATCTTCCTCACAACAGTTCAGGATACTATGATCTGAGCTGACTGAAATTTATCACAGAACACCCACCTTCTCATTGTTTACAAATGCTTTTTATAACACTGAAAAAAGGATGAACCCTTGTGGTGTCTATGGAAATTTGCAGTCAAAATCGTCCACTATAATAAAGCCCCTTATAAAAATATCCACCTATGAGACTACATAGTTTACAATGACTTGGTTTCACTTGGGGCACCAGAAGCTGTAAGGTCATTACTAACATTATTGCACACAAGTATTTTTTCTCATGTTTTTATGACTGTAATGTCATTCCTATTTGACTTCACTGACACTACTCATGGCAGAATTGCTTATGACATAATTATGGAAATACATAGCTTATTATTGCATAATAGCTTTACAAATATCATGCATGCATCATTATGCAAATTTGCATAGCAGAGCAAATGTTGCTGATATCAATATGTCCATACCAGAATAAGCTAATCAAATGAAATATAGTCCAATTAGCAGCATGGTGGCCAATCTTAAATAAAAGGAGATGCTCAGGGGAGAAAAAAAATACTTAAAAGTTATGGCAAAAATCTGATGTAACTTCAGGAAAAAGTAAAGATTTCTATTCAGTTGATCCCAAGACACTATAATGCAAGAAATGATGGATGATATATGTATCAAATGCTAAATTCTCTAAAGTTACATGTCACCTAATTTAATATGTCTGAAAGTTAGGAATCTGACATAAACTAGTTTTGTAGTTATCCCTAAAGTTAGCAGAGAGAGGGTTAGGGAGAAAGACCTCCAGAGTCAAGTATGTTAATGTGGTATTCATAACCTTCTGAAAGTGTTTCTCTCTCTTCAATGACTGCAGAGAGAACTTGGAGCTTGGATAAATAACAAACAAACTTCTAAAATGTGTTAAAACCTAAATCATGGACTCATAGAATTTTTTTAGGTTGGAAAACACTTTTAAGATTGAGTCCAACCATTAACTTAGTACTGCCAAGTCCACCACTAAATCATATCCCTAGACACCATGTCTACATGTCTTAAATTGTCAGGAATTGTGGCTGCACCACATCCCTGGGCAGCCTGTTCCAACGCTTAACAACCCATTTGGTGAAGAATTCTCTCCTAATATTGCATCTAAACATCCCCTGGCACAACTTGAACCCATTTCCTCTAGTTTTATCACTTGCTACATGGGAGAAGAGGCAGACCCCCACCTCTGTACAACCTCCTTTCACATAGCTGAAGGAAGCTATAGGGTCTCCCTTCAGTCTCCTTTTCTCCAGGCTGAACAACCCTAGTTCCCTCAGCCGCTCCACATAAGGCTTGTTCTCTAGACCCTTCACTATCTTCATTGCCCTTCTTTGGACACAGTCCACCACCTCAATGTCAATCTTGTAGTGAGGGGTCCAAAAGTGAACACAGGATTTGAGGTGTAGCTCAAGTACAGGTGTGCTGAGCACAGGGGGAAAATCACCTTCCTGGTCCTGCTGGCCATGCTATTTCATGTACAGGCCAGGATGCCATTAGCCTTCTTGGCCACCTGGGCACACTGGTGGCTCACGTTCAGCCAGCTGTCCACCAAAATCTCCAGGTCCTTCTCCAGGCAGTTTTCCAGCCACTTTTTCCCAAGCCTGTAGTGTTGCATGGGCTTGTTGTGACCCAAGCGCAGGACCTGGTACTTGGCCTTGCTGAACCTCATACAACTGGCCTTGGCCTATTAATCCAGACTTTCCAGATTCCTTTGAATGGCCTTCCTACTCTCAAGCAGATCAATACTCCTGCCCAATTTGTTGTCTGCAAACTTAATAAGGGTGCACTTGATCCACTCATCGATCAGGATATTAAACAGAACTGGTCCCAGTACTGAGCCCTGGGAAACACCACTTGTGACTGCGCTGCCAACTGGATTTAACACTATCCACCAACACTCTTTCACAGAATCAGAGAATACAAGTGGTTGAAAGGGACCTCAAAAGATTATGTAGTCCAATCCTCCTTGCAAAGCCGGATCACCTAGAGTAGGTCACACAGAAATGCGTCCAGGAGGGTTTTGAATGTCTCCAGAGAAGGAGACTCCACAACCTCTCTGGGCAGCCTGTGCCAGTGCTCTGCCACCCTCAAAGTTTTTCCTTACATTTACATGGAACCTCCCACACTTCAGCTTGCACCCATTGCCCCTTGTCCTATCATTGGACATCACCAAGAAGAGTCTGGCTTTGTCCTCCTGACGCTCACCCTTTACATACTTTAAAACATTTGGTCCTGGCTTGCCAGGCAGTTTTTAAGTTAGCAAAGGGTATGCCCCTCCAAGCCACGAGCAGCTTAGACAGTATATATGTATATGAAACAACCCATATATCCTACACTGACTAAAGTGATTGGGTATCTCCTTGCTCAGACAGTGCAAATCTATATACAATAACTATATACGGAGGATGGCAATCCTATGTAGATTCTAAATGGACCATATTAACCTAAGGAGCACAGTGGATTGCTAGCTAAATGAAACCAACTATGGAAGGAAAGTGAATTTTGAAAGCTCGATATTCAAGTTTCAAGGAAGAAAAGATGTGGGTGCTACCTCTGAGCAGTAGGAATGCCTATCTTTATCACGAGGTTGACTCCTGTCTACTTTCAGCCTCTCTCTGGCTTCACAACACCCTGGGAAGGTCGGACAACACAAAAAGATATTAGCATTGGAAAAAAGGGTTTATTTGGCTTTGTGTTTGCCACAAAATATGAATAATAAATAGTATATAAAAGCTTGAAGAAAATGATATTAAAAAGGAAATATGTGCTTCTAATCAACAAGGGAATCAATAAATACAACATAAAAGCAGGATAACATTTCACTTGATGGGGGTGCGGGGAAACAAAGGATTCTTTAAAAGCTACAGTGTGGAGCCACCACCATGTGATCCTCATTTTCACAGAAGAAGTTACACAAGTGTAATTAGTATCTACAAAGCGTTGGCCAAATACTTCCTAAAGTAAAAAAGCCTGAATTTTTATTTAAAATGAGTGATATGAAATAATTGTGATTGCTACAGTATGAGCTGTTTTCAAGTCCTTCCAAAACAGTTTTAGAAAATTTCCAGACTGCACAGAAATTGCTTGGTTTAACTCTTTAGTACTATGTATGGTGTGAAACATATTTACAACATTTACTATATTTGCTAAAATGTGCAGTGTGAAATGGAATAGTTACTAGTTGGCATTGTTTCTACTCCCTGATTGGCTGACATATGTTTTGCAGGAAAATAACAAACATTGGACTTTCACTACGAATATATTCTGTTTAAGAATAATGGTATATTCAGAAACAACACCTTAATAAGTAAACAGTAGTGGCATGAATTCAAATAATTGGTTCATAAATTTATTTACTATTCTTTTTTAATTATTTGACTAAGCCTACTAGCAGAAAGTAAACCACGAGTTTATAGCTTCCCTGGCCCTCCTGATACTTGGAAATGCTAAGGAAAATTAGAAAAGGCTGTAACCCTCTGACTTACTACAAATCAAGAAATTAATTTTCAGTATGGACAAAGTATTTTTGAAGGCCTAGTTAGCTTACTTATTTAGCAAGTTTAGCAAGATTAATTTGCTTCCATTTTCTGCAGCCTACCCTGATTTTTCAGTGAAAGCATCTAAGAATTATATGCAAACAGTTGGTAAGCATTTTTATTGTTATTATCATTATTATTTCAAGTGCATCAGAAACTGTTGGCACTAGGTCAAGAAAACAAGCATGAGACGGCAGAGCTTTGGGCCTCACTTTTTTCCCTTTCCTTCTGAACTCAGTGTCTCAGTGGTACGATCCCCTAAAGAAAGATGAAAATGCCCATAGACAGGTTCATTGTGGTTCAATTTCTACTCCATGTATCGTTAGGAAATCCCTCCTCTCCTCCACGTGTGGCTACAATGTCTTGGTACAAGATTTTTACTCTTGAATGTGGAGCCTATGAATCAGAAGAAAGGAGCCAAGTTCCTGGAAAATTTGTCATCTTCAATTCTTGCATAAAACAACAACAACAAAAAAGTATAGCCTTTGTCACAATTTTAACTATGATCTTTCTTTTCAATGCCTGCTGCACTTTCGCAGCAGACAGGGTAATCATAGAAGCATAGAATGGCGTAGGTTGGAAGGGATGTTGGAGATCATCTGATCCAACCTCCCTGCCATGGGCAGGGATGCCTCTCAACTAGACCAGGTTACTCAAGGCCTCATCCAACCTGGCCTTGAACACCTCAAGGGAGGGGGCATCCACAACATCTCTGAACAATTTATTCCAGAGTCTTGCCAGCCTTGTACTGAAAATTTTTTTCCTAAGATCCAGTCTAAACCTATTCTCCTTAAATTTAAATTCATTTCCGTTTGTCCTATTGGTGGACACTCTTGTAAAAAGTAATGATTATTATGACTGATATTTTTGTTTAAACATCTCTCATATATGTAACACTTTCTTTTCATCAAGTGAGATGCATCCAGTTTAGTAGCCATTTGGTTAAGCAACAGGTAGATTAGATAGACTAACATGCAGTTCCATTCCATTCCATTTTGTCTTTATCTGTTACCTTGTGGCTCAGATGATAGCAATTCAAATAAGTGACTTTTACTGTATATCATAATATCATCTTATTCGGGGGGGGGGGGGGGGGAAATACAACTCTCTGAGCCCATTTGAAGCCACTTGTAAGTTGAAAATAAATTCTACTGTGGACCCAAAAATCATTGTCTTTTTACTCTTGGCCAGCTGGCATGATTGATGCATTAAACAAATTTCTTATCTAGAAACAAGTTTTTCATGTCCAAGGTTGTGTTAATACTGAAAAACTGCACCAGACTGTTTTCTGCAACCAGTTGTATCTGTTAATACCAACAATAAGAGCAATAGCAATGATGAAAGCCAGTCAAGTCTTAATCAGTATGTTTCATATCACTCCTGCAAAGCAATGTGAGTGATTCAGACAACACTAGCATTTCATCACTGCTGAAGCTAGTGGCATTGCTCTGGCTGTACAAACTTTGGCAAGAAATTTTGGCAGAGAGTTTGCTTTAAACATCTTCTAGAAAGAGGCAAGGTCATTGAGCGTTTGTTTCTTGACATTCTTTTTCTGTTTCTTTCTCGCAATTGCTAGAGATTATGTTACATGCCTTCACACAACTTTTTTTTTTGTCTGAAATTCCTTAGTAGTGGTTTTCAATTAGGCAAAAGTACTTTAATACGATCTATTACCCAGACATATTTTATTTCTAGGAGAAATGTCTCTTGAATGAGGTGAGTTTCTCTTTATATAAGGTAGCTTAATTTTAAATGAAGTTGACTGGTGAAAATCAGTGATGCCTTCCCTCTTTGTCCCTTATCTTGTTCAAAAATATTTAGGTATAACCTGGAAGAGACGCGATATTAATATTTTTCTGCCTATGTTTCTTTCTACCGCTATTTGAAAAATGGGGATCAGGGAAAACATACAGTAATAAAATTTAAGAACAAATAGAAAGCAAATGCTACCTGATGTCTCCTTTTACTACTGGCAGGTTTCTGGCGTTTTCGTCTTCAAGTAGTTAACTAAATACCACAATTTTCAAGCAAACCTGTATACAGTTGTTTACAATGTAATATGCAGTGTCAGCTCTGCTGCTCAGGGCTGACCTTTTTCCACTGCAGTCAGGACATGAAGTTGAAGACTATCTTTAATATTCTTTCCATTAATGAGCATTAAAGATTCACAGATGCTAGTCTTTTTAGTGAAAGGACAACTTTAGCAGTAAGGAAGAACAGAAGGGTACCTTTCTTGTATTCTGTGGTTTAGGCTTCACTTCAGAGATAAGCTAGACTGATTATAAGACTGGTTGGCAAAAAAGAATGACGCACTTAAAAATGCATCTGAAATCACTTCAGTCTATCTTTCATAGAAATAGTTGATCAATGTGAAAAAAATCTTGAAAAAGCATGGTATTAAGGGATTTTTTTTTTTTTCAATTTACCCAACTAATTTTGTGGAGTATAAATTTTTTCCAATAGAAATTGCTTACCATTCAGACCTCACCCTCAGATGGGCAATCAGGCATACAATGTATAATGAAACATGGCATATTAAAGAGAAAAATAAACTTAGATAAGGGCCCTATCAGAGGAAAAAAAACCAAGTGGAACACGTTTCATTCTTAGTGCTGTTACTGTAATGAGACAGAATTAAGTATCACTACCTCCACAGACATACACATCCCAGACTACTAGCACAATCCTTAGCCCCCTTCCTACTTGCGTCTGCTATGATCATTGGAAACACACAGAACCTCTAACATCTCCTGGCTTATTCTTGTATATTCCATGAACATTACACAAAGAACACAAATTGAAGTGGCCTAGAAGTATCAAGCACTGTCATTATCCAAAAATTACAAGGTAAAACAGGACTGGAGAGCAACTGTACTAATAATGTGAAGTTGTATTTAAGATATTAGCTGTTTTCATTTACATAGTAACCCGTCCAAGATATGAAATCATAATAAAAACATAAAAATTAAAGTGATTTGACTGTTTATCATTTCATCCAAAAGCCTCTTGGGCTGGGTCTCTATTTTTCATCCAAGGAGGAAACTACAAACTTGATCTTGGTGAAAATAATATGTTCTTGCATTTTCCCTTTTAATATAATACGAACTCTTGTACGGCAAGTACAACCAGCAGCTAAATACACTTTATGGGCTTTTGTAACATTGTAAATATTCAGGAAATAATTTATTAACAGTAGACTAATTAATATTTGACTAGACACTGTTTTTAAAACAACTTCTCAGATAATTGTCATGATGTTCTCTCCCATAAACTAGTAACTATTCTCAAACTCCTGCAGAGATTAGTGCAAACTGACGGTGCTTGACACTTTATAGCAAGATTTCCTACAGTGCTAATTGTTAATGGCTCTGGCAAAGAGTTCTCCTTACTTGAAATTCTCTTCTCTGAGGAAGACCAGTTCAAGCTTTTGCCAAAGTCCTTTCTTTAAGGCTGCAAGTGATGCAGGGACATAGTGCTGGTCTGACCTGGGTCTGACTTCTCACAAGCAGGCATATTTCACTACCGTAGCAAGTGGAGAGTAATTCACTAATAAACATTCCAGAGTTTATTTAAATAACAATTAGTAGTAGTATTGTAGACTTCTGGAGGGGGTTTTATTATTATTTTTATTATTATTTTAGACTTCTTTACTAAGTAAAAACTAAATTAGCTTTTCATAGAATTGCATTTCTGTTTCACAATTCGGCCTTTTTCTATAGGCATCCTGGTGCAACTGTCCTCCTTACTAAAGCGTTTGTCTTTTATTTGTATCTCTTTCATGTAAATATTAACTTTCCCTGCTTAAATATTTAAATGGGTAGATGATATTTGTTTTTAACATAAGGTAAATAAATTAAGCATGCAGTGACTTTGCTTTTGACAGCAAGCAGTCGCAAGACTCAATTATGATACACTTAAGTTGAAAAGCTACCTAATCACGTGAGTGGCAAATCCATAAATTTCAATAGAGGTAGGACATCACTCAGGGAGTTGTATCTTATATCACAAGTAATTCTATGAATTTATAGAGTTATTTTTGTTGCACTCTCTTCCATACGATTTAACTCTATCACAGCGTAGTAACTACAATTAAAAAAAAAGGAAACGAAACAAAGCAGGGAGCTGCATTTCTTAGTCCTTCATAGCAAAATGTGACATTTTGAAGCTAATATAGCATACCCCTAAAAGTTGTATTCTTCTTAATTCTAGGTACATAAGCCAGGTATGTCTTAAAAGTAGTTCTATGCTAAAATTATTTTACCAAAAATAGATTATTACAAAAACTGGGCATTTGTCCATGTAGAGAACACTGAACCCTTTTGCAATGTGTATTTAAAACTTGGAATTTTTTTAAAAAAATGTTTCTTTAATAAGTTTCTGTTTACTCGCTTATTTATCAATCATTGATGGCTACTTAACACAAAGTTTTTTAATAAAAAGAACATTATCATGTCTTTAATCTTGCATAGCATTTAGGATAAAAGATAGGAAATAAAGACCCTTCACAAACAAATTAATAAAATCACATTTCTATTTTGCCTTTTGTTCCTGTAGATGAAAAAAATGGTTCGTGCATATTATCAAAAGTAATTGAAATCATAAGACAAAGTGAAAAAGGGAAGATCTACAACTCTACTAAGGAGGGAGATTTCTCTCTGACCCATACAAAATCCTGACATTCTCAGTGAGAAAACTGTCAGACTACAAAACAAATCTTTTTATGAGAGGAAGGAAAAGAAAATCTTATCCAGAATATCATCTATAATGCTGATCATGACCTTTCTTTAAAATATTGAATTCTGGCTGGAAAAAACTCAGAAAGGGCATTATACTGAGAAGGTGCATGGAGAGCTTGAAAAAGAATAATAAAAGAAGTTGGCTCAATCTAGCAAGATGCAGGCTGAGGGGAATTTGACAGCTCTCTAAATATGAGTGGAGATAAGCATCACTGAGGGAAGAACGTTCTTTAGGCTAACGAACAGTGGTGCCATAAGACTAAATGCAAGCAAACAGAATATGAGTACATTCAAGGCAAAAATTGTAAAAGGGCTTTTCAGTAATTGAAGCAGTGAGGAAGCCACTTGTGATGATTCTCATTCATGCTTTCTATTCCAGTCATCACATGTAACCAGGAATTAGCTAGTTAGACAAGGTCCTGCACAAATAACATCACCTAAATTTAAGGGCTTGCCTTCAAAACAACATGATATAGACCAACTCCTAAACTTTCAGCTAATGCTAGAGTTTCACTAGATTAATTTTTTCATTCCTACCCCACCCTAGAGCTCCTAGTCCTCCTTTTCTTGTTTCCTGGATAGCTGATACTTCCACCCCACTTACAGCAGCTCTCTTGCCAGCTGCCATGTGCAACAGGTATAATAATCACATCTGATCCCATCCAGCAGCATTCAGACATCTTCACAACACACATCCTAGTGCTCTCAATTCAGCAACATTGCAGAAACACAGCAAACCTGCCTCTTTATAAAGTCAAGTAAGAGCAAGCAGAGTTTATTGCACAGGCTCCACACCACCACAGCACCTTGCCATCTGAGAACCACAGCTTGACAGTCTTGTCTACACTCAAAAACATTTGTCACTGCAGCTCTGCTGGAGTAAAGTTCCAGTTTAATTACAACTTTGACCTGAAAAATTCTGTCTGAAAGAAACTGACAGAGAGGGGAATTGGTTTGAGATTTTCAGATTTTTGGACAGTGTAACAGTAAGTCTTTTACAGATAAAGGTAATAACATTAAGTAAATCTACTCTCATTTATGGGAAGCTGCCTCTCATTTATCCTAATGTATTTCTATGTATTTCTTTTGGTGTAAAACTGGTCTCTTCCAACTCAAAGTATTCTATGATTATATAACCATCTTCCTCCTTTCTGTCTCTGTTGATGGTCATAACTTGCTGGCCTGTGATGAAAATCTGCAGGTGTAGAAGTGGAGTGTATATAATTAGGAGTCATGGGATAATATTAAAGAGGAGATACAGCTACTATGTTTACCAGCAAAAACTCCGTAATGCTGAAGTCTGTTAGCCTATCAGAAGGTCTCCCAAAGGGCACTATGGAAATTCCATCACTTTAACCTTGAAAATAAGCGTTGTTTAATGCAGAAAACATCACGATTTTGGAAGGAAATTGGCAAATTTTTAACAGTACATTATTACTCCTAAACAGACTAAGGTTAATTGTCATCATGCAGAAAAAATACAGAATTATAATCAAAAGCACTATTCTGCAGCAGGATGAACTCAGAACCTTTTGAAAGGAGACACTTATATAGGAGAAAGAGTAGGAGACACCATTCCCCGACGCAGCATGTATCAGTGTTTACATGGCCTTTCCTACTTATATAGGTAAATGAATTGAACATATTTCCAATACTTCAGATGACTGTCCTAAATATCCCTTTCTGCTCTTCCTCTCCCAATCCTTGAATCACCAATGAAGTGCTGTCATTTATTTCAGTGAAATACTGATGGACTTGTAACTCAACATGTTTCATTTTTAACAGCAAAGTTTGCACCTCTAAAGTGCAGAGACATTTTCTTTCCAGGGTTGCATCAGGATAGTTTAGACTATTAAACACCAACTACCTTCTTCCTTTATCTCTTGTTGCTAAAAAAAGACTTGCATCTTAAATGTTAATTATGCATTTGCAGGCAGTCTAAATGACTCAAGGGACTGAAATCTGACTCAAGCTTTTCATTGAGGGGTCATCAGTTCAAACCTGACTCAGATCAGAAGTGGCTGGGAAGCTTCTACAATTCAACAGCTGTTAAGATGACCTATATGAAAGAATATTATAATATATTCCATTTCAGGTGGAAAAGAACCCACATCTTAAAAGTCATGCTCAGAACTGACACTAATTGGGATCCATATTACTGAACCCTGAGAGAACAGCAGGTCTGGAAACTGAACTGTCCTGTCTCACTCTGCAATCTCTTCCACACTAAGAATGGAAAACCTTGAAGATAGAACAGAAGAGGAAACTTTTTTCACTTTTGTGGCTCTTTCCATTCCTGTGTTTCAACAGAGCAAAATGTGGTCTTCTAAGGCTCTCAGTCAGTTGTGTATGAGTATGCTCAGTTATTTCAAAATTGAAGGTCAACATAGGACATAATTATTTTATACAATTATTCTATGCTTGATAATTGCCTTTTTGTGTGCAGAGTATAGGAACTAAGAAATCATCCTCACAAGATTTTTGTATTAAAAGAAAATAAAAAAAAAACAAAATCAGAGATTCAAACTTAATATAGTGACATATTGAATTGGGTGATATCACCAGTTCATTTTTCTCTATTAATAGGCTTCTTGAAAATTAGATTTGATCTGTAATTTCTTATCAACTGGCCCAGTGTAACTTACTGGGTGTAGGTTAGAGGCATCAAAATGCAAAAAGTACTAGAAATCTTTTCTTGGTCTTGTGTCAAAATTTCAGTGTTTCTGTGGATAAAAAAAAAAAAATTACACTCTAGACATTTTTTACTAGTCCTCATAAATGCAAGCTGGATTCTTTTGTATCTGAAATTGTGCCCTTCAGTAGTGTGAAGAGCCAAGTCTTATGGATTTCATCTTTGGAAGTAGGGAAGTTTTCATTCAACTCTAATTGAATTACAAAATGAAATTTTACAATAAAAAGAAAATCTCCTAGTAATTATTGAATAGGTACAATTCACCAAGTTGTCTCACACTGCTACCTTGTGCACAGGCAAGCCAGATGCTAGAAGACATCCCTATAGATTCCCATAGCTCTGATATAAAGCTACATATAAAAGCTTCATATAAATATTTTTGCATTGTCATCTGGACTTAGAGCACAAAAACTACCTTTGTTCTCTAAGTCAATACGTCTGTAAGTACTGGAACCTGGTGCCCAACTATGATTTTCAAAGATCAAGTTTTTCAGAACCTGGTAAGACACTAGAGAAAGGTAGGTCTTGGACCACAGCTACCTTCTTTGAGGAGATAATTACCTTGTAGAAAGTGAGAGCAAAACACAGTTAATCAGACTGCTTCACCCTTTTGCAATCAGATGCAAATTACTAAAAGACAGTATCAGTTAATCATCATGATTTTTGTTCTGTTACACCTTCTTTCATTTTAAGAGGCTGTCAAAGTACACAAAGATCTTGTCCGCCTATGATCTTTCAAGCCAGAGACACAGTTGGGGAAAAGTGAATAACAAAGAAGTCCTTATACTACAGAAAATGAGGAAGTGTATCCATACCAAAGAAAAAATTCTCATTTGCTAGCTGTTTGGGCACCTCACTTTTTTGACTTGTTTCTGGTTACAAAACCCTCTGACCAGGAAAAAATAGGAAATTATGTAGCTCTAGTAAATGTACAGCCAACTGGAACTGGCAGAATGGAAGGCAAAAGCTAACTCTAGATGATCCTGTACAATAGGCTAACAAATAACTGAAGGTGGGATGCTGGTGCAATGACTCCTTCCCCTGAACAACTGGAAATCCTACTCAAGAAGCTACTCAGTCACACACACACTTCACAAAGATGGATCTCACACCCAGGTGCGGCACAACCATCTTCAGAGTCAACCCAGACTGTCACAGCTCTACCTGCATAAAATGTTAATGCCCTGACCCTTCAGCACATTGCAAATTCAGGAAATGAGGGTTTATATCTTCTGGTAGAAGTTGAGAAGATTTTCTTCAGTTAAATTCATAGTTCTAGTGTAGACATTGAGATATCACACAAAATATCATGGCAACATCAGAATAAGTGTTTGCAATTCGTGGTTAACTTCAGGGTTGGAAGTTCTGTTGGTTTTAAATCTAGCAAACATCAGCCTTAGAGCTTCTTCAACAGAGCAAAGCTGTTCAAGGCTTGGTGTTTCTAAACTCTGCAAGGCTATTAGAAACAAAAATAACAGGACTCAAAAAGTGACCTTCTATCACTATCAAGTTAAAAATGAAAAAAAAAATGGGGTTGTTTTTACAGCCTAGCAATTAACAAAAAAATTCCAATATGACAAGGTGTGGAACCTAAACAGAATCTATCTGCTTCAAGAAAACTAAATATAACAGAGACACCCTCAATGCAAAAGCCTGCTTTAACACTTGTTCTTGGAGTCCCTGTATGAGCTTGGAATAGAGACAGAAATACCACTAAAGACAAAAATAGAGTTTGACATGCTATTTTAAACAGAATAGGGCCCGATTCTTCAATGTGCTTTCTACATAAGTAGTATCAACACTATTCGACACTTGACACAGGAGTGGTCCCAGATCTTCTTACTGAATTTCTTTATAATTTGGTTTCATGGACTGCTCTTAGTTTTACTCATTTTTTTCCAGCTGCTGTGTAACCCTGTATCTAAGTAATCTAGCATCTCAAATCAATAGTCTTGCTTCTAACTTAGATATCTTTTGATACATTCTTCAGAACTGTTTGATCTTCACAAATCTGTAATACCTTTGTATGAAAAAGACCCTAGTAATTTTTTACAAGTTGTCAGAAACAAAGTACATTCCCAATGCTTGATCCTTCCCAGCTTTGATCTCCCCAGTAACTTTTATTCTAACATTTTACCTACGCAAAAAAAAAAAAAATACTTATTACTGTTAGCAAAATTTAACATTGTAAGAGAATAAACGAATGCTAATTGATATTGAACAACAGAAGCTATACTAATACTGTAGTGATGGCTTTACAATCCCCTTTTCCCAATAAAATTTAGCTAGACAAAGAAAGAAAGAATCTCACTCAGCTGCACCTGAATCAGGTGAACCAAGATTGGTCAAAGTGTCAGACTTAAATGGTTTTTTTCTATCTTTTATCTGTTTTCATTTCACATACTGCAAGCTGTTTCATGTGGAAACTGGTTATTACTATACAGCACATCTTACTGTGCCTCAGAATCATCATCTCAATTTGAATATTTTGGAATTTATTCAGATTTTAGCAGTGTGTGTAAATTGCTGGTGGGAAGAAGAAAAGATGGAGTCAGTGACAGATCAGAGACAATGGACACAAACTGAAATCCATGAAATTCCAGTTAAGAAAACAATTTTGTGTGTCTTACCGTGAGGATTGATAAAAACTGGAACAAATTATCCAGAATGGTTGTGGAGTCTCCATTACTGGACCCATTCAAAATTCAACTGGACACATTCCTGAGGAAACTGCTCTACCACACCCTGCTTTTAGCAGGTGGGTTGGACCCCAGTGGCCTCTTCCAACCTCAAGTACTTTACAGTTTTACTGTTTTGTGATTCTGTAATTCTAGGATTAAATGAATAATTACAGTAATTTCTGTATAATAAGAACTTGACATAGATTTAACTAATATAAAAACAGCCTTAGAGAATACGAAAAGAGTATTAGAACTCACTTAGCACTGTGGCACATACCAGCTGAGGCTAACATTTCTTTTAAGCATTGCTTTGGTAAATTTCTCCTCCTCACAAAATACAGCTTTGTTCTAAAAAAGAAATGCCAGAGAAGCAAATATTCCATATTCAGATATCAGATTAGTTTATCAGCCACAGAAATCAGTATTTGCATTTTCTTATTGTGAAACTGTTGCTCAGCACTTGATCAACATTGCAGTAAGAATTTGCTTCTTGCTGGTTTAAGTGAAACAGTTTTCAGTAACTAATGATATCACTCATAATTTTATTTTTCTTTGAAAAAAGGCGGGAAGAAACATTAAAACAAGAGTTCAAACTGTTTTCACTTGTAAGGAAAAACAACCTCATGGCCCTTTTCTTTGGAAACTACTTCGGAGAAAAATTTCTTAAACTGTAGATCCCCCACCTGGAGCATCGTAGTAGACCCAAGCTGCAGATCTGGCATCTTAGAGATATGAAGCACTTGCCAGATCCTACTCCAGGCCCAGTCTTATTGACTTCCCACAAGCCTCTGCACTTCACTACACGACACTGCCATGCAGTGACAGTGTCATTGCTCTTTACCTCTCAGCAGTCAGTCAGCAGCCACCCATCTGCTTCTGTACACACGATCATGCCAGAACAACAGGATGAAACCAAAAGCAAGTTAGAATAAAAGAGAGGGTGACAGGAACATGAAAAAAAAAAAATCTCAAAGCCAGTATTCATGGAAAAAAAAACACAAAGTAGAGGAAAAAAAAAAGTAGTATCCATTCTAGGGGAGCCTTTTGAGATCGAAGAGTCAAATAAGAGATAGTAAAGACATGAATAACATGCGACACTGCTAAATGGATGGTCACCAAAAATTGGAAAAGAAGGATAGAACACACAGATCTGTTGGAATAGTTTGTTCCACTCCATTCTGCTTTTTTCCTCAAATTCCAGAATATAAATATAGTAAGCACAAAAGACTTGGAGTCAAAAAGACACGGTTATCAGCACAGGGCAACTAGGATGATTAAGGGAGTGGAGCATCTCCCTTATGCGAAAAGGCTGAGGGAGTTGGGGCTCTTTAGTTTGGAGAAGAGGAGACTGAGGGGTGACCTTATTAATGTTTACAAATATATCAAGGGTGAGTGTCACGAGGATGGAGCCAGGCTCTTCTCGGTGACAACCAGTGATAGGACAAGGGGTAATGGGCTGAAACTGGAACATAAGAGGTTCCGCTTAAACTCGAGAAGAAACTTCTTCTCAGTGAGGGTGACGGAGCACTGGAACAGGCTGCCCAGAGAGGCTGTGGAGTCTCCTTCTCTGGAGACATTCAAGACCTGCCTGGACACGTTCCTATGTAGCATAATCTAGGCGTTCCTGCTCTGGCAGGGGGATTGGACTTGACGATCTTTCGAGGTCCCTTCCAATCCCTAACATTCTATGATTCTATGATTCTATCTCTATCAGACCCAAGGAAAGGGGGAAAATTACTAAAATATATACACACACACATATATATAAAATGTGCACTGTATGAAATTCTGCATCTTCTGACAAGTTTCAATCACAGAAAGTGTACGCAATTATCCACCTTGTCTGTTGGACAAATGGCTTCCAAAGGTGAAAGGGCTGAGTTCAAAGCTAAGCACAGAAACATACAAGAACTCAAAACAGCTTATAAAAGTTCTCTCTCCCTCTAGCTCCCATGCATTTCCAGTGCCACTTTTCAGCAACCAACATATTTTTGCACGTGGATAACTGTGCTATAGAACTTCCCTCAAAGATTAGCTTTTCCAGAAAGGCATCTACACACAATGACATTTCTGCTTTTTGTACAAAGCATTTAATATTAATTGTAAATTTATTCTAATCCAAAGTAATTTTGGAAGACTGATCCTGAAGTCCAGTGTACCTAGCTCAGCACAGCATTCTGCAGCTTAACTCCATGAAGTGAAACATTTTGGCTAGGAAAAAGAACTGGCCCGTATTAGACTGATCCTGAAACTTTATGTATGTTGAAGAATGTTTTTGGCACAAGATTTATCTGTAGGTAGAAGATGCCATACAGGTGTAAAGTATTATATCACCATTAGAGAGGTATTCTACTGACCCAATGACAAAATAAAAATATTTTGGAGTTTAAAATAATCAGGAAGTTAACCTTTTTTATTCTGCTCCCTGTTCTCTCTGTTAACAGGTTTTAACACACCTCAAGAAACCTGCTGCAATGCATTATGTAAATGACTTAATAGAGAACACACTTAAAGCTGCCAAAAAAAAAACACCCTGAAAATATCCCAAGACTGAATGTTCCCACATTTTCCCATGTGATGGAAGCACATCATCATGTTGTAAAACTACTGATTACTGTGTTTTACTGAGGTGCTTGGAATTTGATTTTGAAGACCACACACAGAATCTCTTATGCTACCATTAGTAGACTGTGATCTTCCATCTGATATATAACATAGAGCACATACATATCACAGAATCACAGAATGTCAGGGGTTGGAAGGGACCTTAAAGATCATCTAGTCCAACCCCCTGCCAGAGCAGGATCACCTACAGTAGAGCGCACAGGAACACGTCCAGGCGGGTTTTGAATGTCTCCAAAGAAGGAGATTCCACAACCTCCCCGGGCATCCTGTGCCAGTGCTCTGTTACCCTCACCATGATATCAGTAATGGTCTGGGTACAACATGGGATCCTAGTGATGATCAGTCCCTCATCTTTGCTGATGCTGCTAAATGCTCTTTTGTGTACAGTTTTATGTCTCACCTAAACTCTGCCTTTGCTTTTGCTGCTGCTATTACAGGTGTTTGCTGCTGAGAGATGCTCGTCTCCTGTCTGGTCTAAAAACAGCTCTACGCAGTAATTTGGCACTTGCTTAATACTCGGCTGGTAAAGAACCCCGGCAGTCTGTTTGCCTAGTTGCAGTTTGTACACTTGAAAAGAAAACATGAAGTTAAAGTAGTACACTGTCATGCACATGGCAAGTGCAAATGCAAGTTCTGGTCTGACTCTAGGAGGTGACTTGGAAAGTAAAAGACAAAGAGCGACAGCAGCAATGAGCAGTATAGATATTTCTCTCCAGGCAAGCCTGCCTATTTGAGGCAAGAGGATTTACGTTCTGGATTATTGCAGGCTTGCTTTTATATATACGTTATCATTAGGACATAATTTTGTGTGCCTGAATGAAATTAACTGACCTTCCCCCCCAAAGTCAAAATTCTAGAGGCAATCTAAAAAAACAAGTTTCCAACACTAAAATATCTTGATTGGCTCTTGTAATTATTTGTGGTGTCTGGCTATGCCCAGCCTGTTTGCTGCTGGAGACTGCATTTTGCTTCCCTTTCAGAGTCCTTTCTGACAAACATTCTCTCTAAACTGCAGAGCATTCTTGCCTTCTCTCCCATTGCTTTTCTCCAGGTTGACCTAAAATCCATAGAAGTTGACAAGAAAAAGTTTTGCACAGAACACAGTACTAATAGAGCAGGCTGACAAACTTTGATCATCCATTTAAATGGAGCACCAAGGAACAAAGATATGGCTACTTCTCAAGACAAAGCAATTTTTCAAGAGTGAATTCCAAGCAGGCGGTAACTAAGCAACAGCTCACCTGTATAGGGACTTTGATCACTTGACAAAGCAGATCAGAGCAACACAAGGGAAAGAGGACTAGAGATTACCAGTTTAAAAAAAAGGGTCTTTTCTTGGCCTATCTGAGAGAAAGATGGAAAACAGACGAAGAGATGCTGCAAAAAGTAGCCTGATGGTTTGAAGAAGAGAGTAGCTGAAGAAAACTCATGAACATTTCAGTAACCATGTTCAACACTTTGAACAGCTTATTTTACTTCAATAGCTCTGTTGGTTCACGCAATGAAGGGGGAGTGGAGAGGAACAGTGCCTCTTCCTAACTCCAGGCTTGAAATACAGCCTTTTTCTGCCCTTGGCTCATGCAGTACCCATGTGGAGAGAGACCTTGGCCAGTGAGGAAGAAAATGATGGACATACAGAACTTTAGAGGACTTGCAGGGACAAATAGCAGCAAAGCTGGGGAGACAGTTGCTGAAGCCTAGGGTAGAAGCTATTTCAGGTTGCAGTGACTAGGAGCACATACAGAGTTTATAAGCATGAAATTGACTCAAGGATAAAGAAAAGAATATTAGGAGATAAGAAGTAGAAATCAATTAATAGATAGGAGACGAGAGGTATATGTCCAGAATATCTATGGCAGTCGCTGATCACAAATACTGGAGACAGGCAATAAATAAATGAAAAAAACAGATGGCAGGCCAAAAGAACAATATAATAATTTTTAAATACCTTATGATTCCATTGATTATAAAGTTCAGTTTCACCTCTTGAGGCTGACAAAACTATAAGTATGTGTCATCATCTTATTACTCCTCTATGTGCATATTGCAGAATGTTCTAATGCTGCCTCCCATATTAATTAAAACTGGTTTTGCCTTCAAGGGGAGATGAAAATTGGGCATGACACAAGATTCAGGCCTGGATTTGTATATATTTTTTTGTGAGAAGAACCTGTAGTGGCCTCACAGACAGGAAATAAGTTATGGAACTATAAGGTCAGTAATCAGACTAGTACCTCTTTTTGTGAGGAACCTTGCTATCTTTTCTAGTGCTTAAAGTCGCTACACTCCTGAGGGAAAAGAGAGGAGAACATTTTAATTAAAAATGAACAAAACTTTTAAAGCCATTTTTGCAATTTCATTATTCCTAAAGAAAAGAGATACTAAAATATTATTAACATCCCTTAAAATATTTATTAAGGGAGATTTAAATTAGCTGTCTCAGTCCAGCACTATCAGAATGATTCATTTTTTTTTGGTATATCCAAGGTAAGGACTAAAATAATATTAGAATAACAGCAAGAGCACTGATAACGCAACTGAGTTTTAGAGGCTCTGGTGAAGAGATTATTTTCCTTAATAATTGGTAATCATTAAACTACCGAGTTTCGTTTTATTAAATCCAGAGTCCACTCAAGATCCTGGAGATCCTGAACTGCTGCTTTTTCTCTGTGAGTGAAGAACTGCTGCAAATGACAATGATACAGCATAAAATGTCATATGTGTGGGGAGTACAATTAAAGATTTTCTCTCTGTATTTGTTTGAAGACTGACAGCTCAGCCAATAGGGCAGTCAGGTTTACATAGTTTTCTGTAAGCTCATTGACAGTTCTCCCTGTGAAATTCTCTTCCTGGCTCTCTTCTTCAGGTAAAACCCTTCTGAACCTTTGTCAGACAGCTCTTTCAAGAGCAAACAGGATGGGGAGTCCCACCACGAGCAGCTATGAAGTCTCATTAAAAAAAAAAAAAAAGAAAAAGAAAAAAAAAAGGTCTTCACACTCTGTTGTCCTTGTTCTGTATTATAATGATGGTTTGCCACAAAGTGCAAAGAAAAGTTATTCTAATGAACAGGGGAGAGCCAGAGCTACACTAAGGCATGATTAATGAGCTGAAGTCGTTCATGAAGTCATTTTACATGTCTGGCTGGTGACCTTTGAATTTGAAGAATTTTATTGCATGTAAAATATAATAGGAGAAATTATTTGGTTAGCACACAATGAATTCATGGTTTAACAAAGGGATTTGGAATGGGTTATGGTCCAGGAGAAAAGGCAATTCTGACAAAAAACACATTACTTCTTACCTGTCTCTCCTTTTTCATCCTTCTTTGATACAAATGCAACTGAGGGCCCAGTTCTGTATCATGAGCTCACCCACAGCTATGAGCATTTGCTGATAAGCCAATATCAGATTGAATTCCCTTCCCGTGGCAAGACCAATGGTTTAACAGTTGGACATCATGATCTTAGAGGTCTTTTCCAACCTAAACAATTCTACGATTCTATGACCAGAGGAACTAGATAGCATATGAGATGGTTACCAGACGACACAGGAAAAAATTAAGATTTTCTCTTCAGAGGACTAAACTCCATTCATCAGATGCTTTCAGAGGGCCCACTGCTTTGAGAGCCCAGCCCATGTCTCAGTGACCCACACTGTCAGAAGCAGCCAGCAACCCCTCTTCATCATGCAAGGTGCAGTCAAGTAGAGGCTGAGGCTCAGACTGAAAAATGACTTGTACAGAAAGAACTGGAACGACTTACACTTCGTCCAAACACAGTTAGGATTGTCCCAGTGTCACTAAGGTATCTGAGAACCATAACTCTCATAAGTCTAGAGAAAGCCAATAAAAGCACAAACCATTAGCCTCCTACTTGGCCACTTTCATATATGTCACGTTGGGTCTGCTTTTGAACAGAGGAAATAGGGTTCAGGAGTCTTTGTTAGTGTTTCAGAAAATTTTCTGCCTGTCAATTCCTTTTTCTGGCCCTGTTTCTCAGCATGTGGGGTGCACCTATTGGCTGTAGAAAGCATAATGAAGCATAAAACATTTCCCACATGGAGTTGCTTTCCCTGGTGTTTCCTGTTTCCTGATTGAATGAGGTGCCAGCTGGTGATAGGAACACCCTATACGTGTGGCTCTATAAGAAATCATCTATTCTCTTTCACACTGCTGCTTCCAGTGTGAGGTAAAAACAGAAAATCTACGCGCTCTAGCATCCTCAAGAAGGAAGGAGACGACAGAAGCTAAAAATACAGTTAACCTAGTTTAAAAATACAATATTGCCTTAACAATGTGCATGAAAAGGAACTATGTGCCTGTGTTAAGTGTTTTCTGACTACACAGGAAGCTCCACCTCAACGCCAGGAGAAACATCTTTACTTTGAGGGTGATGGAGCACTGGCACAGGCTGCACAGAAAGGTTATGGAGTTTTCTTCTCCGAAGACTTTCAGAACCCTCCTGGATGTGTTCTCCTGTGTGGCTGCCCTAGGGGATCCTGCTGTGGCAGGTGGGTCCCTTTCAACCCCTAACATTCTATGATTCTGATAAAAAGAGTGACAATCAACAATCATCACTGGGAAGTATTTTCACATCTGATGCACAACTGCACACATGCTCTAGGCCACTGGTAGTTCCAGAGAGCTGGAACCACTCTGACAAGAAGTAACCAACATATTTGTTTTCCAGAGAACCCCTCTGGGTTGCAAGGCTGCCTATTTTGGCAGGCTGAAGAATAATACAGTGAAGCAACGTGATTAGTCCAATGTGTTATTATGACAGCTGAAGATTTTGAGAATTCACTTGCGGGATACTACACCAGGGATTTTTATTTTTTTTTTCCCCCGTGGTAAGGAATAGTATAGTTTAAATTGTCTAATGAGACCAGCGGAAGAGCTAAGTGGGATTTGATATTTTGCTTAATGAGATGTGCAGAAAATTGCTAATGGATTTAATCTGCATAAATTTCTTCTAGCGTACATATTCCCATGCACCCACACATTCACTCAAAAACTCAATTGCTAATGATGAATTTCATTTGTTCCCACATAAGAATTTAGAATATTTTATGAATTTCAATGTATAATTAATTACCACATTCATATCTGTCAAGGATTAGGGCTGGCTTGGCCACTAAAATGTCTATATTGACTTTGTCTATATTGAGGCTGGGTGGGGGAAAAGAGGTAGCTCATTGTTACAGCTATCTCAAAGCAATTAGTGTGGCAAACACAGTACAAATCTAGGCACTTGAAGATGAAGTTTGCAACAATGGCATAAACTCTACTGAATAACCAAGGTATATATTTCCAAGAGAACATTAGTTTTATATAGATGTAAAGTACCTTTAAAGGATAACACCTTTTCCTCCAGGACTACACACAAATATAATCAGAGTAAAGCAGTGATAAACACTCAGCAATTCTAGAAAAACACTCCAATTCATTAGTTACCACAAAGGGTTCATTCTATTGCTAATTCACAGAATTTTCCACAGAATGGAGGGAAAGCAAGAGGTAAGAAATACTTTCCTCAGCAAAGCAGACACATGCAATGCATATAGTAGCATTACATGAATTTTCCTTCTGGGGTGAAGAAAAGGAGAGGAAACATACCAGGAGGGCAATTGAGCTGTATAAGCACAAACCTATGCTTGGAATGGTGTGAAACCAGCCATTTTTCTCTCAAAGTTTCCCAACTTTCTTGCTAGTGACAATTGGTAGTGGATTTGTTTGTGGATCATAGCAAATCCTCCTGCACTGTGCAATTTTTCTATCATCCCAGTCAGTGAGCATCCCTCTTACATAATGTCTGCTTTCATAGACAGGGCATATCTACCTCTGAAGTATTACATTACTGTATGTATAATATAGTGCTGTAGGATTACTTCACCTCGATTGTGTTGGCAAGAGGTTTGCCATTAACACTGGGATTTGAAACTTTCTATTGGTAAAGAAGTAGTTGTGAATTAAAAAGTTCAGATGTGGGCAAGTTTAGAGAAGATACTTCATGGATGAATTTGGCCCATTGTTGATTGCTTAAATCCTAATGTGCCTCTAACTCCATTTTATCTTTGGTAAACCCCACTTTTTGGGTTTGATGGTAGTCAGCAAGCACATCTACTACACAATAATTAGCAAGGCGTGTCTGGATTGTTTGTTGAACCATATGATTTTTGAAAGATGGAGGGGAGGAAGAAGAATAGAGGGGAAATGAAAACAAGTGTGCGTCAGTGAGCTGGTAGAGGCTTCAGGGTTGTCTGACACGGTATCTGCCTTGCTCCTAACTCTGGATATCCTTGTAGGATTAAGTCATAGACAAGTACAAAGAGAAGAGAAACATTGAAAATGGAAAAAAAAAACAACCCACACCTAGAGACTCTTGAAACAGAAGAACATAGTTAAAGACTTCAGAATAAAATATTTTTCACACTTGCTGAATGCAACCATTTAATGTAACAAAGATTTGTATTCATTATCAACACATCATCCCCAAATCTCTTTGGAGAATTCTATCTTTTGCTTCTCCTTCTCCAGGAATTTACATGTCAAATTTACTGAAATTTATTGTATTGCTTGCTTTTCAAGGAAAATTCCTGAGAAATGCATTAGGATGACAAATAACTACATTAAATATAATACCAGATAGCAACATTTGTACCTGAGGCTTATTTCCTAAAAAAAAACACAAACAAAGAAAAACCAAACAGATCACCACCAAAAAACAAAACAATAAAAAACCCAACCTAAACCCCCACAAAGATTATTAGTATTCCCATGATTCAGTACCATTCAGTATTTTTATTTGCATTTAGTTTGCAAAATATAGCATACCTAAGAAAATTATTTCAGATAGCAACTAAGACAATAAGAACAGATTTAAAAGGTGATATTCTGTGTCCAGAAACAACTACAACAGCTGACAATAAGCACTTCTTTCCTGAGCTATCTATTATCTATTCAGGTGACTAAAATAACAAGACCATCTGGCTACTTGCACAGAAAGGTTACAGTCATCACCTCTGTTGCCCCCAGCCTTTGCAAGGAAGAGCACAAAGGCTTGCTATTCTAGATATGTCAGGCTAGCAGGGCTGGACAGTTGCAGTCTTCCTGCCACACATAGGCAAGGGACAGTTTATTCCTGTCTTTAACCAGTACACTTCAGGACTTGAGTTACTTGAATGTCCTTCATCAACTGAGTTATTCTAGAATAAAAGAGGACATGAATTTCAACTGAAATATGTCTTCAAAGGGACTCTGTGGGCACGTCGATTTTGAAGGCATACAGCACCTTCAAATTTGGAGTCACGTGGAGGTAAGAGCTTCTTGTTTTTACAGAAAAACTGGACATGTTCATGCTGTACTTTGAATATTGACTGGCACCTAAATTCCAGCCAAAATTCACCACCTCTGTTTGCACTGTGGCAAGTTTTAGACAACTTTAGAGAGATCAGTTAAGAGCACGTCCCCTTACCATAGACTGAACCATACCATAGTTTGCAGCGCAGGTGCATGAGTACACACTGGCTTGAACTGTCAGTATTGCCAACTGTATTTGATATTCATTGGAGAGGCAGCCCTGGATCATTCCTGCAGCAACTTCAATATTGCCCATCATCAGGGTAGACAAATATCACCCCTCATGCCAACTGAAAGACACCCCACGGGTCGTATACTGAGGAAAGTGGGTCAGGGAGCACAGTGAGATTTAATCCAGTCCTTGGTCACAAAGGGAAAGTTTATTGAGTCACAGTAATGCCTGTGTGAGGGATTAGCTACACACTTGCCTGTTTGCTTTGAGAATTAACATGCACATTTAGAAAATGGCAAGGAAAACTGGCTATGCTTGTAGCCACCTTGGAAAGGCTTTCCTTTGTAGGTTTACAATTCTAGTAGTAAAACAAACTTACTTCATTCAAAGATGTTTAAGTTACCACCTGGCAATGTCAACTGAGTCAGGTCATACAGACAGCAATAGATAAACCTCATGTGCTTTCTGCCACTCATTGTGCAATAGTACCACATTGAGCACTTGATGTTTATAATGACCAAGCTTCTAATAAAACAGCCATTTGCAGGTAGAACACATTCCAAACATGAACTTGGGCCGTCTTCTGACGTTTCTCCAAACTCTCCCCTCCCATAACATCTCCCCTATTCCATGTAGTATACTACAAGCAATAATTCAGTCTTTCATTCATTGATCCCACCTTGCTCCTACTCAAGCTCTGACTTAATTTAAATTATTAAATATATTTTAAAATAAACCACAAGAAAAATCTCTCAAAAATGTGAAGAAAATGGCTTGTTTTGTACCAGCTGAAAGAACTGGGGAAAAATTCCTTTGGAAATAAAGTTCTGTTACACCAGATTTCAGCATAAAATTGAACCTGCAAATGTTACCACTTGTATCCACAAAAAAATCTGAATTACATTACATTAGTCATGAAATTACTTCTGTGTTTCTGTGTATCCGTAACTTCACTCCTTAACATGACAATATTTTGCCTCAGTGGAGCTGCCATGCGCCTCCACAGCAGAATTGCTAGAGAGGTCTTAAAGCTCAAAAAAAACCCCTTGGTACTCTTTTTGTTTCTGGAATTTTAAATAAATATTTTTCACATTACTACCACAATAAATAAATTAATAATTAATCTATTAATATTATTCTTAGTCCTCAAACACGGCTGTGAAATTTTTGACAGGGGTTTACATGTTGGGTTTTTTCGAATAGGTAAGAGTATATTAAATTAGTTTACACTGATTAGTTAGTCCACATTTGAAATTGCTCTCTGGTTTCCATAACCTCGTTCATTCTTAGCAAACATTTATATGGGTTAATTTGGAACAAACCATACAGCAGTTTTGACTCGGGTTGTAGAAGCAACCTAAGCGCTGTTAATCGCACTGTTGTTTAAAAGAGTACAAATTGTTTATGAGGCTTTTAGATAAAGTTCATAGAAATAACATTTGCAAATACAATCTTTGTGGTGTGCAATATTAATATTTTTTCCCTGTAACAAGCAGGTAATGCAGACACAAAATCAAATACATTCTAATTACGAGCTACATTTTTGAGGCTGCAAATTCCTACTGCAGACACAAGAATCAGATGATGACAAAAAACTTAACGCTTGATTCCAAATCATTAACTTCAGTTAGAAGAGGGGGCAAGGCATAACTGATGTCTGCCTGAATGAATATTCTGAAGAATTTTAAATGCCATTTTCAAAGGTTTGGGAATTTAGCTATATCAACTGGTTTTCACTGAATTAGAAGAGAACTCTCTCATGGTAGCAGGAAGATGCAGATGAGGGGACACCTTGCTTATAATTCTCTGAGTAAGCCACTGTTGTGATAAGTTATAGGAGGGGAAAAAACCAGAAAAAAAACCCCCACAACCCCCCCCCCCCAAAAAAAAAAAACCACACCTGGGGCTGTGTCTTTTAAAAAAAAAAAAAATCCCAGAAAACTAAGAACTTCAAAAGGAAGCCAATTAGGTCATAGTTAGCCATAACACAATATATCTGTGGTAGGCAATTGATATGTAAGTAGGTTAAGAGATTCCATATATTCAGTAGCTTCTCCACTGAGCATTTACAGGATGATTTCCAGGTGCCTACACTGGAATAATTATATAGTTGCAGCATTATTCATGTTCAGAATATCCAGAAAGGGTACATGGAAACACATAACATACTTCTCATGAATAAGTAAACCGTTACATTTTGTAAGGTTTAAGACCAAATACCCGACTCAAATATTGACATAACACCAGGGCATGGTTGGGGACACCACAGGCCAAGTACAGCAAACTTATTGGAAATGTTTATTAAATTTCTACATTGGCCTATCAGTTATGTCACAGTGGGTTATGTCACTCGGATTGCATTGTACCACATCATGCCTGTCAAATTATAATGGTGCCTGACTGGCAAAACACAATCTAGTATAAAATTTGATTGTATCTTACCTTTCTGGGGTTTTTGAAAAGCACAGCAGATTATACGCCCTTTAAAGTGTCGTAACTTTCACCACAGACTTGTTGTCAACTTGCTGTTCAGCTGAAAAAGAACATTCACAAATGAATGCCACATGTCATGTAAATGTGCAATAAATTGAGACAAGTCAAAATTACAAAGTCTGGGTAACAGATAAGCTGACTAGCTATGTTTATAAGAACATCAAATGATGATTAAAATAAAATACTGAAAGCTGTCAAGCTTTACTCAAGCATTAAAGCACAGAGGACAGGCATAGCAGGTTCCCTAAGACACCACACGGCCCCTGAAGCTATAGCATCATGCAGCCACTTCTATATATTCTAACGGTACCGTTTCCTATTTAACTTTAACTCAAATTTAAAAAAAATACGTTTCAGCCAACGTGACTGTTATCTTGAGGACTTCAATGTTACTGTTTAATGCATAATAATACAAATAAACTGATGAAGCAGGGACATAAACCACAAAACTTTTTCTGCCTTAAAAATTTTTGCCATCAAAAATCCAAGAAATTTTGAAATGAAAGACGAATGAGAGTTGAAAGACTCTTGGCAGCCTCTACTGTTTCTCAGGTCACCAAAAGTACAACTACTGAGGAATTTACTTCTTGAAAAAAATAAAGATTGGGGGAAAAAAAAAAAAAAAAAGAGCATGTTGCCTGCCTCAGTATCTTTCTAACTGAGAAAGCACAGATCCAGTTGAGATCCACAAATCACCCTGTTGCACTAGAGAACACAGCCTGATTTGTTCAGCAAACTTTCAGTTTTTGTATTAGTAGTAATTGTCTGGAAATCATAAAACTCAGTATCTGGCACAGAGTAAGACTCAAATCTCAAACAGCTACATCAGAAGATACAAGAAGGTGACAGAAAGGGCTAAAATAGGTTAGATACAAGTGAAACAAAATGACAAGAGAGTTTATTTATGGAAAAGTTGGGTTATTGTGATCATGGAACCATTTTGTATAAAAAACAAACTTGTGACAATGAGGGAGCAGAACAGATTCATCACAGAAGAGAGATGGACATGTCTATATTTGCCAGGTTTGCTTTTTGAGCAATCTGAAGAGAGTTTAAAGAAATTATGAAACTGGAAATTTCAATATCACTGTCTAATTGTCTCAAGAGTAGGCCAATCACATAGTCTTTTGAGCCCTGGAAACAAGGGCTGAATGAAACACTTTACATTTCTGGTTTGTATGCTTTTTTTTTGAGGGGGGGGGAGGGAGGCTGCATGTTCAAATCTCTCACACAGAGACATATATACATTTTGTATATCACTAATTAAACCCCAGGGTTTTCAGTTAAAGTCAGTTTGTCACTGAAATCTAATTAAAATGGTGACTATATTCCAAATAGCATCCACATCATGGTGGAAAACGTTGCTGTCTCTTAAGATCAGCAAACAATTAATGTCTTTAAAATGAAAAGCATCTTAAAAACACTGGAAAGTATGTTCCTTGTATGTGAACATCTATTATGCAACATGCTGCTAAAAATAAAAAACACATTAGCTCTTGTCCTTCTATATACCCAAATTATTTAAAGCAAAATCGCAATGTAATCTAGTTACATCCTAAATTTGCTCAAGCAATACAGTAATTTATTTCATAAAAGATTACTTTTCTCTATTTTGCTTCATTTATAGCTGTTATACCATTATATAAAACAAAACACCTGCTTCCAAAATTATCTAACTGTCATTTAGAAATAGGGTTCTTTGATTTAGAAATGGCTTTGCTCTGACAGTGCAATATCTCAATTGAAAAATGGGAAAATACACAATAGATTTACTCATGAACTAGAAATAAATGCTTGAGAAAAAAATTAAATTGTGAGTGTCATCCAATTTGGTACCTAAATTTTTTTCCAACATTTCTAGTAGACTGTCTTTGTCACTCCATATTGAAGAAAGTGAAGGATATTCCTTCTTCTGTCCTTAAATATCTTGCTGCCAGGAATATTTTCCCATCATTTCTAGCACTGAATAGTATTTTACATTATTGGTAGAGCAAATGAAGAAACCTACTTTAAGAATAAAATATTTCTCAACAGAAGTAAGAGTGACTAATTCTGATAAAGAAAAAAAATTAATATTTTAGTATCCAGAGTGAATTATAGGTAATATTATTTTCAAATTAAGGCTCTTACAACCCATAAAATACCTTATTAAGCACTGATGCACAGCACTTGTTCTTCCTTCTTAAACTCAGACATCTATTTCATTTACATGCAATATTTTAAATGCATTTATTTAATGCAACGCCTACCTCTGTTCTACAAATTGCTTTTATTTCTCATGAATTCTAATGCTCATTTTTTATTCTGCTTTGAAAGATCCAGCCACTCCTGGCTTTTGTTTCTCTCAGGCTTTGATATATTAGAATCATTTCCCCAGGCAGCAATCAGGGTTGATAAGAGAGTTTGAAACTCAATTCACAAGTAGCATATTTATGTGTAAGAGAGCTAGCACTTATTTCCACTGTATATCAAAACACACGCAGAAGTACTGTTTCTGATAGAACTGAATTCATACAGCAAGATGTTTGTAGGATTTCAAAAACCGTATCAATTTACGGCACTTAAGGGTTTATTTTACTTCTGGAGATAAAGTTCTATATCTGCAGCCGACACGAAAACATCCTCAGCCACAGAGGCATGCGCTGACGTTGCCCGCTGACCAGTCGCCCGCCCTGGGGTGGGCTCAGCTAAAGGCCAATCTCCACCCAGCTGCTTGCCCACTCCCCTCAGCAGGGTGGGGCAGGGAGAAAAATCAAATAATGAAAATTAACTTGTTTAAATTAATTTAAAGTTAATAAACAATTGAAAATAACTGAATAAAATAGATTGAGGCGTCAAGAAGCAAAGACACACACACACAAACGCCACCTTCCCTCCTCTTCTGGGACTCCTCCGCCCCAGCTCTGAGCAGCCCGGGGCCGCGGGCAGCACTCAGCTGTTCCTCCCTTCCCGTCCTTCCCTCTCACGTTTTTCCCCTGCTCCAGCACACCCCCTGCCATGGGCTGGGGTTCCCATCAGGACATACCCACCTGCTCTGGTGTGGCATCCCACACACGCTGCGCTAGGCACCTGCTCTGCCACCGCGCCCCTCCACCTCCTGGGTGCTCCCGCTGCTTTTTTTGACTTCCCCCCCCCCCTCCTTCCTCCTGCATTTGTCCAGCATTTTCTGCTTTTTCTCACTCTTTTTTCCCCTCCTCTTCTTTTGTCCAGCATTTCCTGCCCTGTCTCACATACGTTTCCGTAGAGGAACCAGCAGCCTCACTGTCAGGCTCAGCTGTGCCCCATGGCGGGTCCCTTGCAAAACCGGCTGGAACCGGCTGGAACCAGCTAGAACCAGCCCCACCCGCCCCTCTCAGAGCGCCCCCTGGGCCGGGGCAGCTGCAGCTTTCAACATCATTTTCTAGCAAGTCATCACCCCTCAGCCACGTGTACCACAACATCAACCAGGATTCCCAAGACACCCCACAGAACCACTACTTCCTTTCAAAGAAAATAAAAAAAAATCCCACCCCATCAAAAACATCAATCAAGGCTGCATTTCTGGGTTTTTTTCAGTTGTTCATTGGAAAGAATTGCTGTACCCTGGTGCACGTGTGTTCTATATTCCAGCACCATTTCACATGATCTGTAAACCAACCTGTCTTAACTACTTCCTTCCAAATTAATAGATGGAAACAGCAATACGTTGAATTATAGAACTCCACTGTTGGGTTTTCTTCCAAGAAATTTCCGAGATATGCATGACGGAAAGCAGACTAATATTCAAATTAAAAACATGAGTAAAATAAGCAGAGAGGACAAAATCTTCAACAGTGACAAAGTCTGACTCTCATTGCCATCCCTCCATATACCTGAACCATTCTGGAGAACACACTGCAAATGTATTCTGGAAAGACTTCCAAAGGTAAGAAGAAAAACAAAAAGTCAGGCAAGAGCAGGGACAGGCTGCCAGGCCCTGGGACAGCTCTCACTGTTCTCAGCAATGGGCAACACAGGTGAAACCAGGGCCTGCTCTGCCCCAGGTGCCCTCCCGGGGCACAGCTGAGCAGCAGGATGGCTTGCACAAGACAGGGATCCGAGCTGCAGAGGTGACTTTGGATTCACACTGAACCTGCCATTCTTTATTTCTGGTGCTTTGTTCCCGTCACTTTCATTTCGTACTCTTCTTTCTGTATTAATGATTGGAGACCTAAATGCTACTGGTATTGACAAGTAACAGTAAGTGTTCTTTAATTAGAGTCTTGTGCTATAAACATGTCTATATCGACACGTCACTTCAGAGGTACATGTTTCTGCTGACTTCTTAGACCTCTGAATAGCCGTAGAACAGTCCTGTCAAATAAGCCGTTCAATTTTCCCAGGGTCTTACTGATGGCAAACTTGATAAAGTCTTTGAATTCACTTCACCAGGAAGATACAAGCATAAGTCAACACACTGCAAGGGAATGAATATCTGTTCTTTGCGCTGCTTTCTTTTTAAATTAAAAATACAGCGTGGGGAAATTTTGTAGAACCAGAAAAATTTAAGAAAGTTACCAGTGCAATCATAAGCTGAGCCTCAGTGCTCCTGAATATTAGGTTAATTCTGTATATGTGCCTCTCAGCAGAGACATTTCACATGCTCACCAGTTTGGGAGATGAGGTCAACGTTCCTTAGAGTCAGGTAAATGCCAGTGGAACCTTTCACAGGCACGTCAGGCAGGAGCACACACCAATAGCAATCACACTTATAAACTTCACTCAATTATAGGCTTTTCAGCTCAGGATGAAAAACATGCCTGCCCTAAAGAAATGCATTTGGGCTTTCTCATTTCTGAGTGGTGAAAGAATGATGTCAGCCATCCATTATTGATCTCCTCAGGAAAGAAAGCATAAAACAAAGCAGCTCTGAAGATACTAATGCAACAGAGTTGTGCTGACTTGCCACCTTAATTTAATGATATATTCACTTTTTCTAAAGTTCATCTTTTAAAAGCACAGAAATGTGCATCCGAAATATTAGTTTAATTGAATAGCAACTACTTTTTAATATAAACAGCATCTTTAGGTCATCAATCATTAAAGATAAATGCCTTACATGAAACACTGCAGAGTTAATGCGAAATCCTTCCCCCGCCCCCAAAAACTGAATAAAAATGCATAGTGTATCTATTACTTATAGGAAGCTAACATGTTCAGTACTAGTAAGATTGGTATCTACTATTTGCAGATCTTCATCATCCTTAAAAAATCTTAAATGTTTGAAAAAAAAATTATTTTCAGAACTTTCTGTACTCACTTAGCTTTCCTATTCTTTTCACAAATCACACTAATTTTCAAACTGCACTATGAAAGCATTCTGAAAAAAAAATGGTAAGACCTCTTCAACTTTCTATACAGGACTAATGATTGATATGAGATGGTAAAAGCATGCACCCCTTCTGCAGCCATCTGCAACACAAAAACTGTACTTCACAAAAAAAGCTATGCACAGCATGAGACATTAAAATATTTCTAGCAAATCATTAATGTAGGTTTCTTGCCCATCTGAACAGAAAACTGTATAAATGTTATTATACCACACTTAACTGAAATTTTCCCTGCCTTATCCTTCTAGCTTTTAGTTAATTTTCACTTCTGTTGAATAAAAGGTATTCCTCACCTCAGACAGCACCACATATCAGAAAATAAATTAATGCCTATCTACCAACTGTTAACACCTTCTAAGAATCTGGAGAAATTTTAGACAGCAGTCAGAAACCTTCTAAAATGCTATAGCAGTAGAAGATTACTAGCATACTTGCTTTCAAAACTCTTCAGATACCTGAGTTTTAAACTGCTGAATCATCTTTTTGATGGGCTTCACTTGCACATTTTAAGAACGAATGCATATCAGCTGTGGCAATACTGGATCCTTCTAGTGGTTTGGGTTTGTTCATCAGGCAATTACTTAACGAGCTGCAGGCTGGGTTTGCGGGCAGGGTTGACATGCTGACTGCCCTTGCTAAACTATGGGATTCAGAACACCAGGCTCTCTTTCTTTTATTCTCGTTTTGAAGAGGTAAACTTTCTTACCACAGATGGAGTAGTTGTGGCTAAGTGGGTTACATTTAAAAATTATTACTGGCAGCTATACCTTTTTCAAGGGAATTGACTATTAGTGTGCTTGTAAAATTTAGTAAGTAAGGGTAAGGTCAACATAGCACATTGTTCCGGTAGAGATTTTTGGAATATGTCAGCAAAACAGAACAGAAAATTAAATTACTATTTATGCACAAGTAGCAAAATATGTACACTGGCAACATTTTAACTGAATTCTAAAAGACCGTCCTTTCCAATACATACTCTATTTTTTGATGGCAAATTTTCTACGTAATTGTATATTGTTTGTCTAAAAGTTAGCTAATTCTGAATTATTTTTTTTACTTGTATCACAACATTGAAAGAAAAATAAAAGGAAAACATAATCTAGACATATTAGCTGCTAAATAAGTCATATTTTCCATAGAATTTTTTTCAACAGCATGAAAGGAATAATATATAGCAAGAGAATCATATCACAGGAAGACAAAGTATGAGAAAATGTTGCTATATATTTAGAAGGGAGGTATTTAGAACATGTGGTTAATATATCAGCTGAAAGCTAACTGCTGCCTATCAACAAAAGCAGACACAAGTACCTCTGCCTGAGGAAATTTCTGAAAACTTTTCTATCTCTGATCAGATTAGACATCACCTGCATATTAAAGATGACAGTTTTAAAGAATCAGCCTCTGGCACGGGACAATCACTAAAAGTCCTCATTATTCGATAACCTAGGCCTTTATGCATATTACTGTGCGGATGAGGTGAGACGAGTGGCTTTCCTCTCATCTAGAGCTAGGGAGGTCTTGCTTGACCATCAGTGGTCAAGACAATATTTTCATTTGTACTGCTATGAAAGTAGTTTCCCAGGCTACTTCATGAACCTGGTAGCTGAAGCAGCTGCCACGGCTCTCTTTGCCAAAGGTACTTTTGAGGCTTGCAGATGTCACCTAGCTCCCTCAAACCCCCCTAAGATGGGCAACGGTGAATTGGATTCTTACTATGGGCACCAAAACGTAGAATTGGCAGAGAAATGCATTGTTGGGAAAACTTGGCTCATATCTGAAGCACAAATACTACTGAAGTCTGAAGTTCCTACAAGGGAGTCAAGTTATTCCTGGACACATAATGCATTTTGGGAATAATAAGACTATGCAAGTGACCAAAAGATTCTTTCCTTTGATAAAACTCTTAGATTTTCAAGTGAGCACATTTGTGCATTCTCCCATGTTGCCTGCAAGGCTGGGAGGGCTCCTCTTAAACACCTTCTTCCCATCCATTTATAAAATTCTCCTTTGCTGTCAAATCAATGAGAATCTTGAAAATACTGAGACTAGCTTGTATATGCATTTTAGCTATTGCCTACCTGCAAATGCAAAAAGTGACTGCATGCATGATTGTACGCAAACAACCAATTTGCATGTGTACATTTGACACTGTACACATTCAAATCAGGATCAAAACAAAAATATCCCTTTGAAAGCATAGAGGCGGAAAAATCCAATTAATAAAAAAAGAGAGAGAATTTGGAAATCTGAACTCATATTTGAAAGCAAATTAAAAGTATTTTGATTAATACTGGCAAATAAAAGAGAATACGAGCATATTAAATCTGTAGAATCAAAACGCAAAAGCTCATTCTACCAAAAAAAATGCCTCAAAGTAGTCACTGTAATTACTAATCTAAATTAATGGTAGGTAGTAACACAATAGTTATTAATACATCCAGTTAGAACAGTATTACACTACTACAGAAGCACTCTTCTGTGTTATTGACAGTCTAGAACTTTGAAGTTCAGGGTGAAATCCAGAGTCCATTTGATTCAATGAATTTAAGGGCTCATATACAGCTTATTTTTTTCTTTTTTCTAAATATCTCTGCCTTAGAAGATATGAAGTATCTTAATGAACATTTTAAATAATCTTGAAAACAAAACTAATAAATAAACCTTGGACAAAACAAACTTATTTACTGAGTTTTGGCTGAATGAGACATCAGCAAGCCTAGCAATGAAATATAGTAAAGTAAGATACTTGCAAAAACACATTGGAATCATGCTTAAAATTCTCTGTCTAGTAAAATCATCATTTACAATTTCGGCCATAAACAAGAGTTTATACACAATAAAGTTTAGTATTCTTATATTTAAGCCTTTCTATAGTCTTGATTTAAGGATAGGGAAGAGCTGGTCCAGTCAAGTATTTATAATTTGCCATAGAAAGGAAGGAATCAAATGAGTGTATCATGGTTAAAACACAAGGAGAAGCCAGAAATACATTTTCATTTAGGCTGTCTCTGGCACTGGAACTAGTGCAGCAGAGCCACTCTTGCATTGGTGGGAATTTGCTGTTAAAGAGTTTCTTTGGCATGACCAAGTCTTTGTGGAATAAGAATATTAAAATGTCCAAAAAATATTTTACTACTGCAAAGGTGTCAAAAATTCCCCCTGCTTGAATAATTACTCCCTGGAAATCTGAGCTTGATTAAGTGTCAACAAGTCTCAAGGATAAAAGCAATTACTGCCTACTTTGCTTTCCACTAAATATGAAAATGGAAGCTGCATAGGAATGTTTGTTGTATTGGGCGCCTGTTAAGTGCTGAATATTTCAAAAGGCTTTCCAGACATGAAATAGACAAATTTGAAAGTAAAAGGGAAACTCAAGTGTTTTGATTTTAAAAAAAAAAAAAGAAAAAAAAACCAAACCAAAAAAAAGCCACCAAACACACCACAAAAAAAAAATCCCACTGAAAATCTTCCTCATTATGACCTGTCATACTTATATTTTTATTTACAGTTCTGCAGCAGATCATAAGGATACACTGAAAGGATCTCCTTTATATTCCCTCTGGGAACCACTCAACAGTTCAAGCCAAGGGAATTACCAAAGATTACAAACAAATCCTCTGGATTAGCAAAAAACAAGACAGCATGCTCTTTACGACAGATGTAAATTGGTTCTCTGTTTGTAAAGTCCCCAACACAGATAGGACAAGTTCAGAAACAGAAGCCCCTAAGTACTACTGCAGTAAAGTAAGAAAAAACCTGGTTAATCACACTTTGTATCACCTGTATTGACACAACTGATTTTTTATTTCCAGTCTCTTAGGAAGACAGCTTTACATCTCCTTCATCAGAATTTCTCTTTCCCACAACCAATATTTTACTTTCAACAAGTACCTTACGCTGAAGAGAAAACTACAAATTCCATTTCAGACAAAATCTGTCCCCAGCTGTTATCCTCCAGCACTATTCTCACATTCTATTCACACACACAAAAATCTTGTCTGACCCCCTCTCTCCCCCGTTCTTCCTCAACAAATAAATAAATAAACAAGCAAATAAACAAACAAACAAAATAAATACATAACCAGGTCTCCAGCTTCCCTAGTGTCCCTCCCATGGTCACAGGTAACCAGGGAAACCAGAAACTATGGTAACTTAGGGATGACATACTCAATATGCCTTGAACTCCAGACCACACAGAAAGTCCTCCTCCCTTTCTTCTCTAGGCAATGAAGTGACAACAGAAATAGCAGCAGCAAATCCCCATGTTTACTCATTTAGTCTTTTGAATTATTTAAAATCTGTATTTTCTGTATGGTTCTTCTGGTTTTGTAAGTGTCTTATTATTTTTAGAACAATTTCATGGTCAGGTAAGGTTGTTTCAAGTTAGACCTGAGTGCTCTCATCAAAGGTCTTACTGAAATTTTTAATTTTAGGGGTTTTTTTTAATGTCTGAAGTTACTTCAATTCAGAGTATATGGATGCTGGTTTTGACAGGAGGGAGAAAAAAAAACCCTCACCAAACCCCATCTGATTGTTTTCTGAGCCACGAAACTATCAAAGTCCAATATCTTAGTGGAGATTTATGTCTTAGGGTGAGTCTATGCAGAGTCTCTGATGTCTAATAAAAGATTAGTTGTTTCCCTGAGTAAGGATAAAAAGATAGTTCTATCTAACACTCATTTTCATGAAATGTGAAGGTACCTAATCTCTGAGATAACTCCCTTGTGCCAAATTTGTTTAAAATTGGCACAAAGCTCAAACATTATTAAGGAAACACATGCCAAATGTCAGGTTAGAAGAAAGTAATTTTTTAGGGAACTGGCTTCTAAAAAAAAAAAACATAACTAACACTTTACAGATTATCAGTGTTCCAAAAATGCTTATTTCTTCTTGAGAAAAAAAGGACAGTTACATCAAGAGCCTTTTGTAATTTTATGCTTTATGGCACAGTTGATCTTGTCGTCAAGTTCATTTAGAAAACTTCTGTTAACATTAGCAAGAATAATTATGCATCAGCCATCACACCTCACACAAAGTATTCTTAAATTCCACTGTCATTATATTCTGTGCAGAAAAAGCGACCACTGATACAGTGAGCTCAGTGGAAAGAGTGGGTGAAAAACTTAAGAGAGCAGCCAGTAAACACTTAGAAGATATTAATTTCTCTTGCTGTCACCTCTGTGGGATAACTGTAAAATGGACACAACATGTGAGAGAAATGATGGAAAGATGTGTTCTAGAGTATCATTTACAACATGGAGCCCTTTTTTTCTTCGTCTTATTTATACTGTCTCTGTCTCCTTGAATTATAAAACAATTTTATATTTGTCCAAACATTTCAGGGTTATGTAGGCACCGTTTTTTTATGCAATTAGCATGAAAAGAACTTGTTAAGCAATACAACTTGAGCTTCCTCATTTCCAAAAAATAGTACATCACCTTCAGTGAATGATTTTCTTCTGAAGGTTTTGGAACAAGTCATACTTTTTTTTCCCTGCTTCACTTTCTGTAACATCCTAAACTGAGTATTTTTCTTTCTTTTTAAGTCACCATATGTATTCAACAGTCCTGAGAAACCACTCAGACATAAATAGACTACATCTAGTAACTAGCCGTAAGTTCAAGAAGAGGAAATGTTTTAGTTCCAGATTTTCAGCAATTTTTAGAAAAAACAATATGGCAGATCAAATAGATAAAGCAATGTGCACTTGTGTGTCCTCTTAATAAATTAATATATATAAGGAAATAATACTGATTTTTAAATAATGACAGCAAACGTTTTAGGCTGCAGAATAAGTAAAATGTCTGACATAGAAGAATGGGTATTGGAAAGTTCATCTGATTTACAAGGCAAAAAAAAAAGGGCTGACACATGCAAGACATCAGCAACTGCTGATAACATAAAAAAGTCCTTACAAAAGTATCACCCTTGTTACTGACTGCTTCGCTAGGCAAGCCAGTCGGATAGATTCAGAAAAAAACACAAATAGCCCTAGTATATTCTCTCTTCCTCCCTCTTTTGTTGGACTTTCTTTGGACTGATTCAGATAAGTGAAACTGGTTCCTTAGATGTTAAAAATGACAGCCACGTTGAGGAAACTGTCAACTAGCTCAGGAACCACTATTGTGACAACAGCACACAATGCAGAGGCCAAGGGAAACAAATTCACAGTGAGTGAGGATTTATCCCTCTGAAAAAATCAAGCATGGGATCAAAGCACTATTTCAGTTCTCAAAATAGAACTTCACATTACTGAAACATCCAGAGATCTCTATTGAGAAAAGATATTAAACAGATCCTCTGTGGAGAATGGGAAATATTTAAAGCAAAACTGTAAACTTCCATAATGGCAATGCAGAGTATTCAAGCGGAAGTGAATATACAGATGTGTATATATTTTCTACCACGTTTCCTGTTTAGTGAAAGCATCCAATGTTATTTTACCAGTTTCACACGACTGAATTTAAAAAGAATAATAACATCTTTCTGTGTCATACATTTGTAAAGACACTATTTGGCATTGTTTCCCCATCTACCCATGTGAAATAGATTCTTTCCTGTCATCCAAAAGTACAGGGAAACTCTATAATTAATTTTTAATGTCATAAGGTAATTCAGAAATACAGGATATTTTACTCTGCACTGTTTGTAAATTCTAGGAGTTTGCGATATTTTAGAGCAAGACTTCAAAGAGCTATGGAATGATGATGCCACCTTTTCATTATTTTTATGATCAAGCTCTAGTGTGCTGTAAATATGTAAGCTTTAGTATTGCTGAATTTATTTCATAATCAATTTACAAAGGAGCACACTACTGCAAAGGAAGCATGATTATTCAAAGCCCATGCATATCACTTGTACAAATGTGACTTTTTATTTTCAGATTATATTGACAGTGCTTACTTTTTGAAAAGCCTAAATAAGTTCAATTAGCCTTGAATTAATATCATCCCCTTAGATACATACCAAGTAGAAAAGATCATCGTAGTGCGAGGGGAGAGAAAAAAAAACATATCTGCCTTTGAATTTATAAAAGATAGTCACTACTACAAATAAAGGCCTATTATTGTCTGTCCTGTTAGCCAGAAGCCTGGAGCAAAAGCTTCAACAAGAGGGAAGCACATCATAAAATATATACTGTGTATTGTGAAGATGGCTGAAGTATCCCGTGCCATATACAGTACTCCAGTTAGGAAAGAAAAGCCTTTTATTTCCAGTGACTTCATAGAAATCTTGTCTTAATGAGGGTGGCTCTTTGAAATAGATACTAGCGTAGTAAATTGACACATGACGAGTATATAACATATCATGTAACATGTAACGTAACATGTAGCATGAAGCATGCGACATGTAGCATGTGACATGCGATATGTGATGTGTGGCATGTGACATGAAACATATAATATATACATGATGGGAAAACTCCCTGACCTCATTCAACATCACGTAGACAGTTGAACAAGTTCTCCGCGCTTAGAAGAACAGTAGCAGAGCGCTGATCCGTTGCATATAATTTACCTCTCGAGGGAATATAATTTCTTTCCAATTGCTTCCTGTAAACACTAAGAAAAAACAGGTTCAGTATCTAACCCTCTGGCCTATTGTCCATTTAACGTGAATGTACTTTTCTGTCTTTTGCTCATGATTTGTTTGGAATTCCAGGTTGAAAATTTCCCACGAATATGAGTGATATGCAACACTGTTCTCTTGTATATACATTTACATTAAGGAACAACGTTCACAGAATTTAGGAAATAACATTTACGTGAAGTGAAATTTGGGTCAACAAATATTCTGCACTTATGCTGTGGTTGTTGCACATATTTGTTTTGAAAAAATGGTTCTCTCCTCTGGAAGTCCTTTCTCTTCTGGTTCGATACTTGGCAAAGTTAAAGATGCAAAGGGGGAAGTAACATTTTTTAAAAAAATAAATAATAAAATCAGAATTATTTAATATGTATAATCATTCACAAAGACCCTGCAATCCAAAACAAAAGATGTGCTTCATTTTTGTCCTGAGAGAACCGTTTTCCACTGCAATTTGGCAAGAAGCATTTCTTCCATTGAGATTAATGGCAGTGTAAGTGTAAAAACTGTGATTTTGCAGGCTGACAATTAAGAGTTAAATATACTCACAGTTTCAATTGAGTGTCTGACCACTAAAATCTAACTCAGGACTTCCTCACATAACTTCCGATGAACTCAAAAGAAGGGGGGAAAACTGATTCAAATAGTGCATCAGAGGAACAACACAGCCTGCATTTTAGGCAAGTTTTGTATAGTCCTTGTGGTTTTCTAAAGACTACGTTTATTCCAAGCTCTGCATTTAGAATGTTTTAGTGCTTTAGTTTAGAGGATTTGTTTCTGAATTCTAGGTACTGAGAATTAATACTAACTTACCTTCCTTTGCCACAACTGTGCTTCCAAATTTCAAAAGCATAAAAAAATGGCAATGTGTCTGTTGGGTCCTAATATTTGGATACGCTAGTAAAGAACTGAACAAGTCAGTGAGTGGGACGGGGGGCAGGAGTCATGCAAAGGACAAAGCGTTGATACGGCAAGATCTTGAAACTGCAAACTTACCAACTTTAGGGAGGCAGTTATACAAAACACAGAACTTGGCTAGTAAGACAGGATACGCATGCTTGTTAGGCAGTTACGAATCAATGGATTCAGAGTGGCGCGTGAACAGCTTGTGCTGGGCAGCCTGTAGCCAATCACAATATGCGTGATGCGTGCTAAGGAAAGCAAGAACAGTATAAATGTGTGCTACTTTGCAATAAAGCGGCAATCTTTGGAATATCATATTGGTGTCGTGTCGTCCACCCTCGCGTGGATCCCCACAGGTGTCTCTATTAAACACATGCATTTCCAGCTCTACAGGCAGAATTGAAAAGCTGTTTGATGTGTGTGAGATGTCCATTAAAAATTAAAACTCAAAAATTATTCATAGAAGACAGCAAAACAGGAAATACTGCCCTAGAGCTCTACAATTAAAGGAAAAGCAAGAGTCCATCAGACTGTTAGCTGGTCATTTAATGGACTGCTCTTGGTGTTACCTAATGATCTGAGGAGAGCAAGAACACCTATTCACAAACTCTTCTCTAATTTCAGGGTAAGACATTAAGTTGCCAATAAGCAACTTAATTTCTCACAAATCTCACTGATTAACAAAAGCAAGACTTGCTGAAGATCTGACCTCCTACTTGCTTATTTGATGGACAGTTCTGTGACACCTGAATAAAAGGCAGAGTCTCCATTTCTTTAGTTCTAAGAGCAGTTCTGAATGCACATGAAAGGACTCAGCCACAGCCTTTGGCAGTTTAAGTATACTCTGCATGTTAGCACCACTGGCAAGGTCTAAGAGTGGTCAGAAGGTGAGATGCCCATGGCAGTCCTTTCTACTGAGTCTAACAGAAATTCAGAAACGGCTGTGCAAAAGGGTATCTCAGTAAAGGTATGATTAATTTATATTTTTTTAAATGAACTATTCAGCATAAAAATAAAAAGGATTGCATGAAATTAATATGGAGAAAGAGTCTGCTCGTGAACTACAGCTTGTACAGCTTGGGAGATAAAGGGAAAGACCCATGGCCTCCAGGATCACTCCCTTCTCAGCCAGTCAAGATGACTTATTACACCTGCATACAGCAGAGGAGCAAAACAGAAAGTAAAATTACTTCATTGATTTTGTTCTAGTGTATGTAAATAACCTTATTGTCAGATTTGCCCTTTCCAAGAGAAAAAATAAATAAATGTATTGTTCAACTTGTCAGTGGATTTAATTTTTTTTAAAATCTGATTTTGATATTTTGCTACTTCCCCACTAAGGACTCGGCAAACAGTAGTAAGACTAGCAGAAACTATATTTACTTTGTAATCTATTATATGGATTATTTCAACTAGCTTTTAAGCTCTCTTAATAAATTTCCTAGTTTCACTCCAATACAGTGATTTAAGAAGAGATGTCCTGTTGAGAGATTTCAGGCATTTCAATTATTTGTATTTTACACTTCTACTTGTCAGAACTGTTACTAAAGACTTATTTTTTCTGAATATAGCCTAAGTAAACTTTTTATACATCATCTACGTCTCAATTATAAAACAAATACTGTTTTGATAGTAAAATAATCTATATACTACTAGTTTAAGGCAAGGAAGCACAGTCTTTAAACCTATAGATCAGTTACAAGGCAGTTAATTTTTAAGCCAAAATCAGTCAGTGTTTGTGAATGGCTGGGAATATACATGTGGGCAGGCACTTGAGGGCAGAAGCAATAACCAGCCTGTCAGTCATCCTAACAAGCTTAAACAAATATTGATTTTGTGTGTAGATGCATACAATATTATATGCACACATTTAGAAATGTTAATAAAAATGTGATCTATTGCACTTCTCTCACTAAATACAAAATGCCAAAAATAATCTAAATAATTCTAAGACAATTGTTTGCTTGGCAAATCCATCTTCAAGGATCTGGAAATAAATCACGGGTTCCTTGATGTGGCATAGCATATTTGAACTACCAGATCAAATAGAAATACCAGCTACAAATCAAATAGTTACAACTCAGTCTCATTAGAGACAAGAAAAGCAAATTAGGTAAAAATAAAGTCTTACTTAGGTCATCTTTCAAAACAAACTGAGAAGTTAAAAAAGGAGTCCATTCTCAGTACTCATGAGTTTAAGTGACAGATTCAATGAAATACACTATTCTTCTATATTCTTCACATCTACAGGTAGTCAAAGTAGAGTTTATTCTTTCCTATGAGTTTCATAATAAACTTTTTAAAGCATTCTGTGTTACCCTAACAATCAGATTATCTTTATAATCTAAATAAACAGCCTGGAAATAATTCGTGTTGGAATACTGAGGTTCTGCATATTATAAACAACTACAGCATTCAAGGACTGGGCATCACTAGTTTTCATCTTACACCTTAGGTATAGTTTAAACATTAGACAAGATCTGTATCTCATATCTTGTACCAATCTCAGTTTAATAAATGCACTACTGCTGTCTCTACAACTTTTTTGTTGTTTTAAAAACAAGGTTGATTTTGTAAATTTTTATTCCCAGAGGTGAAATCAAATTTTTCATATGGTAATACTGAATTGACTGATATTAATACTTATTATGCTTATCATTTGAAAAAGTATCTTCAAGACTGGGCTGTAAATATGATGTAAATTTTACCAAAATTAACAAAGAGATTAATTACAAACAAGGGGCCTGCCGCTGTGAAACTAAGGACTTTTTCGTACAGCATGCTGGACCTACTTTTTACTCAAATAGCATTTTCCATATTGCCTCTCTCCAGGAAACCACATAGCTAATGCAGGCAGCTGAACATCATATTTACAGCAGACAAACAAGGGCATTCTCAGAAGTGGAACCCTGTCACTCAGAAATGTACTAAATGAGTATCTGAACAATAAGGAAATTCCTAAATATACCTAAATGGTGATGAAATGAATAACCCTCACATGAGAACTAAATTCTTGAATCAAACTAGTGAGTAAACAAAAGTACAAGGAAGTAAGGGATGTTCTGAGGTCACTGAAGAGGACAAGCATGTGCTCTTCACTTACACTTCAAAATAGTGTTGTCATTTTCTTGGAATGTCTCATGCAAGGTGGCAATTTCAAGAACAGTAGTCTGAGAATTAAACCCAGGTCAGAGAAACCTGACCAGTTAATAACAACCTAGAAGCACTCTGTTCTTTATAGGGCAGCAGTTTCAGATAAATGAGATGTATAAATATTTAATGTCAGTCCTTAGTTTTGCATAAATAAATGTAGCTCTTGGCCATGTACAGAAGCCTATTTTTCCATTGCTGAGAACAGAATACTTTACTGTTGTTTAAAATAGGAGTAAGAAGAAGGTTTCTGCAATATTCTGCAGCCATAACTAGCATTAGTACATACAAAAAACTATGTACTTCAATGCTTTCCAAAATTTATTTTGCACCTAACAAAAAGGTTTGTCACCAATGTTCTAAAGAAAATAAGTTAGGCAGCAAATGATGCAGAATGATGCTGAAAAAATGGAAAGTCATCACATGAAAGTCCAAGCTCTTTTTCTTCCATTGCCTGACAAGTACAGTAACATGGAATACTATAAGAGATCTCCAGTCTCACCTCTTCCTTTCTCTCCTATACTAAATTTGTCAGTTTTTCAACAGCGCTAACTTAGAGAAATCTATGTGGCAATGAATTTCTTACTCCCATTTTCCTTTCTATTTTTATTTCTCTGCTGGAGATATGCAGCACGAAAACAGAAACCTAGAAGAGATGAGAAAAGGCACTCTAAATTCTAAAAATCCTCCATATTCTTGTAGACACAGGAAAGAAAGAAGAAAAAGATAAGTGTTTATAAATACTTTTTCATGGAAATGAAAAATATTTTCAACACATAAAAATCAAAAAATAAATTCAAAATTTTCTAAACTAAAATAAAACTTGTTCAGAATTTTGATCACCTCAATACTGTCTGTTTCTGAGATGAGAAGCAGCTCTGTTCATTCTGGCTTAATTATAATACTCTACTTTTCTGATGTGAGTATGCTTCAGGTAACGACTAGAAGTTCAACCCTCTTATACAGTAACATAGTCTGCTTGCTCCTTACAATGTCAGAGGAAGGAATTTGGGAGAAAGGCAGTCACAACAATAGAAAATCCCAATGCATGGTTTTTTTAATTATTACGAGAGCTAGAATAGTCATCTTTATGCATGTATCCCAGGATGAAGAATAACACAGAACAGTATAAAATAACATTTTGTTTTCAGAAAAACTATTGTTACAAAAGTTAAGAATCCCAACATGAAGAAACCAGAGATATACTCACATGTAAGAGAAAAATCACAAAAGCATATGTAATAGTGTTTATTATATATGGAGTTGAGGCCTAGATTTAAAGTTGGCTTTTTAAAAAAATTCTACCAAACAGAGGGATATTATGATAAGCATCCCCTCACTGAAAACAGTCATGAAAATTTCCCATTGAAAACCTGAAGCCCAGCACAACTGACAGAACAGACATACATCTAGGTGCAGAAGGCTCTCCACATCAGAGGCTACACTAATCCTTCTAGTGTTAAGAAGAAAACTTCCCATTCCCTGTGCTTTAGCCAGTGGAAGCTGTCTGGGCAATACCTCCTGTACTTCAGTAGCAGATGAAGCAATCTTTACATATGCAGTACATACACGCAAGTACACAAAGATCCAAATGCACCTTTAAGGATAAAAAGAAGTGTATAAATGCAGTATACATAAAGTAGTATGTTTCTCTTACACTAAATACAATAGAATTCAGTATAGTTCATAAATAGTGGCTCCAGGTTTAAATATTCAGAAATAAATTCATCTGCTAAAAAGTATACATAGCTTTCATTTCCTTGGTTGAACTCTAGCAGAATAGCAGGTTTCCACCACACGCTATTAAAGTAGTCAAAGCCATTGTTAAATCATAGTGGTAAGCTTGTTGTATAAAACAGAGCATGCTACAGGAATATTCAGAGCTATTTCTCCCAAAAGATATATCTTGAAAAGGGTACTGAGACAAAGTGAAAAAAACAGACTTTTTACTTTTTTTTAACTGTGACAACCTTCAGTTTCTTTGTTCCTTTGGATATTGTTACTGGTACTGTTTGTAAAAGTCGCTAAATCTCAGTTTAACTGCTGTTATTGATTCTTAAGATCTGAAATACAGGTCTAACAGCATTTTTGCTAGCTCCTTAAGTGTCTTTTATACAAAACATTAAGGACATTGATATATTTGTTTTGTCTTTTGGAGAAGTACAGATAACTCTATCATTCTATACATCACCTTCACTGATTGGTTTATTTCCAAAGATATGTGACAATTTACCTGCAGGACACTTGTTTCTAACTCATTAGGAGCAATCAGTAAACCCTGTGGTGTTCATTAAAAAGAATCTTCTGTATACAGCAGCAAAAAAAATATTTCCTTCAACAACGGCGAAGCCACTGTAAGGTCAAAGAAATAGATAGCAAATACATTGAACGTAATCTCTATTGTATCTTCTTATTCTGAGTGTATCCTGGAGGCATAAGGGTTTGATTCATGCATGTTGTTTAGATTCCTTCTGACCCTCTTGCCCAGTTTTTAATAATATTTATTTTGTGGGAGCTCATAAATTCTGAAATTTAAAAGAGAAGATTTCTGGTGAAGTAATGAGCCAAAATATGACAAAACATCAATCAAAGAAGCTTGTGACTTCTGACCCTTTCTGGGCTTGGTTTTATGACTTTCATATCTTTGAAGTTATGAAAAGGAGACAAGATATGACAGGTGCTGTGCTTGGAGAAACCACTTAGTCAATTTAATTCCAGCCACCTGTGAGTAACACCACAGAACTACTTCAGCAAATTTGAAAGTGTTCAGCTCCCTTCCTTTCTTTCACAGTACTAAACAATAGAATAGCTTGAGGGCATGTTTGGCTAACTTTCTTTCAGCCCATTGATGAAGTAACGGATCTAAGTAAAAATGCAACAACATTACATTTTAACATTTAACATTTACCTATCAAACAAAATCTGAGATTGCATTCAGAAGATCAAGAAATCTATAAATGCAATGTACAATATGGTTGTGTGAAGTTTCAAAACAGTACAATGGCTAGTTATTTCTATATGATAGGTGAACTGAAAGAAAATCCTCATATACATCATAGGTCATATCTTCAAATAGGGCATTTTGGCAAAATTGGAACTGGTTAACTCCCTGTGAGTTGTTTTAGTAAGAGAAATACAGAGAAAAAGTGAATGTTATCTTCAGCCTTTGTGTGTGTGAGGCTTGTCTACCAAGAAATTATACCTTTGAGGGCCTTTTATGAAAGTCTGGATACTTGAGTAGTCCAATAGAGTAAATTTCTCATTTCAGTTGTATGACTTCAATTTTATCAAGTAGGATATTTTGGATTTGTCTTTGAAGAGGCCATACTGGATCCTTCTGAAGTCAGTGAAGATGTTTCAGTTTTCAGCAGAAACCGAATCAGTCCCTTAGGGAAATAAGATTGTCGTATTGTTCTTTTGGGGGAGGCTGGGGCAAGGGCATTTGGAAAAGATTTGGAGAAGAGTGACTTGTGGGCAGAAACAAAATTACCCAAGTTACAAATAAGCTGTAAGAAAATAAGAAAAGGCAACTGATACAGCCTGCGTGAAGGATAAACTTCTGCTGTAGGAGTGGTACCCTGCTACAATTTCTTGTAGAAAATTATAGACTTAATTATAGAGAAATCTAAGTATATTAAAACACCATTGTCTACTTTTTTTCACATTTAAAATACCCATACTTAATGCCACAAAGATAACATTAAGTGTCTACATATTACAGAAACCAGAGTTCTGAAAGTTTGTGTTACATTAGGTGAAGGTAAAGCCAGAACGCAGAAAAAAAGGAAGAAGAAAGTAAGTGTGTGTCTTTCTGTGTCAATTTTCTCTCCTGCCTGAGGCTTCCACTTTGGTAATAACCTGGGCTCCTAACACCTTATGTTACACTGGAGGCTCAAGACTCTGAAAAGTTATGTACAATAAAAATCTGAGAAATGTGTAGAGAGTAACAGTATCTGTTAAATCTTTAGGCACAGCACTGTTAAATCTAGGCTTTCTGGTAGGAATAAGTTAATTGGAATGTTATCACTCAGAGGCAGAGATGGGAAGAGGAAACAAGTCCTAGCCTGTAAGCAGACCAACATTTGGAGCATCGGCCCACATTTTAGCTCTCTCAATGGATGATAAGTTCTCAATCTTTCACAAAGATTTGCTCAGCTTTGTTAAAAAAAAAAAGACATAGAACGGAGATACATAAGCATTATCTCAGGAATTTGAGTGCTACAAGAATAGTGTTTATATTTCTCCTTTTAAGTATTTATCACAGGGATAGTTTGCCATAAAAGTCAGTAGAACAGAAAACATTCGCAGGAGCTTCACTCGTGTCAGTAGTGGGTTTTTTGGGGGGGGGGGGGGGGGGGCGTTAGGTACTGTAGAAACTCAAAACAAAAGATAATACCTCTGCACTTACCTAGCCCACTGACAAATCTATTAACATAGTGAATTCTCTCCTTGCATCAAACATCAGAGATCTTTTACGCTTAATGGGTAGAATCTTTTCTCTCTCTGATTTTGAGCTTCCCAGAGGAAGCAGAGAGAAGATCAAAGCACAATGAGAATGAGATTGTGAGCAAGACCCAGGAGTTCTAATCCATTTATATCATCCTGTCTTTCAATATTGTGAGCAAATCCCCCTAAAATGAATGCAGCCCATAGTGGAAGTTAATTCCCAACTGTGAGATTACAAAGTTGGAACATGGGAGCTTCATGTACGGGATAACAAGAAGATGGATGTCAAGACTGCCCCTTACTGAACAACAGACCAAAGGGAAAAAAAATAAAAATATTTAAGACAGGAAACCTCACTCCTTGGTGCCACTGTAAATGTATACTCTGGGAAAAGATAATACTGCTGATAACGTCACAAAATATTTCACAAAGCATTCATTTGGCTAATAGAAGAAAAGCAATATAAAACTACAACTAGTCACTTCCCAGTATGATAAGTTATGTTTATGTAATGTGCATGGCAAATTACACAATATTTGTGTAACATTGCATTTGAGCTTTTTTCATTTCCATCTTTAACCCTGATTTTCTGTAAGGGTATTTTATATGTTTGCTTACTTATAGGCATATGCAGACAGAGTAATACACAGGTTATTTTTCGCTAGTGGTTATGCATCTTCTAACATGGATAATGGTGGGAGTTAACATAGGAAATCATAATGCAAATACATGAAAGCCCATGAAGAAAACCAGTAATTTTTCAAATGTTGATTCCTTGAGTCATGGTTATATAGTGAATAACCTTCTCTTTCACACTGTAAGCAACTTGAAAGGTCAATGTGTTTTCCTGCAGCACCTCAAATGCTCATCTCCAATGTTTTGATAGTTGCTCCGTCCACAAACATTGGTCTCCAACTTTTGTAGTTACCAGCACAACTAACAGGGTTTATAATATACTTATTTATAGACAATCATAATGCTGAAAACTACCTAAAAAAATCCAATCCATGTTTTCCTGTAGTAATTTTAGAGCTGTGAAATTCTTGTAAACTTTTCAGCAATACAGATTACTTAATAGAAAACACAGTCCTCTACCCATCCTCATAATTTATTCGTGAAGAAAAGACACAAAATATTTGCACTTAAATAAAAATTCCCCTCAAAATTGCTAGCAAAATTAAAATAGATTTACTAAAACTACATAACTCCTTTGGCTCCTAGCTCAGACTAAGCATTCAGTTTGCGTCTGATATGCCTTCATTAAGGGCGACAGAAAAATTTTTTTTACTTTGAAGGCACTTGAACGTGGCCAAAAGGACCATCTCAATCTTGGTCTTAAAAATGTGGAGACTGGAGATTGACAGAAAGGATTTATAATACAATCCTACAAGTAGCAAGAGAAATATGCACTGTACTCTTAGATGTCATGGCTCCAAGTGACTGGGATGTGATGAGTCTAATCAGAGCAATGCAAAAACTTACTACATTCAAATGCTTAATGACACTAGAATTGCTGTCAATATTGCCTTCAAGTCTATTTATTTAAAACCTCTATTTTACTGTGTTACTTGGAGAAAAACAGCACACTGAAGTTATGAACACCACAGTATGAAAATTATGCATGCAGAAGGGGCTGGAAGAGTTGAATTATATCAAGATATCTTCTGAAAACCAAGTTAAGAACTAGCATGTGATCTCAGCAAACCAGAAAAAATTTAGTAGCATATACTGAAAATTTACACTTGATTTTGCACCAACATCAACACACAGGTGTCAAAATCATGTGCTATTTATGAGGCATTTTCAAGAAATACGGGTGTTGAACCTGCATGTAGAATACAGGAGGAAAATGATAGACAGGAGGCAGTATTACAGGTTTTTGTTTTTCCACACACAAGCATACATCCAGTATGGGCTCCACAGTGCTTTCATACACAACTGTGCATGAAATGTATAGCTTAGAAGAGGTAAAATTTTGACCCCATAGATAAAATTTCAGTGGGAAGCTCTCTATCAGTGAGGCTATGATACTGAACTGGTCTAGCTAAATCACAGAATCTCACATTGCAGACTGATGTTGAAGAGAATTTCCCATATATAAATGAAAAAAAAAAAAGCATGTGGCAATTTTTCCCCAGTTGAAATGCAAAAGAAGGGGGAGATAAACAGACACAATGAGAGAATGAATACTTCAAAGGTCAAGCACCAGAACAGCAAGGAAGAATTTATAATGATTATTTTTAAGCATTCCACTGCCAACTTTTTTTCCCCTTCTCAAGGTATTTGAGGTTAGTACACAAGGATACAGAGCTTATGCTTAGGCATGTGTATTTTTTCTTCTAGGTCAAATTAAGCTAATGTAATAAAATAATGGAAAACCACTGATGGATCTTGGCTGAAGACATGGATGTCAAACTTTCTTTAGATAACAGAAACACTGCTTGACAGAGAAAGGTATTTGTTAGTAACTTTCCATCTACTACAAAGAACCTTGAGTTGTCTTGGCACAGTGACTTGCCATATGGAGTGATGTGTGACCTGTGTTAATTTTGCTCCTATCAAGATATTTTGTTCAATTTCCACAGAGATGTTGTGATGGAAATTATTGGCTACATATGGCAGCAGGAATACATGAAAATTTGCAGCCTTTTTAAGATGTTTAGAACTGATCATAATTTCACATCAAACTCTCATGAATTCTTTACCATTATTAATCTCTGATATCAGGAAAAAAAAGTAGTCTTGTGGTAACAACGATAATATTGCTTAATAACCCAGTAATGAGGCAATTAACTAAGTAGTTCTTCTAAGGGATTTTTTTTTCCTAACAGAAAATACTTTAATATTCAATTGCAACTGTTATTTTAAGTCTTAGCAGCAGTAAATTTCTTTGATGAAGACTTTCTCCCTACATTTAAGGCAACAACCATTCTTGAGACAACAACTATTCTAAAAGAAAACTTGATCAGCCCTTGTTTGTACCTCCATATGGAAAAAGTCGTTTTGCTTATTGAGTATTGCCTCTTTTGTCTTCCTTTAGACCATAATCATCTTTCATCTGAATGCAAATCCATCTGTTTATAATGAATAACATTGGTCATTCTTTACAGCCCATTAACTACTTTGCTTCCATTTCCTCCATTTTCTTAATGTCTTCACTGCAGAGCTATAATCTTCTGTTTATCCCTGTTATTCTTCTAGACATCCTCACATGATCTAAAGTGGTACAGCCACCACTCTAGTTGCAGCAGCCTTCTCATCTTCAGTGTGTATATGCCATGAGCTTTTCTACATCGTTTTGTCTTAATTATCTACTACTATTGCAGGGATTACCAAAATATGAATTGCAACAGAGATGTATGGTGTCTGAAAAGCAGAAATGACACTTTTTCTTTACAGAGAATGGTAACTGTTTATGCAACGATCGTTAATCTAGCAGCTGAATGCCATTTTTTTGAAGACATGCACTTCCCAGCACAGGACTGGAAAACGTAGTTGACACCACCAAGGAAACAGTCTTCTTTCTGAAATGGCAGCAGCCAAAGCATTTGCACTTGAAAAGCTCCCATCTACATAAATCTTACTTTGTTTAGATCATTTATCCTTTCACTAAAATAAGTGAAATTTGGTATAGTGCTTGCACAAGTGACACTAAATAGCAAAACTGTAGCATCCTCCTTTGCAGATCAAAAAACATAGGGAAATAGTTTATCAAGTTATGAACATACCAGTTGAGAGCTGGTGAATTTCAGATACTCACATATTATTTCGTGTAAACAACTATATTAGTGCCACAACAGACCAACAAATGGTAGTTTGATTCAGTACCTACCCATTTTGATGACCAGTGTTAGTTTATTTGAAATACACTGTGCACTCTCACTAGTCTCTAGGTTCCAATTAGACCAAAGACCTTGTTATCGAGAATATCCTTATGAAAAATTTTTAACAGTACTACTAAAATGAGCCTTATTTTTAAAGACTAACAGATATATAGCTACACTGAGTAAGAGGCGAAAAAAAAAGAATATAAAAGAAAGAAGGATACATTACAGCAGTTTCTAAATAAATATGAAGTATTTGGGCTACATCCTGCTCTGTTATTTGCCTCAGTGGAAGTCTAGGGTCAAAATCTGACCAAGCAGAAAATGAACTGAAGTGAGATACCTGAATATGACTAACAATTTTCTTCCAGTCAGGCTTTGTATTGGCTCTTTTTCTATTCCACTGGAGTGACTATGGGAACATGAAGGGAATTATTTGAAGATGAGTTTCATCTGATCTGAAACATCATTAGTACTGATGATGTGAAAGTTGTAGAGGACCCATTTTGATTCTAAAAAACACAGCTAAAATATGCAAGGCTGAGAGGCAGAAAACGTTGATATAAAGTTTTTACTCACATAAACTGCAATAGCAATGAAGTCAGCAGAACTGTAGGCATAATTTCCAAGCACTTTTAGACATTAATCCTGTCTGGTTTGAAGGCATGTCCCACATGACATTCATCAGTCACTGAGTGTTCACATGTGCAGCAATACAAGGAATATACCTCATTGCAGAGTAGAGAGGAAGTTGTAGAGGAAGGCAAGTAATATAGCTTGAAGATCTCCAAAATAATAACATGCATCTAGCATGTTTAAGCATCTAGCAGGAAAATTCTGATAAATCCAGACTATTAAAAAATATTCTGCTTACCTAGGCAACATGTGAGAAACAAGGCCACACATTGAAACTATTTCAAAATGGTAGCTCAAATACCATTCCCTTCCCCCATCCTCTCCCAAGAATTTTCATCTGTAGAAATACTCATAAGAACACCAGTACTTTTTTTTTCCCAGAGCAATGTAACTTTATCCAACACCCTAGGTTGCTATCAGAAGTCTACTTTAGCAATACTCCTGTGTACAGTGTTTATTACTTTTAGGAAAGAAACAGAACTAAGGCTACAGAAACTGAAACATTTTCAACACTTTGATTGTATAAACTAATAAAGATTCTCCTCCCAGACCTAGGATCCTTGAGTCAATAGTTTCTGAAAATAAATTTTTTCTCACTTTCCATATTAAAAAAACCTAACAATCAATAGAGAGGTCAAAAGTTTTTCTTCACTAAATGTTTTTAAAGCACTTTATCTTTTTTTTTTCTTTTGTTCTTCAGAAAGAAACCTAACATTATAAAGCTGTAATAATCACAACTTTGTGTGTCTTTGCAATTTCTCTTGAATTTAAAACATGGAGTCATTCACCAAGGTGACATACATGACCACATGTTAGAGATAACCACATTGTCTTTCCTTCCTAAGGTTTATTACTTGTCATTATGGCATTCCCTTTTAAATACCTCTCCGATTCAGCAAAACACTCAGATATCCTTATCCAGAATTTAAAGGGCAGTAGTGGATATATTTAAAACATACTGCCCTTCTGACTTATATTTCTGCACGTCACTGAATCATAAGGGCTGTTATACTCTATAAGTATAGACATCTGTAAGTATACACATCCTCATAGTATTATTTAACACTGCATGATCTTAGTGAGGTCCTTTATTCTGCAAACATAAAAAAAAAGGTTTGAACCAGTTAATGGTTGTATTAGCCGAAAATACGCATGTGAATTAAGTGAGCGCACACACAAGAAATAAGCCACTGGATGCATGTGGATGTTGCAGTCATTTTAATACTCAGGTCCACAGGTCCCTAAAACTAAAAGTCAGAAAGCTGAAAGTGTCTTCTCTGGAAAAAAACTGAAGATTAAGCATAACCTCAATATTGGTCTGATGGTCCTATGATACAGCTTCTAACAATGGAAGGTGGAAAGCACAGTGTTACGGGTATAAGAAGACAACACATATCAATATATTCTGAATTATCTAAAGAGTAATCCGTTGTGTCTGCAAAAACACTAGTATTGAGTTGTATAACCTGGAGTAACTAGTTCTGGTGAATGCCATTTCTTTTTGCTGAAAGAAGAATTAATGAATGCTTATAGAGAGGTTTGTGTCTGAATGTATTATGGATATCAAATCTGATAATCCCCACCAAGAAGCTAGTTTTTAAGTATGTTAACTGTTTATTTCTTAATGTCAACTAAAAGAAAATCAACAGAGTTTATAAACTATTAAATGCAACACAGTAGAGTTTTATGAGCTTTTCCTTCTTCAAAATCATGGGGCAGATTCTACATTACTTTGCACCATGCAATATTATTTGCTCAACTGCAAAACGACTGCAGTGACCACTGTTATGACTGGCACCAATTCAAGCCCTTTAAGATCTGAAGTAACAGAAATTTAGCACAGTGTGGGTTCCTGACAAACCACAATAATCTCACAGCAAAGCTCAAGCTTCTAAAACAAAAGAAAAACCTGGTATCTCCTGAGGCCAGTGCAATCTCCCAGTTTACACTATGTCGTACTGGAACAGACTTTAAGTAAGCCACAGAGAAAAGCATTAAATCTACTGCTTTAAAACACTGCATTCTCTCATTCAAAGAGATTCATTAAGTAAATCCGACATACAGCACTGAAAACTCTTTACATGTGCAAACATTTCCTTACAGATCAACAATAATAAAGAAACCTAAGCCTGATCTTTAAGCTTTTATTTTGAAACTTCAATGAGGAATTGAGATTTAATCTCATCTAAATTGAATTAAGTTGCTTAAATTAGCAATACAAATTCAGTATTCCTGAGCTCTCATGAATCTAAGTGACAGGGGAAGAAAGACCTCCAGCTCAGACACATAGAGCACTTGATCAAGACAGTAGTGAACACAGCTCACTCATATTTAAAACATACTTTCATATATTTTTAATAAAACAACTGATACAAATTCAAAACCAACTTCATAAATCAAACATTATTCGATGTATGAAGCTTCAAGGTTTCCCCTGTTATGGCTGAGAGCATGCCTGTCTCTAAGACAAGGGTTTTGCACTTGAATGCCTGAGGTTTTATGAAAGGTTTATTGGATTTCATAGTCCCTTAAGGGGAAACCCTTTAAATGTCTTTGCAATTATAAGTCTAATAACAATTTCAGCTCTTGGACAGAGCCTTGACTTGACAAAGATAAGGAACTGGAAGTTGCTCAGTCAATACAAAGCTATTAATCTCTGTCACCCTGCTGTCATTGTGGCTCAGGGAAACAATGTAGTTTCTTGACCTATGTGAAGTCATGTAGTGATTTTATTCAGGATGTCAGCATTCATCAGCACAGATTTTGTCACACCCTGACTCACTTGAAGAGCTCCCAGTTCTTTATCTTGAAAGCATTGACACCCTTCAGATATCAGTAGTTTGTTTCAGTCCCTGCTTATTATTATTATTTAGCACTTACTCATGTGTAAAAACCTCTAAGAATAAAGTTTTGACTTGGAATATAGGCAGCTCCATCACTGCCTGTTGTGTCCTCAGAGAAGGACAGTTTTAAATTGCCAAATGCTATACGTGCTTGCATATTCAAATGAAGGTTAATTTTGTTCATCTTCAGCAAAATTAGATTATTATTTTTCCTTAGTGGTGTGCTTTTTAACATCATCCTTCACTGATCTTGAAACATAGTGTGAGAAACTTGATCAAATTCTTAGCAAATTATCCAGCCAATGTTATCATTCATGAGCTAGAAATACACAGATAGCATGGATTTGTCTTAAATAAGCCAAATTTTCTTTATTGGTTAGTGTACCTATGTTATATGAGAAGCTACAATACAGATTAGTTCATTAACCTGTTCTGAAGTCTTTGGAAGCAATGAAACAACCCCTTTTTTTCTTCCAGAAGACTTCGGAGCAGGCTACAGCATCAAAGTTTAGCAGAAGTATACCAGTAATGTACTTATGTAAGTATTAAGACTTTGTTAAATATCACACATGAACAGCAAATTGATGTAAAATAAGTAATATAATCAGTTCATACAGAATAGCTGCACTGAAACTTCTAACAAATATTTGCAAAAGGAATTACTGTGTAAAGTGTGTACATGTGCTAAAACTAATTAAATTATGAATAAAATAATGTATGCATGATGATTAGATGGTTTATATTAACTCCCAAACACCAATTTATAATATTATAAAAAACAACATATATAAATACTAGCAAAACCTAGCAAATATTAGTAATCTCCTTAAAATACTTAGCAGTATTTTTGTACTACACTGAAGATAAAGTAACTTCACTGATTTCAGCAAAACTATTCTAGAATCTCTGAATAAAAAAGTATAATATTTTCAAAGTGAAAGGACATTTTGCCAAATCTGCAGTATTGATCATTTCATATCATATAATGAATATGGATGATACTGTAAAATTGCAAGAGTTTGGTTTTGGTTTTTTTTCGGTTTTTTAAATGAACAATTTGAAACCAAGGAACTACAAGAAAAAATAACTTGATCTTGAAATAAGCCACTATGTAAGCTAATATTTGGGTCAGGTAAAATGTGTCAGCAGCAATAAACCCCAACTGTTTAAAGCCTGTTTAAAAATGTTAGGATGCACCCACAAAAAGCAAGTATACGTCCATGCATTCACATTCAAAGTTTGGTGGTGTTGAGGTAAATATGGATTTCCCATTAAAGTTGAAGAAAAAATACAGCATCAGTTATATCTCTTTCTTTTTTAATCTCTTCTTCATCATTCTATTTGTCCCTTTTTAATGTTCCCATTTTCCGTCCTACTACCCTTGCATTCCTACTCCTTCTTGCCCTTGCATCTGTCTCTGCTCTCCATCTGTTTTGCGGAACAGGTTGCAGAGCAAGTTATATAATAACTTTCAAATCCTCCTGCTGAAATTGGCTGCAATCAGCCTGCTGCTTTTACACGTGCTGAGTCAACCTGAACTTCTAGACATAGTCCTTCCAGTGTACGAGACTGACAGAAGCAGTGCTGGTTCAGCAAAGTCAACATGAATAAAGGTGAGAGTAGGCAGCTGCAAAAATAAGGCCCAGATTAAACTTTTGGCTGTTTGTTCTCTTTAGGCTTTGAAGTATGAAGGTTTTTAAGTTATTTTATAATGTAGGTTCAACTGGTGGAAGAAAGTAGTTCCATTATGTCCTCTTTTTATACTGGACAATCCTAAAAATCAACATCCTTAGAAAATATTCATTAAAGTGTCTTCTGGTGACTACAAAAACTGAAGCCAGTGTAGAAACTGAATTGATGTATCATTCATCGTCTTCTAGATTTAATCCTGTCAAGGCAAGAATTTATGTTCGTTGAAGTCTATAAAGCCATTCCCAGTAACAGAGGATTAGCACCTACAGGTATAGTTGGAATTGCTATTTTTCTCCTACTTTCTTCTACATTGAATTCTATATCAAAATACCAGTATCTTTCAGCGTATTTTCTTCCTCAGCTATCACTCTCTCTCCTTTCAAGTTTTCTGTTGTCTTTATTTTCTCCTCCTCAGTTCCATTAATCACTTTTTCCAGTATTACAGCCATTACTAACAAACACCACTCCTTACCTCATGAACCTTCTTAAATATTGCGTATTTGCTTCAAATTTTCATAACTCCTTAAGCCAAAGATTATCATCTGCATGTACATACGTTCATATAAGTATGCCTGCACATGCGCAGCATCTGTCATGATAAACCCTCAGGTACTGAGGGCTGTTAATACACAAAGGTAACAACAGAGAGGCTATTACCAATTATAGAATTAATGACTGTATCATTCATTCTGTTCTCTCACACTGGTTAATTAATACTCTCTCATCAAAACAAGCCAGTATTTTTCATCTTTCTGGACCAGTGCCAGCAATACAATGTGGTTTGTTGAAATGTACTCCAAAACATGCTCTCTCTTACGCTCTGATACACTGTGCACAGTTGCCATCTTTTAACGTCTTTCAATGCAAATTAGATGGGATTGGCAGGAGAGTACAAACTGATTTTAGGCAATAACATTTTGGTACAATAGGTGATCTCACAAATCTAGCATTTTCTTTTTATTTCACTTCCCTCATTCTTGAGTTCCACTGCTTCCAATACATCATAAAATTATATTCTTGGATGTATTCAAACCTTATTCATATTTCTAACAACAAAACACTTGAGGTTTTTGTTTGTCTGCTTGTTTTGGCTTTTTTTTTCTGTTGTTGTTCATTCTGTTAATCACCTTTTATCGGTATTCCATCTCCCATAACCAAAGCAGATTTGCCCACAGTCCTCTAGGTTTGCTGAGAAAATCACAGACAATATCACACACAGTTCATCAGGAATGAGGTATGCATTTATGGCTACTTATCCTGCTACAATACACTCAATTTCATGGTAAGGACACAATTCAGTACGCCATCTAGAAGTGCCTGTTACCAACTTTGTGCCCCTTTTTCTGGGCAGCCAGATGAAGCATGAAATATTTCCTCCTGACTCCCTCGTCCTCTTTCCCATCACTATTATACAAAAAACAAGAACTAATCCCATACCATAAATGTAAATGCTTTTACCTCATTTGACCCATTCTAGACCTGTAGGATCCAAAGATTCTAAAGCAGTTCTTTCTGTGGTTTCACACCACTTGCCAGTCCCAATTGTTCTTAAAATATCACCTGAAATATTTTTCCTCATTATCTAAGAAATTTGAAATAACAATACTTCAAGTTCCATATATGGCAATTCTTGAATTATGATGTTCTTCTTCCACTGCCTTTATCTTAAACTCTTTCGGTACCTAGAATCAATGTTCCCATATTTAAACCAGTGTATAAAAACTATATGACTACCCTTGTTTAGGTGTGGCAGTTTGAAAAAGTCAATAGTGTGTGACAATTTAAGTAAAAATAGGCCTGTATGATCTACAAATGACCCAGCTCAGAAGGTATTCAAATATTCATATGATTAAAGACACAGGGGTTTTTTTTCATTTGGTACAAGGAAATTGTCTTTGTTTAAATGGATGTTTAATCTCTCATTCTCTCTGGCTAGACTGTATTTAAATATTAAGGGAAAAATGCTTTAAAGAGCATAGCGTCTGTAAAACTTCATTATCTGGTGACTCTGGCACTATAATGTTTCATTGTGTAATGTTTTCATTTACAAGTTATGTCATAAAAGTGAGATTACACTGAAAACTCTTCTCCCTAGCATTGAATACAACAGAGGCATATCCAGAGATGCTTCCCGAGCTGCAGAAGCTGTTAGTGGAGCTGCAGCATGTGGAACAATGTATCTTTCAAACTGCTTCCAGAAAAAAATTTCTCCATCTGCTTGCTACTTGGTAGTAAATAGGATCAGAATAAAATGGATTTTAAAATAACGGAGAATGTATTAAACAGCAAGATGTTCTAAGTTCAAGTATTTCCGCATTGTTTTGGCATGATTGTTACAAATCAGCATTTCTTGTAATGTTTTCTTTTACAGATGAACTCTGATGCAACACCATTTCCCATTACATTTTAAATTTGCTTTAAGAGAGTTTAAAAAGTTATTAGTGATCAGTAGTGAAGTAAAGAAGAATCAAGCCAAACATATCTCATTAAATCCATACCTCATTTTGACTGTGCCTCACTTCATTTTGAATAAGAATTCTCATGAGAATTTCTAAATCAGTATTTGTGCTAATTCTTGTCAAGATTATTCTACAAATATGTCAGTGCAACTGAGTAATGAAAGAGAAGTTGAAAGATGCAGTGCTTCATCTACAAGACAGCCCAGTAGTATAGTATCACAGCAGACTTTTTTTTGACAAAAGGGCTGAAGCACTTCCAGTGCTCAATGGATATTAGAAGCATAGGGAGGATGTAAGTTTTGCTTCATGAAATCAGAATTAAAACTGAAAATTACTGAGTCACTCATCTCAACATATATCTAGAGGAAAAAAAAAAATTCCAGAAAAAAAACCCCAACAAACCCTGGGGAAAAAAAAAAGCTTTTTCATTCTAATATAGTGCAAACTATATTTTTTTTAAAAAAAAAGTATATTTAAAACAATATTGGAAAGTCCCATATCAATAATTTCAAAACTTTATTCTTTTTTTGAAATGAGATTCTGAAATACATCTGGAATATTGTGGCCAGTTCTGGGCTCCTCAGGTCAAGAAGGACAGGGAGCTGCTGGAGAGAGTCCAGCGCAGAGCCACAAAGATGGTGAAGGGAGTGGAACATCTCCCTTATGAGGAAAGACTGAAGGAGCTGGGGCTCTTTAGCTTGGAGAAGAGGAGGCTGAGGGGTGGCCTCATTAATGTTTATAAATATGTCAAGGGGGAGTGTCAGGAGGACGGAGCCAGGCTCTTTTCAGCGGCATCCACTGACAGGACAAGGGGCAATGGGTGGAAGCTGGAACACAGGAGGTTCCATAAAAATATGAAGAAAAACTTTTTTACTGTGAGGCTGACAGAGCACTGGCACAGGCTGCCCAGGGAGGTTGTGGAGTCTCCTTCTTTGGAGACATTCAAAACCCGCCTGGACGCGTTCCTGTGCGCTCTACTGTAGGTGATCCTGCTCTGGCAGGGGGGTTGGACTAGATGATCTTTGAGGTCCCTTCCAACCTCTAACATTCTGTGATTCTGTGATTCTGTGAAATATAGATAACCTTGTTTTTATGAAGCATTTCAAATACAAAAGAACCATGTGCCCTGCAATAATTCTACTGGGTTTATGATTTTGGTACTTTTCTTTTTAAACTCAGATAGTAATTTATACTAGGTACTGCACACATGTACTTACAATATATGTACAAGTCAGCCCAAACAGAGGAAGGAAGAAGTACTTTAAGACTGACTTTTACATATGAGATAACAACTTTGTCATGTAAGTAGTTCAGAGCACACCAGAAACTAATCTCAGGTGAGCAGATTCCCACTCAAGTGCCTTTAATGTTTCTTTTTCTCTAGCTCAATAATCACAAATGCAAAATGAAATTGTATTTCTTAATATCTATCAGAATTTTGGGAAATAATATTCATACTATAAATTCTGAAAAGAATTCTGTCTCACTGAGAGCAAAAACATCTAGATATAGTAGAATTTTCTGTTTATTGTGTAGTGGAAGCTAAACAGAAAAGTTTGGGGTTGTTGTTTTTTCATTATTTCTATAGGTTAGAAAACAAAAACTTCAGTTTAAAGGTTATTATGGCTATTGTGCTAGGCAGTCTATAAACAGACATACAGCACTTAGTTCCTTTCCTCAGTGAGACTGTAATTATATTAGTGCCAGCCCCTATAAAAGACCTAAGTCTGCAGTGTTCTTGCTTTCCACAGCAAGTCATTTACACTTCTCGCAGTTTACTCCATCCAAGTCTTACAGCCAGTGGGAAATTCATTGTATTTGGATTAGGCCAATAGTAATTTCTAATCAGTATTTAATAATTTGCTGATGAAACTACATTAGATATACAAAGAGGGATTTACACAGTAGAAAAAAGGCCTTATGGGAAGCAGTAGTTTAGCAAGGTATAGTTGCAGCAGGAGTTAGCAGAATTCTACCACATATAAGTCTTCAGCTTCTAGAGTTTCACAGCTCTCGAATAGGAGTGTACTTGGATTTATTTATTCACAAGCCATTGTATCTTACACCATAGATTTGATATCATTCAGTGCTAAACCATTCCAGAGTTAAAAATTATTCTACATTAACCGTCCTTATACAGTTGCTGAAAGCATTTGTGGTTTATGTCATGTCTCATTATTCACCTTACTGCAGATCTGTGGGTGTAATAATCATAAACTGATCCTAATGTGCTACTCTATAGTATTACTGAAATCCAGTAAACTAATCTAAGTAGTCATGTTACTTGACCACTGTGGATCTGGAAGTTGTTGTTATAAACAGCAATGCATTTTTGCATTTTCACATGGAAAATTTCAACACACTTGAGTCCTGTATCATACAAACTAAAACTAAGGTATTAAAAATTAGTAAAGGTGGCAGCCATGAAAATAGAGTTCCTTCTTCCAAACAGAAGTAATCTACACATCACCTCTACATCAGGAACGTGAAATGTGTAACTAACAATCTGAACAGAAAAATAGCATGCTCTGGTTATACATGGTCAACGAAAAATCAGAACAGTTTTTGAAAATTTTAAGCAGTGATACTCTGTAAAAAGATGGATGGAAGGTCGCATTATGTTAACTCAAATAATGAGACAAGAGAGCTCAAATACTACACTCTAACTTTGGCAGTGGACTACAGAGCCTGCAATTATTTTGGCAATTTTGAAGTCCAGTGGATACCTGACATTGTTCTCTCAAAGTCTTTGTTTTTAACTCCTAGACTATACACACTTTATGAATAACTTCGGACAGGAAGTACCACGATTAATCTATTTTCTCCTCTATCTGATCTCTTCACTATTGCCTTTGACCTCTGGGTAAATTAGATTTCATTTTAAGTTGCACATCCATTACATCTTCATACGGACTCCTAGAGTGCACTTATTTTGAAATCAGATGTTTGTACAACAAAGAAATTTTACTCTTCAAAAAGAGCAAGCATCTCACATTAAATACAAACCCATGATACAAGTCTATGCTTTGAAGAATAATAAAAGGGAGAAAAGAAAACCAGCAATATTTTAAAGACTAAAACCATTCACAGGTTACTCAAAAAGTCATTCTGCCATTAATGCAGAATTCAACAAAAAGATTTATTTCAATGAAGACTGCAGGATTCACCATTAAACCTTTTTCCACCTAGAAAGGCTATCAGTATGATGTTAATCTGCATACATTTCTCTGTGTTCTTCATAAATGACAAAGGATATTTGAAATGAGCCCAGAGGTAATTGTCTAGATTTATGCAACCATGTTTACAGCAGCTCTACATCAGATCTTGTTTTAATATACATACAAAAAGTTCATAATCATAGACCTGGTTAGGTTGGAAAAGACCTTTAAGATCCTCCAGTCCAACCATTAACCTAGGAATGCCAGGTCCACCACTACACCATGTCACTAAGCACCACATCTACATGTGAAGCGCTTTGGTTTGCTTTACTAACACTGCAAACACAAAAAGCCAGGAAACAATAGTGTGAGCCACTACATACTTCGTTCCAACAAGCACACACTTAAAACCCACACACATTACTAACAATTCTGCTAAGGACTAACTACAACTCTCAACATGACCTGTTTCCAGTAGGGAAATGGGCCTGTTCTACAAGATAACTGAAGTCTTGCTGTAACGAATTTGTAGTGCATTAAGGTTTTTTCTTCCCTCCTCCAGTATATTTTTTTTTACCTGGGGTTAATTTGCAATTATTAACTGGGGTAAAGTACAGATAAGAATAGGAAGAAGATGTAAAAATTTGCAAAAGGACAACAGTGTAAATGCCTGAAAGGATGCCTTTAAATTTTAGTATAACTATCGCTGATCACAATGTCATAAGAGAATAACTGCCACAGGATGGTAATGACCTCAGAGTCCTACAATAGGCCAAAATCTAGATAGGGACCAACACCTAATAAAAAACAAACAAACAAAAAAACCCCACAACATAAACCTATATTATGGTAATTACATACCAAAAGATTTGACGATTTCAAACTGACTCTGAAGTGAACCCTTCTTTGCATTTACAAATAGCTGTAGTCATTAGCCCACTGAAGTTTGTACATTTTATATTAGTGCTGATGGACTACACTCACAAAGAGTGAGTGACTAATGTCAATACACCCAACTACTCAATATTGCTCATCTTTTCCTTAAAAAAATATAGTAAAGTGGTGCTTAAATATGCATTGAAAGTTGAACAGTGGAATAGTATTTCTTACAGGAAAAACTCATTAAATTCACACCAGCAGATAATCTGGCAATCATTACCCAGCTTACCTCCTGCAAAGTCAGTGGGACAAAATTTTACCCAGGCATGGGAAATTTTTCTAAGAAAGTGAGTGTAAATTAATAATAATATGGCACCTCCCTGCTTTAAAGTTTGTTGAAATTACTTTTATTTCTTCAAAGTTTATCTTACAATCACAAAAGTTAAATAGAAATCACTCAGAGAAATATGCAACTGTATCTTCCTTTTACTTACGGCTTGCTAAAGATTCACAGTCCTGAATTTTACAGAATAGCATAAAAGACTTGCTGACCTAGAACCTTAACTATTCAAGGTAGTAGTCTATTACCTACTTAATTTGGGGAGCAATGTGACCTTCCATGGGAATTTTGATGTGAATACTATACAGGCAGATGCCGGGGATAGTCAGAGTACCACCAATGCCAAGGAGCTCAGTTCATTGTAGCAGTGAGCCAGTGAGCTATAATTTAAAGGGTCAAAAGCCTTCTGTTATTTTCTTATGGGGCTTTTCTCTTTTGATGACTGTGCTAACAGACCCTGTTCTATTTATTCATTGAAATTTATGTTTATATTCCACCGGAGACACTCATCTATCTGCCAACCTGTGTCAGCAGAATTATAAACCTGTCAGCGACACAGTATTTTAGTAGTAACCTACATTGGCTGTAAAAAACAAATGCAAATGTTCAGACAATTACTTATATACAATAAAACTAGCACTTTCTAACATATAATGCTGTCAAATAAAATAGTGACACTACTCATCTTTAAAACAATGAATTTACATCATCTACTTTGAATCACATTCAGGTTTTGGAAGGCTTTATTTCATCTCCTACCTTAAGAAAATTGCAGGCAATTTCAGATATGTCCAGAATGTGGTTAAACATGCAAGTGCCAAAAAAACCTTCCTGAGGCATTTTGCAAGGCTGAGCTGAAATTAAATACAGTCCACTGAATTCAACCATACAAAAGTTACCTCTCCTAACCCATAGGTGTTAACACACTGGAAATTGGCTTGTCAATATGCATGTAGTTATTAGCATATTGGACTATATATGGTAAAAATGCTTGATAATAGTCAAGTAATGTATTTGCCATAAAGCGTTAATTCCACTCCTTTTCACCTTCATGGGTGAGGTTATTTACTTTATAGAATCCAACTCAGCAACAATATAATACTAAGGGAGCGGGGTGGGAAACAGGTTCCTTACACAGCCACAGTAAAGAAAGCTGTCTCAGGACCTAATGTCTTGGCTTTAACCTTGTATTTACAGCTGAAGATGTACTAAAACTTATGACCTAATGCAGCCAAAAGGTATGCAGCAGACTTATGTGGACAGTACACTAACCAACGTGTTTCACTGTTTGTTAAACCTTTACAATGCATGTTCCTCATATTATCATTAAATAAGGAATAGAACACATTGCAAGAGGTTATCTGGCATATTTTCCTACCCCAAGGTTTTATGGAAGTGCGCTTTTTGCTAGTCTATTGTGTTTGTATGTATGCAGGCACAATAAGCAATTAGTGTCCAAGTCTTTAAATTAGTTATAAAATTAATCACAGCATATTAAAACTATAAAACAGCACTTGTAATATGTGCTCATTTTATAGATAAGCTAAATTAGCATAGCCATTGCAAATTAGCTCCATTTCAGGAGCTACAAAGACAAACAGATCCCATCCTTTAGTCTCTGTATGTACAAGGATTATGAAGGATTTGATTCATAATAGCCAGACTAATTATATTTACACACTTAGGGCATTCTTTCGTACAAGTTCTAGTTTCCATTCAAGAACCATATAAAGTGTTTAAATGTATAAAGCCATATCTCTTGTCTGCTAAATATTATAAAGGAAATTAAAAAAATCATATTGGGTTTTAAAAAATAAAGATTAATGTTAAATCCATGTATTTATATTTTAATTAGTGTGCCATTGAAAATGAAGAAGTAACATCTTTTCTTCCACTTAAGATACTTCACATTCTCTTACTTAAGGGGTATTTTGTAACTGAAAAAAATCTAGACAGTTTTTTTTCAGTTGGGAGTTTCTTCTCAATTTTCTCCCCTCACACTTAAAAAGTAACAATTTCTGAATCCTTCCTATAGGAAAGAGGATGTTATTAATAAGCCACCTACATTCTGGCTTCAAGTTTTTAGTTAAAATCCTTAAAAAATCTGTGGTCCCTATTGCAATGAAACTTTAAAAAAACCAACCAAACAAACAAACAAACAAAACAACTTTCCAATAAACAGCATTTTCATCGTAAACTAGAAGCTTCAGAAATTCACAATTTTAAACTTAACCATGAATAAATCAACAAGTTTTTCCAGTAGAACTTGTACTGATGGTATCTTGGTCTTCCTAATATCAAAGCAAGAGTATCCAGAAGTAATAAAAGCAACACAGAAAATTTAAGTAGAAACCAAAGAAGGAGTTCCATAGTCTCCCAATAGATGAATGAGTAGTTATTATGTAATAATCTCCTTGAGTCTTATTTATCTTTGTAGTCATGAAAGTTTCTGTGTAGTTTCCCGCACCCCCAGGTGAGGAAGAGAATACCAGAAGAATAATGGGGGAATGAATTTCACTCACCTCAAGAAAAATCTCAGGAAAGCCCTCTATGATATTTCCCTTATTCTTGGGTTTACAGATTTATACTTGAGAGAAATAAGTTCCGTTACATCTACAGAGCTGCAGACAAATTTTCAAAAGAACTAAGCATGCTGGGGGTCAAAGTCTTTTAAAACTCCAGTCTTAGGTGTCACGGTGGGAATTGTGCTGGTGAGTGTATTTGAAAATCCGGTCCTGATATACATGCCCTAATCAGAGTCAAGATCTTTTAAAATTCTGTCTCCAGCAACAAGTGCTTGAAAATCAGGCTTTGGACTCTTCAAAGTTTAATTTTATTTAATAGATCCTTTTCAGACATTCTGAGTATCTACAGTTCATCTTTAAGTTGACATGATCACTGGATCCTCAACATGTATGAATTACTGACCTATACTCATTTATAGATACTCTGGTTATTCATTACTGGAAAATTACAGAGTCCACTTCTTATATCCCTTTCTCAGTCACATTCTTTGACAATGTAACTTCCAACTAACTTCTGTTCCTTGTGATCCCCTTAGCTGTTAAAGACTAGCCAAATTAATTCAGCATACTCACTATAATAATATTCTAAATTACATAATATGATCCAGAAAAGGTTTTGACAAGACAGAGAGCCAAGGGACTGAAAGGTGATAGTCTTTTGCCACTTCTGAGTGATGTGGCTGCCAAAACTCATGGACTTAAGGAGGTTTGACCTTGCACAGGCAGTGATCTGTCTTCATGAAACTCACTGTCACATGCACATGCCTTTCACAAAGGAAGAATTGAAACTATAAAACAAGAGAACCTTGGATATCCATAAGGAGAAAAAATGTATAAAAGTTTTCAGGGCCTCCCCAACAACTAAAATTAACTCTGAACCACCCATGTGGATATATTCTGATGCAAACAAATTTGCCACAAGCCATAGTGATTACTATCTTCCATGGCCACCACAACTGCAAATTAAAGTTTCTTTCTCTTACCAGGGCTAAAACGTACTAAGTCTTCATTAGCACAGAAAGACATTTTGTCTGCAAGGACGAAAATGTTGCAGTGCCAAACGTGGTTTGAAAGGATAAGAAAGCATTCAGCATAACAAAACATGCATTTTTAAAGAAGGTCAGTATCATTTAATGCTACTGTTCTAGGTTCAGCAAATCTGTTCATTTTTTCATCACCCTCACAGAAAATATAAATAGCCATTAGGAGCCAGAAGGGCTAAGGGAAATGCAATGTTTTAATTGCTTTGCCTTGGGAACGTTGCAGAAGTTGGTCTTGCACAACGGGTATGCTGACAGCTCAAACAGAGATTTATCTACAGAATTTGAAACTGCTTTAAAAAGAACGCACACAAGCCTGACAGAAAGTACTGACTGAAGAGTCACTGTTAGCTTATTAAACAATATAAATGAAGGAAGAATGCATTCATAGCTGCTTTGCTGTGTCCATCTGGATCCTTTTAGGCCAAAAGGAGTAGCATGCTACTGAGTGACAGAATTCAGAGGGAATTTGAAGAAATACAAGGTGAATCATTATTGCTCTGTACAGGAGATAAATGTATTTATCACCAGACTTTTATTTTCTAACATTTTGAGAGCAAACAATTAGCATCATGGTGGAATTTTAGGTATTTTTAATTTGAGGAAATGTAAACCTGATGATTTATTGTACTGCTTCAAGCAGTAATCCTAATACTGGAGTCATAGCAAGGATGTCAAAGACTTATAATATTGTATACATGGTACCTAACACAACTGTGGATCACTGCTTGGACCTTAATTAATTATATACAATTAACAAAAATCAACACTATCTGGTTTCTATTTTAACAGTTTTGATATATATATGAGGTGATTGATATTCATACCACAGTGTGTAAATCACTAAGGTATACACAGCTATATAAAAATACACATAAGGAAAAGAAAAAAAGAAATCACTTCCCACTCTTCAAGGAGCTCTGTAATCGTCAAACATGCAACAGCTAACAGATAAAATTAAAATAAATTATATTATATATAATGAAAAGAGTGGGCTACATAGTCCAGGTTAAAACAAGTATTTTAGTCACATCTCAGTTTTGCCAAGCTTCAATATTTTATGGCAACTCACATGTTATTTTAAAAGACCTTCCCACTGAAATAAGCTGTTCGCATTAAATATTCTGATTTTAGTCTGAATTCAACAAACAGCAAAGTGATATAACCCTCAAGACTCTCAGTGTGAAACCTATAAAGGTTATTGGTTTTGGATGTTTTTTAATAGGTTCATTATTTCAAACCAAGCTCATGATATTTACACATCAGAATTGTGCAATACCGCTTCTTAAAGGCTTCTTTCAGAATTAATGGGAAGATATGACCAAGCTACCAATAAAACCATGAAAAAAGCTTGCTTTAATTGCTTGCATCCTAAAAGAAATCTAAAAATCTATCAATTTAAAACAAACAAAAACCCAACACCATCACAAAACCAAACTATCATTCTCTTATTTGGCATACATTTGCTACTAGCTATCATTCCTTTGATTTTAGGAAATTATGTATCAATACTGTAAACACACAGATTTCCCATAACATTACAAATAGGCACATCAGAAAAGTTAAAGATTTTATACTTAAAGAAAACTTTTAAAGTAAGAAGTAATTACTCCTATCTAGTAAAAGAAGAACTATATAGAACTGAAGCAATAGTTAGGACATTACTAGAGGAACACTCACTTTTATGAGGTGGTAGGAGTAGGCACAGGAACCCTGAGTATCTCAAAGATGCAAGCACCTAAATACTGCACATGCAACCTGTATAAACTAACTTAATTATTTACTCGACATTAGAAACCAAACTGGGAATAGTGCTCAGATTATCCAAGTCCCCTGACTATGTCTTAATGACAGATCATTCTCCCTTTGCTAAATGCTGATGTCTGTTCCATGTCAGGTGTTTACAGGACATAGTCATTATTATGAAAACTAGAAAGTTATAAGTATCCAAAGTCCATCTCTACAAATATTTTTGTTTATACACTACCCACTCTTCACTAAGTACAACTTATTACCTTACTGTATAACAGTACTAGATATTCAGTTATACTCCAGTCAAATACACTCCGGTGCTCTGCTGCATTAAATATCTACCTGCCTACTTCTTCCACCTCTGCAAATTAGGAAGGAGACTACATGCTGGTACAACCAGTTCCTCAGAGAAAGCAGCCATGTTCCCACCACTTTCCAAAACAAGCAAGTGAAGTGTTATTATTATGATTAAAGAAAACTAATTCTAGATTAGACAGTTCTAAGCCACAGTAGCAAAATTCCATCCCTGCCTTTGAGACACCCACTATCTTTATTAATTTTCTATTTATGATCATCGACTCTTTTAGAAGATATCATATGATCTAACTGAAAGGAAGAAAAATGTTTTTGATTGCCTGTACTAGGTTTGCTTTAAAGTAACATTTGTTTTCTACCTGGTTTTAAAAGGTGGAGCTACATTAGATAGAACACAGTTGCATATGTTACATTCATAGATGCTGCTAGCTCACCACTAGTAGGCTGAGGGAACAATGCAACAAACTCAATAACTACTCATCTATGTGAGAAGTCCCAGTAGTTAAACCTGAAAATAAGGACAGTACCAAATTTTTACCACATCCTTCAAGTTTTTCATGCATGAAAGAAGCGACTTCACAGCTGGTGAAATAAGATACATTTCAGAGATCATTCGGATAGTCCTTTGGACTAGCTCATTTGTTTTTATTAATCTCCCATTTTGAAATATTTTTCAAGAGAGACTCAAGATTTGTTCTGGCAGCTTTGAATATCTGCAATGAAACTGTCAGCACATCTGTTACTCTTACATCCACCAAAGTAGAATCACAGAACAATTTAAATCACACAGTATCTTAAAAGCAAGAAAATAATGGAAATAACTGCCTTCAAGACAACTGTGATAAAAATGTCTCAATTTTAGTGGGAAAAATCCAGTTCAATAAAAAATAAGTCCTTACTTGAAAAAACTGCTGGTTCCATGCTACTTCTTATGTTTGAGAACAGAAACACAAACCGAACACATAGAAGTTTTTTTTCTCAGTATTTTATTCTCTTAATCAATGTTATTTTCCCAAGTTTTGTAATTTCACATTCCTGCATTCAAAGAAGCTGCAGTCCTATTGTCCAGACCAGTGTGCTAACTGGGCCTGATGACATAATAGTATTTCTGTCACTTTTGCTGGTATACATTATATAGAGTCTTACGCCTGCTTTACAGTAATCAAAGGAACAGAGGGAAGTTACACTGAACAGGGCTGCAGCACTTTCAGTCACACATGAGAATTCCACACTGAACCAGGGTCTGAATTTGCAGAACTGGAAACGTTTCTAGAGCAAGTTTTAAATCTTTTGAGAAGCGTTTAGTAGCAGTGTTTGCAGCTCATCAACACTTAAAACTGGTGTAAATTGTTGATGTTGCTAAATTAATTAGTCTAGTCAGCTTATTCATGATAATTTCTGGTTTGGTACAACCACCTCTCATGTCACTTTCTTGGTTGTACTACAAAGCAGATCAGGAAACATACCCAGGCTAACTAGCTTTTAGGCAGATTGCCTCTTTGCTGGTTTAGTTACAATCCAGATTAGTTTTCCAATCCATACTGGCATATTCATGCCAATATGTACTATCAGAGGGCAATAAGTAGGTGGGACTGATCAGTAAAGATATGGGGCACTGTTTTTTTTCAGCAACAGTAACATCTTGTATAGGCCTACATGATTTATAAAAGTACCATATTAGTCACGTCATTGTTCAGAAACTTTGAACTCAAAAGGGCTGCAGCCATTGCTGTGATACTGAGGAACCCAACTATAAAATTATCCAGATCTAATAATCACTTCCACTGGAATCTTGGCAGAAAGCTGCCCATGTTTTTGCAAGTAATCTCATAGAAATTTTTAGTGCACTCAAATATTGAAAAATTTTAGCCAGTTTCATCAGGAAAAAAAAAAAATCACACTGTCATAGTGGAGAACCACCTTGTAAATGGGTTATTAGCTCAGTGACTCAGGAGGAATAGTGCCATCTACTGAATTAACTATACTTTTAAAACACAGCCTAACAAAATAATGTCTCATCAAATGGTTATTGTATATGGACAAGTTGTGGTCCCATTATTTTAGAAGAAATTTGTTGTAACACAGACACTTAAAATCACTTGGTGCCTGCTGTATTTCCTTTGTTATTAATGCATTTGAAAAGCTTACTCACAAAAAAAAAGTAAGATTATTCTTTTCAAATATTTGCAAGGATACGTTCAAGAACATTACATGAGCACAGCATACTTGGAACAGCATAGAGGGGAACTGTTGGCTGCTAACTGTTACAAGAAAATAGAAGTGTGGAATATGCAAGCAATGAGAAAAGTCACAAAAAAAAAAAAATCTGTTTACTGTTTCTGCAAATATACAAGGAAATCCAAAATCCAGCAATGCCAATACATGGCATTAAAAAAAAACTTGTTGAAAGAGACATGTATGGGTTCACACCACCAGCAAAACATCTAGCCTGTAAAAGGAATATACCAAACAAGTGAAAAAATGAGTGGTATGGAAAGAAGTTTTGGTAGCATTAAAAGAACAGATTGAGGTAAGCAAAACAGGGTTTAACCACATGAATTGCTGAAGTAATCACTAAAGAAGCTAAGACCTTCTAGGGGTTCCACTGAACATTTAGCCAATTACCTGCAGAGAAAGGAGCTGGGGTTAAAGATTCACCATCATAGATACTGTGCTTCTAGATGACGGGTAGATAGGGAGAAAGCTTTGCTAGGCTATTATGGACTTTGTAAGCCAAAATAATATTGATAGTTCAAGTGATACATATGCATATAAATGAAGTATATACAAATGCTTTATCATCAGAAGTGTCAGGAGGGAATTCAAAGAATTGACTGCCATAAAAATTGCCAAGTGATTAAGGAAATGTGCACATTACTGAATCTTCCACTTGGTTAAGCAACTAATATGATCAGAGGCTATTCTATGGTTAGTCACTGAAAATAAAACAATGAAGCAAATTTTTTCTAGATTTATAAACAACTAAGTAAGGCCTAGTAATCATAAAATCAGATTCAGAAATACCATGTAGGTATTTCTTAGATTTGACAGTCCAGAATCCAAAGAAACACATTGTTCTTATAAATCATGAGCACCAGAAAAAAAAAAAAAAAAACAGCAAAAAAACCCTAAGTATCTCATGAGATTTTACTCCTGATAAAAGTTGTCTGCATATTTTCATCTTCTAGGAAAAAAATAAATCATACACTAAAGGAAATATGGGTGTTTATTAACGTTTTAGTTCTGTGAATCATCCAATGTAAGGTTGCTATCCTGTAGCTCTTATTCAGACACATTTTCCAAAAGAACTTCTGACTTTAAGAAATGAAACCCAAACATTCTGAACTGTTAACAAAAAAAAGGTACTTCCTAAGTGTTAAAAACAATGTTATTGCTAACTGTTTTGAATATTTTCTTGCAATTAGTAAAAATTCTTTTCAGAATGGATTTTTCCTTATAAATAATGCATAAATTCCTACAGGTGTGCTTTAAGTTGATTTTAAAAATGTATTTCATGAATTACAAACGTACCATATAATTGTTAGATCACTTTTTGCAGACATTTTTCTAAGTCTGCATACATTTCAATGATTTTTTTTCAGAAAGATAAAATATCCGTAAGAAATGCACATCTTTTGACAGAACGGTCTCACAGTAATCTTTGACAACACCCTGTGGATTTTCAAGCCATCTTGTCAAGCAGCAGAAGCCCTATTATATGAACTAGCTGACCAGTCACCAAGCACGAGTAGCCAGCTGAGAACACAGCTTCATCTCATACTCACTGAAGTCAACGGAAAAAAATATCTATAGGATTCTGCAACTGCAATCTATAGGAGCCCTTCCAATTACTACAGTGAGCATTGAATCAGTCCCATCAGGAGAAGCTATAGTCACTGAGTAATATATGAGCTATCCTTAGGCTGCAATGTATTTGCATAAACCTTTTGTTGAATAACTTGAAGAACAAAATAAATCAAAACTGAAATCTATTCACAGTTAAATGGCAAGCTAGAAAAGAGATTTAGTGAGCTAAATTATCCACCATGCTCTAGTGAAAGCATATTTCACAGATTCACATTCCCAAGTGAACTCATGCTTTTCCACAGCCTAGCTAAATTTAGCATGAATAAGCATCTCTGGACAAATAAGGCACCTGTTTTATTTGGCTGCTAATACATGCACTCAACACCTGTTATTTTACGGAAGAACACAGCCACACATACATGGTTATTTGATTTATTAATATTTCCACTGTATACAAAGCTCTTCTGTACTGGACACCTTGGGCACTAAATATAAAATTCAAAAGCTTTTTTTATTATTTATAGTATTAAAATATCTGTTAGTTCTGTCTATCATATTTTCAGTGAACTACTTTTTTTCCTTTAAACTCATTGTGAGATGAGATGATCAGAACTGAAAATACGAATTCATACAATGGCATTACATTATTCTTATATACATAAAGCACTACGAGGGCTGCTATGGGAACGTTAACTCCATTCGAGCCAGATCCAATACCTTTATGTATCCTTTTCTAACTATATTGTAGTCTCTGTGTTGCGATTCTGTAAATGTGAGAAATGTATTCGGTGGGCTCCTTCAGCATAGTGTTAAACTCCACTGAACTATCCTTCCCAAATGTATTTTTCTCTAACACATTATTTTGTCATCCACTTGCCTTTCATTAATACCTACTCTGTTCAAGGCACTCTGCTTCAAAGATATTATATACGACTCTTTCAAAGTTGCTGGTTTCTTTGTGCATGCAATGTAAACACTTCCATGGCACTTCTCAAAAAGAGAAAGGCATAACCAGTCTCCTGGGAAGAGTTCTTGCACAAACATCTATGTGACTGCACCAAAGTGCTCATATCTGCTTGCACGGTCACTTTGCTGCCAGGTTCCTGAGAGGACACTGTAAACATATATGGAGAACGATACCGTATGAAATAGAGTAGGGAGGCAAAGTGATGCTATCTACAGCTGTTTGGAGTCTACCACAGAACTCTGGTTTCAGAGGACCTCTCAATCCTCTGGGGAAAGACGAAGTGGGCCAGAACAAGGCCCTGGGAATTGAAGAGTCCTGAAGCAAAGGATGCTGGCAAGTGAATTAAAACCAGTACTGCTTGAAGAACAATAAAAATCACTAACAAACATTGACACTAACAAGCTGAATGACTGGCAGTTTGATCAAACACTGTTATAAGAGTGATGAGCAATTCAGTCACATTTGCCAGAATAAATATTAATTTTATGTTAAATATTTTCTATCTTATTGTAGCTTCAGTATAAGACAAACGACTAAAACATAGGCATGTAAATGTGGAAATAAATATAGAATCTCAAGAATTAAAGCTGCTAATAACAGTGTTAAATTACAATTGTGTGTCCTTGCTGAATTCAGATGCTTAAGAAAACTTACAGGTTTCCACAAGAGAAAAATTAATAAATAGAGATCATCTAAGATCAGACATTTCTACCTAATAGCAAAAATCAGCAAAATAACAAAAATAACTGAAAATCAGTAAGATAGCATTCAGGTGGTAACAACGAAGAAAATAATTTGAAGAGTAGACAGCTCAGAGAAAAGACAACCACAGAGAGAAAGTGGTAGATAATCGGAACTGAAAACCTTAAACTTTGTTTGTTTAAATTAGCTGTAGTGAAAGAGAAATAGAAAAACCACTGAACTGCAACTAACAATGGATAAGGGCCATAAAACAGAGGAGAGAAGGATCAATCTGCTAATGGTTCTGACCTCCCTACTCATGCTAACATGGTCAGGGCAAAATAAAACATTTATAGTCAGACATGGTAAACAGCAAGGGAGCAGATAATTGCACAGGCACACTTTCTCAAGTCAGTAATATTTTTTTTCTTCCTAGTTTATCTATGGCTATATAAAAGCAGAGGTAATGATCTATTTAGCTTATGCATTAATTTATGATCAAGGAAATAAAGCACAGTAAATTATAATAATCACTGTTTTGTTTTAAGTCTTGCTACAAAATTCTTAGTGGCCAATAAGCAGTCATTCATTTAAAACTCTTATTTTTCTTCCCCTTTATGAACATTTCTGCATTTCGTCCACTTCGCTTTCAGACGATAATCTCATCACAGAACAGCTAGACAATAAATAATATCAAAGTCTTCAACAGCATAAACATATTAGCAGTTTAACTCTATATACATAAATTCATTGACTTCAAAGAAGCATAAACCCAAACAAGTGTGTCTATTTCCGCAAAATACAGGAATTAATTATTAAAATACATTGAAAAACAAAATTGTCAAACTCTACTTGTACAAAAGACTTCTGAAATTCTCTAACTGCTGTACTATATCAAACATGCTTTGATCTCCTTAAAGAAACACAAATTTAACTGTCAAAAACAAGCTATTGCTCAAATCTTACACTGTTTTGATCCAAGCAGGAATGTGCCGGCACACAGCATTTTTTTTTCCTCCAGAAAGATACTTCTGAGTATAGTTCTTCATAATATAAACTACAATCATCTGTTTAGATACTTCGATTGCATTCATATCCTTTTGTATTTCAGTCTAGCTGGCAAGTGTGAATAAAATTCTGAGCATCTCCAAAACTCTTATCATGTTTATTGTGAGCTTGTATTAATTCTAAATGTACTATCAGATTCTGCTATTCATAATCTGTGCGTTCATATATTCCTTTATATCATTTAATTTATTAAATTCATATACAGAAACAACACACATGAAGGGCAAGACACAAGTTAAGCATCATGCCACTCAGTACAGACCAGAACTGAAGCAAATGGCACATGTCCTCCTCTCACAGCTCCGCTCTTTTAAAGATGAAACCTGTTATCACAGGTGATTGATGACACCTGCCAGAATACCACAAATGCTATCAGGCGGTCTAGTCCCAAGGTATCCAGGACTTGACAGGCTAAAATCAACGACATGACTTAGCCTACAACTTAATTGAAAATTAATGGTAACTGCAAAACCTCAACAAAGTATGCTTGTGGGAGGCAATACTTTAGAAGCAGGCAGTCATAATTTGTGTTAATTTAGGTAGCCATATTTTACAGATACTGAAGGAAATTTTAATCACAAATTTAGCTCCTAGACCAAAGCCAACTACATTTAACACAGAACATCTCCTGCTGAAGCTGTCAACAAAGAAAGCCCTTATGTATATACATATGCATATATTTGTCTATAGTATACATACACATATATTTATATACAATCACTCTAAGAGACTGCACAACACATACACTAAAGTAATACCATTCTCTCCATTTTCTAGTAATTACAAAATGTTAAACGAGACATATTGCCAATTATATTGCCAGTTCTCTTGAATTGATAGGCTCTGTCCTCAGCAGGTCCCCCACTTAGCTGAGCATTACACCACAGTGGAACATCTGTGTGTTTCTGGTTCTGGAAACAGGGCAGCCCTGTTCTCTGCCTTACTGCATGAGATCAGCATGCCTTCAAACACTTGAACTTGAAAACATAGGCCAATATACGCAAGAAACAATAGTGTTAATGTTGAGGAAATTCTCACCCTTAAAACGTATCATCTTATTCCAGAAACCATCCTTGACATCAGTCATTTGAATATTTTTCTAATTAGCATGATGAAGGCAAAAGCTCATGATAGGGAAGAGACCCTGAACAAGAAAAAAATTTTTTTCCCCTTAACCCCTTCAATTCAAGCTGCAGTATCACAAAGGTTGACAATTTTAAAAAAAATCTTATACAGCAAAGAAAACACAATAGGTACCGGTGCCAACCTGGCACCCACTGGGTCTTCTGCCTTGCCAAAATCTTTCATTGAGCTGCTAGCTGAAAGTGTGAGGAGCATGCTGCTGCTGCAGCTGCTGCTGTGTTTGTTGTGTCCTATACTGGTGGAGCTTCTCCAAGGATTTTTTTTTCACAGAATCATAGAATGGCCTGGGCTGGGAGGGACCTTAGAAATCATTTTAATCCAACCTCCCTGTTGTGGGCAGGGACGCCACCTCTCGACTAGGTCAGGCAACACGTGAGAACCAAACAGGAATCGAACCCGTGACCTTTGGTGTTTCAAGCACCACACTCAACCCACTGAGCTAAACAAGATTTCCTCCAGAATAGTTCTTTTTTCAGTTCAAATATAAGAAACCTCCACTTCAAGTTCCAAAAAATTATTCCTGATAAGAGAAATCTTGACAGCACTATGGTGCAGGTCTATGACAGGCTTAGGCATAACGCTAAACTACATGATTGTTTTAAACAAATTAATAATTTGCCATGCGTTCCTTTGTCACACTCCACAATCCGGAGTCATTGACAGTTGGGCCAAATTGCTGAATGTAAGATGAAAAGCAATTTTTTAAAAAATCTTTGTCATCTGCAGGCCTTCTTTCATTAGCTAACATATACTAAGTGAATGGATGTTACACGATTTTACACATCTGCTCTGCATGATCATAGGAGTACACAACAGTTCAGGTTAACAGGTAAATCTCCAAATTGCTTTTCACAATCAGCAAAACAAATAGAGTTACAATACCAGAGTTGAGAGAGTGATGGAAGAATGTGTCTTGCTGGAGGTAGAGAGGCGGAAAGGATTGGATTTCTTTCCTATTTTGGCCCAGAGAACTGATGAAAAAGTAACTGTGTCCATAGGGAATGCTAAGGATATGTTACTGTGATGGAGTACTGAGGAAGAAGCATGATGCCTCATAGATGGGGAGGACGGTATGCGAAAGGGCATTGCCAGGTGCCTGACTGTAGTCTTAGAAGGAACCTCACGTAAAGAACAATGGAATTTCCCTGCCCCCATAGTAAACTGAAAGCCAAGCTGTGACTGTGGTCACCAGCTTCATAGTAAATGCAGATTGTTCCCCCTTGCATAACTATATATATTGCCTTCAACAAACTTGTTTTGAGAGAGATGGACTGAAAACCTTGCATGGCTTGCCAAATATTTACAAAGCGTAAGCTGACAAAAGTCGGCTGTGTAACACAGATCATCCAATTGTACAATCAATGTCTGAAAATCGTTCTGTACTTATGTAATGGTTTTACTGTTCAGAATATTAACAAATATTGTCATTAGAGAACAGCTTCCAGGGATGTTTTTAAATGGCATAAATTATAATAATGGTATTATCTATGTAATGGTGAGTAATTTGGAGTGAAATATATATTATGCCCACATAGGTTCATATGCTTTCTCAGACTCCTAACTGTAGCCCACTCTGTTCAGTCTGCTAACACAGTTTTGAAATGAGGTCCCATCCACAGCTACAAAGCCATGGACCAAAAGAGGACTCCAAGCTTGGTGGTTGTGAGACTGAGCTAGGAGTGCACGTGGGATATAAGGCATGCTCCACACTTGTCATGGATCCAACAGTGACCAGGACTGGGTAACAATTGAGAGCAAAGAAAATATGTACTTGGGTACTCCCTAGAAGGTAAAAGAGAGGAATGACATCTTCAACTTGCAGAAGAAGCACAAATATCTATCAAAAAATATATAGGAACAATGGGAATCTGCCATATTGCTTATAGGGTTTGCTCTGAATGTACCATCTTTCACACTGCAGCACGGATTATTGCATGAAACCAATCTCCAGGGATTCACATTTCACAGCAGATGTCAGGCAATCCTTACTGTGATTGTAACATTTCGATTTACTATCATAGGTCTATTTGAATGCAATATCCCCTGCTTTTGGAGAAGTTGGGCCCCTTTACCTCCTACTGACTTCACTTGGACTTATAAGTGATCATCAGCCATGAATAATGGGACCAACAACTTCTTCCATGACAGGACCTAAGAAAGATTTGCATTTTTTAGTAATAGTAATTTGTTTAATGATCTGCATTCCCTCTGTGTAGGTTTCCATAAGAATCTGACATGACTGAAAAAAAATAATTTAAATATTATTATAAGTCAAATTTGGAAAAAAGCATATTCTAAGTTTTTTTTTTAGTTATAGTTATCATTTTCAGATTATAAGAAGAGGAAAAGGGCTTGTAGGAAACAGTAACTACAGTGGAAAAAAACAGTGTTTGGCTTCTGTAATGGCATCTATAGAAAATCTTAAGAACTAGCGTCATTCAGTATCTCAACAAATAGACCAAAATTACTGGATTCTTAAATAGTGCATGGTATTCATATGTTATGAATATGTTAAAATAGTTACCGTTATTATTCTTTTGAACTCATCTTGCAGTCCTTCTTTGTAAAAGAAATACAGTGAAAGCCAGTAGTGCAGTATTGTCTGATAGTACAATAACTCACGTAAAAGAAATCTAATCTAATTAGGATTAGAATCCTTTAAAGGATCCATGTCAAACTAGAGTTCCATGAAAGGACAGTAATTTTTATTAATCACTGATAGCTTGCGGGAGGATATTTCTCTGGCATCCAGCTGTTTTGCATGTATGATTTACGCATATATTATTCAGTGTAAATGGGTTACACCCCTTTTACCACACCACTCCTAACTATGCTGCAGATCAGAGATCAGCTGCATGAATGAATTCAGAAGAAGATGCCCATTTGGCTCATTTGAATTCAAAAGAAAATACCTTTTTGATCTGAGCTTATTGTAGTGAAAAACTGCTGCTTCCATAAAATTCAAAGCAAGTAAATGCTTTGTTTGAATCTTTATTTATTAGGAATAGTTAAAAAAAAAAAAAAGATGCCATTTTAGATCACAGTGAAATCATCAGTTTCAGATAGCACTAGTTACATTTTACAGTAAATTTTTTTAGAACAGGACTCTTCATAGCTTCTTACAGGCATGAAAATAGGTTTCAGTTCATGAACTATCAAAATATCCTAAACAATAAGACTTATGTTGTTTCTAGTGTTTTATGAACAAGACAGGAAGAAAAGAAAGACTATTTTTTACTAGTATGATTCCCTACTGAGTATCAATATATTGTCCTGATATCTAGGGCTCAGAGTCTGTTAAAGTTGCTGATGCTAAATTTGCAGAGGTGAGTTCAGTGAAGAGAGAACGTATGCTCCAGCGTTTCAACATATACCGCAGCTGCTGGTGCAATGTATCCCACTGTGTAGCCCTTTAGGAGAAACCAGAAATGTTTTATCTGTGCTCTAACACTAGAGCTGACACAGGGAGAGACAGTAGACTGCTTTCCCCGCCTTTGTACCTGCTTTAAAAGCAACCTTTACAGGACACGCATCTCCAAGGTGGCAGAAGTGAATATTGCAGTAATCATACATTCTTGTGATTTTGCACTCCTGCAATTGAGGTATTTCTGCTAAAGATCGCACCACAGCTTTAAATTATAGCATAAGACAGAGGCTGTAGAACCCAGCTACAAATTCTGTACAGGAATAGAGAAGAGAACAGAGCCAAGGGACTAGCAGCAGCACACTCAGGCAGCTGGGTCAAAGACCATGTCAGGAACCTAAAAATCACAGAAAGATTCTAAAAAGCCTGTCAGCAGCAAAACCACCGAGACTGTATAAGCAGAGACTGGTTTGAAAAGCAGCACATTTGAAATAATGTGAGATATGGCAGGTTAAAACGAGTTGGTGTTAAAGGCGTGTCTCTGTGATGGTTCTTATGCTACAGAACAGCCCAACAGACTTTTTATGGAAAAACCCCTCAAATATCAAGGAATGGACATCTCTTGCCTTCCTACTCTGCTCCATAGAGGAAATCAGCTTCTCAACTCATTCTTAAAGGTGTTCAAATAATATGTCTCTGAGATACTGGCTCTGAGATGGATAATGCAAGCTCTTTATTACTTATCTTAGCAATAGCATCAAAAACCTTCTTTCTCCTTAGGCAACTACTAGTTTAAAGTCTCTCTTTTCATCTTGTGGAATATGTATTGGAAATGTTGCAGGCAGGCTTCATGAAGTGAAGTAAATCAGCGAATAATTACTAGCCAACATAGCAGAAGCAGCCAGCAGCATTCCTAAAAGAGACAGACAGATGCTGCTAATACACTGTTGTAATCCTGTTGCAACAATCCAAACCCTCAACCTGTTTACTTCAGCTAAGAATAAGATGCTGCATCAATGACTTTGCAGATTAAAAGAAAAAAAAATCTCATCTGTTAAAGCAGAAATACACTAGACAAATCAAAATCAAATGCAATCATTCAATGGAAAAAATCTCTCAAGCCAACATTTGAAAAAAGTGAATGGGTGCTTGAGCATCATCTCCAATAAAATGGGAAAGTCAGAAGCAAATTAAATAATAAAGTTATTCCTTTTTATTCCAAACTGTCTTATTACTATTTAATTGTCATAACAAAATGTTTTCATTTTCCCTAAACAGAAATTTTTTTCAAAAGGCTTCACTGTCTAAAAACTGTGGATTCTCTAACTCTTCTTCATCTACCAATCATTTCTGAAGTTATGAAAGAACTCAGAAATCCTTTCCTCCATTGTAGGTCAGAGAGCTCTCACCTCTCTATCAAACACATAATGTGGATATCCCTTCTCCAAAGAGTTCATGCAGCTTATGTGATATGAGTTACATGAATTTTACTGCAACATACATAGCAGGACGGGTATATTTGTAGACTTATTATTAAATTTTATATTATTTTATAATTTAGGGAAGAAAAAATACTCATCTTCCAAATAACAAATTATAGGTTTCTGTGAGTACCTCTAAACTGAAAGTCAGTGGAAGAAAATACATCATCCAAAGGTAGAGAAGGTATTAGGACATTCTGTTCTTATTGATCTGCGAATTGCTGGTCTCTTCTAATCAGAACGTCTATCTTACCTTGTTACTTTCAAACCATTAGTGCAGTCTACAAGAAATATGTAAGTACAGGGGCTTTTAATTGCTTTGTATAAATTTAGAAGTTCACAGAAGATGTTTCACTTTGATTTGTACCTTGACCACGATGCTTTTTTCATTGTTGTGCAGTTAGCAACCCAGGAAAGGCGAGAACTATTAATAATCATTCGATCCTGTGCATGCACAGCATATTTAGCCCAGTAACAAAAGCCCAGCACAGAAATGTAATTTACAATATAGTCCTCTAAAAGGCCATGGCATGTTAAATGATTCATTATTAACAAGAAGGGTTGCAAAAAAGAACTGTTCAAAAATAGGTACAAATACATTATAACAAAGCCATACCTTCTCAGATGTCGAAATTGTCACCACCTACATATAACAGCCATTCAGAACTTCACGGTCATCACTAACGTTTGGAGTTTTCCTCTCCTGTCTCTGATAGTCATTATGATAAACATCAGTCTCTAACACTTTGAGAATCCTGATTTTATACAGTTACACAAATTAAATTCTGTTTTAATGGAATCATATAGCCTGCAGAAACTTGGTGCTCAAAGTAGCAGATCAAGAGCTCAAGGTGACAATGATGATAAGCTTACTATTCAATTGTGCACCATAAAATTGTACACAATAAAATTCCTTTAAGGATGTATTTCCTGGTTTTCAGAATTTTAGATCTAAGATATTCTGAATATTCTGCAATCCTGTACTCTTCAAAATATTCAAGCAATATATACAAAAAAAGAGGAGTGTAGTGGTTAAACTTTGTAATTTTGTGTACTAGGCCAATATGTGGATTATCACTAGAGAATTCGTGAAAATATATAAGGAGTGTAGGAACTACAATATATATTTAAAAAGAGTGTAGTAGTATAACAATATAATTGCTGGTCAGAAGTTGCTTTAGCAAGTGGTTACCTTAGGAAACCATAATTACATTTTTAGTTATCCTTTTCATGTGAGTCTATTACACATTACATACCATAAATCAAATAATTTTGTAAATGAGACATACGAGATGGAAGGAATAATAATGCACCGTTATGCAAAGTACTGGCCCCTTTACAAAGCTATTTAAGAATGTCAAAATACTATCTTTTTTCTGTTTTATCAACTATTTAATTTTTCTTTTTTGTTTGTTTATTTTTAGTCTCACCTGTGGATACTGGAAATTGAAGCCAATTGCACTGAAACCATGAGGGAAAACTGTCAGTGACTTACCAGCTACAAGACTATGTTCTAAAACCCAAGGAAGGTAAAAATCAGTATGTCACCTGAAAGTAATCTAGTTGGATTCAGACAGACTAGAAACCTAATCTAGAATGTTGATGATATGGAGCCCATTCTTCCCTTCTAGGCCTCTTACACCTTCTAGGCCTTTTAAATATGGTGCAGCACACAAGAATATTGTCTTACAAGTATACAATTTCTCCTTCTAGTAAGGTCTCTACTATACTTTTTGCCGTGCCAAGGGTTAATTTCCTGGAAGTAATGATCAATGTAGACATTAGGCAATTCTAGGTTTGTGTTTTTCCTTAGCAAAAATCTCACATTTCACAAACAGAAACATATGGTGTGTTTAAAAAAAAATTGTGTTTAGAGTAGAAAACCAGAGCAGCCAATGATCATGTTAAAAATTGAATTGCAATCCTGCACTAAAACATTCTCTAAGCTGTTTATCAACTCGATCAATGTTTAGAAATAAATCTAGGAAAAATTCTATAGATTAAAAATGATCAATACTAATTTGATTTATATGATTATTTTTTGCAGAAACAGTGATATTTCTGAAAATTTAGCCAAAAATACATAAAGTAATATAATTAAAATATCACCGTTACGAATCTGGAATCCGTAGAAATTTATTCAGCAATATTTTTAACTCTAATATATTTACTATCATAATAATTCCCCAGGTTGCCATCATTCATTATAAAAGCAAACTGAATCAGAAATATTTGTATTTGAGACATTTTCTCTGTTTGGGTCCATTTCTCTGCATTAAACTTTGAAAGCAGCTTTGGCCAGAATGTCAGACTAGCAACCACAAGCACCTATTTGAGACTCAAGATATATGGAGTTACAAAATATAAACACATGAAATTTCTGTCTAGTTGTGTTTTTTCCTCCTCCAGAGTGTAATCCTTTCTGGGAAAGTGAAATCAAGCAACAGACTCCACAGGAAATAGATCATTTTGAGCAAGCCAAGCATCATTCTGTGCAAAGGAATGACAACAAAAAATAACGTATGCATATGTATTCCTTAACCTTCTGGCTCATAAAGAGTTGCTCCACCTGCAGGTTTCCCTCCTTGTGGGATATGGGAGCTGGCCAAGGACAGAGTTTGTGAGCCTAAGCACCGTACAGTTTCTGCTGACACACACATTGCTGTTTCTAACCACAGGCAATGTTACCGGGGTGGCCGGTAACTCTACAAAATAGTTGTCCATCAAACCATACAAGCGTGTCAAACAGTAGAAGTTTGCTGACAATATACTTAGTGAACTAAAAATGTAAAAAAAAAATTGTCCGGTTTTCTCTGTTTTTCCTATCAAGACTTTAAGATAAGCTGCCCATCTGCTATGCTTCTTCGAGTTCCAGCTTTTCACAGTCCCCAGATCCTTCAGGTTACTTGGCCAATTGATCATCTAGGTAGCTCCTTAAGAAATTCTGTTTAAAGAATGGGTAGTTTTGACAGGATGTTTTTTCAGGAGAAAACTCTGTAGACTCCATAACAATTGTTTCTGAACACCCAGTTTCTTAGTTTGCCTACGAAATCAGCAGCCTGGGTTGACATATGCTCAGAAGACCCAGGAAGTAAATTAAGAGAACACATAGCAAGAATTCTTAAAAAATCTTTAAGAAAAATTGTGAATGGTTGGCTCATTGTCTTCATTAAAACAAAAATCTTACAGAATAGAAGATCAACATTTTTTTCTGAGGGAAAGGCTACCTCTGGTACTACAATTATAGCATGGCTGCTTGAAGTTAATGCTTCCACTTCTCAGACACTGGCCTCCCCCCAGAGAAGCTAGTATGTTCCAAAAGTATTTCAAGAACTTGTCCCAAACATATAACGTATTGTCCTGGTTTGAGCAAAACTGAATCAATTCTGTTCAGTGATTTTACCTTTCTGCTTAGTCTCTTCTAAGAGGCTGCACTCTCTGAAGTTAGCAGCATGTTTTTGCAGACAATGTGTGCTACTGGCAGTGATAACACCTGATGTTTACAGTTACTGTCTGGGACTGAGATGCAGAAAGGCTCTTGCTTATACTTATTCCTGTAGTGCCCAAAGCCACTGCTGGCTCCCGTGTGCCACGCTGGGGATGCCAGGAAGTAAAAGGGGTCACAAGGAAGTAAAAGGTTGCACCTCCAGGGAGTAACAGAGAGTACAGGTGACCAATAAGAGTATTCCATTCCATATATATCATATTCAGTATTAAACTGAGGGACCACAAGGGTTTAGGCCTCCTTTTGTCTCTTCTTCAATGACTGGCATCCAGGAAGGACTCTGTAAAATCTTGTGCCTTTGATCCTGATCCTGAGTTCCTGAATGCAGCTCCTGTACCCAGATCCCCACTGCAACTGAGCCTGGGACTTCCTCAGTGCCACCTGTTCTGCAGTATCAGTGGGAATTCTGTCAAGGGGGAGAGTGGGGTTCGATATTGGACTTGTATATATTTGTATATAGTCCTTTATTTTTATTATTTCAATATTAGTTTTCTTTATTGTTTTATTAAACCTGTTTTAGTTTTCGTTTTGATCTGTAAGTCTCTCTGCCTCATTGCCTTTTCCTTCCTGGTTGCAGGGGAGAGTGAGTTAAGAGACCATCTGTCAGCATTTAGTGGCCAGCCCAGCCCTAATCCTCGACACACATTTTTATCAGACAGACAATACTGAAAAATAGGGCCTTAATACAGTATTTTATGGAAAATAATGCAACCTGATGCGGTGCACCACATAACTGGATGGGACAAAATTCAAATGACATAATAAGAAGTTACGGTCAATTGTGTCAGATCGGTAAGCAATAATGACTGAGGCAGACAATATTTCTGTTTAGATTAATGGCCAGTTACAGGAGTGTCCTAGTGCTACATCCAGACCCATTAAATCCACATGTCATTAGCATTAAAGCAAATGCTCTGTGGTTTAGTCATTATTACAAGCGTATGTTTGTTTTTAGAGAAAATATCACTACTTTTGTTTTAGCTTCCACAGAGGCTCTGAGGCCAGCTATACTCCAACTGAAAAAGAAATGCTGGCTGGCCCAGCCCTAACCCATGACACTTAGTCATGCAAAATGTTTTCATGCTGCACTAAAGCAACATGTTATAATTTATATCCAACTATTTCCTTATCAAGATACTTCAGTAACAGAAACTGCGCATAACTCTATGGAAAGTAATCTTGATGAGATTGAGTGCCAACCAAATCAAATTTTAAAATTTTTAAGTTAAATTAGTGCTAAGGCTAAATTTATGGAGCTATCTAATGATGTTCTCCATTTATTCTTGAGACAGATACAGCACTGATAAAAGCTTGTGAGCCTTCTATAAAGTTCACTTTCATTTTAAATCAGGATGACCTCCCAACATGAGTCCTAAGATAGCCTAAAACGGCATCAACTTTCTTTTCAAGTGTACACACAACCTAAGATAGCATTTTTTTCCCATTTTTAATTTGGCCATATTTGAATTAGGATAAATTTGGATTAACAGTGAAGCACTATTTGAATGGAAGTAAACCTTTTTTTTTATTCTATCACATGTACTATATGTCCTTTTACTCTCCTACAGGAAACTGTAAAGTATCTTTATTTTAGATAGAAGGAACAATGAATCAAGATCCTATTTCGTTCCACAGACAACACTCCTGCTCTTCCCTTGTGGTTCCTTTAATTAAAATTAAAACTAAAAACTAACTTAGGAACAGATCCAGTACTCATGAGAATACTGGAAAGCCTCAGTGGATGCTGGATCAGCCTCTTAATTTATATACTCTTCTGTTACAGCATAGTGCTCTATTCTACATTACAGACACTGAGTTTTCCTGTTGAGATTTGTAAGATGAGTATAGAGGTAAGCATTGAACAGCAGAGAAAAAGCAGTAGTAACAGATGTGAAATAGGAGGAAAGAGAACAAAGCATTACAAAACACAAGGTAGGGTAAGCTGTCAGAAAAATAACAGAGTAGGAAGGCTGACAGGAAGAGGATCACAGGTAGAGAAAGACATTAGCTAGTATGAAAGAGTAGCTTGCTCAGCAATTTTGGATATAGAGTCACAAGTCAACCAAGAACAAATAAACACAAAAATAGAAATGGTTAAAGGAGCTTCACTGCTTGTGGGACAGAACTAGTTGTACCACCGAGGCTGGAGGGCTGCTGAACAAGAGTACTTCATCCTTTCATAGTGATAACCCAGTCCTCACCTGCTATTAGCTTGCAATATTCAAATAGAAGTGTTATGAGGCTCCCTTAACTTTCTTCAAACTACCTATTTATTACAAAAAAATATGATATTTCATTACCTGTTCAACAAATAGCAGCACTGAAGTATATCAAAATAGAAGGTACAATTTTGAGCTAGTTACTGTGGTCATTCACTTTTGTACTTCCTATTGACTGTTCATAGAAATGTGATATGATATCCAACTCTCCTCAGCACACACAACTCTTCTAGTGACTGCGGAAGCAGAATCTTATAGACAACAGGACAGGATATACATAGAGATAAAAAGACAGATCCTTTGAAACTCAATAGATAATCCTCAAAAGTAACTGAAAAGGCAACATTACACCTACTTTTGTTACGAGCCTACTAACACACTTCACACAGATCACTACACAGCTGTGAAATGGAAATAACACATCTGATTTAGACCGTATTTGAACCAGAGCACAAGCTCTTAGTACTGTCCAGTATGTTGCTGGCCTTGCTTCTTACCGTAACAGCAGGCCATGGTAAAAACTAAAATTTCTCTATAATAATTAGAATCATCTGTGTATTGGCAAGTTGAAAATACCATCAGGCATGTAACATTTTCTTTAATAGCTGAAATTAGTCAATAAATGCACTGTGCATATGTAAACAAGAGTTAAAGGAAAACATCATTGTAACTAGCATTATTACTATAATCTCTACAGTATTAAAAATGATGTAGAAATGCTTTGTGTATTTCAAATCCATAGGGCCCTGTGGCAAAATCATTCTGGTTTTCAAAAAAGAAATGTTTTAAAATTGATACTCTCTCTTTGAAACAAATTCAATCTTCTAAAGCATTAATTAAGGCCTACTGTCATTCACTTTTGCTCAAGTGAGACTGAAAACATTTACCAACTGCTCAAATTCTACACACCACTGCCGTTGCAGGTATGCTGTGAAGTTATCATATCTTTACACTACTGGTGTATTCCTTTTCTTCTGCTATTGTAGAAACTAATGAAGGACAAAAAGGAAGAATTATAACATAGACAAGAAGAGAAAAAGTACATTCATACACTCAAATTGCTTTTTTTGATTTTTTAGTATACTCATTAGACTTAGGATGCATAGTCAGACTAGCAGGACCAGCAGACCTTTTTTAATTGCACATTCTATTTGCCCCTATTCCATGCATTCAACCTGCAGAGAAGAAAGACATTTAAAGATTACCAAGGCAAGTTTGTAATGAAGCGGATACCTCTTTGTCTGTCCTTGCGCCAACAGCAGCAGAAGGGATACTAATTAGAGGGTGAATTATTAGCTTCCCATGGTGCACTGCAGGGGCATTAAAAATGAGTGTAGTTTGTTGCTTTCCTTTTAGGTGGTTAGTACTGGTTTAATATATTCTTGTTTCTAGGTGAGCAGCAGGGGACAGTTTTTATGATTATAATTGTTGCATAATTACTGGCCTAAGGTTGCCTATTGTTAAATAAAAATGCTGAGATACTAATGTTTTATTGAACAGTACAAGTAGATAAAATTATAATATATCTTTCTGAACAATGTAAGCTTGTTATCTGGCAGCTTGGTGACAATTCTAAGTTGTCTTGTGGATAAAGAGTCTGATTTTTTGCAAAGACAAAAAATAAAATGTGATTTTTTAAAAGATTTGAAATACATTTAACTTTTAAAAAAAGAGAAGTTTTAATTTAATTTATTCCAAAGAGAGGACCAAAGTCTGCATACGTAACCTAACCTTCTGTCAGATTTTACCTCACGAGGAACAGGAACTGACCTAAGAATTAAGACTTGTAGATCTCCCTTCTCTACAATCACAAATACATTTTAAATTTTCTGCCTGTATTTTGCCTTTGCACCAATCCAAAACTGTTTAAGGATGTAAGAAATAAAAGACAAAAATAATGAAAATAAAAATAAAGAAGATTAAAAAATATTCAACATAAAGCTATACCAGAAATTTATAATATCTTCCTTGGCTCCATCTTAGGTAGCTGAAGAGCTGTCTGAATTTGTAGCAAATGGATTTTCATACTTCATCTCAATTTCCTGTTGCAGTTCCTGTATGTCAGTAGGTAACAGGCTAGTTTGATGTCCCATGGTTTATGCAGGTGGAGCTCTATCTGCCAAGCCACCTGCTCTGCATCAAAAGTCCTTTCACAGAAGTATTCTGAAAGCAAAGGATCAGCTCTGTCACTTTGGCCTGTGTTACATTTACACAGACTTCTTTCTGAATTCTGCAAATTCTAAATTTAAAAAAACTATCTTAAGTAAACAAGACACTATTATAATGTCATCTGAGTCTTTCTAGAAACAAGGAGCAAGAGGACATAGAAGATGTAATATTTTTTGAAAAATAAATTATTTTCATCAAATTTTGCCAAAAGCCAGTGAGAAATTTGCTGAGCATTGCAGTAAAGCCGATACACTTCCAGTAAAGATTACTCTTGTGACTTGCTTAATGGGAGACCCTCTTCATTTTTCTTACTTTTTCCAAAGTAAAATAACTAAGAAATAGTTAAAACTGAAGAATAATTAGAGGGCAGAAACTAATTAGCTGTCTTAAAGAAGTCCTTAAGTGGTCTTTCAATGCTCTTTTTCTTGTTGAGCCTGTTCTTTCTAGTGACTTTTTCTTCACACAATATAGGCCTTACTCATACACTTCTAAACTGAAGAATATGGTCAGACCGTCGAAGATCTTGAGAAACCATCTTGTTGCCTTGTCATTCCTTCTCTCCAGTTTCAACAGCTCATTTGAGATACATTACAGTTATAAGGCACATTTTGGAAAACACACAAATGATCTAAAGCTTTTACCTAAATCATGACAGAAGTAGGTCCTTGTAGCTAAGCTCCTCTTGTGTTTCCAAACACACAAGACATTTCAAGGGAAGAAAAGAAATTTCACTGTCTGGAGGGTCTCCTTCAAACTTTCTACCAGAAAGAAAGCTACATCAACAGTGTCCACACTGATGCCTACTATTTCAGTGTCATTATATTTTAGAGATAAATAAATGAAGATAAAAATAGTATTGCTTGAAATTTGTTAAAAATAGGGTTAACATTACAGTGCTTGGGTCTTTAAATATTGTTATACAGTAAAAGAAAAGACAACTACCTTGTCCGTTCACAACTGGTGGAATACTGCACCCAATAACCACCTTTCCCTACTCACCAGTATCCTTATTTAACTTCTTCCACCTTGACCTAGAAAATACATCAGTCATTTGCTATTTTTGTAATGTAATGCTGATCTATGCAAGCCTGTGCTGGCAGCTCTGTACAGTACTTGCACTGCAACATTCTGCTGGCTGCCAATCTCAGAAAACCCCTTGGTGTTGTTCAACAATAACAGATCACTGACCTTTCCATCCTCTCCAATGAATGCGCTATTTAAAAGCTAAGGCCACTGTAGAGATAACACAAACTAAAAAGCTCATGGCAGGTTTCATCAGCGGAGTATTACACTATTGTGATTAGAAGTATATGCCCATTTATATTGCACAAGCATCTCAAAGCAGAAAAAAGAAATGGCTGTGCACATTGGTAAACTTCATCTAAAACAAAAACTCAGTAGCAATCCTAGCTTTGCATTTATGGTCTGGAAACTTCAGTAACAGAAATCCTCCTTGCTCCCCACAAAACCCTTGGTGTGATTCATTGTTGCTTCTTTATATATCTTAAAAGATTTTTTAGTAAGTGCAGGAGGAAATCTGCACAGTTTCTTTCATTTTAGGAATTTTGATTATTCAACATTCATACTAATAAATTATTTAATTTATTTCTTCCTACTTGCAACAATCTCATTTATTTCTTCTCGCTTCAAATTTATTTTTTTCTTCTTTTTTTGTGTCAATAACCCCTTGGCAAAATGTAAAAGTCTTCAGTGCTTATGTTTATGTAGGTCTGTGGAACTTTCCCTAAACAAAAAAACAATAGGAAAAAATGCCTTGACTTAACTCCATAAACTCAGTATCCAAGCATTAAAATCCACTAATCACTTAAGAGAATGTGCTAATTTCAATCACCTCTTCAGACTTCATTCCAATAAATAGATTTTAAGCACATGTCTAAACTGAGTCAGAGATACACTTCTGAACTGCAGTTATTTAATTTCAATCTTTCTGCTTCAGAAATGTAAAGATTATGTTAAAGCTGTACGAGCAATTCATGTTCAGAAACTGATTATGCAAGACCTAGATTATGAGTGGGATTATATGGTTTCACAAAGAGACAAAGGAATTGAGCATCCTCTCTCAAACACCTCTGGAAAGGACTTGGCATCTTTGATTTATTTGCACAAACTGGCAACTCACTTTCTCTCTACAACTGAGATACAGCTCATGATGAGTCTTGCTGCTGGCCATACAAGAACTCATAAGAAGCAGCAGTCTGGATGATCGGGTTGTGAGGTGGATTGTGAACTGGTTGAAGGAAAGAAATCAGAGTTGTGGTCGATGGGACAGAGTCTAGTTGGAGGCCTGTACCTAGTGGAGTCCCTCAGGGGTCAGTACTGGGACCAGTACGGTGCAATATATTCATCACTGACCTGGATGAGGGAATAGAGCGCACCGCCAGCAAGTTTGCTGATGACGCTAAACTGGGAGGAGTGGCTGACACACCAGCAGGCTGTGCTGCCATTCAGCGAGACCTGAACAGGCTGGAGACTTGGGCGGGGAGAAATTTTATGAAATACAACAAGTGCAAGTGTAGAGTCTTGCACCTGTGAAAGAACAACCCCGAGTACCAGTATAGGTTGGGGACTGACCTGTTGGAGAGCAACACAAGAGAAAGGGACCCGAGGGTTCTGATGGACAGCAGGATGGCCATGAGCCAGCAATGTGCCCTCATGGCCAAGAAGGCCAATGGCATCCTGAGGAGCATTAGAAGCGGTGTGGCTAGTAGGTCGAGAGAGGTTCTCCTCCCCCTCTACCCTGATGAAGCCACACCTGGAATATTGTGTCCAGTTCTGGGCCCCTCCGTGCAAGGAGAGGGAACTGCTGGAAAGAGTCCAGCACAGAGCCACAAAAATTATTAAGGGAGTGGAACATCTCCCCTATGAGGAAAGGCTGAAGGAGCTGGGTCTCTTCAGCTTGGAGAAGTGGAGGCTGAGGGGTGACCTCATTAATGTTTATAAAATATGTAAAGGGAGAGTGTGAGGAGGATGGAGCCAGGCTCTTTTCCGTGATGTCCAGTGATAGGACAAGGGCAATGAGTGCAAGCTGGAGCATAGGAGGTTCCACAAAAACACTAGGAAAAGCTTTTTCACTGTGAGGGTGACAGAGCACTGGCACAGGCTGCCCAGAGAGGCTCGAGAGTCTCCTTCTCTAGAGACATTCAAAACCCGTCTGGATGCATTCCTGTGTGACTTACTCTAGGTGATCCTGTTTTGGCAGGTGTGTTGGACTAGATGATCTTTCAAGGTCCCTTCCAACCCTGAACATTCTGTGATTCCATGTGATTCTGTGAAGCAGTCAAAGATTTTGCAATCTCCACCCCAAAACCAAAGATGCTAGAAGAAACTGTGACTCTGTCATAACTTGTGTCAAAGGTCAGTCTGCAGCAGCCAATCAGAACAATTCACAATCTATAATCCACATTTCAGAAGTATTTAGGGTTTTTAATTAATGGTCCCAGGTAGACACACAAATGGTATTGGTTTTCATTGTGAGATAAATGTCAAATCTGTGGGTATTTTTCCTGTTTTCACCACTAGTTAGTTACAAATCTAGCCTGAAGACACCCGTGCTGTAGCTGAGTTCATCCACATAGACTCAGCTGAGGGACATGAACCAACTTGCCAAAGTGAATATTGAATAACTTGGGGTTTATCCATTTAAGCAAAATCCATATAAAATTTGAATTTCTTTTTGCTCATATCATAATTTCTGTTTAAATTAATCAAAATAATGTTAAGAGCCAATACAGTGCTTTGTCCAGAAAGACTGCAGTGATTCTCCCAACTGAAATGCTTTTATTCTCTGAAATTCACAAACATTTATTTTAATGGTAAATCAATCAGCATCAGAAAGAGCCATTCCAGTACCTTGCCACTGATACAGTTAAGAAGTATTTGCATGCATATGTTGCTTTTTATAAAAATAATAACAACTGTGTTTGTGATTATGAATTCTATGAAAGGAAACACCAATCTTTGTCTCAGCAAGACCAAATAGGATTGAGCGGCACCTTAAAGGTCTCATTGTGTAAGCCTCACTGGATTTGCTTTCATCATATTATTTAAAAGAGAAGGGATTGCCCAAAGCAAGGGTAACCAAGACCTAAAGAGTGACTGCTTAAGCAAAATGACAGATGAATAGAGCCACTGTAAAAAAGAAAACATAGCGCTAAGTCCATTTAAAATAGCAGATACAATACCTTCAACTGCTTTCTTTTTACAATGCTATGATTACTAGAGAGATTTCTTAGCTGGAATATGAGTGTCCACTAACCTAAAGTTTGAAATAATGAGGAATCAAAATTCGTATCAGGAGAATGGATTCATCTCCCTCAGATGGATTTATCTTGTTCTCAACCTCTGTGAAAAATAGGATGCACTGCATACCAGATATGCTCTTTCCCAAACATGCATATGGTAGAATTATTTCCAAGAAAAAATAGACAAACTACATAATGATATATAGGGGCTTCAAGTCATAGCAACGATATTTTTAAAAAGTGGAATGTAAGATAAGTTGGGCTAAGTTCCAAGGAGATAAATAGAATTACCACAGTGTAAAAGGTGGTTGTTTTGCACCAGGGGAAGCAGGGAGGATGGAGAGAGGTGACAGAGAGAGATGGTGCAGGATTGTTTATCTTAGTAAGAAAGAACGAACAATAAATGGCTTAATAAAATAGTTGTTCTAATATGATAGATTAGATAGAAGAATATAAATCTTACAGGATGGGAAACTCATGTTTGTATAGTATCAGACAGACTCTGGAAGGATTTTCCCATGGCACGCAGCACAGAACCCATCAGTGAAGAGAAGGTACTCTGTTTGAGCCATACAAGCTATTACATGATTTTCTTATAAGAAAAGAATTCTATTCATAATTTTCTCTGTCAAACAAAAAAAAAAGTTCACATAAAAACTTCCCACTGCTCTTTTAGGTAAAGGTGAGCCACACAGGTAGTGTAATTGCCAGTACCAAGTGGGAGTTGCCCACAGGCTCCACTGTTAAAATGGGCTGGCTGAGGTTATCTTGTGACCAAGGACCTTTGCCATCCATCATGGGTCTGAAGGCTAAGCTGTTCCTACAGCCCAGCTGTTAGTGGTGCCAAATATGCCTAATACAATGCAGAGAACCTAATGATAAATCATCAGAGACAAAGACAATATGTAATAACAGATATCACCATAGACAAAAGGATTTTAAAGGGAAAAAATGAATACACCACTACCAAACAAATAAGACAACAAATGGTCTGTTGGGTTTTTTAATTTTTCCTTGTAATTTAGACTTACTGAAACCTCTAAAACAGTGAATAGAAACATTCTCCAAAGTAGCCACCTGCCCCCATTTTCATATAGAATTATTCATGTCAGAATATAACCATGTCATTTCACAACTACACAAAACACAGCTATGAGGCTTGTCATTTACACTATAGGAGTGTATGTTGCTGCAGTAGTATTGGGAAAGTGGATGAAAAGTAACCCAGAAAGTACTCTTTGGAAGCTTTGTTCAGCCTCTTGCATAGGTGTTGAAACTGAACACTGTCTAGCAGCTACCATTTAAAGATGATACTTAAATGTATTTAACTGTCAAGGACAGAAAGGAAGCTTTGGAGGGTTCCCTTCAAAACCCTTGTAATGAAAATGGACTTCTTAAAATCATTTGGGATGTTTTTATAAGACTATTGGCCTTCTTTCTTTACTGTTTTCCTCAGCAACTCATGGATCACTAATGATGGCATTTTCACCAAGCAGCAGTGACATGCTAAATTAGTCTACATCCTTTTGGCAATTTAACAATGACCATTAACTATTAAACTCTAAAACCAAACAATATCTTTGATTTAAAAAGGAGCTTTTCAAAGGAAGATAATTAGAAGAAGAACCAAGAATCTTAAATGCTGATTTTTTTAAATAAAATGGATGCAAAATTGAACATGTAACATACAAGAGATGAAGAAGCCAAAAAGGCATATAACTTAGTAATGTATAAAATGCAAACTGTTCATTTCTATTTATCACTACGACAGGGAAATGTCAAGGAGTTTTAATGCTTAATGAGCCCATCAAGCTTAGAATGCACATTTTAGCTAATTGGCTACAATATTTTTGTCTTCAAAGTCCATCCTCTGTGGCCTCTTCCACTTCTTCTCCCTCTCCAAAATGGCAGTACAAAAACTCTGAGCATCTTTCCTAGACTAAATTACACCTTTTACAGTGGATGGGGTAGTTTGTGGGTTATTGTTGAAGAAGAGAGTTCAGACAATATTTCAGAAAGGATTTTTTTTGCTTTTGGCACAGCTGACATTTGTTTTGATAGATAACAACGTAGTTAATATAAGTAATGGCGGAAAAATAATCAGTCCAGCTTCACGAGGATGTTGCTTCACCATTTATACAATCTCATGTCAAACAAAAAAAAAAGCCTTGCTAAGCTATCCGTTTCAGAGACGTAGTATTGATATCAGATTTATAGTACAGAAAAAAAATACTGGCATTAAACTAACCAATATTCTTAGAGATCTTTAATCTCAGTGTAAAGTCTACTCTTGGGAGCATGCGGGAAGATTAAGCATTTCTGACTAAGCAAGAAGTTATTTTAGTCACCTAGAACTGGAACCTCATATTAAGATTACCTACTTAATTTAACATCTCTCTTTGGAAACAAAATATATCCTAAATAAAATACAAGCAGGCCTGCCCTAATGGGTGTGAGACCGTTCAAGTTGTGGACACTATATAGGCTTGGCTGTGTTTTTTTCTATTCAGTTCTGGAATAATTACTTTTAGAAAACAAATGGTTTGCATACAGTTCATTCATCTGACTTAATAGTTCTTTTAGAAATGCACTTAAGTGTGTGCATAAACCCCATTAAAGGGGTTATGCTTAAACACTTTCTTGTATATTCATATATTTAAGCTATATGTATGTGATTTTCTGATTCAATAAATGTAAATTGGACTTGTAACTTGAGTTTCTTTAAAACAAATGTAATTAATTAAATAGCTATTATTCAAAAACAAAGTCAGAGAAAAATCTGATAATCTAAAAATTCTGAGATAATCTGTTGGGTGTTTTGAATCAATTTTCTTACCTTAAACTACATTGCTTTAAAAAATAAAAAAGCAAAACATTAAGAAAACCCCTGTCCTTGTATAAGCCATGCATTGGATTCCCTGCAGAGATAAAGTGCTTGCACTAAACAAGAATCTTTTTTTGGTTCCACCCGTTTTCTTTAAATTATCTTCCTGACAGTAGACGTGCCAGATGGTAATGCTTATTTTGACTTAAAATTATCCATTCAGCACAAGCTTAAATTAAGACAGTAGGGAACATTTCATCTCCTCCCTTTAAATAATGCTGCCCCTTTAAACCCCAGTAAATATGTTTTATTGGTATTAGACCTCAAAGATTAAAAACATCCCAACAGAAAAAACATGCTGAGTGATTGATACACATTACCATTGTTAAGAGGCAGCTGACACCAGCTGGCCTCATACTCCATCCAACTCACCCATTAAACCTGCATCACTGCGCTGAATGAGTTTATATAGCAGGGTCTATGGCAAAACCTTGGAATGCTGTCAAGCCACACAATCGTAACTATTCAATATAGTGTGCATAACTGTATCAGCAGGGAGACAAAAGATTATTATTATTATCACTGAACAATTAAAAGGTACAGAGCTTTACTGAGTAACATTAGCACTTCAATGTTATATAGTAATAGTGTCTTTCACTTCATCTTGGTTGGGAAATGTTGATTCTTTCATCTCCGCAGTTGCTAAGTTTTATTAGGTTGCAGAACAACAAGTGTTAAAAACAAATAAATAAATAAAGTTGAAGTCAAAAAGAGGCAGGAGGGGAACAAAACTGCAAAATATATGCAGTTGATTAGGTGGCTGCAATCACCACTTTTGTGTTACGTATCGATTCTCACATTTTTTTTATTTATTTGATTGATGACAATGGTGTTTCATGTCAGCTCAAGCCACAATAATAGTTTACAACCATGTTTGTGAGAGTTGAACTAAATGAGAACAATTGGATCAGAAGGCCCTCAGTCACATTTCTTTGATTTAGTGAAGCAGGAGCCTATCTTTATTGTGCTGTTGCTAAAACCATCAGTAATTAAAGCTGAGTGCTTAAATCTTTGAAGTTCATCAGACAACATGTCCAGCATGCTTGTGTATTGCCAGAGATGTGCTAAGCCTTGAAGTCAACCAACCCATCAAAAGAAATCCTCTCAAGATTTGAAGAACTACAGGAAGTATTTGCTAGTTATTATAATTTTAGAAGCAAAATATGCCCATTTTCTTTAAAATACTATTTCATAAATAGCTCCCACATAGTTTAAGAAATGCAGAAACAATACTGGTTCCCCTGATAATCTGTGAAAATAGAGATGTATTACATTCAGAAAGTAACACCAATTAAAAGAATAATGATGTTCATTCAGTAACACTTTTTGAGGAATTTACTGAAGTTTGAGAAAAACCTTAAGAACATACTTAATGTATGTGCTCAAAAGATTCATTGAACTAGGGTTCCAAATACCGCTTTTAAGACAAGCCAGCACATTTCAAATTTTGTCTTCAATAGCTTCATTCAGAAAGAGGTGGTGAGCTGTGGTATTATTCTATTTCTAGTTCTAACAACGTTTTCCCTTAGAAAGCCATGGGAGAACTGTATAAAAAAATATCAAGTCCTTGAGTTCTCCCTCGATCTGAACCAATCTTCAGGACCTAGGTTCTCTTTAACATTGACTTGAATGATAAAAAAATTATCCTAAGTTTGACAAACATGCTGCTTTTGAAAGTCTCTGAACTCACCAGTACCTGTCACTATGAGGCATTTTGTGATTTAATGATTTTATATAAATAGATTTGACAATTTATTTAAATAACAAACGATGATATACAAGTGAAAAAATACCTTTTGTCAGGCAAGAAAACTCCACGTTTGGAGAGGAAAAAAAAACAACCTAGGAACTCATACTAAACTTGTTCTGTAGAGAAGCTCCTATTAACAACTTACTTCCAAGAGGTAAGACTAAATTTCAAGTCTAATTTTTTTCCTTACTGCAACAAGAACAGCTTGTAGCACAAAACTTAAAGCTCAGATTAAAAAGCAAGGTTTCTTTTGCTTCTTGCACATTTCCTGTGCCACAAAGAACTTTCAGTTCACTGCGTTTTGGTCAGCATTAGTAGTTTTCAAAAAACACTAACCAGAAAAACTAGTCTGTTCAGCTCTAAGTCATTTACGTCATATGTCTCAGTGGTAAAGGATACTCCTTTTCCTTGGTGGTCACGATTTACATACAAATCAGATCTGAGACTTACTGTAAGAATAACTAGGATCACATTAACAAGGACATGAATAGCAATTACCTCCAACTATTTGGTCATTCTTTTTAAAAATATCTAGCATCCCGTTGAATCTCAGAATTAGCGTTTCTTACTAAATTTTAACATAGGGCTACTTTTTATTGATGAGTTTTTCTTACTTCTTGTGAAGTATATTTATAATTATTTTTTGAAAAAGTGTCGGTTTCACAATTTTGTATATATTTGCAAAACACCTTTTTTCAATACATGTCAGTAATATTACGGCTGAATAACAAGTAATGTAAACACTTGGTTTTCATGTGTTTACAAGTGTTAAAATTATTTATGTTATTATATTTTCATCAGCTATTGTATTGTCTTATATTAGCTATTACAAATCACATAAAACTATGAGAGTATAGACCAGACAAACAAAAACATTAATTGAAAAATATTTTTTACAAAAATAAATACTGAACTTTCTCAGATTACTATAATATTTTCTTTTCTTCAAGGATTTCCAAAAATCAGTATACTCACAAAAAGTTTGTCAAAATAGCTTTTTTCTATCAGAAAAATGTGCCTTGAGAATTTTATATAAAAAAACAAGTATTGCAAGTGATGAAGAAAAGGGCTAGAAGAAAAACGTTATTTTGATAAAGTCACTGTTTAAAATATTTAAATGGATGAAGTCAACTATCCTAAGTAGCTGAAATATAATTAACTATGTATCTAACAGCTTGAAACAATAAAACCACCTTTATTGACCATGTTTCTTAGTCACTGTTTTTTTACCATACCCAGGTAAAAAAGACAATTTAATACCAGCTGCCATGTGCAGGAGTTAGAATGAGATAGTCAGATAATGAGAACATTGAGTTGAAGTTAATATTCAGTAATTCATATGACGAAACAAAAAGGAGACAGTTTTTTTGCCAGCAGTAGATTGTTTTGATGAGTAACATACTACGGAATTTTAATTTTCAGGACACTGCACACATGTCTTTAAGTACAAGGACTCTCCAGCAGAGCAGAAGTGATTTTTTTTTACCCTAATGACCAAAATTCTTCTCAATATAAATGACCCTCAACATATTCATTCTGAGATATATCAAGGTCAATTCAGTAATGTGAAGCATCTTTCTTAGTACAAACTAAAAACATTCAAGGTTTTTTGATCACTTTCAGGGTAGCTGTGATGTTAATTCCTATCCCATTCTCTTTACACAATAAATACAAGAAATACGTATTTCCACATACGTGTTGTCAGGCTTATTTCTGTAAAACAGCAAAAGGCAAAATTTGACCACCTGTCAGAGACTAAATCTAAATATTAGCTAGGGATGACCATGGAAGATGCAATGGAAAGCTGATATTCTCACATCAAGCATTTAGCTGGTGAATCTGAAGGGTTGACTGTTGGCTATGCAGAATATCTAGACACCTTGGTAAGTACGCTATAGATTTTCAGATACTTCTAAAAATAGAAGTTACTGATCTGAGCACCACTTGATGCAGATCCAAATTTTGTGCCTTGCTTCCTGTTACAGAATACTACGTATGACTTAGAAGTCACTGTGGACATAGAGTAATTATGTAGTAAAGTGGAGTCCCTGTGCTGTTGCTGCCCTGAATTGGCATGTAAATACACAAAGAGACAAAGTAAGATAGCCTTGAGCAGTAGTCACTAAAGCCAGTAAACCTTGCCTTTCAGCTGTTGTGTTTATATTGCCCTGGGTTCTGGCACATGCTTAGCTGGTATAAATTCAGGCCTCTGCTCTGTGATGTATTTGTCTGCAGATGCCCTTAGCATGCTTGCATTTCTCTTCTCTATCTGTAGAATAGTTTTATTGTGATAAAGACTCATTCACATTATGAGTGTTGTCTTGATAGATAGATAACAGTGCAGGTATTCCAGAGATCTATAAAAATCATTCTTCATAATTTCAGAGCAATAGCTCATATTGATATAATGCAGCAACTCTGTGGTCTTTTGATTGTGTAATACAATAAAAATAAAAAGAGAAACCCACTGTTAAAAGACAGATCGATCTTAGTATGATAGATAGAGAAATCTCATAGAAATGGGATGGGGAATTCAATTATGGGGTTAACCCAATCAACTATTAAGATGTCATGACTCACTGAATTGCCGTGGAATACCATGAGTTCATACTGTTATGATTGTTATCACTTTTTCACATTTAGTTTTTATCTTAGTGTTTACCATCCAGGCCCCCAAATAAGAGAGAAGTCATAACAAACACATACTCATAATACGTGTTATCTTTTTAAAGATATTCATCTGAATCTAAACTCCATATAGCCATCAGAAGCTACTGAATAAAAACCCTAAAGTAGTGGTCTTGGAAAGCTCGTAAAGGAAAGGTTGTGAATGACATGTGAAAGTGACCCTAGATTTAATCAATGTTAGTCTGACTATTACTGAGCTCTAACAATTGAGCCGCAGTAATGTTTGCCTGAAACATTCAAGCTAAGTCCCTCAATTAACTGAAATAACTTATATTTTGCCCAACTGGATATAAGTAAAAATAGCTTTAAGGAAGAAAGAACACAGAGAATCCTCATAAACAGTCATCCCTGTGAGGAACTAAGATGAACTCTGTCTACTTTATTGTTACAAACAAAATGAAACACCAAATAGGAAAGAAACTCTATGTAGCATGTGGTGTTGATTGGTGGAACAGGCTGGAAAATGTTTCTGCTTATTCTGCCTCTTAAAATAATGCAGAGGGAGATGGAAATGTCACCTATTTGATTCTTTAATGTAAATTACCTCTTCTTCTTGTCAAAATGGTATAAAAACCTCAGTAGGAAGAACAGACTATTCTTTTAAAAAGTAAACAAGCAAACAAACAAGACAAGCTTTTGAAAACAAAGAGCTACAAAAGGATAGGCTTTCATTATTTCGGAGATCCTTGCATTCCTGAAGATATATTTATTAATTAATCATTAGGAAACTTAAGCTCAAATAAATCATGTATTTTCCAATGAGAATATTCTCTAAAGAGTACTGCAAATGATTATTAAATTATATTTCTTCAAACTGCATTAGGAATCTATTCCACAGCTAACTGAAATGTATGATATTAAAGTCCCCGTAATCTTGCAAAACCAAAGAAATTTCTGAGTAGAGACTAGCAGTATGCCACCATGTATTAACAGTACTAAAATGTGTTAACTAAACTGCTATACATATAGTAAACAGCAGGAGTTTTGGAATGCCATGCAGCTTTCAAATTATTAGCACTAATTAGCCAAATCAAAAAAAGATCAGGAAACACATTAGAAGTGAAGAGAAGTCTACCTGTATTGCTGTGTCAAAATTACATTTCCAAACAACCAATTAGTAGAGACGACCTTTTAGCCCAATAAGCCATATGTAAAGTGGGATGGCTTCATTATAGTGGCTTTCTAATTAAAATGTAAAGGCTGCTGATCATTGCATAATTAAACAACATGTCATGTGGTTTCATCTGGCAATTGCAAGCAGCTAGGCCTAAAATCATTAACGACCAAGACGTTGTCTAAATGAGTCCAGAGACTGTAGAAATACATTGTGTCAGAATGAAGAGCATCCTATGGTCATTATGGAGATAATATCCTCCAAAGGGACTGTTATGTACAAAATGTTGAAGTTCTTCCTCTCAAAACGACTTTGACTTTTTTATATCCAGTTTTCTTACTAATTAGCCTAAAAGAAAAAGGTTAGCAGGGCTAATTAACTTCCAGCTACTGTAATCTAAATATGAAGCTGCAGAACCAAAGATTTTCCCTGTGGATATTCTTAAAGTTTTTCACAAGTTAAAGCTCTTCTATTGAGAAATTATTTGTTAGGTAACCTTATGCCTTGACTGAGAATCTCTTACATGGCTTCCCACCTTACAGAATGCCTGAGGAGCAAAACTATCTGCAGCAATAGTTCTCTGTGTTCCCTATATCACAGACCACCCATTCAGCCTTCTCCAATGATGCACAGAAGCACTAAGAAACAGTGAATTTGTAGTACTGTGCCATTACCGAAAAACTTTTGGGGTGGGAATTATTTTGTGAAATAATGCTGGTCACAAGAAGAGCATATATTGTGAAAATACACACACCTCCCCATCTATACTTTTGGAGTTTAAAAGTATAGGGACAAGAGTAACATTAGTTCAGGTTCCTCTGAAAAGCAGAGTAGACAGGATTTTTTATAACCAAACAGAAACAGCATCTGTTCTACATCCCAGCCAACACACTACAGTTCATCTTCTGCACTTCTTGTATCTCCCACGTGTATCCTTCACACATACCTTTACTGCAACAGAGAATTCAGATGCTTTCTTTTGATCACTTTGATGCTAGAACTCATTCAAGGGCTTTGCCATGTGAAAGTAAGCAACACTGGTTCTAACCGAACTTGAAAGAAAACCACTTGGCAGAAAAACTAAGAATTTCTTAGTGTTTGCTAGACTTAGAGATAACAAAGAACTAATTAAGAAGAATTAATATAGGGGAGAAAGAATAAAAAAAATATAGTAACAATAAATATCTGAAAATAGCAAGTGCATAATGATCTGGAACTAAGGGTGAACATTTGATAAATGAAGCACACATCGCATTTCTCAGCTTACAATACCTATTTCAAATCATTAGCCTCTCATCAAGGCTTGGTGAACAGAAAATTAATCAGTTCAAGATCTCCACTTTAATTTCACTTTTGTTTCTTTCTGTTACGTATACAATATGTACATTTTTCTTGTTCCAAAACATCAGAGACTAGCCACAAAGTAAACCATCAAGATGAACACTAAAAAATGAGAGACAACTCTGAAAAAATATTATCTCTTCTCAAAGTTTATAGTGGAAAACCACTTTAAGTGTTATTTCCAGCATTTTTACTACTGACTCACTCTCTCTGTAGAAATTCTGTGGACTTACATAGAAGTAAAACTGATCCTTCTTACTGACTACCAGGATTGTACTTCATACAAGCAATTTGACTCAAAAAAAATGCAAAAAAAGCTTTATTTCCTTTCTAGTAAAACAATGTGCTTCCTCTCTGAGGTTTCTGTGTTTCTTGCAGTTTAAATTTTGTGTTGGTTTTATAGCACACTGCTATAATTGTTTTGATTATTCCTCTTCATTTCCAAACTAATCATTTCAATCAACTTCATTCATTCAATTCATTTCAATCAATTTCAATCAATTTCAATCACTTCAATCAACTTGATACCAAGAAATCACGCTCAGTACTTCTTCTGTTGTCTCTAACATAAACCAAGTTTTACTCCACATAGATACAGAACTGTCCTCTTTGAGCTTGCTGTAGAAATTCATCTGCCTCTCAGGGGTAGTACAACCATAAAGGTTCTGCATTTATATCTCCCCTATCTCTATCTTTTCAGCCAGATTCCTAATAGCAGTCTGTATTTGTTGACTTTTCAGAAGGATTAGGAAAGTGTACCAACATGATGGCTCCAGGCAGTATAACTTTATGGGAATTTATATTAGCAGGATAGAGTTGTGAGGGATCAGAAGAAAACCTCTGAATTTTTAGAGTATAACCAAATCACTATCCTTTGCAGTGAAAGTTCAGACTCCCATAAGAAACTACCTGTTTCAGGAACTAAACCTTCACAAAGGCAGAGAAATCTTCACGAAATTGTTCCATTATTAGGAAACTGTCAGCACTGGCAACATTGCAAAATGCAAATAATAAATTACAGTGCATAATGTCTCTATAAAGCTAAAAAGTCTTAAAGGATATTGAATATAAAAAAGAGCCAGAAGGTAAACTTTCAAGAAATTTAGCAGGAGCAATTCAAGCTTGTTCTGAAGATGTTATATATGCTGCAGGGCCAACAGCATTCTTTTCTATCGACAGTCATTTTTCTAGATGGCTAGAGTCATTGATCCAAAATGTGTTCTCAGTTAAACCTGGACAAACTCAATGCTGTCCAAGCACAAGATACAGTGACCAATAAAGATTCCCTTTATGCCTGTATTCCGGACAATATATTTATGGTAAATACCCTAAGTACTCCTTTGCGTCTTTCCAACATCCTCAGACATTATTACAGAAAACAAATCTTACTGTATGCAGTACATAAGAAAACAATGCACTGTTAGATGGTTAAGTCAATGGGCACTTCACATCATTGCAATATATTCTTAATAAAATTTCTGAAATCAGTCAGAGTGCACAGTTACCAAGTCTTGTGATTTTGTAAATGATATAGGTTGATTCTGTGGAACTTGTTTAAGGAATATCAAAAATGAAAAATTAAGAAAATCTTTCTGCAGTGTACCTAGGAGGCAACTTAGAGAGTCAAAAGTTTGTAAACAAATGGTAGAAGATTTTATCGTAAAATATCTGAAACAAAAGGAATGAGTGGGGATACTTCCCCATCCTTATGTGTAATCTTTGCTACCTCAAGCATATCTTGAAAGCAAGCTGAAAATATAACAGATATGCATTTAATTGCAACTCATGAAAATAGGAAACATTAGATACTAATGTTCACACAAAAGTTCCAGACACCACTAGGGAGAGAGGACAGAAAAAATACTGAAATTTACTATGTACCATATACCCTTTACCTTCAAAAAATACTATTCATCACAGTATTTTCTGACCATTCCTACCAATGTAATCTCCTATTATTTCCTTTTGGTATTCAGGTTATTCATAAGAGTGTTGTATTGACACTGTCAGATTTCAGTTCACTTTGGCAACAGTATTTACTAAAAAATGAATTGCACCATTTCAGGAAATCAAATAAAGCAGAATTTGGTTCTGTATCATACCTCTTTATGGACAAAAGGTCCCAAAGCACTTTATAACACAGTGTCTTACTGAAAGTACAGAGAATTCAGGAAAAAGTGGCAGCCAGAATGCTCTCAGCAAAAGTACAGATATATTCACAGGCAACAGAAATTCTGTTATTGAAAAGACTTGTTGCCCAGGAACCCAGGATTTATTTCTCTTCTTTTTCACAAGGAAGACCTGAGACAAATTTTCCTTTAACAAGGTAAGGATCCTCTTAGATTCTTCACATTGGATGTGTTAGCTGGTTTCAGTTAGAAGTCACATCAATTCATCTCACAGAATATTGCAAATTGAAGGCTGAACAAAATTGTGCCAAAAATAGTACTAAAATAAGGCATTCTGAAGTAAAAGCATAATCTACGCTATTTCGCTGATACCATTATATCTTATGGAGTCTGAAAAAAAAACATATAACCCTGCTAATATGACTACAGATGATAAAATTCCCAGTACAGACTCAATTTAATTTACATCAGTCAGTAAAATGGGAGATGTATGCCAACCAATATATTTGTATATATCTAGGTCCCTTCCAGCCTAGGGCATTCTATGATTCTATGATGTATATATACATACATTACTAGCATATGCTACGTCAGAGTTACCTTACAGGAAACACTGGAACGTAGCTATTAGAACTAAAATAACAGAATTTAGACTCACAGCCACATTAGAATCCTTCATTTAAACCCTTGCACAGCTCTTGAGGAGACAAATATAGCCACAAATTTTTAGAAGGGAGAATGTTTTAGATCATGTATTTATCTTCCCTGCAAATATCAGGAACCACAATGTTAGAGCCCCAGAGATGCATACTCAGCTGTCACTTTCCATGGAATTAGGATCATGTGCTTGTTTAATCCAGTCCATAGAAATGATTATTTCCAAAGCCAGCTTCACCCCTCCTGCTCATATTCTGTATGTCTTCTACCCCCAGTCCACCCACAGATCACAGATTGTTGATTTTATTTCATCTGAACCAACTCTTCTTTACTGTCTGATCTTGCAACACGTTGGGTTTTTTTGACATCAGAGGCATTTTGATTGCCACAGCCAACTAGGTTCTTGAACATAGAGGTGTTACTTTTGTAGGACGGGATGGATATCCTGGAGAATAACCGTGGTTTAACATTGTTACCTCTATCTAAAATATCCAACTCTAGCATGCAATGACATCAAGATCATTTAGTGCAGTGCATCCACTAAGTACAAACATAGTCTCATAGGAACCTTCTGTTATGCCAGTACTGCTCAAATCATTATTTGGGTTTTTTTGCTAGTATCCATGTATCTTCACTTCAGTGCTGCATCCAAACTTAATTACTTGGCTTCCCCCAGGGCTGCAAACTGAGGCAACTTCAAAACGAGGGTGGCTTATATTAAATATATTTTAATTACTATCTTCTGCACCCATAACAGTAAAGGTAGTTCTGTTAATCAAAAGGAATGAATTTTCCTTCACTTAGATCACTATTAAGTCAATTTTGGACTTTCACAGAGAAAAATATGTGTTAATATTTTTTTAATAAAATACATAACTGCTTTCTTAAAAGTTAAGAGCATCCATGGAAACTAGGAATCACAGGTCTGTAAACACAAGTTGCATCCAGATTTTCAACTACCTCCTGGCTGGTTGCATCATCATTATAAAATAAGAGCTATTAATTCATTCTGATCTGCAGAAATTCAAGTTCCTGTGCAGAGATCTATAGTTAAAAGTTGAAAATGGGCACTACGCTTATTCTTTCAGGCTTTATTTTCAAACTTATTTTCACATTTATTTAAATTCTTCAGTGTACCTAAAGACAAACTATGACTTATTTGGTTCCAAGCGAAGAACCAGAACAATATCTCATACTTTTGCTGAATGAAATCTGTCAAGCTTGAGTTCAAATTTATCTCAGCTATCTCAACAAGTAAAATATTTCCTAAATAGCAATTTCATATCTTTTTTTGCACCTAACAAATGAAACAGGCCTCCAAAATGCCATGAAGGTAGAAAAGAACAAGTACAAGAATTTGTGAAGTCCAAAACACTTTAAACAGTGCTGTCTGCTACAAAGCATGACACCACCAGAAAATACTGAGAGAATGATTCAACTCAAGACTCTTCAAATATGCTGGAGTAGAAAAGACAAAAGCAGATTTTGCTCTGCTCAATTTAATGCTCAATGTAAAACTAATAATAGTTTAACTAAACTTGCAAACTCTTTTTTTTTTTTACAAATGGAAAAGTATTGTTTGAAGGAAAATACTTGCTTAAGTGTTTGAGGGTTTTTTAAACAAATATCTGCCTTCGTTTCACCTCCTGATTCTGGTAGCACCATTAGCATATGCATAGGGATATGTTTCTGTCCCTATTGTAATAGCATATGCTAGACATAGGCCTGATCCTGAGGGAACTACAGGTCACATAGCACTGTCACTCAGAAATTTCTACTCCTAAGTAATGGGGTTTTTAAAAATTGAGGATAGAAAACTAACTAATCCAAGGTTAAAAATGTCAACGAAAAGGGAAAGAAGGCAAAGGAAGAACCAGTGGGGAAGATTATTTAAAAATTAAAAGTAGTCTCCCCAGAGATGGTGGAAGTGGAAAGGACAGCATCATTTCATTTCTTAAATAATACATTTAAAAATAATCCTCATGCAGGCATATATTGAGAACATTCCAGCACTCCACTAGCTAAAAAAGGTACTGGGCAGCTAATGGGTAAGATGTTCAGGAAGAATAAAACAATTCTGATAATGATCACAGACAGAACTTAAGTCACCTGGCCATTTTTTTCACATGCTTTAGCCAACTCTGAATTTAGCTTTTTTTCCAACACTCTATGTCAACTAACTGAGGAGTTTGAGGTTTGTGTATTAACTATCTAAATAATTTTGTTATTTCAGGGTTAACTCTTTTCCTTAGTTTCTTGGGTGATTTTTACTTTTCAGTTTTTAAAATAAGATCTTGGCATTAAAATAAACACATTAAAGGAGTAGGGACAGAGAGAAACTTCTCATGGTCTTGTTATGGAATTTTCCAATCATATAACTCTGTATCTCTTGGTATTCTAGATCTACAGTAGAAAAAAACAATCAAGCCCAAAATATCCTACACCTTCTTACAATCACTAATATGACACTTAGAATATGATTCAAGGTCCACTGAAATCAATGGCAGTCTTCCTAAAGTTGTAACATTTGCCTTGATGCTCTTCAGTTATTCATCCGGTACAAACAAACCAAAGAACAAAAGACAAACTTTGCAATCTTTATTCAGGAAGGTGCTCCTTGTACACTTGCGCTATTTCCAAGCCACCTACCACCCTGTTCACCAAATATTTAATTTGAAGGATTTGAAGGATACAGCTGCTTCCGTCAGTTTTGAGCAAGCTGACTCTTCCAAAAAGTCTTGCACAGGCACATGGAGATTGGCAACTCTTCAAACAGCACTGAGACAAGATTAAACTTTGACATTTCAAATATCATTATTAAAAATGTGTACTAAATTAATAGACTAATTGGATTACAGTTTGACTGATTACATTTAAACTAGAATCCTGATTATGCAGTTACCATATATATCAGAAGGTTACCTAAAGTAAATCCAAACTGCAGTGCTCCTGTTCTCCTAATAATATGGTTAGAGGTCTTTGCACAACACTTAGTAATAAAGAACTTTCTCTTACGGAAAATAGTTGCTGAACGATGACATCTGCTGATACTTCAGCCTGTTATACATCTTATTAGAAACCCCCTATTTTCTCCCACATTCATATCCCCGTAGTGTCCTGCAGAGTAACTTAAGTGCATCTAAGAAAGGGTAAAATCTTCAGGTTAATAATTCATTCTGAATAGTCTACATTTTCACGCAATGTGTATCCAGGTGATACTACGCTTAATTAATTCAAAATGTCAGCATTTTTCCTAAAAAAAAAAAAAAAAAGCATTTCTGCCTTTGTTTTAAAGCATGAACCCTGAAATAATTTATTCATAGTATCACAATAAACTGTCAGCTAGCTTGACAACTAAAAATGAAGTGTACTGTATTCCCTAGAAATTTCCAGAAATATTTTTTGTGATACATAAAGAATAGAGAGAAAAGACAACATGTTGAAACCCACAGCCAGACTCCACATGCACAGAAACTTCATTCAGATGCCACTGCATTAGCATCTGTAGAGCCCTTAAGTCATAACAACCTATCAGAAAAAAAATCACCTGAAGTGATCTCAGCATACCTAGAAACGTTCAACTGTCGTTTTGAAACAGTATTTCAAGTATTTAAACTCAGAAAAAAAATCTTGACAGGAAATACAAGGAAAAAAAAGCATGTTAGTGGAAGAGAAACCGCCTTAATTGGGTAGTTAGGAGTATTTGATAGGATTATAAAAAGGCAAAACTGTCAGAAGGCAATTCTCCTGGCCACTGGCCAAAGCAGTGCAGATTTCAGAGAACAGAATAAACCATCACAAGTAGTACACCCTCTCCCACACAAGATGATTTCAAAACAATTCTCAGCATTTCACTTATATTTGCATGAGAGGTAATTTTCACTCACTTTATAGATTCCAACACTGGATGTCTTCATTTAAGTCTTTGCCTATAGAAGGGAATATGCTCCATGAAAAGCCACCAATAGCCAGCAGCACCGATACATATTTCTAGTGTGGACAAGCAAACATTCTAATTACACCACAAGAATTTAGTCTTGTTTGAATCATTCTGCTCTTGTAAAGTATCTCTATCAGAAACTGCATCAGTTCAGGCACACCAATGACTCAGCTACAGTTCGAGCAAGTGTCCACCACCAAAAAGCTTTGGAATGATTAGAGGTAACAGGTCAGCAGCAGCTCCCTGCTGTGAGACTTTTATTCACCTTCAGCTATCAAAGTGCTTCTCTTCTCCATATGAGCCACAACTTGCTTTTTCTCCAAACTTTAACCCACAATTTTTAAAGGCTAACCATTCTTATGACCTAAAAAAAGCCTACTATAAGTAAGAAGAAGCTCACCAGGAAGAGAAGATAGAATAAAGATCTCAATACCTGATCAGCACTGTTGAGACTGGTTTCATTTTTAAAAAGAAAAAAACATGCATTACTTGATATAAACCCTGCAAAGCTGTCAGCATTACAATCTGCCCAGTGGAAAGAGGACATTTCCACCTAGTAAAACAAAGAGTCTCATGGAAGATCTTCATGTCTGTTGCCTCTGACAAGTATGGAAGCTATTTTTTTTCCCTGTAGTTGGCAAACTTATTTCTACATATTTTGTGATTACACCTTCTATATCAAAAGGTCACTAAGGAACACATCAAAAAATGAGGTTGTGTATTCACATATCAGGGCTAAAGCTACATTTCACTTGACCTTAGTTTTTATATGGCTACCAATAGTTGGTTAATTTGTTGGTTTGTATTTATATACTTAAATTTTATTTATATTATGTATGTATGTATCATACACATGTCTTATCCACAGCAGACATCATGTGTCAAGCAGACAGTTTGCTTACTGTTCTCTCAACTTTTTTCATTTTATCAAAGAAAAAACATTTGAATTAAGAAAGAGGCTTCAGAATTTTTTTTATAGTATCTGCCATTTGTTACTTCAACACATTCTGAGAAAGGACATGAGGGATGAAAGTGCAGCAGTGCACATGTAGGACTAACATCTTCAGATCATTACTCCTCTTTCCATTCCTTTCCCTCCCACTACTCATAAGAATTTCTCAATCAATGTGGGAAAGATACATTGAGAGCAAAAGAAGTAGCAACCACGCTAGCAGCGTTTCTGTTGGGTCCACACAGACAACTTCTTTCAAGCAGATGAAATCCATGGAATTCCGTATTTCTGTTGGTCTTCGTAGTTAAGACAGTGGGTCTTTAGCAGAAGGAGGCACCCAAGACATTTCAGAAGAAATAGCATCTCTGTTGTGAAGAGTCCCAGGATTTTGCCCTATATCGTTTTAACATAACTGCCCATTAAATATTAATAACTGTAAATATGACAGACAAAAAAGCCTCTTGACTTATCCTGAGGATGACTGCAAAATAGGAACCATAGCATTTTGCAGTATACATCTCTCATCTGTACCACTTCTAGAGGTAGACTAACGTTTTTAAGAGAACCTAGTAAGTATGCTTGCATTTTCTGTCCCTTACTGGAGATTTTCAATTTCCAGATTGGGATTTCCAAACACAACAGTTCTGATAACATTATCAGATATCCAGAATTCTGAGGAAAATAGCTGCCACACAAAACCAGTCACCTCTTCATTGTATGTTCATGAGTCAACATGCTCAGGGCATGCAGAAACATTTCTGTCTTTTCAAATTTCGAACTTTCATAGGTATTCTAACAACCGATCAATATGCAAAGTAACATTTTATTATCATTAGTTGAGGAATTTTCCTTTGGTTCAAGTGAAAGTTACTATACCTTGACACTCCAACACTGTGAGAAGCATTACCATTCTTAGGATTTGGTATGTATTGTAAACACTGAATCTGATATGGCATGTAGAGCCATAGTAATAGCTTAATACAACACATTTTCTCGGGTCACCAAAAATCAGCACACCCCTCATTTTTCACACAGCTCTTCTGTTCTCAAATAGAGCAGCCAAGTCTATTAAAAAATAATCTTTTTTAATGTCACATGTGTGACATTTTAAAAAATAGTACTTTCTTTCTTCTTTCTTTTTTTTCCGTAAGTATCACTAGAATAATTTCTTCCTCTTTAGCTCATATTTAAGAACATTATACTTAACATAGCTGTAGTGTATGAAACTATTATAAAATGATGGTATCTTCATTTCTTACTATTACATCTTCATTATCTAAAATCATTCAAACTTAAGGGAAATTACAAAGTATATCTATGCAATGCAAATTCTTCTAAGATTGTAAGGAATTTAATTACTCTAACAATCCATCATTGTCTATTGTATGTCACGAGAGACAGCTGGTACTGTTGGATTCATAACATCCTACCCATGTCTTACCAATAACCAGCAAGCAAGGGCTAGGTTAATCCACTAACTGCTTTTAGTTGCCAGCAAGCTCAACTAAAAGACAACTTTTAGTAAATGAACTAGGGAAGATTCAAATACCAGCACATATATCAGACACTAGCAACCTCTTTAGCTGTTAAACAGTTACTCTGAAATTAGGAGGAGGACTAAAACTATCATCAAGTAGACCTTAGTGTTAAAAAGACAAAACATTGTGATCATGATCCTCCCAAACCATTAAATCCAGGCTGAAAAATATAATTTAGAATCTTACCAAGCATTAGTACTCTTCCAAAATAGCATTACACAGCTTTTATTTCTATTCAAGTTTTTCTGTCTTTTAATTTGCACATACTTCATAAATAGCGACAAATATTTTAAGTGATCGCTCTTATGATAAAAACAGGTCCCCATATCAAAATATAATAACACCAGAGTTGAGGAAAGAGAGATTCAATGTTCTAGTCTTACTGGGGGTGATGAGCCTGAATCATTCTACCTGAAAAATCCTGCTTCAAAACCAAAATGTACTTTATGAAATCAGGATATACATCACATTCTACACCCCACTCAAGCATATTTGATGAATCAGCACTTCCTCACTATGGAGAAAACCGTGAAACACTCATAGTCCACACAGTTACAAAGTATATCCTTTTTCTTGCTGGAAGAGCATGGAGATTAAAAAACACGTTATAAAGCTCTTCAATTACCAACCAAAAAGCAACATAAACAGTCAATGCAAATTAAAAAACAGTGCTGTAGTATAAAAAAGTTAAAACTGTTTCACTTATAACTTTTAAAAAAATGAGGTTTTATAAATGACACAAACATATACATTATAAATGAGTGGCAATCGCTACAAAACCAATTTATTTACATGCTGCTCATTGTTTAGTCACGTTTAAATTATCTTGGAAATTTAATTTTTAAATGCTTTCCTGATCACCATTACTTAACAAGTAAATATTACAAATATGAATACCTTGCTTGTTTTGTTACAACATTTCATAAAGCTCCTGCACACTTCGACATTCCAGGATTTATATTTACTTTTTGAAATCTATGTGAAGGACCAAACATTCCATGAATTACAAAAATTGACTAACACATCAAACAAAAATGTTTGTATTATTTAGAAGACATAATCAGAGGATAAAGAACTAAGTTCAGACAACAAATAAAGTAGATTTATGTTTTGTGTGTAAAGAATACTGATATCAACTGCTCATTTGTCTCATCTTAAGCAAAACTGAGGGTAATGGCACTTATAAAAGAGTCTAGAAATGATAAATTACATCTCATTGTGTGAAGTCAGAGGTTAAACTTATTACTGCTCACCATAGGCCAACCTTAACCCCAGGATTAATGCTATAAACAAAAAAGAAAATTCAGTTTGCACACATAGTGCACTGGGATAATGTCTCTGAAGAATTACAAAAGTGAAATGATGCCCCCTACTGCTGCCAGAAAAAGTTTCTGTATAAATAGTGTGCTTCGGTTCAAAGGAAAATTATCATGTAAAACCAATGAACGTGTATTTTCAAACTAACCAGTGCTCATTAGCATGACATATGCCAAGGACAATTTATTTCTTCTCTGGCTTTTAATTAAAATATATGAAGGGCCCTGCCTTGTAGGGGAAACTCACACAAACATAAACAGCTAGAGTGAATACATAAGCTAAGTTTCTCTGAAGTTATATATTTGGGTAAAGAAAGCAGGAAGACTTAATTCAATATTTTTTCTTGATGTATTTCTAAATACATCAAATATCAAATAACTTTTATATAATCATGATATTTTTCAAATAGTAAGTTGATCAGATTGATTTTGCTGTCAGTAGCAAGTTGGCACAATTCATGAACAGCTAAGCGAGATCATACAGTGCCTTTGAGTTGTGGAAGGGCACAGTTCAATTCCCAATGCAGTTGCTGAGTTCTGGTATCACAGCTACTGTTGTGATCAACTTCTTGATGGGTAGGTAAAGCAACGGAGTTATGGTTTGAAACTCTTTTCAGGGAAAGAGAGAGCTCAAATACTGAAGAGCTATTATCAAAGTCTCTTATGTGTTCTGCTTTCAAGCCACAATAGACCAAATGGTATCAATTAATATTTCTTTCTTGTTCCTTGTTACTACTTGTTTTTTTGTATTCAAGTTAACTAGGACTATCACAATTTCATCTGTTCCTGTACATCTGATTGTCCATATGAATTACACATCCCCAAAAATATTACCCCATTTCACCGATCTTCACGCATTCTGATGAAAAACATTTAGTATCTTCAGCGGTCTCATTGAAGTCAATGGGACCATACATAACATGAACAATATTAATCGGTCTTAACTTTGTAACAAATTTTGTGTGAGATATCTGCAAACTGGTGTCATTCAACAAGGAAGTTTTTGCACTATTCTCATCCTGCTTTGCACAAATGTAAGTAGCAAAAGAAAAAGCCTATCACCTGCAGTTAGGTTTACTACATGCTACATCTCTTAACAGCATTTAAAAGCCATCGTAAGCACATCTTTCAATCTTATTGCAGCCCTTTCAACTACCGATGACACTTTGCACAAATCCTGTTATACTCTACTAAACCTCCTAGAACAAACATACATCATTTGTAAGGTCCTGTTCTATCAGCAATCAGCTACCAAAGAGGCACAGTACATACAACAGCATTACTCAGTAACTACACCTAGTGCTTTAAAAAAGTTACTTAAATTCGTGTAGTCAGACTAGGAGCAAAATGTTTGTTTATGAAAATTAAAACAAAATAAATTAAAAAAAGACCCTTGGCTGCAAAAGTCATAAAACCTTAATGGTGCTCAAGAGTCTAAGTCTACCTTTCGATAAACTGTAAAAAAAATATTTGAAATAGCTTTATAAAATCCCTAGTTACAAGATCAGCAAGACCACTGCTTTAATTTTTGCAGTTACAGAACCTGTGATAAAGTACATCAATTTTAAACTAACTTACTGAGCAGCAACTGAGCATGGCACACTTTTTGCAGCTGAAGCTGGGCTATGTATTCCTCAGAGACAGCAGCATGATGGTGACACCCCTTCAAATACCTCTTGTAATTTCTGCAAGTAATTCAGGAGCGCTCAGTTCCCTCTCACAATAAAGATTATACTCTTACACATCGTTTGTTCTGTCAGTAACTCAAGTGAAGCTGCAATGTTTAAATACACAGCAGGCACACAGTGTGGAACCTTTAAAGTGACTGGTAATAATACAGCTAAATATTTACATTTAAAACAGACAAAACTGTCTTCTGGAACATTTCCCAGGCTAAATAACAGTCTTTGCCAATACACCTGCAGCTTTCTGCAACTAATTAAGAAACTTGAGCAAACAAACTCAAAAAGCCTCAAAAACCAACAACGAAATGCAAATTCCATTACATAAAAAGTATTATCCACTCTCAAAAACAGATGCATGTACAATTGCAATGGCATTGTCTTTTCTTCTTCTGTAATAATTCAATTATTTACAATAGATTCTTTTGAAAGGAATTTGGAATAATTAATATTAAAATGAAGGGACAAAATAAGTTTCACTAATCATTGAATCATTGAATGTTCGCGGTTGGAAGGTACCTCCAGAGATCATCTAGTCTAGCTCCCCTGCCAAAGCAGGATTACCCAGAGTAGGCCATAGAATAGAAATTACTAATACTAACAGAAATTACTAATTACAGAATCTGTACCTTGTCTTATTTTCAAAACATTTACCTCTTGATACTACAGAAATAAGACCAAAACTTTGATCTATAAGTTTATTAAGATGTCAGTATTTCAATAAGGTCTCCAAAAGGGAAACCTTCTTGATCACCTGTGTCACCAGGGCTTCAAGCAAATATAAGTATCTGTCACAACATAACTGGATAATTGAATAAGAACTAGAAGTTTGTCTTTATAAAGCATTGTGTAGTCATTTTGTTTCAAATCACCTTTTAGCTTTCTGCTTCGTAGTTCTATAAATGAAAAATCTTTAATTAAAGCATATACCAAAATCTCCTAAGACGAACTTGACACAATCAGAGGCAGTCTTAAGTTTTAGGTTTACATTATACACAAAGATTTGAAAGCTCTAGCCAAGGCTCCTTTTCCTTTCTAAAATATATAGAATTTATGTGGGAAAATATGCTACTACATGTGTTACGGCTACAAATCAAAGTTGCTGATACTCAAATTTACACAGGATACTTTCTCTACCCTGGTACTTTAAGTCCCCATCCTGCAAACAATCAAATAAGTATTTAAATTTATGCATGCAAATAACCCCACTGAAGACTGTAATACTGAGGATCAGCGCACCATCTGTGAAGTGTATCACCATAGACTGTATAGCTCACTTAACCAACATTTTAAGATTGTTTCCACGTTGTTCAACTAGCACAGCTCCTATTTCAAGTACACAACTCAAGCCCAAACATGTCAGCAAGGCCCAGTTTCAAAAAATCATTTACGCAACCAATTTTCACATTGCAGTATTTCTCCAACAGTAATACAAATAACGAACTTGGTAACAGCTCACTAACTTATATTCAGGACCATCTGTAAAAAATCCCAGTAGTGTTCTAAGTAGAAATGCAAGAGCAGGCTTTTAGTTGTAGTCAATTCCTTTGCCTGCTACAAGCTAAACTTTGCACTTTCTCTTCACTAAAATAAGCTTACAAGACACAGCCGAAGACTCAGGAAAGTGGTATTTCCCCTCCAACTAAACAAGGTCTACCACTTTGGATATTTTATTCTGAAAAGCCTGTAGGCTGAAAAAGTTTTTCCTCCTTGACAGATTCTCTTTGTAAGCAACCTATTGTAAAATGTAAGAAAATTTCTAGTGTTCTTGACCTAGGTCACATTTTGGTTTGTACATCTTAATATAGGGTTGCGACAAGAGGCTTGCACTTTCTCCTAAGTACAGAGAATATTGAGTTCAGGCTGTAGTTTCAAATGGTCACTAAAAAAAAGTTTAAAAAATTACTATAAATATTTTTGTTGTTTTGTTGTTGTCAAAACAACACAGGGAGAAAGTTCCCACTTGTTTTAATAATTGACCCATGTTTGTAAACCTAAATAAACTTTTTCAATAGCATTGGTCTTTTCCATTTCAAAACAGCTTTAGTTTGTCTTAAAGCTTACAATATCAAGTACTACCTAACCCTAACATATTGGGTCACAGTCTTATAGAACCATTTACACTCAGAATGACATCCCTGAAAGCAGTTTCAGGCCATTATAATGCTGTAAATGACCTTTGAACACAGATTTATACAGAAAACATATAGAATCATACAGATTACAATAAATTCAGCACTGACACCAAGTTTTGTAACATACAGTATGGCAAAACAGACCACAAGAAAATACACACAGCTCCAAGTATTATCCACTTTATTTAGAAACCAGTAAGCTTTCAGTTATCCTGAGAAATTCCAAAAGGATGTGTTGACAGAGTACACAGAAATAAAAGCATTTTCTTTCAGCTTTTTCACGGTACTTTGTATCCCAAAATGCTGGTAATTTCATTTTTATTCTAAAGTTCCTTGCTTACAATTTCGTTTTTTAATTAATAGACTACAACGCAACAATGGCTGTAGTCACTACATTTTAACAGTTGATGGCATCAATCACCTCAAGGAATTGCTTAGCTAAACATTAGATTACAGTCTTATATGTGAATGTTGTAGAGTAATTTGATAGGAAAGCAAAATGCAAATGTCTAAACAACAAAACCAGAAACATTTTGTCTCGGGAAAGTACAGCATCCTTCTCTATTGTGACATTGTCAAAACCCTGTCCTGTACAGAATGTGTGCATGTGTGTAAATTCAGTGTACACAGATGGAAATTCTTCCATTTTACTATAGCACAGACAAAAATGATATTGAACTCAAATATGTAACACTTCAAGTTTAGATGGGAAAATGTGTATAGCCATATCTGGACATAAACATTGAGCGTGACTTTCTGATGCACCAAGAACTGCAAACTCTTGCTTGGTTAAAATGTTTCTAAACAGGGATCTAAGCACCTTTATAAAAGTTATATTTTATATTAATCATTTCCTAACGGAACATACAAGCAGACCTAATATGTACTTAGATACACAACCATAAAATACTCCTCTTCCCTTAGGAGGCTATACTTAATGTAACAGCTACTGAAAACTAACTTCAGAGTGATGTTACAGAAAGGGACACAGCAAGTGGGAATCAAACAGTCTAGGGAGAACCTGGAAGGAATTTACCAGGGTCTGGGATAGAAGGAGATGAAAGAAACTAAGGTATTTGCTCCTTTGTACAAGAGGTGGTCAGTAATGTCAATTCCGGGCACTCAAAATCTAGTGAAGTACCTTTCACGTCTCATTTTAAGACTTTTTTAAAAAAATATATAAATAAAAGTGTGTCCTCTCTGGGTTTCGAGCTATCAGAGCTAAGGATTCGGGGCTGCGGGCTACACTTCTGTCCCCTGCGACCACAAGGGATAAAACTCACATTTCTTTTTTAACGAAATCCAAGGCGACGACACCAGAACACGGGTGCACGAACACTATCTTAGAAACAAGCTTCCGGGCTGTGAAATGGTGAACGAGGACGGTCCCTCTCCCCCCGCCGCTGAGGCGAGCGAGGAGCCCACCGGACCCTGCCCGGCGATAACCGCGGGGGCGGCGCGCGGGGCGCTGCGGAAAGCCGCGAGCCTCCCCTCAGGGATCCCAGGGCGCCGCGGCCTCAACAACCACCGCCCGGCACGCCCACACCTGAAACTGGAGCAGCGAGCCACAAGCCGGGAAGCGAGAGGCTCCGCCCCCGGCACCGCCCCCGGCACCGCCCATGCCGGAGGAAGGCGGGGCGAAGCCCGGCGGAGGGGGGAACGCTCTCATCGCCCTCGTTAAAGATGGCGCCGAGGGCGGGGCGCGCCGCGCCTCGCCTCGCGGCGTGGGGCAGCGCCGTCGTCGCGAGCTGATGACGTACAAGGACCGTGCGGAGGGAGCCCGGGGATTCCCCGTGTTGTTGTCCTGGGGCCCGGCGCGATGGGAGGCCGGAGCGCGGGGCGGCGCGGCCGGCGCTGATGGCGACTCGCTGGGTAGCCCGCGGCTCCGAGCCGGGGTCGGGGCTGGATGAGTTCACCGTCCCTGCGGAGAAGAGCCGCTTCCTGGAGGGGAGCCGGGGCCGTATCAAGAGCTTGTTCGAGGTGCGGCTCGCCGTGCTGGGGGCGCAGGGGGACTGGCAGCCCGCCAGCCCTCCGCCGGGCCCGCCGTCCGCCGCCGCCAGGATCTGGGTGCAGCTGGCGGGCGCTGGGAAGGCCGTGAGGAGCGCCAAGGTACGAGGGGCTGGGGCCGGGGCGGGGGGGAAAGGGCTCGGTCACCCGGGCGGAGGCCGGGGCTGTGTCCGCGGACGGAGAAGGCCCCTCTCGGCCGGGGCAGTGCTGGGGGCTCCTCCGTGCGGGGAGGAGGAGGAAAGGGTGGGGCAAGAGTCCGCGCTTCACGGCGAAACAATCCTGCCTTGGCAAATGGGTGTGTTCCCGGTGCCAGGGTGTCTCCGGTGGTGTTGACACAAGCGTAGAGAATAAAGAGAAACAACTTGAGCCGAGAAGTGCAAAGTTCATCGGTGTTGCGGAGCACTTCAGGTCGGGCAGCGCTGCCTGTGGCGGCCTGAGGGGCTTTCACACCTTTAGCTTTGAAGCGCGGCTACAGGGAGTCGCTCTCCTTTTCCTTCCCGAAGTCAAATTCCTCCGGGTTGGTTGGATGTTGCCGTGCTTCGCAGTTGCTGTAGAGACTTAACTTACTTTGTGGCACTCAGTAGCTTATTGGTGAAGCTCTCCGAGAGCTTAACAGAGCTGTTATTTCCTCGGTGTAAAAGTTGGCAGATCCAGACTGCTTCCCCAGTCGGTTTGCTGGAGCAGACAGATTTCTTTTTAACCAAACACTAAACGTGTTAGAAGAGAGTTGTTTGTGTGTCTGACGCTAGTTGCTGTGAAAAATCGTCACAGAATAATTTTAAGTCTCTTGTACAACTAACCTTTGGGGAAACTGAGCCGTAATGACAAAATTAACATTACTCATAGTGGACCTGCCTAGCTAGGCAGAAGTTAGCTTTCAAACCAAAATCCCCACTGGTGGGCATTTACGTCTATTTGTTTAAATACATGTATATATAGTGAGGATCCTTAGCGTGTTTTTTGTGATTTAGTTCACAGACTTGGCAGTCCACTTTCAGAAACTTGATTTTTAACTATGTAATGAGACTTATAAGGAAAATGCTATGAATGTTGAGGTTTTTTAATTATTTTACTCTGAAGTTGACTCTAAAGCGTTTTGCTTGTGTACTTGGTATACAAGGTTGGACTCCAGAAACTGTTACAGGCAGCTGCAGTACAAGTACAACTTTTTTTTTTCTTCCCCCCCCCTAGAAAATGAAAGCCTGAAACAAACAGCGCACGATTTTAATTTTCTAATTGCTGCTTTTTCTAATAACATACAAAATGTTTCCTATGCCAAATAATTTAAAGGCTATGGGAGACTTGGCTTCCCTTACATGCAGAGCAGTTTTCAGACCCCATCTGGAGGATTACTGACCGGACCATAAAAAAATCACACATCTTTATTGTCTCCCTTTATGTTTGGTAACAGTAGTTTGTGTTTTACTTCACTGGTCATGTGGAATGTATTCATTTTTCAGTGCTGTTTAGTAAATGTAAAAAAAAAAGGTTCCCAGGTTTTGAATATCGTTTTTTCTGTTATTTTCCTGTTGCTCTGCAAAAGCAGCTATATGAGGCCTGAGATATGAAAAGTAATCTTATGGATTTTGTTGCAGGAGCAGTTTGTGCTAATATAGTCTTGAAGCGTGGGATTATTTATTTATTTTTAACTATTAACTATTAAAAACCTGAACTTCTGGGACACAAAACTATCTGGAGCATGGAGTTTTCTCAGTCATTTGTCAGTATCTGCTTTTTCAAATACTGAGTTTCAAAGCCTCGTGGAAAGCTGGCATGCTGTTGAGTTTTTTGGGTGTGATTTTCTTTGTTGATATATACCCATTGTAAGTAAGTACTTTGGCAATTGTAGTTTTTAAATGCAAATGTTTTATTTAATTAATAAGAAAATCTGTCAGGGTCCTGATAGTGGGTTTGCTGATTTGTTTTGTGGGTTTTTAGCATGTGTTTTTCTATAAGATGTGTTATAATGGATACTGTTGTGGCTGCTAATTACATTATGCCATCCCACAGGATCAATGTCCTTGATGCATGACATAAAAATATAGGAGAGCTACTGCTGTGTTGAGCATTGGAAATTTTCTTTAGAAACTGTTCTTAGAAATTTGGTTTTATGGACTAGGTAGCATGGAGTGCAAGGCATTTGTACATGAAGCATATATTGTCTTTGACCAAAGGAATGGGATGGGAAAAGAAATCTCTTTTGACTTGTCTTTTAAATTGTTTGAGCTACAATTTGAATACTCTGTTGCTATCAATTTCAGGTGAACTGATTTATAAACCATAGGATATAAAATAAAGAGCTTTCTGTGAGATCAATTTAAAAAGAAATTCCAATACTTGTATTTTATCTCTGTTATCTAGTTTACTGGCAGTATTTACTTTCTCAAGTTTCTTATGCTAAGTTAGCTTTATTTTATGATGTACTTATCTATTATTGAGTTAACCAAAACTAACTTACATATTGACTTTTCACAAATATTCACTTTGTCTCTGTTTTTTTCTAGGAGTATATTAAGGGACTCTGTGAACCTGAACTAGAAGAAAAGGAGTACTACCCAAAGGACATGCACTGTGTCTTTGTTGGCGCACAGAGCCTGTTTCTCAACAGTCTTATTCGGGATACCTGTGCTGATATAACAGTGCTGGAAATTGGATTGCTTAGCATTAGGGGTGGTGCGGAAGCTGTTGTTATGGCTCAAAGTCATGTTCAGCAGTTTGTGAAGCTTTTTGAGAGTAATGAAAGCTTATTAAGTGACAATGAATCAGAGATTAAAAAGCAATTCAGACAATTTGTGGAAGCACATGCAGATAAATATACAATGGATTTACTGATTTTGCCTAGCTCACTAAAAAGAGAACTCCTAGCTCTCACACAAACTGAATGTTGCAAAGTGGAGAATGATATCATAGATCTTACTGGTTCTGAAAGCCCAACGGAGCTTTTACAGAACAAAGCATCCAATGTAATTGCGGCAAACAGAGATGGAAGAGCATGTAGTGAGGAAGCACGAAACAATGCCGGGACACCTGTAACTGAGCTTACAAAACAAATGGACACTGTGTTTTCTGATGCTACTGAAACAAGTTTTGTTCCTATAAACCCTGTGCCTCTGTTAGAGGCAGTGGTGTCTAAAGAAAGGCAGTCATGTAAAAGAAGATCCTCTGACGATGAGGAAAGGCTCCCTAAAAAGCAATTCTCTTTGGAAAACAATCAGGAGGTGAAATCTGATTCACACAGTAATCCTTCAGACAGCAATGTTGTTATTGATCTGCTTTCCGATAGCTGCAGTGAACCAAGTGATCCCAGTTATGGCTTTAGAGAAGGTGATGATATCAGTGAAGAAATGGAATACAAAATTCTTGTCAACTTTTTCAAAACAATGGGATATTCCCAAAATATTGTAGAAAAAGTTATTGGTAATCTAGGACAATCTGTGGAACCATTAATATTGCTAGAAGAAATTGAAAAGGAAAATGTGAAAGTTCAAAAAGAACATGAACAGTCATCTCGAAAGCCTAGAACTGTCAGTCCTCCTTTAGGAAGTAATGCAAATAATTCACAAAAGCTAGAAGACAAAGGCATTTCTAGCAATAAAAGTCCACTTAAATCCAGCCATACTTCAAAGGAGACCAAAAGTGAATATCACAAAGTAAGAGAATCACCAGTCATAGAGGTTGATGCAGAAGAGAAAATGCCTATGTTGATACGCAAACCTGCTTCACCTTCCAGGAAAAATTCAGCTGTATGCCTTAAACAGAGAGACATTTATTGCCCTGGCAAGAATCACAATTTAAGTGATGTAGAAACTGATGGTGGTGCAACTTTTGGTGCAGTACAAGGTGGAGCTCTAAAAGATGTTGATTTTGTAGCCAGAGGGAACTCAGATGTGCAGCATATCTCAACTAAGACTAAAACTGCAGTTCAGCAAAAATCTGTACGGCCCTCAACTGTACAGAATAGTCATCCAGGTTTTGAGGACCAATTAGGACACTGCAGCTCTTCTCAAGTGAGACCTCGGAACCAAAAGCTTTCCCAAACCTCAAATTCTGAAAATCCTACCCCAGACCAGGTGCTGTCTTCTCAAAGACATCCTTCAAATCCTAATAGAGAGACAGTGGGACCGCACAGAGGTCATCCTGATCCTTCAGTTACTGGAGTCCAAAGATTTTTGGAATCTCTGAAAAAGCCGTACAGACTGGAGTTGAAAAATGAACCTGGGAAACCATATTTAAAACATATCATTATTGATGGAAGCAATGTTGCGATTTCGTAAGTATTCTTTTCAGATAGCTCTTTATTAAAAGTTCAGTGACCTTTCAGATGAAGTAGGAACTGAGGTTGTTGTGGCATGCATAAAGTTTTTGCTAGCAAGCTTTTGGTGACCAATAGTTCATGTACACAGCAAGGTTTTCCAGCTACTGGTAAGTTAAGGTGAGGCCTGATAATGAAAAATCATGTGAGATTGACAGCAGCTATTTTAATTTCCAGCCCACAGCAATTTTGATAGTTTTTATTCTGTGTTTAAAGACAGCAGTCACTGTTGTGACTGATCTGTTTGGAGTTGTTATTCTTTGTTGAGATACTGTGCATAGAAGGAAATTCAGGAGTTTTTAGCAAGTACACTATATGACATTTCAGCACACAAACAAAGCTAGAGCAGTGTGGTAGAACAGTGGCTCTGGTAGAGATCTGTCAATTTGTCAAAATCGGTAGCTCAAATATATGAAGCCCAAATACTAAAATAAACTGAAAAAAACTTGAACAGAATAGGTGAAGAAAACTAAAACCAGATATATGTTAGAGGTAGATGAGATCCTTTTTGATAACGATGTTTCAGAATGAAAAGTGAATTAATTCTGCAGCACTTCTAACTAGGCAGTGGTCAGGTTTGAAGCAATTTCAGAGCTACCTAATTTGAATTATCAGTATTCCAGTTTGAAAAAGCACTTCAGTTAGAAGTTGTATCCATGAACTTTCCTCTGTTATGAACAATTTATGCATTAATTTGCTTTGCATGCACCTAATGAAATTGAGTTACCATCAACTTAAGAGTAGAGTGGTTTGGTTTTTTTACTTCTTACATAGTAGTAATGTATTTGTCCTTTAATGGCATCACACGTTAGTGCTTGGGTCCTGTGACTTTCTGCAAATGTAGACTTGCAACAAAACTGTTCCACCTCCCTCCATAAAACTTGGAGAATAAGGAACTGTGTGTAGGTGTGCATACACCTCATCTCCTATTCCTCTTGATACCTGAAGGAATGTATGCAAATGATAGCAGACAATTATAGGACTGTTGGATAATTTTAGGAGAATGTCTGACAAGGCACCGTGCAAACAAACCCCATGAAATGAGCACCGTTAATAGTGAAAAGGTCAAGAAACCCCTTTCATTGATTGTAATGCAGGGATTTTCCATTCTTGTAAATATCTTCTAATTCCTTCCCCTCCGTGTTTTTATTGTAGACAGACAACTTTGAAGGGCGTTGCTAATTACAGTTGTCTTTTTTTAATTTTCTTTTTAAGTTTGTTTAACTGAAATAGCAAAAGTCAGTTAGGACCTATATCTTTCTAAAATTTTTTGCTTTACTTGGTTCATTTTGTGTCTCATCAAAGCTGTTCTTGAATTGATTGCTGTTTTCTAGTCAGGAAGAGACTTGGATTTAGTCTTTTTATACTAAGTAATTTTGGCCAGCATGCATGTCAAAAAGATTTTGTCAGTGTTTGCTGAGGGACTTTTTTGTAGTTCTGAAATATGAAAGCAAGCAATGACGAATGCATTATTTGTTCTTAACAAGGAAGTGGTAATTTTTAAGAACAAACTGACTGTTCTTCTGCTCCACTCATCAACGTAACAATAAGTAAGAGTAAACTAACTATGAGAACTTCCTATTTAAGATATTTTTGAGGGTACAGACTTCCTCTGCTGAACATACGTAAACCCTTCCAAGTACAGAAATTCATTTTCGTTCTGAAATCATAATGCCAGAACCAAAATGAAGTGCTTTTTCGGAAATACAGTTGTTTTGCTTAAAGATCACCTGTATCGGCAGAGTGGGGAAACATTAGACTATTTAAGTGTTTCTTAAGCTAGTTCAAAATATGGATTTTAATCTTGGAGATTGGAAATCCCAAAGAGCCTCGTATCTAGTTCTCTAATAGGATATTTTCTGAGAATAGGCCATTAGGTGAAAGAGACTTCCCAAAAAATGGGCTTAAACAATGCTGTTTAGGGGAAGAAAATAAACTTTTCCAGGAAAAAAATTATAGTGCTATATACCATAAGAAAATAATGTCACAGTCTGTCCTATAATGAATTTAATGTTTCAGACAGTGGGCAGTTGGTACAGTTTCCCAGAAGTAACTGTGGAAACACTGATCTGTGTGTGCACGTACATATAGTTGTGTTAATGGGGGGAGAAAATGGCTATGTGTTTGTAGCTTCACAGATACAGATAAAGATGTCCTTGGATACTGTTCGTCTGTGGTTGTGAAATAGCTACTTTCGTTCCTAAATATTTCACCAAAATTAATGGAATAGTAAAACTTTCTCAATTCTTACGGATAATAAATACTTCTAACGCCGTTTTCTCAGTAATATGTATGAATTTTGCTTGACAACAGAGGTAATAGTCTGTTGTTTTATTTTTGTGAAGTGCTGGTAGAACTGTTAATATTATTTTAGCAAATTGGGGATTCAATCCTAACTTCTTCCATTTAAGTACGGTCCTAGCCTGATGATTTCTATTTTGATACATTGATATTTGCTGGTAACTTACGTAAACTACCAGATGATACCTTGCCATTCCTAGACGTATAGTTAATTCAGAATTATTTCTGCTAATCTTTTTAGCTTAATTCATAGAAAAATGTTTCTCACTTTGCCTGATTTTTTGACAGGCCTCTTATGTATTTGCTCATGTTCCTGCTAGATCTCTAGTTTTCCCCATTCAGAACAAAACATATATTTTAAGTTGATTAACTTCAAATGCAGTTTAAGGACCAAGGAGCTAGCACTATAGAAATGTTTGCAGTTGGTCCAGAAAGTCTCCATGGCACAGATTTGGTGTCAAAAGTAAATCTAAGTAACTTGTTTTGTTTATGAGAAGGAATGTCGGAAGATTTCTTAGTGTATGACCTTTCCTACCAAGTGATCATTAATTGAAGGTGATGATTGTCCTTATAAATTGATTTCCCCAGGTCAAAGAGCCCAGAGCTAGTCCCCTATGACTGGCAACAGTAAAAATTTTCAGGTGAATCACTGGAGAATCAGTTGAACCATAGTTTAAGGCTTTCTGTCATTTTATAGTCTTTCTAACTGTAAAGAAGCAGCCTGACATGATCTATAACTTAACATTGCTTTAATTCAAGTACAGTATTTTGTTACAGTAAATGGTTTTTAAAGCAAACATTTCCCTGTTGTTCAGAGCTTGTTATTTAGAAAATAGTGATGTAGAAGTGCGAGTCACAACAAAGTCATAAGCTACCTTGAACTTCTAAAAATTATTTCCCAAATGCATATTAGTGGAAGAGAAATGCAAATTGTTCAGGTCATGTAGAAAATAACAATTTTGGGGTTTTTTTTGGATATGGAGAGTAATTTTTTCATCTGTGTATTTCATCTATGGGCTTTTGTGTCTGGTTTTTTTGTTTTTTTTTTAAAAAAGAACAACCAAATACATCTGAAACCAATTTAATTAAAAAGACGGTGATATGCTTATCTCTGATGGTTGTGAGACTACTGTAGGCAGTGGTCTCCTAACTTTGTTTTTTTGATTGAGCACCACATCAGCAAAAGTTTTTTTTTTCTGTAACTTGAGGTTACAGACATCTGCTCTGTGCCTGTGTTGGGTTTTTGTTGGATCCCTCAGTTGCAGTCTTTGAGCTGGATGCCTTGAAAAGACCACCTTGCTGTAGTAATTTGCTGTCCTTCAGATGTATAACTAGCTCAAATAAAGCATTGCATAGTTCTGTTTGTCTAGCAGTGACATGTATATTCATATTATATCCCATCTTAATTCTCCATATATTTGGTAGTCAAATATATTGCTTCTATTTGCATGTTTATTTTTTTAAGTTGTTACAGAGCTACAGCTTGTGGTCATACAGGGCTAATCAAGAGCTGCTGTTCTAGATTTAAAAACATTTTTAAAAGAGTACTCTGTAGTTCAGCACATTAGAGCTCTACAACAAAAGAATGAACAGGTAGAGAAGGCATCAGTTTCAACATGAACGTTGAGATCTCTGCATCTCTCAATTCGAGAGCCATGAATACAGTGAAAGTATTTTCCTGTTTCTTGAATAGGATGCCTAACTTTAAGTGGAGGGATGATGACTGCATTTGAAATTTCTGACCTAGATTTACAAGGGGTAACTCTTCTGTGACAATTGCATTCCTTTGACTGGTCTTGACATCAGAAACACTTGATTTTATTAGGGCAAGTGTGGCATAGGATTTTTTTTTCTCCTGAAACTGTTAAGTCAGATATTTCTTTTTTTTTTTTCTTTTTTTTTTGGCCTTTTATAGTTCAGATGTAGCTTACTCATTTTTCTGTTCTTCTGCACAAAACGTTCCTCTCCAAAATTAGAGAAACTTTATAAATTTGAATTTTGGTATGTTTAATTTAAAAAGAGTTTGCAGACTTGGAAAAGAAGCCATGAATGCTACAAAAGGCTGGCTTTTGCTGTAAAAGTATTTCCATGGAGATGTTTTCAAGAACTCGGTGTGCAGGAGATTTTTCTGGTAGGTTAAACTAGGGATTTAAAGTTAAGGCTCCATTCAAAACTAATAAGGCTCACTTTTAGGCTTATAATGTACAATTACTCATTAACTGGGAGACTTTGTCACTTCCTATTATGAGAAGCACTTTGTAATGACTTAACATCTAAGTCAAAACAAGAGTATGTACTGCTTTGTAAGATACGCTTTGGCTGTTCACACCATCCGTTCTGAATCAATGTTTTTTCTACGTAAGTATATCTTTGTTTTGTCTAGTGTAGCCTCTAATCTATGAAGACGTGAGAGCAAATGTTCCTGAATGAAAACAGAATGTAGCCTTATATTGATGCTAATAGTTGTTTTGTAGGAACTTATTCTAGAGGTATTTTTGATTATGCCTTCTATGCTTTTATTTTAAGATTCTTCTTCCATTGTTCTGCTAAAGATCAATTTCCAGAATATGGCTAGACAGTTAATTGCTCAGGGAAGACTTCCTGCCCTCTGTTACATGGGCATGTAGGGTCATTGGGGTAGTTAAGACTCTGAGACCTCTCAAGGTCATCAAATCCAGTAACACTCACGTTAGGCAATTGCTGATTTTTCTAGAAAGTCACTTAACTGAGTTGCGAAGCCAGGTAATGAACATATATTTTTAAATAGGAAAAAGAAATACCACTAAAATACAGTGTTTCAAAAATCATTATTAAAGAAATGTCATTATTTTACTTAAAAATGGTAGCTCAGATTGTCGAAATGAAGGGAGAGGAAGCTTTAATATTTTGGATTATCAGAGAATTTCTCAGATGTAACCCTTGGGAACCAGTTGAACCAAAGGTGTTTTATTTTATAGTGGGACTGTATTTGGAACTACTACAATATTAGATTATGATCATTTTAATCTATAATTGATAGATTTTTGGAAGCTATCACTGTTGGCCTGTTTTTTAAGCTAAACTCACTTTTGATTTCTCAAATACTGTTTAGCCCACAAAACTGGAAGGAGACAGAGCTATGAAGTTGTAAAGTGGTGTTTCTGTTCTCTTCTTTTGCTAATATCTCTTTCCGTTTGCAAGATTCCTGATCTACAACATCCATCTGTCTTATTTTGGTGAGGCTGTATGTGTAACTTGCAGCTTCACTTTGCAGGGTTTTGTTTCATTTTCTTTGGATTCGAAGTAATAAAACTCTTGTGAATTTAATTTTCCTTCTCTTTCTTTCACTCACAGTCATGGTCTAAGGAAATTCTTCTCCTGTCGAGGAATTGCAATAGCTGTTGACTATTTTTGGAAACGTGGCCACAGAAATATTACTGTATTTGTTCCACAATGGAGAACAAGGCGTGATCCTTTCATTACAGGTGAGGGAAATAGTTTTCTAATGTTTACTGTATTGAACTATATTGTAACTATTTATTTGCATATTTCTGTGAAGAAGGAATATGTATAAAACATCAAGCATGAGCACTCTGGCTGCTCAGCTTGAGTAGTTGCATCTCCATATAATCAATGTGAGACCAAAATGCTGTTTAGGCTAACTGGTATGTGCTAAATAGAGGCCTTTTGATTTGAGTTTTGTTTGCTTTTTAATTTCTAGTTTCAATGTCTTCCTTTCTATTTTTATAATATTAGCAATTCTTCAGTTACCAATATGCCATTTCTGTAGATTAATTGGTACAAAAATAGTTCATCTTATCTGTTAACTATATCTTGGACTAATTGTCGCATCTATAAATAGCCTAGAAGAAAGCTTTTGTTTTTAAGAACAGTTGTTTAATGTTTTAACAGAGCAGGATTTCTTAACGCAGCTAGAGGATGTTGGAATATTGTCTTTAACCCCTGCAAGGATGGTTTTAGGAGCAAGAATTGCTGCTCATGATGACAGGTATGGAATATACATATCTTTTAAAGTATTTTTAAGCATCTAATGGTTATAGAGTCTTAATACTTCATGAGTGGTTGTATTAGTTCTTCAGCCTGTCTAGACTGAGAGCTATGCATCCAACTTAAGACTGAGCTCTACATCTGTTACATTATTTTACTGTCCTAAGAAACATTCCTATATGTAAATCTCTAATAATATTGTACATACTGTTTTGAGAAGTTCATGGAGAACTGCAAATTTTCACTGCAATTTTAATTAAAAGAAAGTTAGTCCATTTCAAGTGCCACTACTTGCATAGAGGAAGAAATTAGACTCCCAGTAATCTTTTTATACTTTCCTGATTATCGGCCTATGCCTGAATTGTCTTTTATGTTTGGGGAGCACTACCAGAAGTTGGCTGCTGATCAGGTACTGTTTTGGTTTGGTTTTTTTCATGATGCCATTGTGCCATATGGACATAGGTGTGTATTTGGAGTGGTGTATTTGTAGAAACATCTAGGCTAGTAAGTTTCCAATTCAGTTTGAGCACCAAAGTCCAATTCAAGATGAAGGAATCATCTTCCAGTGAGCAAGACAACAGTCAGCTTTAGGGGGTTTTGTTAGATGTGGGAGTTTCCTAGTGCTTGCATTGCTATTGCAAATTTTCCCAGTCTTGAGACAGTCAAAAGCGCGTGCTGCTTAAATGTTTTTTTTTTTCAACAACCATATTTCCAAATCTGGCATGGATGAGCAATTTGCAGCTTTGAAATTGTGTTTTGCAGCTAGCTACAGTTCACTGGATTTCAGTTTCTTCATTCCTACCAGTAATTATTCATACTTTATTTTTTGGGCTACAGAACTGTCAGGTTTTTGCATGACAGGCATGCCTATTTTTGGTATATTGCGCAATCACAGACCCGATTGTGAAACTTGCTATGCAAAAGATATATAAAGTAGAGAGCATTACTCTTCCTCCTTAAAATATGGTGATTCTGATCTCTTAAATAATAATGTACAAAAAAATGCATGGCAGCCAAGTTGAAGTTGTTTACACACTCGTTTTATATACACCAAGCATATCGTATAAAATGCTATACAGGTGCAGTATTTACAGTTGAGATTACTGTGGAAATGGGTATTGTGCTAACATATTTGTACTTCCACCAAAAGTGTACACTTTTCTTTTAGAAGGACACCATCTGTTATCTCGGTGCTAAAATAGTTTCAAATAGCAAAAAGCTTTTTTTTCAGACAGGTAAAAAAACCCATGGGATTATCATAGAATTGTCAGGGTTGGAAGGGACCTTAAAGATCATCTAGTTCCAACCCCCCTGCCATGGACAGGGACATCCCCCACTAGATCAGGCTGCTCAGAGCCCCATCCAGCCTGGCCTTAAAATCTTTCAGGGATGAGGCTTCCACCACCTCTCTGGGCAACCTGTGCCAGTGTCTCACCACCCTCATGGTGAGGAATAATATATCAGTAGTTGCCTTTTGACATAATCTATTTAACAACAAAATGGTAGCAGCAGTCTTTTGTTAACAGGTGTTGACAGCAAACTGCAGGCATGCATACCACTATCTTGTAGAACACAGATGTTAATGCTGAGCAGAAAAGTATATGGAAATAGATTTCCGTGTAATAAATACTGTACTCTCTTGTGAAGTAAGCCATTTACCTCTACAAGTATTTAGAATCTGATATCCCATGGGTCTGGGGGGCATTTGCAGATAGATTACTCTTGGATGGTGAAGTGTTTAGTTTTCTAGATCTTTGGGCAATTTTCAGCAAAGCAGGCTATGTTAATGGTCTTTGAAATGAATTCTACAGGTTTTTATTACACCTTGCTGATAAAACTGGAGGTGTTATTGTGACTAATGATAACTTCAGAGAATTTGTGACAGAATCACTTGCCTGGAGAGAAATTATTCAAAAAAGGTAATTACTCAATTTCTATGAAAGTTTAAAAGGATGTCTGTCCTTACAGTTGTAGGCACTTTACCTTTATGTGGGATTTTTTTTTTTTAATTTTAATTCATCTATCATGCAATTCTGGTAGAACCAAACAAAGTACTGTCTGTGTTTAATCATGTTGATTCATGGCCTTATAGTCATGTGTTGAGTACTATAGTGTCCCTATTATTCATATATGCTCTAATGTATGTCTGTCAGTTGCTGACATAAACAGGAGCTTCGTGTAGCAGACAAGCTGTGTCGCTTCTGAAGCTTGGTGTTAGATCCTGTTAGAGTATATGCTTTGCAGTCCATTCTCGCAGACTTTGTTTTACATTTAATTTCTTCGAGGAGAAGTAATAACTGTTGCAGACATACAGTGTCACTTCTGAGATTTCACAATCAGTCAGTCTTTGCTGTAGTACAACATGTTGGTATAACTAAACAAAAAAAGGAACACTTGCAACATATCCCTGTAGCCATTTCCCTGCAATTGTTGAATGTCCTTTGGGTTGAAGTGTGTTCACTTTGCTGTCAAATATCCCTGCTTCAGCTTCTCTGTGAATTATAATTTCTCCTGTGCAACTGGTTTCTGGTTTGTGGGTTTTTTTGTCTTGTTTTTTTCAGGGGTTAGAGCTGGCTACTAAACGAATGACAGATGCTCTCTAACTCCTCCCCCTCCCTGAATGGGAAGGGAAAGAGAATAAGGCAGAGAGACTGAAGGACTGGAAATCTAAAACAGCTTTAATGAAACAATAATAATACTAATAAGGAAATAATTGAATATATATGAATATATATATAAAAAACCCAACAATATCGAACCCAGTCCCTCCCCTGCCATAGCAATTGCTGCTGGTGCTGCAGAGCAGACACACACCAGGGAAGTCCCAGGCTCAGCAACAGAGGGGAACCAGATACAGAAACTGCATTTGGGAACTTGGTTTCAGATCAAGGGCAGAGGAATGAATGGAGTCCTCCTCAGACACCAGCAGTTGAAGAAAAAAACAGCTTAACTGCTGTGATCCCTCATATTTATACTGAATGTGGCGTATATGGAATGGAGTACTTCCGTTGGTCAGGTTTGGGCCACCTGTCCTGTCTGTTCCTTACCAGAGGTGTGATCTTTTTACTTCCATGAGACCCTTTTTACTTCCTGGCACCTCAGCGTGGTACGCAAGATTTAGCAGTGATCTTGGTTACTGTAGGAGGAAGTATAAGCAAGAGCCTTTCTGCATACCAATCCCTGGTCATAACTGTAAACGTCGGGCATTATCATTTCTAGTAGTGGACACTGTCTGCAAAAACGTGCTGTTAAATTCAGATGCAGCCTATTAGAAGAGACTAAGTTGAAAAGTAAGATCTTTGAACATAATTGATTTTGTTTAGCTCAAGCCAGGGTACCCCTCCAGTTAAATCAGGTCATTTTACTGTTTATGTATGGTCTTCTGTTGCCCAAATTTCTCACTAATCCCTTGGAGCCTCCCTAACATTTTCTGGGGGTACATGTACTGCCATGACTGGGATGTGTATAAGTCTAATGAAATAAATAATTGAAAACTGCCCAGTGTTCTCACAGTATAGCTGGGAGAGCATGGAGTTGATGTTGGCTAATCATGTAGGTATTTAGGCTATTTCTTGAGTGAATTTTACCCGAGTCCGGTTCTGTTCTACAGAATTTTAGCAGGAATACTTAGCACATCTTTCTCAGTCTGTGTGGTGTTTTGAGGTGTTTTTTTTTTAAAGAGCTTGTGTTGACATCTGCCATTAGTTTTACATCTAGGGAAATTCCACTGTATCAAATTTTCTCCTTGTAGACAAGTTGTAGTTAAACTGGTTTCCTTCCATGCAGATATCTCTCTGTTCCAAAATTATTCCAGGAAAAAAAAAAAAAATTCTTTGTGTCTTAACTGTAAGGAACAAATGCTGTATTTGCTAGTTGTGTGGCTTTCTGATAACATGTGCATTTTAGCTACATAGCTGAAGGGGAGTTTGAACAGCCAGAAAATCTTCTCTAATCACCTAGAAAATGCCATTCAGGTCTCTGCCAAAAGTTTCAGTCGTCCAACACTTGCTGTCCAAAAAGATAAAAATCACACACATACAGCTGCTTCCCAACTCCTCCCTATCACAAAAAAAAAAAAAAATCAACTCGGTGTTTTGCAGAGTAATGGTGACAGTTCAGATAAGCTCCCATTGAACTATTTTGTCAGTGAATGCTGGTTTTATCTAAAATGGGTTACTAGTTAAACTTTAGTCACTCCTGATGTTGAGAAGTAGCAGCTTTAAGACTGACACTGTGCTACAGAGGTGTAGGGCAGCAATGGTGCAATACATTGTTAGCAAATAATATTGAAAGAACTCTCTTGCAGGTTGCTCCAGTACACTTTTGTTGGTGACATATTTATGGTTCCTGATGATCCATTGGGAAGAAATGGACCTAGATTAGATGACTTCCTTCAAAACGAAGGCTATTATAGGTACAAGCACTGTTTTCACTTCTGAGACAGTTATGGTTTTATATTTGAAATAAACTGTTTTCCTGGTAGGCTTGAACATCTCTTTAGATCTATGAAAAATCAAGCAAGAAGAGTGTAGGATGTAGTAATTTAACAAAAACATGTTTTTCCTGTTACTTCAGTCTGTTCAGAAACTGCTGGTGACATTTGCATCTAATCAAGATCTGTCTCAGACATAAGATAAGTAAGACAATGACTTCCTATGGTGGCTTTCACACAAAAATGGTACAAACTGTGTCACTGGGTCACACCAGTGGTTTGGGATGTGGTAACCTGGTAACATGTTAATTGCAGTGATGTTATTTTAAAACACCTTCCTTGGTCACTTGTTCATAGTGGGACAATAAGTGCTAGAAAAAAAAACACTCCACATTCATATTCTTTGTCACAGCAAAGGCACTTCACACTTTAGGGTACTGTACTATTAATAAAAATTATTTTTGAGAGGCATTATTATTAAATGCATTTATATTTGATTCATATTTTTAAATACTAATAAACATATATTGTTTTTCTAAGATCTTTGTATTTGTTATACATATGTTCACAGTATGAATTTGCTTTGCATTAGCTGCTGAGGCTTGGGAATGTATTTACTCTTTTGCACAAGGCAATAAACTGCTCTTCGCTCTTTTTTTACTGGCTTAGGAACTATAAATGATACTGAGGAGTACTGAGAGAGCTTTTAGAAAAAGTGAGGTAGCTAAAAATCAGCAATACAAAAGGCAAGCTGTACTTAAGGATTAATACAAAGAACAAGCAGGTATCTCAGCTATTGGAAACAGCTGAGAAACATGAGACATACCTGCTGGTCACAGGTTGATTTGAAAATAAGCGTGTAATGTTGACAGGGAGAAGCAAGGGCAGTCCTAGAACTCGAGTAGGAAATGCTAAGAAATTATTCAAGCTCTAATATAAAAGACTTATAAGATGTCATTTGGAATACTGCGTTTTAGCAACCTGTGTCCAAGAAAAACTAAGTGATGACACAGCATGTGCTGAGAGGTGACTGTGACAACTGTAGAAGTGGAAAGATGCTTTTTTGAGAAGACTCTGGAAGAGCTTGGTTTCCTGTCTATGAACTTTGAACTGGAACTTGGCTCTGTTGTTTGAGGGTGTGGAGCATTGAGTTTTAAGACAGAGAAAAGTACCAGTGGAACAAGTTGGTTGTGTTGCTTTACTGAGACTTTTCTACTTGAGTTAAATGATGCAGAAAACAAACGACACCAGGAATAGGATTGGGAACTAAAGGATCTTGAGCAATTAGAGAGCTTTTCCCTGTTGAGCACTTAAATGCTTTTAAAAGAGAGCTCTCTAATTTAGATACTGTTGCCCTTGGTGGTAGGAAATTAGACAGTAACACGAGTTTCAGTTCAGATTTCCATTTTATCTGGTGGCATCTGAAGGAGGCTTGTCCCTAAATTTTGTAGTGCTCGCAGTTTAGAGTAGCAACAACTTTTCAGTCTGAAGCGAAATTAGGGAAGAATATTCAGAACCTGAAATGTCTGAGAACTTTTATTGCCCCATTAATGAGATCGTACAAGAGAAACGACCTGGATTTAAAGATGAGCACAACTCACAGTCATGAGCAAAGTAGATGGGGAATAACCTTGTGGAGCATCTGGAAGCCCCTTTGGCCTGTCAGTGCTTTAAAATGTTCTCAGTCAGTGTACATGTGTTTAATAGATCTTTTAATTCATTTAGCTCAATAACACTGAAGTTAATACTTTCATAAAATAAACTTCACCTATTGCTGTGTTCTGTCAAATAAAGTCCTCGCAGTGTATTGAAAAAAAGTCCTAGGTAGTGTTAATGTTATTAGTCAAGCTAGATTCAAATTAAAAACTGTTACACCTACTGTTTTGTTTCACTTTGTAAAAATTTATTCCTGTCAGTAACAAGCTGAGCAACAGTGAAGTATAGGAGTTACGTGCATTTTTCTCTTCTGTGTTTGTGCAGAACAGACAGCTAGCATCTGCTTTACCTTAATCAAAATTTTTATTTTGTTTCATAGAGATTTTCAGTCGGCACACGAAGCTCTTCAGAGCAGTGGACGATACTCTCCTGAGACACCTTTCTTCTTACCGGTCCCCAAACCAACGAGTAGCAGTCGACATCCTAGAAACAGAGTGCATGGTGATCATGCGTCAACGTGGCTTCCGCCGGAAACAAACATGCAGGCTTGTCTAGCAAATCCACCACAGAGATCTGCCTCAGAAACAGTACAGCTAAGAGAAGCTCTGATAAAAATTTTTCCTGATCATGAGCAAAGACAGAAGATTGATCTAATATTAGCGGATCATCCATTCATGAGGGATCTTAATGCACTGTCTGCCATGGTGCTTGACTAAATATTATACAAAGTTTTTATATCGCAACTGATCTGACTAACTTTGAATATCAATGTGAAGAAGAATGTTGCTCTGTTATGTTACTTTGTGAATATTCAGAACCTAATTTTATTTGTATAAACAGATTTTTGTGTGTGCGTATGTTCTGTTGCTGGTAGATGCCAGTTTTTGGTAAATTAAAAACTGCTGCTACTACATATTTGTAGTAATATTTTCTGTGAAAAAAAACAAATCTTCTACTTCACTTGAATTGCTTATTAAAGCAGTAGCAGTTCTAACCACTTCAGTGTGTTAGCACTTCTTAAAAACCCTTTTCTTCGAAAGGGAAAAGTCATGTCAGAGGCTTAGAAGTGACTCTTCGGCTATACAGCTTTGCATGTATTTTCCAGATGCACAAATAACATGCTATAACATAAGCCATGCACCTGTCAGATACCATTGCTGGTGTTTTTACCTAGAATATAGATGTTCTTTGAAAATCTGTGCTCTACTAGTAGCTGCTTTACTTATGAACTTCGAAGTATTTCTCCATGGAAACAAACCAGGCGCTTTTAATATTTTCAGATATGAAAACTTCTTAAGCCTGCATCGTGGATTTTGGAAATAGGCTATACTCCTAAGGGTCTGTGGGCAGCAGTTTGAAGATTTCTGTGGGGGAGCAGTGGGTGTTTGGCGTATGGCTGAAGTGCTGTCACAAGGTGGCGTTATGCATCTGTTTTGTAATTATCAGCAAGAAAGCTGATAGTCTAAAGTGTTCCTTCTTGTATAAAGGAATAATCTTTCTTATATAAAGAAAGACTAAATGCAAGATACAACAGTAACTGTAGGAGTGTTATGGATAAAATTGTATATTATATGGATAACTTATGGATACTGAGGAGACTTCTGATGTTATGGGCCTCTAGGAAGATTTGTATATATATGGATAAAATCTTAGTTCCCATGGAATGAAAACCAAGAAAATCCATTTGCCCATTTATCCAGGTTGAGAGATACAGTGCTAGGCTAGTAAGGAGAGGGAAGATTTCAATTGCAAAGTGTAAATTCACAACTCAACAGCAGATGTTTGTAATTCTTAAAAAGATCTGTGATACCTACGTTGGTTTCTAAGTTGTAAATTCCCTTGATCATCAGTAATTTTTCAGAATGATTTTATTACAAGTTGCACTAACTGGCTCTTTGCCCTGCCTAATCTAAATCTGAATGCTGTGGTAACCTATTAACACAATATGATGCTGTTTATATGGAAATGCCATGCTGTGTGCAGAGGTAATATGCTGCGGTTAACAGTTCCACACCTTTACATCTATACTTTTAAACTGTTTTGTGAGCATCGAAATCATTATCTAAAATTAAAGAACTGAAATGCTCACAGTTTGGATTAACCTTTAACAGTGGTTTTAAGAAGAGTCTGTACGTAGGTTTCTATACCAAAATACAGGCAACCCACCTTTTGGTTTTTTTACTTTGACTACTATTTTTCTCAAAGTTTTCTCTAAAAACTAATAATACTGAGACTCAATACTTTGAATAGCCAGAGAGGAAAAAAATATACATTACTTGGGATTTGAATCACAATTACTTCTATACATAAGATAACTGATAAGCAAATAAAACTTAATTGGTATAGTTCAGCAGAACCCTGATGACTTTGGACCATAGTTTCTCTTTTGCTGCTTCATACATGTACTCTTTAGTTGTCTTGAAGCATTGTTCCTGAAGTATCATTGAAAGTATCGTTCTTGAAATAGTTAAAAGTGTACTCCAGTGGAGAGTGAAAATGAGAACCAGTGTATTCAAAGCCAGTTTCCTTTGAAAAGGGAACGGACTTCAGAGAAAGAAATGAAGATTACAACATATGTATATTCTCACATTAGCACCTGAAAAATGAAGGCGCACACAACCAGGACACACAAAAGTGAAAGAAGACAAGTTCTTCAGAAGCATGTTCTCACACGCAGAGGCTCTAGGCAGTTTAAGGGAGCCTACAGCTAATACCAGGCCCAGTGCAAAGAGAAAAGGCCATTTCCCTTTAAAACTGAGAACAAACAAACAAAGTCCAAAAATCACACTGGGGTTCTGTCTTCGCTTGATTTAATAATTGTGTGACTTTGAAGTGATTCATCTATTCCTGATTAAGTCCAAGCATGAATATTTAGTTTGGCATAAGAACGTAATACTCGACATTTTTCAGGCGTAGCTCAATCACTCAGGACAAGCAAAACAAACCCCAAAATCTCTGCCGTCCATTGCAGCAAACCAATTCATGTAAACACAAAGCCTTGCTGTATTCTGAGGTAAAAAGACTGAATCCCGTCTCCTTTACTACAGCCTTTACACATCATTTGCACCATTAAACCATAGTCACAACAGGAAATATATTTGACTGTGTCTTTGAGCAATTACTTAAAAACAGAAGGACGCTCTTGACCTCTCTGACACCCCTGGCTTCATACGCAGGCTGTTCAGCACAGTGGCCTGCCTGCACCTCGCCATTGCACCTGAATACTGACACTGCTATGTTTTGTCATGCCCTGTACTGCTGTACAGATAGAGCAGTGAGATTAAAGCTCACCTGAAACCTCTACCTTCTGCGGAGCTGCCCTGTACGCACCTGAGGCCATTGCTCTTCCCACACGGTCTGCAACCACTGACAGAGGTTGGGCTTGTGCTCCCCCATCACCTGGTGCTTTCCCACCAGCTTCTCTCCCCTCTGTGTTTCACATGTAGAACTAAGCAGAACGATCCAAGTTATCACCACTGTAAAAGAGCTGAAATTTACAGAGGAAATGAGTGTTGAAAGTCTCTCTTCTTGTGCGGCCCTTTCACATGTATTGTGAAGTCAGAAGGCCAAAGCTTGCCTTTCCTTCAGTAGGAGCAAACTGAAAGATGATTGCAGCAAGAGCAAAAGAAAAGTAATGGGAACAGTTACTATAGCATCTTAAAAATAAAAGTGAGGATGAAAAAAAGGTTTTGAATATAATTCTACATCCAAATGAGCAACCGTTTTTTGCCTGTGGAAATCAGTGGGCAATTCATTACTCAGGTGAGCAGAGATATTCTGACCAGTACCTGTTTGCCAAGAAGCAGTGCTTACCTGCTAAATGCTGTGATCTTCAAGGTCTATCCCTCTAAAAACTTACACAGGTACCTAAAGCCTGTTGTCAGTGATTTGCATTGGTATCATTTTAATAAGTAGCGAGGGAATGAATAATGACGAGTCAAGGGCTTTTCCTTAACAAGGGTAGGATCCCAAGTAGGACAGTGGTGGTAAATTGGATTATTCTGCTTGGTTCTACGTTAGAGGGAGACGCAGGAACTTTGTGCCAGCCTCTTTATTCCTAATAAGCTTTTCTAGAAGCAATCAGGAGAATCAAGGAAATAGGCCAAGATCAATACAAACTATTTCATGTCTCCTTTCCATATTAGTATATTCAATACTGAAACCAACTGGGCAGTACAGAAATGCAGATAAATATGGTTCTGTTTTCATTTGTTTCTGACAAGGAAAAAAGAAGATAAAAATCAGAGTATAACACTACAGGATCAGCAAAAAATGCCATGTTGATTACGATCTAGTGTGGGAAGACATGGTGAAGCATATGAACTCTATTAGCTAGCAGTTGATTAGAGGACTGTATTAATGCTAGTAAATGCTGATGTGCTCTTCACGTCTATGCTAAATATTCAATTTGGAACGAGTTAAAGAAGAATGTAGCACCAAGTGTTTAGCAGAGTAGCTGATAAATTTTGCATGACACAGGACGACTAGCTGGGAGTAGTAACTGGCTAAAACCTGTAATCTTACCACTTGTTCCGAGATAAAGGACAGACTTGACAAATCAATCAGCTTTATGGAAGAAGCTTATTGCTGGACATTAAAGCAAGCTGTCACAGCTGAAATTCATGTGAAGTGATACTAGGTGAGGCCAAAGCTTGTTCTTTGTTTTCTGTTTTTCTTTTTTTTTAGGTTCTATTGTCCCTTCAGCTTTGAGTTGTAAACATAGCATCTCTTTTAATAGGGACAATGACAAACGTAACCAGCATGGTTTCAATTTTCCTTGAGGGAAATGGGTGGAGCTGTTGCAAGGCTGTGCCATATGGTAGAGGAACACCCAGGGGTGGCACTTAAGCTGCGCTTAGAACAAAACCATGAGTGTCCGGTTGTTTTGTTTTCACTTGTTCTTAGTTCCCTGTTAGCCTACAAAATGCAAGTATGGCTGTTCATAAAATCCATAAACAGCTTCTTTCAGTGCACAACAGAACTAGGACTGCATGAAACATAGCAACTGAGAATGAGTTTTTTGTTTAGATTTTTTTTTTTAGTGTCAAAGATAATATGCTTTTTTATACAAGAAAGTTGGTCTGTGATTCTGCTTTATCAACTGTACAAAGTGCTCAGAGTGGAATGAGCAAAGGAAAAGGTCAAGTCTAAGTCTGAATGTAGCCAGAAAGTTCCTGATCCCTACAATAAACTAATTTTCTGTGAGATGGTATATATCACTAATACAGCTTTCAATTTCTTGGTATTTCCACTGAAATGTGAAAATAAAGGAATATTTCTTCAGCCTTGCTCAGAACTTCCTGTTTTTCTAGGATACGATACTCATAATTCTAGGTAGATACAACTACTTTTACCTGAACAGAATAGCCCTGAGTTTACCTGTGAATAAAAAAGTCCCAAGACACAGCAATAAGCAACAAAAAAAACCAAATCTGACATATATTTCATGTCCTAGCTCCATACTAAAAAAATAAAATATCATTATTGCCTGAGTGTATTCAAGTACTTGTCTGTGTGATTACTTACATGTAACTGTAGTTAAGTTCTGCTGTGATCCTTGAGTAGCGAACAATGCAGTTCAGATACCCAAAGCACTCTGGATTTATCAGCTTGGGACCAGCAGGATCCAGCTCTAAGCAGTCATCTCAGAGCTCTCTGCTACGCTTCCTGAATTGCTCCTAATCTGAGAAAGCTCACACTTGAGATAAATTATTGGGTTCTGTACTGGTAAAAGACGTGTACAGTGAGTGGCATGGTTTGCAAACAAGTCCTGTGCTTATGATGAGCCTGAACCTTTCATTCCTGCTGGACCTGAGCCAGTGCCATGAAGCGTCTTCATACCGTGTTTCCCAGGATGTCAAACAATGTGTCATTTGGGCTTTCTTTTCCTACCAGTGTTAATGCCTTTTGTGTTCCAGGCATGTTTCTCATCGTCTTGGAAGGCAGAGTTCATGGAATCTAGAGGAAAAATTACAGCAGTTTACAACTATGAAATACACTGCTATATTTATTGCAGAATGCTATTTCCTAGTGCTAACGTATGAGAAAAGAAAGATACAAGAAATTGTCAAATACTGTGATGTGTGAGAAAGCTGATCTTTGCTAAAAGGAAGATGAAAGCCTTGCTATGAGTAGGTAAAATTCTCTAGGAAGAGACTGTTACAGAACTGCAGTTTTTTGATATGGCCACACAGGAGCATTACGTGGGTTCTTTCGTGACTTTGCTGAGGACAAGGGAGCACGTCCCGGCAGCAGGTAGCCCCCTGTGCCCTTTTTCCCTAGAAGAAAATACTAATTGATTAATGATAAGCTAACAATGTGATTGTAAATTGCCTTTCATTTAGCATTAGAATGAGCATAATTCCAATTCTTTTTATAGCTAGATCTGCAACAACACTTAGATTTTAATGTGTGGAAAACACGGAAGAAAAGGACTCTGACATGAGCAACTACAGAATTGCCAAGGAGTGTATTTGATGAGTATTTTTTTCTTACCAACCACAGTGTTGCACACAGATGGCCAGCATCACCATTCCCATTTTTCAAACAGAAACACTGAGACACAGGAAAGAACCAACTTGCCTAAAACTGCTCAGTACAGTGGATGGAAGTGGTGACCAAGCTCCTAGGCCTCACTGCAGCAACGAGCTCCTTAAATCCCTCCTCATCCCACCACAACATCTATCCTGCCTAGGCAGATGTCCAGGGCTGATGTGAAGATTTTTCTCAACTGGCTTCAGCATAATCCACCCTGCAACCAGCACCGCAAACAGCCCTACTGCTGTGGCAAACGAAGGCTGTGATGGCGTCAATCTTGTTTCACCTCAGCTGAGCTGCAGCAGGGAAGGAGGGGAAAGGGGCATGAGAGGAGGCTGAGAGGGTGGCTACAGACTGGCAGGTGTAAGGGAAGGATTTTCAAGCTTGTATGGCAGCCTTGGCAGCAGCTGTGCTAGTTTTGTGTGCCTTAGCCTGATTTTGAAGCTGAAGCAAGCAGCTTGAAAGCGCATGAATGCAAAACACAGAGGGGAGAGAAGCTGGTGGGAAAGCACCAGGTGATGGGGGAGCACAAGCCCAACCTCTGTCAGTGGTTGCAGACCGTGTGGGAAGAGCAATGGCCTCAGGTGCGTACAGGGCAGCTCCGCAGAAGGTAGAGGTTTCAGGTGAGCTTTAATCTCACTGCTCTATCTGTACAGCAGTACAGGGCATGACAAAACATAGCAGTGTCAGTATTCAGGTGCAATGGCGAGGTGCAGGCAGGCCACTGTGCTGAACAGCCTGCGTATGAAGCCAGGGGTGTCAGAGAGGTCAAGAGCGTCCTTCTGTTTTTAAGTAATTGCTCAAAGACACAGTCAAATATATTTCCTGTTGTGACTATGGTTTAATGGTGCAAATGATGTGTAAAGGCTGTAGTAAAGGAGACGGGATTCAGTCTTTTTACCTCAGAATACAGCAAGGCTTTGTGTTTACATGAATTGGTTTGCTGCAATGGATGGCAGAGATTTTGGGGGTTTGTTTTGCTTGTCCTGAGTGATTGAGCTACGCCTGAAAAATGTCGAGTATTACGTTCTTATGCCAAACTAAATATTCATGCTCGGACTTAATCAGGAATAGATGAATCACTTCAAAGTCACACAATTATTAAATCAAGCGAAGACAGAACCCCAGTGTGATTTTTGGACTTTGTTTGTTTGTTCTCAGTTTTAAAGGGAAATGGCCTTTTCTCTTTGCACTGGGCCTGGTATTAGCTGTAGGCTCCCTTAAACTGCCTAGAGACTCTGCGTGTGTGAACATGCTTTTGGAAGAACTTGTCTTCTTTCACTTTTGTGTGTCCTGGTTGTGTGCGCCTTCATTTCTCAGGTGCTGGTGTGAGAATATACATATGTTGTAATCTTCATTTCTTTCTCTGAAGTCCGTTCCTGAAGTATCCTTTGTGCCATTGAAGCTTTAGTTGCTGAAAAAATACAGCTACAAGCATTGTTTTGAGTGGAAAATAACAGGGACCATCCCTTATGAGTGAGTGATGCAGCATTCGCCTCTCCCTCTCTTTAACATTTTGTAGATTGTCTCCAAGATAAAGTTCTCGGACTTTGGATCTAATTCCTGGTGTGAGGATGAATGTAAGACTTTTGTGGTAAATTCAGTGCTTTGCTGTTGAACCTATGTTGTTCTCTAAGATTTAAGATAGACATCATGTAATGTAAATAACTTTCTTCTTCTTGTAAACAAGCAAAGCTACAAAGGAGTTCTAGTATTCAGCGGTAGTGCTGCTGTTTTTCCTTTCTTTTGCAGTGCCATATTCGGGTAGTTTGTGTTTTGGAAGAGCATTTCTGAACTGCTTTTTGCACCAGCAGAGAAAGTGCCTGAGAAAGTTCCATGAGAAAGAGTGAATCATACAGTGTCTTTCTAATACTGGCAGTGTTTCCTTCTGTTTCGCAAGCTTGCAGGCGGTGTTTGATACGAATGCCTTCCTTGCTGGAATTTTTTGTAGCTGTATTCCGTGCTATTTTTAGATTTCAGCCTGATTTATGTTCTGGATGGCTCTATTTTGTTGGGACACTTGTAGCTGTGCTACAATTCATGTGTAGGACCAGCTATTTTCAAAAATGCGGTTTAAAATAGTAACTGCTTTGCAGATTTGAAGGCTACCTAATCTGTTGTGTGAAGTGGTGTAAACCATGGTAGGGTATTCTGGTATTTGGAGGAGTCTGGTTACAAAACTAGGTGTGTCTCTGATATGTTCAGCCTGCTACAGTGTGTGCTGAATTTTGTACATACATGTTGGTACATAATTCTACGTATACAGTGGAAATACTGCAGTGCTCAAGTAAGAAGGATAGACAATCAACAAATTTTAAAAAACAGGTGGATTTTAGATACATTTGTGTTTCACCTGTGTGTGTACGCATTTATTTTTAGAATGTGATTTCATTGTACTGTTGAAACTTGGCAGCTGTATGACAAACCAAGTTTTGCTGTCTGCCTTATGGCTAGCTAAATTCTGCAGGATTGCATTCTATCATTTAAAATGGCTAATCCAAAGGAAGAATTTTTTCAAAGGAAACTGGCTTTGAATACACTGGTTCTCCTTTTCACTCTCCACTGGAGTACACTTTTAACTATTTCAAGAACGATACTTTCAATGATACTTCAGGGACAATGCTTCAAGACAACTAAAGAGTACATATATGAAGCAGCAAAATAGAAACTATGGTCCAAAGACATCAGGGTTCTGCTGAACTATACCAATTAAGTTTTATTTGCTTATCAGTTATCTCTATGTATAAAAGTCACTCTCATTCAAATTCCAAGTAATGTATGGGTTTTTTTCCTCTCTGGCTATTCAAAGTATTGAGTCTCAGTATTATTAGTTTTTAGAGAAAACTTTGAGCAAAATAGTAGTCAAAGTAAAAAAAAAAAAACATAAAAGGCGGGTTTCCTTATATTTTGGTATAGAAACGTATGCACACACTCTTCTTAAAACCACTGTTAAAGGTTAATCCAAACTGCGAGCGTTTCAGCTCTTTAATTTTAAATTTTATATGCTGATTTCGATGCTCAGAGAATAGTTTGACTGAAAGAAATACCGGTACTGACATTCTTGTAACAGTAGAGGGAGCCACTGCTTAACTCTTCAGTTCAAACGTAAATGGTTGCATTCTTGGCCTCCAAAGAAAATGTAGAATGTTACCAGATAGTGTATGAACAATGGTAAGTATTTGCATTTACCCTGTCTTAGTGCAGAAGTTTACCTATTGTTTTCGTTTAGACTTTTATTGGTATCATTACTGCTGTGTGGTAGGTTTCATTTGTTTCTTCGCTCTGGAACTGTACTTCTGTTTGCTAGTAGTTTTGAGATGCAAATGAAATTGGTTAGTAATATATTTACTTTTGTTATGAGTTCTTTAAATTCAAAATTGCAACAAGAAATCTGATTATTGGACAATTTTGATTGCCAAAAGTTACAATAGCAGCACATGAGAACTTATGATTTAAAAAAAACCAAAAAAAAATAAATTCAGAAGGATTACAATAAAAGGCAAGGTATCGCAGAGACTCACATAAGAACGGAGCTGACTGCCTGGTTTTGCCAAAACCTGGTGAGCTGTAAAGCAGAATCCAAAAGCTGAGGCAGGAATGGGCCAGCCCTTTGACTGGGATGGCGACTCACAAGCACACAGGACTAAATGATACGGAGACTAGTGCGAGCCTGGCTCCTTTATATGAGGCGTATTACTGCACCTTGAATCCAAATGAACCCAAATCAATTTTGTGTTTTGCAAAGACAGAAGAAAATTGGAAATAACTAAAAGGCAGAGCATGGAGATCTGGCAGTATTTTCGGAGAGGAGGAGGAGATACGCGGTGCTTTATAAATACTTTTCTGTGGGAGATCTTTGCAGCAGAGAGCCTTGATTTAAAAAGAGCACATCGGAGTCCTTTGCCAGATCTCCTACTGGCAGAACACCAAGAATATGGATAAGGACATTCTTGACATTCTAAAATGAAGGGGCATTAAAATAGTAATATTTGACATTCGCTGGAAGCAAGTTGATGTTTTCTGCTGCATTTGTAGTTACCCAAGGATTCTTTATGTTAGGGAAATAGCATTTGTCATATTCTAACTTTTAACCGTATTTTTATTCTCTTGGCATGTGTGTCTATCAGATGTTAGCACCTAATCTAAACAGAAATTTCCAGGGCTGTAATTAAGTTAGTGGGAAGCATATAACATCAACACTCAGCTTCACAATGTTCAAATTTCGTTCCCTTCCAGAGTTGAGCCAGCAACTGAGTTTAGAGTAAATGAGTATGGAGATACCAGTAAAAATTAAATGATTTAAGGCAACGCTTGTGTAATAATTAATTTGCAAAGTCTCTACTGATTCAGTGTGTGCATACAGTTATTTCTGACTAAAAAATTTGTAGCGCTCTGATTCATAAGTGGTGTGTGTTGTAGTGGCCTAAAATATTACCGGTGCTATTTGCAGGAGAATCGCTTCAGCTGCCCTGGCTCTTGCAGGACTGCTGTGTGGTTTCTCAGTTGTCACAGCTGGCATATTGGTTTAAACTGCTGTAGGTCATGAGTCAGAGCCCTCAGTTCTCTGCTGTCAACAAAAATGCAGAGAAGATGTAGTAGCTAGATGGTTATCCTTTGTTTTATAGCATCCATCAAAGCCCTACTTTATAAACGGAAATCAAATTAAGCTTTCCAGTATTACAGCAGCTATGAGTCTTCCAAATTATGATGGATTGAAATAATTCATGCAAAAGCCCAGGATATCTCATCTATCCCATCTGGTGGGTTTAGTCTCAGGGCCTTGCAGGGACATTATTCAAATGTTTCTGGTAGGAGGCAAATGTAATTGCTGCTTGAGGAGCTATTTGGGAGTGGAGGTTATGATTTTTTTTTAATATGATATTTAATTATATACAAATAATAAAGCAGCTTAAATAAGTTGTAATGTTCCTGTAAAAATGTTATGGCCCTTTATTTCTTTCCTCATTGATAGGCTTTGTTGTCTTTTGTTTGTATCATAATGCAATAATCGTGAGTGATACATAGTAAGAAAGACATAATGGGAGTCTGCCTGAAATTGTGTGTATCTCCATAGGTAGGTAGAAGGAGAAGTGGAGAGTTAGCAACGTTGCTGACGGTTACTCAATGCTGTGCTGGTAAAGACAGGACAGTTCTCTTTTTTTTTTCCAAAGGTATCCATAACACCTTCTCATTATTAGCACTGGTATTTAATTGTTGTGGTTATGGATTAAGTACTAGTGTGGCATGCATGTATTCTCCCTCTCCTATAAAATAGGTGTACTGTGAAAAAGGTTTAAGATAATATCTCCTAATGCTGTAAACATAAAGAAACACTCATAAGTAAGTGTAATTCAGCTAAATTAAAGAAGGTCAACTGTTGGGCAAGAAGATACCTTATTTGGTATCAAAACAAACTGTAGAGGTTGTGTCCTGTTCTACCTAGAAAGGTCTTTCCAGTCCAAAAGATGACAGCCATACACAATAATATGAATAGTTCTGTACTCTGCTATAAAACTAGTTTTTTTTAAGTGTGAAAATTAAAGTTATGAAGTTTGCTTTCCAGTTTCTTGCTGGGTGAAACAAGCACAAAGTCTGTCTGTTAAAATCCTGTTTAAGACTATCTTGTGGTTAGTGAATGCAAACCTGGAGCAGAAGGTCTGATCAGATATCAATCTGTAGAAGAGTGGGAAATACGATAAGCCGTGTTCAGCAGAAGTCCCTGAAACACACTGAGTGGGTAATATGGCACAAGTTCTATCTCATGAGTAAAAATTTGACAGTATATTTGAAAAGTGTGTTTATATTTCAGAATAGATTGTGTTTGTGAGTTGTAACAACTTACCAAACTGTCATCGACAACACTGTTGACTCACTCTGTGCAGACTGTAATTGTGGAAGGAGATGAGTATTGAATCATATCCTACTGTACAATACAAGTTTAACACACTTCAGGTTGAACATTTTGTAGCATTTGATCTGAGTTAACTTCCTTTCTGAGGGTTGTCTGTTCTTCTAATTGATTTGACACTCTGCTGCTGAGCAATGTTGGAAATACGTGCACATTTTCTGTTGTGCTTATTTCAGAAGAAAAAATGGCACATATACTGTGGTTCTTACGCAGCTGTGGATTTTAAAGCACATGAGGGTCTGTATCAGGACCTATCATTATGCAGCTCATCAGGACAACACTTGCAATCTCTGTGCTTGCAAAATGTAAAGCTGCTTCCAAGACTTTACTGCTAGGACAGAAAAGAGTAGGAAGGATTTTACCATCCCTTAATGGACTGTGGAGGAGAAAATAGGGCAAAAGCTGTAATGGGCTGCAACCTTATTTGTGTTCCCCTTTCAAGCAGGTTGTTCCCTAAAGCTTTCTGCAAGTGTTATATTCATAGAATGACCTAAGTTGGAAGCGACCCTAGAGATCATCTGATCCAACCTCCCTGTCACGGGCAGGGACGCCTCTCAACTAGATCAGGCTCCTCAAGGCTCTGTCCATCCGTGATACCCCGCTGCCCCATTGACTCCTAAAGCAAGCCTATGCACTTTTCATGGCAATTTAGCTCACAGGTGAACAGAATATATACTGGAATGGTTAGTAACTTGTATTATAGAAACACCTGACAGACCCAGCTGAACTAAGGTTCTGCTGTACCATGTGACCTACAAATTCAGAGTAAAAGGAAGGCCATGTCATAAGGACTCTGTGCTCTGAACTGAAAATCTGAAGAACGAGGAGGGTAATGTAAGCACATGAAGGGTTCGATTGTTGATTTTTCATGTAAGGTTTGGAATTTTTTTTTCCCTCTAATTTCCCAGTTATCTTGTAGTTTTTATTGTTGGGTGTTTTTTATCTGTTTCTTGTTGTTTTAGTAATCTATGTAAGTTATTGCTTTGGTGTTAGCCTACATTGTTTCGTATTTGAGTCTAATGCATTGATGAGCAACTGGAGGGAAGAAACCAAACCCTTTCCTGGAAAGTTGGAATTCCTTCTCTTTTCTGCTTTTCAGTAGGAATTATATTCATCTAGCTATTCATCACATTTTTGTTTGGTTTCCACTTTGTTTTTTAAATCTAGAATAATTTTGTGAACAACATAAAGATATAAACAAGTATTTCCTTACTGCTATCTCAGTGCATTGTAATGCGTAGTTCTCCAGGAGTTTCAGCTTTTTTTCCTTTTTTTTTTCTTTTTTTTTTTTTTTTTTTTGAATAGGGTAGCTTTTATTCCAGAAGGTACTCAGGAGCTTTACAGGGCCATTCTATACAGGAAGGAGTACTACAGAATTTTCATAAGTATGTAGGTACATAAGTACATCTGAAAAACCCCAGTACTTCGGGTACTTTCAAAAGTATGGCTAAGCACTTACATTTTTGAAAAGCCCCTCTTTTGCATTCATCTAGAACTACCAAAATGCGACTACCTGGGGAAAGCAAGTTCAGATATGGATTAACAGTGGGAGGTAAATGTACTTCAGATCCTATGCCATTAGTGCCATCTGGAGCAGTATGTCATACACCACAGAAATGCACAACTGGGCATATGCCACAACTGGGCAGCATTTCCATATAAACTGCCCCAAATGTGCCTACAGGTTGTTGCAAGATCAGACATATTCTGAGAGGGGAAAACAGGACTAATTTCACAGTAAGGAAACTATGGACACATTAAACTTACTGGATGTAGTTCTGGTTCTGGTTGTTATTAAACTTGCTTTCGTGAAGATGGGAGGTATCCAAGCATAGAGTCAAAGCTGGAAGCATAAATGTGAAGCAAGTTCTACTATAGTGGCTGCACAGGAACAAGCAGTCTGGATTTTGAAGTACGTGGAGAATGCTGTGCAGTTGTTGGTACAGGACAAGATTGTTTTTAGAGGGCTCGTCTTGTGTTTGGTGCTTAAATGAGCCCATAAGAAAGTTATGAGTCCTAAGATACAGAGTATCAGGACTAGTAATTGCACTTGCTGGCATTAAGGTAGCAGGTTCAGTGTCTTGTTGCAGAGATCGACATTGCAATGCTTTTGTAGAAGCTTCATTATACTTTGCAGCGTCTCGTTTTATCTAAACTTGGCTCAGGATGACACTTTTTCCAAAGCAGAAAGAGCATTTCCAGTATGAAGTATACCACAGAACCATTGTGAATGTCTTTGACACATTAGGTGTACTGATATTCTGATCTTAGGCTAATATGAAATCGGAGCCGTCTTGGCTTGAAAGTGCTTCTTGACAAACTCCCTATCTCCCTCATGAGCTTTTGTCTTGCTGGTGGTTTGCAGACTCTTAGTTCAGCCTGTATTATAACTCCTTTTGTGACTGCTATTCCATACAAAAGCAAGCATAAATGCTTACTTGAAACTTTGGAAGACCAGTGTGGTTTCTTTTGGTTTATTGTTTGGTTGTGTTTTTTTTTTTAAATCATGGTGATTTGGTGTGACTCACAGTGCTGTTAATCTGCCTAGCCTGACAGTTGGGAAGTAAGCTTCTTACAAGTGCTTGTCTCCTTAGGAATTTCCCTCTGCTTAACTAGTGATAAGGAGATGACCATAAAGGCTTCTCTACCAGCTGCCTCTATTTATTAGCACAGTTACTATTACACAAAAATAATTTATAGTACAATGGCATACCTAATTACAGAAGTGGTTTATGATATTTTTTGTTTCTTGTGAATTGTTTAGTATGAAGCAACCATGCAGAAATGCTTGGATGTGTGAAGTTAGTGAGGCATTTAATTGAGTTACAAGAGCCAATGCACTTGCAAATGGAATATTGAACATACCACTTCATTCGTGAAACAAAATTGATTGTGGATTTAAAGAAAAGATTTGCAGACAAGCATGTCCTTCTAAATTCTAGAAGCATAATAGTTGGTCTATAGTTTGCGTTTAATTTGGAAGTGCCCTAACTTGGGTTTTTAAGTTCTAAGTAGTATAATAAAGCAAATCCTTTTACTATTTTCACCCATAATTCTGCTTTACCTGGACACACAAATGCACAAAAAAATCCTTCTTTCTCTACATAATGAAAGTCTGTAATACTTTTTGAAAACAGTGGTTTGGGGTGGCTTTTATTTTAGGGGGACCTTGCTTTTTGGTAAGAGGTGCCTCTTGGATAGGGTAGGTTTGGGACTTTTTGGGGGGGAGGATGGGTTTGGTTTGGGGTTTCTTAGAGAGGAGAGGTCTCCCTGGGTTACTCCTATGGACGACAAAGGTGCCATGTGTGGGTTTTGAGTTCACAAAAACTGGGTTAATCTGGGACTGTCACAAAGGGCATATGGTCTTGGAAAGAGCATATGGTCTGGAAGACGGGGTTCATTGTAGCACTGCAGAACCTTCCCAGCTGGTTTATCTATTGGGGTAAACTTAAGAGTTCACCAGGGAAGACTGCATGTACACACAGGGAGTCAGTATAAGGTTTCATTATTTGAGCCAGTATGCTCAATCTGTTTACTGGAACTGTTTCCTCTTAAAGTAGGTCAGAAATTAAAGAAAAACCTTGGCCACAAAGGCAATCTTTGGAAATAATCCACGTGACAGTGAAATTGCTATTTGGGCAGATTATAGCTTGTGAATTTCCATAACAATGTCTATTAAATACTCTAAAAATTGACTTTAATATCATAGATTAGCTGCCCAGTCCTGCAGCTCTTTTTCAGATGACCTTCATAGGTCTCTATACTTGTTTGTTTTTGTTTTTCTAAGTTTGGAAAAGATTGTCTTAATGACTGAACATTTTCCACTAAGTGTATATTGGAGAGGCTGATGATATTTGTGATGATTCTGTGTATTAGTTCTGTTTGGCCCACTGTTTGGCAAACATAAAATCTTGAATTAGAAAGTAACAAAGAATGAAATTTCATTTTATAGAATCAAGGCACCCATCTAAAGATTGTTCACTTTCAAAGTTCTACGCATAAAAAAAATATTAATCTTAGATTTATTTTTTTTCAGCCTATAGTAATGTACTGCTTAACTTCAAACACTTATGTAGAGTCCTTGAATATTCATGTATCAAAGTAAGTAAAACATTGTAGCTTTAGGGATCCTTCTGTACTGGTAGATTTTATAGATGTATATATGCAGATTAAGATTCATGACTCCTCATAAACACACTAACTGCAAAATCTTACTGTTACTGAAGCAAAAATAAAGCTCCAAGCTTGTGTCTCAGACCCCAGAATGATTTTCCAGAATTCCCTTTGATGACAGAGATAAAAGAAAGAATTCCTTATATATAAATACAAGAATTTTGATACAGAAGTTTTTGTTTCCATGAATATCACAATATGTCTATATAGTTCCTCTTATTAAAGTAGCAAAGCCAACACCTAAGATGTTTATTCCTCCTTTTTTTTTTTAAAAAAAAAAAGATAGATTAATGCCTTTTTTTAATTACTTTGTAATTCAGTGCTCATGTTCCTTATGTTCTCTGCAGTGAATGCTTTTGTGAAGCCTAAACGTATCTGGTAAAAGATTTTAGCTATCTTTTCATGTCCTTGCTACCGAGTCTGGTTAACATCTAGTGCACGATAGGGCCCAATTTTGCTTACTAAGTCAATATCGCCATAGATTAATTCAAGCTGGGAAGGGCTTCAAAGGACCTCAGGACACACCATTTACTGAAAGCAATATCAAGTACAAGATAAGGCTTCTTAGGGCCTTATCTGGTAGCATCTCAAAAACTTCCAAGAACTGAGACTAGGTAATTTGTTCCACTGCTTGGCTGTCCTCATGCTCAAAAGATTTCTTTTCTTATTTTTTATTTGTATTTTTTTCCTTCTTTCCTTCTAACCCTCTCTTGGTTCAATTTGTCTTTTATCTCTCAACCTTCCACCATATGTTACTGTGAGGACCCTGCTTCTGTGTCCTTGGTAAGTTCCTTGTTAGGTACTGGGGGGCTGCTATCAGGTCCCCTCAAAGCTTTGCCTTCTCAAGGCTGTATCAACACTCTGACGAGCTTTTTCATAATGATTTTAGTCTATGGAATTGCATGTTTGGATGCGACTGTGGAAATGTTTTCTGAAACATTTTGCTCTTGTGGAGCAAAACTAAGGTGGAGAAGCATGATGTGTTTCTGGAAAGCAACAGTTAAAAAGGATATTTTATCAGCAGGGTCATCTTTGCATGTTGTTTTACATATATACCTTAGTTTGTAGACACAGTTACAGACACAACAAATCTGTGGTATGTTTTATGGAAAGGAAATAATCTTCATCTGCAGCGTTTCAATTTGATTTGGCATTTTCAGAACGGCCAGGACATGCAAAACGGGGAAATCACACACACAAAAAACCTGTATGTCAACGTAAAGCCTCAACATTCCAGTCCTTTGGCAACAGAAAATCCTGCCAATAAAAACTGGCTAGATACCCAAGCAGAACAAATCAACAGGAAATAGCCCATGAAAAAGTTTCCAGCAGAAAGCCACTGGGGTTTTCTAAGACAGTGAGTATAAATTTCACAGATTACATGCTTGTTTAGTCATCAAGGTAAATCTGGGAAAGACAAGATCTGCTTAATGGTAACACAATTAGCAAATGGTATGGAATTGATCAATGCTCCATGTATTACCATTTTGCTTTTAACTCTGACTTTTTGAGGCATTCTTTGCTTGCCTGGTGTGTTGCATTTCTTAATTAACTCCATCTGCTGAAAGTCTGGTCTGGCAGTTGCTTTAGTAAAAAATTGTGCCTGGAAGTGCTACTGTTGTTTGTAACAAAGAGAATTTAAGGCAAATATATCTTGGAAATACCCTTGTTTTGCTGGTGTTGTCACTTAATCTTAACCTGTTAAAGCTATAGCTCTCCACATTTGATGTTTATAGAAAATAGTACGCCATGCATTTCACTGTGTAAAATATTACATTTAACGGAATTATCTTAATCACTCTAGTCATGTTCTGTAGATCATGTTATGAAATGTAAAGAAAGCCACTGAAAGAATGAAAGGACTTGAATTTTGCAGTTTTGAAACTGCAAGTAAAAGAAAATTGCTGATAACGAACTTTTCGATGAATTCTGTTTGCACATGATAATAGAGACAGACATTGGTGTTCTATTTATTAGGTTTGATTCAATATGCATATTCCTTACCCCTAATGGCAGAGTTGTGGACATACTGTTACATTCTTAATGAATATGGGGAAGAAAAGGATTTAATATTCATGTTTATTGGTTCTATATGTTGCAAGTTAGTTTAGGGTATATATTACTATAGTGTGTATTAATATGCACTACCATTTGATGTACATCCTCGGGTAAAATGATATCTTGATATAACAGCTTAATTATTCTTATTGAATACCAAGCAAATTTCTGGCTTGCTTTTTAACTCTTTTTAACTCTGCCTTCTTCATTATGTATAGTTAGTTGTAATTAAGTAGTATCTTTTTAAACACTTAATGTTTACTCTTCAAGAAGTTACTGTGTGCTGGTCTCCAGAAGCCACTAGCATTCTCTTCTGTTCATAATTATTCTGTATGCTATTATGTAGTTAGTAAAAATAATTGTTTCACCTTCATAGATTTTATAGCTAAACAGCCAGTTGATGACATAGCCTGACATGCAGATGACAGGCAATTGTAGTTGACCTGATAATTTGGATGGTTGTCATAGGTCCAGCTTTTGGCATTCTGGGAGATTAAATGCTGCCATCAGAGAATTAGGAGAGAGCATGCCATTAAGACCCATCCATTGATAAGTAAACAGCTAGGTGAGAGATTCTTCTGCCACCTACCCTGATAAAAAGTGTTTATGAAAAATAGTGGAACCTTACTGGTAGGAAGTATTAAAGTTGACTTTGTCTTGCATCCGTTTCTGTTTTTCAGCAAAAGCCAAAAGTTCTTTTAAATGTGTAAATACCTATCCTTGGTGACCGTCACTTATCAAACCTTTCTTTTGCAAAGTTGAGCTTTGTTAACCTCCTATCCTCTTTGTCAGTATTAGGGTGTCTGTGCTTTAAGCTTTCAAAAATATTTTGGTTCTTCAAGCATGGATATCAGAATTGAAGAGAAACTTTTTTTCCAAAGACATGCACAGATGCAGAGTACTATGTTTCTACCTGATATTCTTGTTTGCAAATGTAGTAAAGAACTACTGAAGTACTAAAAAATTAAGGCAGGTATTGCTGACCCTTTTTATTACAAGGTTGCACAAGGAGCTGAATTGTCTTAGTTACAATGATCATCAGGTGTTCTTGTGAATTGTTGCTTTTCAGGATGGCTGTTATCTCGAACATAAGTTGTGCCCTTTCTTCTTCCTTCCTAAATATATCATAATACATTCAATTATAACAATATTCAATACGACTGTTTAACCATTGTCAGCTGCCTTTAATTCTTTCACTATTGGCCCTTTTCCAAACAGAGTATTTATTTATATATATATATATATATATATATACTGGGGCTGTTTAGCCTTGAAAAGAGACAGTTGAGAGGCGACCTTATTAATGTATACAAATATCTGAGGCGTGGGTGTCAAGAGGAAGGGGACAATCTCTTCTCAGTGCCAGTAACAGAACAAGGAATAATGGGTTTAAGTTAGGACATAGGGAGTTCCACCTCAACATGAGGAAAAATTTGTTTACTGTGAGGGTAACGGAGCACTGGCGCAGGCTGCCCAGAGAGGGTGTGGAGTCTCCTTCTCTGGAAACTTTTAAAACCCACCTGGATTCATTCCTGCGTGGCTGCCCTAGGGGATCCTGCTCTGTCAGGGGGGTTGGACTGGATGGTCTTTCAAGGTTCTTTCCAACCCCGAACATTCTGTGATTCCATGTGATTCTGTGAAGCAGACAAACTCCTAACATTCTATGATTGTATGATATATTTGTATATGATAATAAATGAAATGCTCAGTATGTGCAAGTTTAAATGCAATTATATTGCCTGCTGATCTTTTCCCCTTTGAGTTACACAGGCTTATTTGTCAAGTTCTACTCTATGCAACTGGATGGATAACTGATACTTTGTCAGAGTTTTATGAAGATCAGCAACCCTTGCACTAAATTAGTAGTTGGTGAGAAGTACATGGGATTCCCTCCCTGCTTTTGTGTACTCTTAGGTTATAGATTAATCATAGATATGAAGTCCTAATTCGACCTGCTCTGTAATCACTGCCAGCAAACACATCATTATGAATATATTTAAGCTTAAATAATTACATTTGCACTCATTTAATAACATATATATTTAATAATAAAATAACTAAATCTTGGGAAGTTGACCTGGACTATAATCATTAAGCAAATCCTGTCTGTAAGAACATACAGCTGTAACTTGTTTTGCTTCACTAAAAGTGCCTGTATGGAAACTAAACTGAGCATAGGTAATTGAGTTTGTGGAGAAAATTAGGTTGAGAATTATATTGCAGATTAAAAGTAAGGTCCACAGGTTGCTTATTTATGACATAGCCCAACTGTACTGCATCTGTAGACATCTACCCCAATGTCTTTTTGTTTTCTGGGAATATAATACTTTGTATCAAAACCATGAGTAATTTATATGTTACAGTAAAATATAATCTCTGTTCAATTCTTTAAAATTATACAAAGAATGTATTAGGATATCCTTTGCTTCAGAAGATGCATGTCTCTTGAAGTATAATCCATGTCATTAACTACCACTGTAGATCGTAAATAAGCACCTTATCCAGACCACTGTAGTTCATTGAAAATTCTGGTTATAATGATATTTTAGATATTTTGGAATATTCAGATATACACCTAATAAAGTTTTTAGAACTGCCTAACTGACCCCCTCCCATTGATTTCAAGGGAAAACAAATGCTTTTGGAACACTCCCCTTCTGCCAAAAGTGGCAGCATTTTTTAACTGAAAACAGTTCAAGTTTATATACTATGAAGACATTTTACTTTAGTTAAAGTGCCTCCATAATGTCAAGGTAATATTTGTCTGGCTTGACAGAGTTAAAAGGGATTGCACAATTTGACTGATTTACTGACTGAAGTTTTAACGGGTGCTTAGTTAGGGGTGTGTTCTTTGGCATCGCCTCAAACAGCAACTAATCAGAGAACAATGTGAGGGCTAAGGTGACGGCTGAAAAGGCCTTCGTTTGCTAAAGTCTGTTCAAACAAGCATGCATTATTTAATTTTGTCAGTGTTTAAAGTGACTTTTAGGATGCTACAGGAATGTGTATGGCCAAAATGGTCTTTCAGCAGCATTTTAGCATCTCATAGCAAAGCAGCTGGATTTTTAAGTATTTGGGAGGAAATGAGAGTAACGTAGTCATCTTAACAAAGCAGCAAAGCAAAAGAAATCCTCTGAATGCCCACAATAAGATCATCAGGCTCTGATGACATTTGATAGTTTGTGTAGCTAGCTTGTACCTTGTGTATCATGTGGCATTATGCTCCTGTTAATGTATCTCATAATTTTTATCTTTATATTTATATTTTATATAAAGTCCACAATGAGCCATGACCAGGATAATTGAATATATCTTAGAGGTAGCTAGGACATGTTGCTCAATCACTTGTGTTGTGCAGTCTGACGCAAGGGAGACAGGGATTTGTGCTGACTGTGAACTTTGTTTTCATCTTATGAATCATATGTAAGGAACCTTAGACACCGAAAACTCAAAAAGCCTTTTTTTGAGTGCTTCCTGTTAGATTTTTAATTGGTGGGTTCTATGTTACAAACTGCAACATTGCTTTGCTTTTTACAGGTAGAGAGAAATATTGAGCTAGATTTTTATCATGGTGGCTGTTTTTTTTCAAGTCGAATGTGACACGCAATGGTGTAAAAATGATGAGTAAATTTGTCTTTGGGATGGCCGTGGAGCCGATTTCTTCAAACATGGGTATTATTTTTTGCTATACTTCAGTCTCTTTGTTAATCTATGATAGAAATGCAATGGAGGTTTTTTCAAGGCTTTCGTTTCTGCTGAATACTTTGCTGGAAAATGATTGACAAAAGAATATATTTTATTCATAAAGACTTTTTTTCCAGGAGATGTTTGCAAAACTGCTGCTGTAGGGATATAAATGTAAATTTACATGCTGTTCTACAAAAAATCTTTACCAGTAGTCAACAAATGTGGCATTTAGAAAAATATAATGCCAGTCACAAGAATCCTGTTTTTAAAATCAAGGGTAAACCAGAATTATGTTCAAAAATAAATCTAAACAAACTTTGCTTGTCTGCTCCAATATTTGCCATTCTTAACCGCAACCTGGTGTCCGAGTGAAACCTGTAGTTATCCTTTCCAAGCTGAATGAGATTGGAAGGACAAAGGAAGAAGAAATAGGTTGAGGGGGAGAAGTGCTCATGAACTACAATATTCATGAGTTGTTCATGTGGTTCTGGGTATGGAAGATGCCATCCCTTGAAAAGACTTCCCCACTAGGCTATCAAGACTCAGATAAACTTTGTATCTTTCTTTCTCCTTTCGCTCTTTACTGTATTGGAAAAGTAACAGTGTGACATCCTGCATGTTAAATTGGGTCATAGACCAGTAAAAATGAGAACAGTGTGCATGGAGTGGGCTTAAGTAATGCAGTACTAGCAACAGAAGAAGAATAATATTAATACTGATCAAGACTCAGTGCAGGTGTATATAGGAAATAAAAGTTTTGCTGATATTTTTCAGCTATATTTCTCTACACACTTTACCTGTACAGCACTGGAAAAAGTTTGGCGTGCCATGTGACAGGACTGAGAGCCACATCTAGAGAGAGCGGTACAGCAAAACCGTAGTAACTGAATGGTTAAGATGTCTCCTGATCCATAACGAGGCATGAATTTTTTCAATGTCTTACAATTCAGCCCTGTGATTTTTGTGGTGGTTTCAGCTGTTAAGGATGAGATCAGCAGGTCTCGTCCCACACTTGAGGAATTTAAATATTGGTTGAAATACTTAGGTGTTTTTTTTTTTTAGCGCATTCCATTGCAGAGCATCTTGTTTTGCTTTGGCCTCTCCCACTTCCTTTCAGAATTGTACCAGCAGCCTACAGGCTTGTTCAGCATTTCAAAGGGGCAATATGATTCCCAGATCAGAGTGGTGTCAACAGCAGACAGTCTGCCTAGTGTCATTTTTTTTCGTAAGTTATTTCTTTGTTTACACTGTGAAATGAGAAGGGGAAAAAATCAAACTGCACACAATTGGCTCCAGTAAATACCAAGCGACAGTAAATGCCTTGTTCATTGCCTGGGGAAGGCTGGTAACTTGCTGAATTTCCATCAAGGCTCCTTCATAAGGGAGCCAGGCTCAGATCTCCCTCAGAGCTGGTTATGCAATTGATGGGGCAGGGTTTTGGCTTCTGGAGGAGCAGCCTTGCATAACACGGTTTATAATCCAGCACTCCCTTCCCAGCCTGAAAGGACCTTTTTCGTAAGGCATTTTCTATGACAAAAACTGCTTCCAGATTTCTACACAATGAATGAAATGATGGTACACTAGCTCTTTTAAAAAAACCCACAGCTTCTACAGGAGATTCTTGACCTAGTCTTTCTGTAAATGGTGTACCTATTTTTAAAAAAAAAAAATAAATTATTTGTAAGATTTTTTTTTTCATACTGTGAAAGCAACTCTGTCTTTCCTTAGCAGAATTCACTGAAGAAATGTTATTATGCCAAGTAACCATTTATTGGAGGTCTTAGCACAAGCTTGCTTCTGAGAGTTTAATTTTTGTTATATGACCTATATATGAAAAGATAGGTGACCAAACCTGCAACTAGAAGGTTTAGTCTGTGTGCTTGGGAGAGGAAAGCCTGAATAATAGCATAATATTAATGCCACAAAGATGTTGTCTGTGGAGATGGCTGCAGTGGTTACGTAAGGACAATGGGAATTGGGATGTCTCGTTCTTTATTGCAGCCTAGGGGCATGTATTCTTCTTGCTTTAACAAGAAACTTCCATCTATTCTTCAACTCCCTTCATAACATATGCTACCCATCTCCAGATGCCTGCTTACTCTCTGCATGTTTCTGTCCTTAGCAGAGAGATGCACGCATTTCTGTATCTTGGTCAAAAATTCTAGAGCAGCCAATGGGTGGTATTTCTATATTGCAATACAGGTTCTACAGTGCTTTGTTTGCTGTATGTGCAAATTTGTATTTAGGGTCCTTTGGGTCAATCTGAGGATTTGTGCGGCACAAGGTGACATAAATGTTTATATTACTATTTTATACTCTAGTTGATAGACTGACTCTTGAGAGTGGTAATCAGAAGGATTGGTGTTTTTATCTAGTACATTCTTTGATACCCAAGGATATGATTATTGGATTAACACAGTATCATCATAATTTAATTTACTCCTCTCGGATTCACTAAGTGATGATGTTCAGTTTGGATTAGAATGACCAGAAAATGGCTGTCTTTCTGAATCAACTTCCTTCAACTCCCTAAGAAGTTGACAGAAATAACACTAAACCTCTGGTAGGAATTGTTCAGATTCATATTTTGAAAAGTCAATAGTTTCGTTATAGCAAACAAAATCTGAGACGTGGGATCAGCCAATTGAAGTAAATTCTCAGATTATTTTGGATTTTATTACTGAAATGCAAATTCATTCTGAATATTAGCTGAATATAAATCAGGAGGCATGTTTAGAGGTTGTTAACAACAGTTAAATCTTTTGAGAAACTGCACATATTTAATTTGTGGCTACCTAAAAGACAAAACACATTTCACTGCACACAGTCTGGATAATCTCCACTAAGCAGCCCTAGTGTTTCATCAATGAGAAGTTGGAACCTAATAAAACATTCTGTTTATGCAATCTATGCTATTTAATGAACTACTAACTCTAGGGTTATTTGATCTTTGACAGTTTGGGGGCAGGGATGGGAGATGAAGTTGCATCCTCACTGGCAAAATCCTTTTTAACTGAAGGAAGTGTAGGGTCAAGTCTGTTGTATAGTAATGCTTTTGCTACGCTGTCAATGATTGCTAGTCCAGCTCTTACAGTAAAAACAACTATAAGTGAAGTTATGTAAATTCGGTTTTAAAATCAGTCTTTCATGTTCTGAAAGAGTCTGCAATGACTAATAATAAAACCAAAACCTAAAAATTTGAAATTTTGAATTGCCTAATAAGTTTTTGTCTACTCACTGGACAAGAGGACTCTCACTTCTACCCTTTTAAAAGCCCTCAGCTCTGTTCGGCTCTTTAAGCACAAAATGAAAAAAAATAAATAAATCCCCTATCTCCTTTAAACTATTCCGCTGAGCTAGGAACAAGTCCTGGATGGGATAGAATGTGTACAGCTCTAGGTTATCTTAAAGTTGTCACTTAAACTAGAAGCATATTGTTCATATAAGAATATTTATATGCTATAGTAGCATGCAGGTTTTTTAATGGACACTGTAATATTGATGACTGCAAAGTTTGGACTTTCTTTCTTAGATATGGAGAAGAAGTCTTCATGTAGATGAAGTAAATATAAGCATAAAAGTAATGTTAATCTAGAACAACTACACTTGCACAATGAGCTTTCATCAGTGTGTCCCTGAGTGTTCAGGTGCCCAGCTACAAAGTGCTATGTCAGTGCTATAGATTTTGGTTAGTGTACTTCCCTGAGCATACACACCTCCTCTCTTGATACCTAAGATATATTACTGTCATATAAATCAGCCAAAAGTATAAGGTATGTTTATTAAAATATCATTATATCCTCACTTTGGACTCATCATTGTATGTAGTGGATGCTTTGAATGAAGGTTATTGGAAACAAACAAAATTTGTCTTATCAGATTATCTAGTTATGTAGCAATCTGGGATAATTCATTGCAAGCAGAAAAGCCACATAATGGTATAGATAATGGGGAAAGTTTTCTGTTTATTGGAAAAAAATCAAATTAGCAGCTTCAAAAATAGCCCTGAGTCAGACAGCTAGCTCTATTATTATGTTACTTAGAAGCTAATGTATTATGAACAAGTGCCAAATATTTCTGTGTAATGCAGAGGGGATTAAATGAGAGCTTCTATTTTTGAGATCCGCTTTGTAGCATACATGTAATCAACAGAAAGTAAGTCCTAGATAACAAATAGTATGCAGATAGTCCTGCTAATTATGAATAATTATGTAAATGGTTATAATCTGAGCATTGTGCTTATCTGCGGGATTAAGAATACATAAAAATCAATAGAAAAGTTTTGAAAATGAACTTGCAAAAAAAGCAAAAGGTCAGCTATAACTTTATTTTTAAATGATTACGTGGGAGCGTAACTCAGCGATGTAGTTTTGTTTAAAGTTGCATTCCTAGCATGAGAAAGGAGAAAAATCCCTGATAGGGCTAGACTGCGTATCATGGTTTAATCTAGTCAAGTAACTTGCACGGTACTTGGTTGTCAGAGTCGACAAAAACTGAGTTTCTGAATATGTTTCAGTGCAATTCTTGGCCAGTTCAGTCTGGTTTTATACTTTCTGTATTATTTCTTTACTGGAAAGGTCAGTGTTTAGGGTGGCAAAGCTGAACATAGTAAGAGTAGTTTCTTCAGTCAGTACATTGCAGTGGCAGCTCCTAAACTTGTTCATGCAAATATTCTCATTTCTGAGACAAATGCCGAATTTATTTCAAAGATTTGTGTTCAAAGAAAGCTCAGATCTAGTTAGCACTATCCATAGCATTGTCAGTGTAGGTATTCAAACTGATCTGCTTTATTTTGAAATGGGATTTGGTATGCCCTTCTTACTGTTTAGAAATGTTAAAGACTTAACAGAAGTATCTAGGATAAATTTCACAGGAACGGGCTTATTTAAAATATTCTCATCCAGAGCAGGTAGACAGCCTAGTTTTGAGTGAGAGAAAGCTGCAGCAAGAGTTGACTCACCCAAAATTGACCTACTGTCTTCCTCTTCCTCTGCTTGTAGAGCCAGGGCATAGGAGACATCAGGGAATTTTCACTTCCAGCACAGACTTACACACTCTCAATATATTTGTGGTTTCTCCATAGGTATTGTTCAGTTTTGAATAGGTGAAAATATTGCTGAATTTACAGGTAATTGTTTAAGCTTTTGTGGGTAGCAGTTTGCATGTTTTAAAGTGCCCACTGAAGGCTCCAAAGAACTTGTGTAACTTAGTGTTAGCTTTTTCATTCCATATGGCACTGCAGCAGAGGATCCCATGCTGTAGCAGTCCCTGATGAAAATCGGAATGGATTGTTGTGGCCCCTGGAGGAAGCAATAATTAAGACCCTGGGAGAAGGAAGGGTACACTTCACAGCTACCTGGCAGAGCAGCAAGCGTGTTAGCACATTGCCTGTTTGAAGAGAAGTCTGAGGGCAATTACTGCTACCTCATTAAAAGGATGAAAAACACCTCCTCTAATACTTAGAATCTTTTCTGTGTTAGCTCGGCAGACTTTCTGAAAGTGGTTGAACAAGTTTCATTTTGCTCTTGTAAGATTACCATTTAAAAAGACCTGCACTACTTCTAAATCAGAAATAAATTGTCTTACCAATAGGTACTTGGTCCTAGTTCTTGAGAAGTAAAACTTAGAGAGACCTTGTTCCTATTGGCTTTAAAATGACTACCTGCTGTTTGAAAAAATACTTGTGAGCCAAGGCAAGTTGAGTTAGCGAATATTTGAAAGAATTTTTCCAAGACATAGTGAATGTACTGGGATTTTTTTTTTCCCCCCCTTACTCTACCAAATAAGATTTTCTTCACAGAAGAACATTTTTCATAGATTAAGAGTGTTCTTTGTGGATTAAATCTGAAGATTTTCACCTGGGCAAATTCACATTTGGTTTTAATGATGCATAGCTTTTTAAACACAACATATTAAATGATAAGGTGGTAGCATATACAAGATGATAATTCTGCTATTTGTAATCATTTTGATTTTGAAAGATGAATATTTTGGAGTTTTTCTTTCTACAACATAATCTCAATATTATAGTACTTCCTCAATATGCATTTACACTGTTTTCTTTAAGCAATGCTCATTTGAGTAATCACCAACTCATTTGAATGATACGTAAGAATTGCATAATTCTGTCCCTATGACATTTTGAAAAGGCCAATATTCCTTTGACTTTGACTCTAAAATTCTTATCAGATGGTTGGATAAAGTTGATATTTATTACCAATCTGTTCATGACTAGGGAATGCTCTTGTAATCGCTTTGTGGTGAGATTCTGGTGTGTTTCTAGAGTATGCCAGAATTTATCCATAGCATCCTACTAGGAGCTTAACAGTGTGTGATAGGAAGAGAACATGCCTTAGAGGAGCTTATGAGTTGACACAAAATTAATGCAACGAGAGATGGTAACAGGCAGTACAGGAGGATCTGAGGAAAGTCAGAAGTCAAACATATTAAAAATTAATATTAACGAACATTTTTAATACCTATTTCAAGTGCTTTCAAATTGATGTTGTTTATCAGTCAAAGTTTTGGAGGACTTCTGCTGCTTCTCTGAATGTTGTAGTTCTAGAGTGCATTTCTTGTAAACCCAGGACAGCTATTTTCATACTGAATGAATCTTTGTTTCCGGTGACAAGGCTTTATTTACAAAAGGTCACTAATAAAGATCCGCATTCTGAAAATAGGGCTTTTTTTTGTAACAGCATCTTAGTCATTTGTTTGGGGTTCTGGGAGGACTTCCATTTCTTATGTCTCCCAGGAAGCCCCTACATTTGTCCCAGCACATCTGCAAGAGGCTGTACTGATCTTTTTTAGACACTGATAGTATCTGACATTTAACTGGCTCATTGAAATTCTGCAGGGAATTGGTGATATGGTGATATACTCCCTTAGCTGCCTAGTTATCTTAACACAATGACTGAGTTTTATCGCTCCTGTCATTGAGGCAGCTACTGTGGTGTCAAACCAAGAAGGACCATCTGGGATAACTTTGCAGATAAGTTCCAGTGATTCGCTTAGAGACTTGTATCGACCTTAAAGCAACATTCTTTGTTCAGGCTGTGAAGCACTATGTAGAGGTATCTGCATCTGAACTTGTTGTTTCCTCTTCTGTTGAACATACTTTATTATTTAAGTTCAAATTGCTTGTGACATTGATTCCTCCTTTGTGACAGCTATACTATTACAAACAGGAAGTTTGCCTCTTGTGTGGTTCCTATCTACCAGCATAATTTTCCTCTCAAGAGGACACTAAACATATTCTCCGGATGCGTCTCCTGTCATCAGTTCTGTGCTCAAATTGTTCATTATCACATCTCTTAACTCTTGTCTTATATAACTGATGGGGCTGTTCAGATTGTTTCTAAACAAAGTTCAGAACATCATATATTGTGGCAGTCACAGTGGAATATGGTTTTCTCTAGTATATTTGTCTCAGTAATCCTGCTGTTACATGGATTAAATTTACATAACATATAATTTTCCAAGGTTTTTTTAATTGATTTGCTGATGTGACACAGTAGTTAATAGATCAAACCACAGCTACACTGATGATAGAATTTCAGTCTCTGAAATGCTAAGACAACAGCTGTGATCCCATGAGACAATGTAGATCACAGAGTCCTGGATAAAGTTTTTTCATTTATGTGGTTTTGGCTTTAGAAGCATTCTTCCAGGGCAGATTAAACCCAAGCACGGGGCGTCTTTGGGAACTTTTGCAAAATTGTATTTGTGGAAAAAGTCTTCTTACTGTTGGAATTATATATATAATCTGGATAGCAGCTTCAGCTCAATCAAAAAAAAGAACCCCACATTTCATACTTAAGTAGAGGTGTCTCAAACATTTGATTTCACAAGAAAGAGGTGTGGCAAAGATTTTATGAAATGCACTTCAGAATTTACTGATTTGTATATCGAAAGTATTCGCACATATAAAGGTAGATGAAAACATAAGCAGATATGCTGATAGGTCCTAAGCAAATCATAGCTGTTCAGTTGGTTTAGGATCTAGCCCAGCAAAGACTGTAAACCATTGTGGAAATCAGAATTTTGAGTTTCACAGCTGAATCAATCTGATATTCTTCATTTTCATCTAAGAACATCCTTCTGAGTGGTAATGGTGATTTTTCTGGTGGTATCAGCATTTTGTGTTTAATTTGTGTGCAAGCATATGCCTGAATCTGCCATCTCTTTTTTGATAACTTCTTTGCCTTTCTGTTTTCTGTGTAGTAATGAAAACACTGGTAGATGGTCTAACCTCCTTAGTGACAACTGGAAGATAGGCTCTCCAAGACTACATAAAACAAGCACCCCAAAAAAGCTTTAGCTAAAAGGAATGTAGAAGTTTACAGCTATAGGCACGTTTTCAAATACAGTCTGAGTGGGAGGCTGCCAACTGTTGCTTTCTGAGTTGTGCTATGACTTTTCCCCAGCATTGCACAGGCAAAATTCCATCACAGGAGGAGGATGTCTGGTCTGACTGCAAATTTCCTAAAATGTGGAGAGAAGAAGAGTTATTTTCTAGTCTGTACTAGCAAACTAAACTGCACTAGGCCAGACATTCACATGCAGGCCCTTAGTCAGCCATGCTCTTTAACTGTTCCCATGCTTGCAGAGGCAGTTCTGGCCTGACAGCCAGCACTTCCTCAGGCTGTGTAAAGGCACAGCTCAGGGCAGCACTGGACTAGGGGAGTGCAAAAGATGGGAGTTCAGCCCTCCCAGATGAAGGTGGGGCTGTGTACCCTTGTCCTCAGGGACAGAGACTAGGTTCTGATTAATCGTATTTACTTGTATATATGTAGCCACAGAGCCCAGGAAGGGAAGAAACGATTATAAAGATCCCAAAAATGAAATTAAAAGAAGCTAGAGAGAGAAGAAAGGTCTGAACAAAGAGAATGGTTTAGATTCCAATTTTGGGGATATTTTTTGAGAAACCAGGAACTTCTGAAGTGGGAGGAATTTTGTTTACTGTCTCTTCCTTATAGGTTAATTGAAAATGACTTGACCATTTGTTGTGCTTGTTTTGTTTAAGGACTGTAAGTGCTTGCCTATACTGGAAATGTAAATCATAAGCTCTCTTGGCTCTCTCAAGATTAAAGGTGCCATGAACTAATGGTCAGAATAAAAGATATTTTAGCCTAAAAAAGATTAAGCTCTTTTTCCTACCAAGGCACCTGCATAAACATAGGCAAATCCAGAATCAACAGAAGACGTAAATGTTGTATGATGTGACCCAGCAAAAGCACAGATGTCATATCATAAGTGAATATTTTCATTTCAGCTACTTCTTGTCTTTCATATAGATGTACTATTACTAGCAAGGTCAGTAATTGCCTGCTTTTTCCTTTTTATTATTTATTCTATGTTTTCAGTTCTGAGTAGCTGAAGAAATTTTTCATATGTGAAACTAAAGATATGTTTATGCTACAGTCCTCTTACTTTTATTCTTTAGTATTTGAAGACCATAAATATAGTTGATATCCTACTCCTTTGCAACTCTCAGCCCATTGTCTAAGTTCCAAAGTGAAACATTTCAAAGATGCTATAAATAATTTTCTGGAACTAGATATGAATGAAGATTAATTAAACACCAAAGCTTGGCATGGACACCTCGTTCTCTAAGCACTCTTCTTTTGATTGCATTACAATGTGAAACTATCAAGAAAAAAATGATAGGATAGGTCCTGTTACTTTATTTAAAAGATATGGCACTTGAAACAAGATTTGGTAATTGGGAAGCAGGGGATAGCTTCAATTCAAAACTATCTGTTTCTGACTATGGTTTTGCAACACGTCTGAAAGAACTAGAAGCTCCCATGGAAATACATGGGGAACCTGAGTGCATAACCTTGAAGTAATAGGCCAGGATCCTCAAAGGAGGAGAGTGGCCTCGAAGGAGTGAACTGTAATCCAGTATTTATAGTTTTGTGTACTACAGTTATCTGTGTGGTGTCTGAGTACATTCCTGGAAGGTACTACTTTTCTGCAGCTCATAAGTATCAACAGGCTGTCTTCAATAAAATGTAGCTTTAAATCTTATTTTTCAAATTAAATATGTGAAATATTTTCAGCAACACCACCTACTCTGTGTAGAGGAGGGAAGAGTCCACTCTTTGATTGATTGATTTACATGCTTGGTATCACATTTCAGTAACTGATATGAAATTCAAGTAAAGTGGAAAAGAAGGTAGTAGATGCGTATATCTATGGGCAAGCAGGTTTGCCAGCCTCTTACCCTGGTATGGTTCTGAAAGAAGTGCTTGGTAGCAAACCGAAAAGCAAGATGAGAACATCTATTTCTTGCACCATTGTCTGTTTTAGTGTGCTTAACTGCTGTTGCAAAGCAGATCGAGGAATTTGGATTCCTCGCGTGCTTTTAGGTTGCAAAATTCACTTGATACCTTCTCCTGCCTTTGACACGAGATAGGGTCTGAAAAAAGCTTCACCATCTGTGTTTGTGTTGGCTTGGTCTTGGCATGTCTAGTGGGTAACGCCCACAAGCATTTCTCTGTGAATAGTACGTAAGAGTCTTCGCTGATGCATTTTTGCATGTTCCATTGTCTCTTCCCATCACAAATGCACTGAAAGCTTTTAACATGCCCCAGATATTTCTGTGTCTTGTTTTAGGGAAGTATAAAAAAGGATGGTTAAACCCCCCAAAGTACTTTGTATTGCCTTGTATTGTCAAGCATTCTTTGAACTTAGTAGTAATTCCTTACAGCAGCGTTTATGGATAAAGATGCTCTAGAAATGTCTATGACTTAGATGGAATTTCAGATTTTCTATCCATATATTGCACTTTAACAGACATATAATGTAAATAGTTTTGTCAAGAAAATACTTCTCTTGAAATCTCTGGGACATGTTATAGCCACATATTACCACGCTGATGTGGTAAATATGTCTGGTAAATCAGGAGGTTAGAGATTCCTTGCATGCAAATAGTTGCAACAGCTGGGACAGTGAAGGGAGATGACCTTTCTCGGACAGTGGTTTTGAGGAAGAAGGGAAATTGTGCATGGAGGCTGTTAGTCATGAAGGAGTGTTCCTGACTAAACACTTAGTGGCACTTCAGGATAAGACTTCTGCATGAGAAGAATGGGCATCCTTAACCTTCAAGGACAGAAACCTGTCTTGTATTTGGACCAGGTTGGATACAAGTTGATAACCACGTTTAAGAAAGTGAGTAAAAAATAGATTTTAGAACTTAATTAGAAATGTATACTAAATTTTCTTATCAAAATACTTTTTAGTTCTAAAATGAACCATAACTTTACTTCTTGCATGTTGCAAGTTCCTAATAAAGCAAATTAGGCCAAACTACTCAAGAAGGAAGTTGAAATGTAAAAGAGAATCACACACTACTTTGCTGTATGCTTGAACATAGTGAAAATTAATGTTATTTTCTTCCCATGCTATGGAGTCCTCACAGATCAACTTCACACCGATTTATCTGAATCCTAGAATTTAGATTTGTATGTGTACAAGTTGTAGGCATAAATAAACAGTGTCAGGTTTCCTAAGAAATTTAGAGATGAAATGTCTTTCCAGGAAATTCTTGTTAAATATTAGCCTCTCTATGAATTTAAATTTCAAGAACTATACAGTATAATATATTAATAGTGCTATATTGTCATAGGGACAAAGTGGTGGGCTATTAAAGCAGCTTTAAAATGTAAATACAGCTTTTCTTTTATGTCTAGATCTCTCCCTCAAAGATATCTCATTTGTGTTACTAAAATAAAACTACAAGTAATGTTTACGGGGGGAAAAAAAAAAGAAAACCAAAATTAGAACCATATGTTTAGAGTTAAGTTATTACTGCTTTCACAAATTGTTTGTTGTACAGCTTTTTCAGAATTATCCCCGATAAGTATTTTGTTGATGACAAGCTGGAATTAAATTAGGATAATACACTCCACATGATGTAAAACAAACAAACAAACAAAAAACCCCAAAAAAAACCCAACAAAAAAAAATCCCAACACCAGAAGTATCTTTATTGCTAAAGGCTAGTTGTCACCTTAAAGAATTTTTGGTTTAGGTTATTAAAGCACTCAATAATGATCAGCTGCCCTTGGGAGACATTTGTTAATATTTTATTCCATGTAAACATCTGGATTCAATTTAGTCAAAGAACGTTGAGTGAAAACTGGCGCCTCTCCAATGCACTGCAATAGGTGTCTGGAGGTTTGAATACTTCGTTTGCATTACTCTTCCAAGATAAAATTTACCATTAATCCAACAAATTGAGAACTAGTAAGTGCCCTTTAATACTAAGCATCTTAAGAAAAAGTACAAAATTAAATTCAAGTTCATGTGCAGAATGCTGCTGCAGTGTAATAATCATAGGATTTGTCATAGAGATGTACAAAACCATTTCAGGAATGACTTTGCGAAGATAAAACAGTGAAATACTTTCTAATCCTCAGTCGTGGAAGTTTTCACTGTGAATTGATTTTTGATGTCATAACAGAAATATGATAACCTGCTTTGCTAGCCTTTGAGCAACTTCCAATTTATTTCCAAAAGTAAATGAATCTGGACCTTTATGACCAAATCAGAGAAGTATCAAGCATCTCCCTTTGAGGTACTGAATGCTACATGAAACAACAACGCTGTCATGAATCTATGAGCAAAATATCTCTTGACGTTCATAGTATTTATGTTTTTTCGTCCATGAGCATTAGTAACCACCAATACTGTTGATTAGTTAGTGAACAAATTTAATTCCTTAAATATAGCTATAGCTTCAAAGCCATGGGCCTTCTTGATTGAATTTAAGTTGCATAGTCAAGCCGTGTTCATTTTGCAATTTATAAAAAACATAGGAAGCTGTTTTATGTAATAAAAGCCTTTTGGGGAGTAAGGAGATGGGGAGGGGTCCAGCTGAACATATGTACTCCAGCCTTACTGAGCTGCTTTGGCTTTGGGCAAAAACCACTGTAGTCAGTTTTCTACCCCCATTCCTTACAATTTTGTAGTCCTTTGTGTCAACTAAATCAAATAACTGGATTTCGATATGTAAAATTATGATATGCCAGTATCTTTCAGATTATAAAGACTAATTTTGTAAGGCTTTCTGAGTGTGGGAAGTGTGACCTAAGGTTTAATTAACCGCTATTACACCCTCATAAGGTGTGCAGCTAGTATTATGCAGCTGCTTAAACTTAGGCACAGCAGAGTGAGCAGAAATCCTGCATGCTCGATCCTTACCTCTCCTAACTTTGGGGACTTCATTTTTGGGGCAGGGATCAGTTGCCAAAATATAAATGTCCGTTGCCATCATGACGATTTGAGATATTTCACTTCTACTCTGGCTACCCATTTGTAAGGGAACAGATATCCTTTATGTTCTCCGTAATATCTAAATAAGTTTTTAAAGTAATTTGAAGCAGTACATGTTTCACAACCATTCTAAATATTAAATGCTACAGGTGTGATCCTAAGACCTTACACCCTAACTATCCCAGAAGGCCAGAGCGATTATTGAGAGCCAGCTAGGGGATCAGGCCAGCCTCTGACATGTTTGCTCAGATGTGCTGCCTCACTTTCACTTAAGAAGTTCCAATGTTAGGGGAAACTGTAGGATATTTACTAACTGGCAGGAAAGAGAAAATACAAACATAATAACACTCAGAAATCAAACAATAAATAGTAGTGCAAAGGGCTCCATGTTAGACATTTTACAATATCTTTAAAAATCGTATGATATAGCAATATGAGCATGCAGAACGTGGATTGTGAATTGATTTTTGATGTCATAACAGAAATATGGTAACCTGCTTTGCTAGCCTTTGAACAGCTTCCAATTTATTTCCTCCAAAAGTAAATGAATCCATTCCATGTGCATCAACTATGTGAATATCGCTTGTCATGGACCTTATGGGGATTTTTCCTTGGAGATTTTGTTTACAAAAATAATCAGTCCAGTTTTCTGAAGCAGAGAAATACTTTCACTTTTTGAGTGTCCCTCTGCAATCTTCCTTGGCTTGATAGAAAACATAGCCATGAAAGGCCAGTGGAAAGGTTGTTTTTGGCCTCCTTCCCAGTTTGTAGTAGGTGAAGGTCCATGTGACATTGGTATACAGATCCCTGTAGGGGGATGTGGGTGCATACATGGACTGTATAAACCATAATAAATCACTTGTTTCAAACAGAGTTGATCTTTTTTCTTGGCATCTAAATGATTGAGATTGTGCTGCATTTACTTTGCCTCTTCCTAAATGTTGTATTGGAAAGGAACGGATTCTTCCCTGCCCATTTCCTGCTACGACTCTTGAATTCATTTCAGTATTTTTACTTCTGAGCTTTTTTCAAGTTATTCAGAGGTATAATAGACTAAGGTTCCAAAGTGGTTCCGTGAGCCGGGCAAGACCAGAGATCTGTTTTAACAGTACCGTGTCAAGAAGGCAGATGCCCGTGTGGCCCTTGGATATTTATTTAAAAAATAAGAACAGAGCAGTTCAAAATTGTGCATTTTCTCACTATTAGTAGCAATTAAAAACAAACACAACAAAAATACCACCAAAACAACTGAAACACCCTCTGTTCTGTGCCCTTATTTTGGTTGATTTTACTAATAAGGTCATCACAGAGTTTCACATATTATATTGTCCTTCAGAAACCTATTAATAATACTGGCACTGGCAATATTTCAGAGATAAAAGTATTTTCTTTTCAAGCTTTATGCTTAGATTGTGTATTTTTCTATTATTGAATTGCAGAGGGGCATTTTTTTTTTCTCCAAGGTATCTTCCAGTGTATCACATGAAAGCCCCTTTTCCAATAATTTTCCCACAATTATATTATACAAGAGCTCCACCAATTGTATTGATCAGCATCAAGCCTGAAATATTAAATATGCCAGTAATATTTTGTTTCCCAAAAATTTAAGGGTAGATACTGAGAAGGCAAACAAGCACCAAGTATGAGCTGAAGAAAACACCACCAACTGTTGCAGTAAGTGAGATTTGAATGTGACAGGCTGACTGGCAATACCACAGTACAAAGACGTGCAAAAGCAAATCAGGAAACTTGGTTGATGTTCATGAACCGCTGCACATAGCAGTGGAAGTGACAGCCTTTCTGATTATTTTCTCAAGTATAACTGAAAGCAGAATAACTGGACAGAGATTCTTTGTGAGTCGGGTCATTTCCAGCTATAGTCTTGCTTCCCTGTGTTTTGTAGATACTTGAATTCATCTGTGCAGGGGATTGCCCTAGTTATGCAAGTACTCGTTATGGAAAGACAACACTTCTGTTTACACTCATATGACTTTCAACAAAGGTCAGATGCTTCCATGCAAGCTGCAGCTTTTTATGCAAGGAGTTTGCAGGAGGTCTCTAACTCTTGTCACTCTTAACTGGTTGCCTTAGCTATCTGCCAGGGGCTGAAAAATCTTACCCATCTGGGACTAAAACAAACAAACAAAAATGTTTTTGCCTAAAGAGAGACTGAGGAACTAGCTGGATCAGTTCTCAATTTCTTCTCACTACACAGGCTGCTGTCATTTTCAGTTTTTATGCAACTTCTTGATTCCGGCACTCCTTCCCTGACAGTGAATAAAACAACATTTAGCACATGATGTCTGAATACCTCAGTGTCTAATTTTAAATGTTTTTCACTGCTATCTTTGTGTCTCTGTTTTTGCAGTAGCTTAAATGAGGTCAAAGATTTTGTGCCTACAATGCAGGCTAATGTATCTGAGTAATCTGGCCAGCAATTTAATATGGGATTTAGGGGTCCTCAATCCAGGTGTCCATTGGTTTAAAAAAAAAAAACAACCCAGAGCTGTCTGAAAGCTGTATTATTGACTGAGTGCACATTTTAGCAGGCTCCTGATTTATTTATTGTATGTGACCTGGATGTCTGCTGGAGCTATGGAGATCCTCTGAGTGCTTCAGGAAACCAACTGGAGAAAATGTAAAGCATTCTGCTTAGTATTAGACAGACACAGGTGCAGTATTACGCAGGGATCTATGCAGTGTTTTCTTAGAAGGAAGCCATGTCTGCTCCAGCACACTAGCCCATGTGAAGCTATTGCCTTGCTTCTGCTGGGTTTGCACATGCCCCATTGGAACTATGCTTTGCGAAGAGTAGTGAAAACAAAGGAAAGTTGTGGGTTTTTTTTTTCATTTGGCTTTTGTCAATATTGACCAACAGAAGGCTGATGTTTGCACCACCTTTCTTTTTGATGCATGGAATCCTTGGTTATAATTTTTTGAGATAACATAATCCCTGTGCTGTTATTTTCCTATATATGAGCAGCACTTTAAAAAAAAATAATTGTGTCTAGAAGTGAGATATTGAGATAAGGTATCACTTTACAAGATCTCTCTGTCTAGAAACTTAAATTTAGAAATCTGTGCTGTCATTTAAAAAGAAATTTGCTTCTTATCTGCTTTCCCTCTGGCTCCCAGGAGTCAATCTCAGTGTAGCAGACACTGCATTGCTATTTCCTTTTTAAATCTAGGACAGCAAAGCTATGACACTTTTCAAAGTCCTGATGTCCTTGTTAATATTCTTTTACTGTGAGTGAAGGTAAAGCTTACGCAGGAAGTGTCCTAGTTTCCAGTTCCTAATTCAAGCAGAAAAACTAGAAAAGAGAAGTTTGACAGCTTCTTGTGTTGATATATATTAAATCATGTATATTGTAGTATGTAAAACTTTGTGCAAGATGGAGGAGATAAAATGCACAAGTATGACAGTTTGTGATCCACTTCTAAAATATTCTACTGCTACATCTGAAAGAATTTCAAACCTTTCACAGTCGTTATAACTGAGATGCATCTGTCTGGTACATAAGAGCTAGAAACATTTTAATGGCTCTCCAGTACCAGAAAGATGTTGACATATTGGAGTTAATTCAGCAAAAGGCTACTAAGATAACCAGGGGATTGAAGTACATGATATACAAGTAGAGGCTGAGAGAACTGGGTTATTTGAACCTGAAGAGGAGAAGGTGAAGGGGAAGCCTTATTACTCTCTACATCTATTTAATAAGTAAAGAAAAGACAGAGGGTGACCCTTCCCAAGGGTGTGTACAGCTATAGGATAAGAGATGATGGATGCAAACTGGAACAGAGGAAATTATAATTACATATGAAATGTTTTCACTGCAAGGGTGATCAAACACTGGAACAGATGACCAGAGAAGTCATAGGATCTCTGTCCTTGGAGAACTGAATAGGATGTGCCCTGTTCCAGCAGATCTACTTGAGCCTGCTTTGAGCAGGAAATTGGAGCTAAGTTGTTCCGCGTTTCTGTGACTAGGCAAAGCCACTACATTTGATGCTGCTTTTGCCACAAGACTAGGGTAGTATGTCTTTCATATAAAAAGTTTAATTATTTTTAAAGTTTCTCTGAAAATGGAGGACTCCAGATGTATCAGCTGTGGATCACACTTATGTGTCTTCTCTCTTCTGTGTACTCATGCAGTGTTAATAGAAATTAGACAAATAGTACAAGGACAAATGACAGGCTAATACCATAATGCTTTTGCAAAGGGTTTGACCTGGCCAGCAGAGCATGTTAAAACCCTATTTGTGTGTGACTTTTGGTCCATAGTGAGGAACAGTAGGGTCATCAACGGCAGTGTTTTGAATTCAGCAGAGGAAAGCCCGACTGCGATTTGAGTTTTTAACCTCTAATGATAGGAATGTGTGCCTCACACATAAATTCCTACTTTCAGCTGTTTCATATTACCCAATGAAAATCTTTTACAGACATGAATATGCACATACACACTTTTTTTCCTAAATTTATTCTCAACTATATTATTAGCTGCTACTGCTGTAACAGAGACTTAATTCAAAAAATGTCACTGAGTACAAAGGAAATAAAATTCTACAATCTGATCCCTGTGCTCCTAATTGTATCCAGTCAAAACCATTTACCCTACACCACTGCTAAAGCTGGGATAATGGTAGTCCTCCCCCACTGACTGCAGTTCTTATTATGTTTACAACTCATGCTAGAGGGAAAACATTTTGCAAGAGTCTATGCCGTTATAGTTATTGCATTCTGAATAGAAAGATTAATGACTCTTTCTTCCTACATATCACTATTTTTAACTCTTCTTCAATACAATCATTTTCTTCACCTTTTCCACCTCTTGGTGGTAGGGAAAGTTTTGGCAGCACCTGCACGTCTTCTGGGGAATTAGGAAATTCTACAAAAAGGTTTTCACTGGAAACCGGAAATATAAAATGTTCAATGAGCTCCTAAGGATCATCCACAAAAACATACACATAATTGCCATGTATCTAAAAAATTCAAAGAAAAAAGGTAGTGTTGCAATAAGTATTTGGTGCTATACTTGAAGAGGGGAATTTTCAACCCTAAAATGCTTTTCCTTTTTTTTAAATTAGATTTGGATAACATTTTCAAAACTTTCACTAACACAGGATATTAAATCTGGAAATAGAAACTAAGTGATTGGCAGCCTAAATTTCCCTCTTTTTTTAAAAAAAAACAACAATCAACAAAGTTTGTTTATTTGAAGAAAAGTGAGTGACTCTTGGAAGAAAGTTTGTTTATGTGTAGTGGGAACATTTTTACTATGGGACAAATCCTGTTCTCCTACACGTTCACTGGACTTGGTGGGACTGTAAGAGTGCTACTGAATTTCAGAGGACACGATTTTATTGTTATATTGATGTTATCCGTAAGTGCTGTATATATAAAAGTTCAGATTCTAATGTGTGTACTGTGATTATACTCTATCCCTATCTATGTAAGTAAGAAAGTTAATATAGGGCAGGAACAGAAGGAGGAGGAAGGGGTCATCATTTCAGAGGATAGCAGATGTTCAAAAGATGGCAATAGTATTAAAAATGACAGTGCAAGAAACAGCATAATGCCTGTCTTAGAAAGAAAAGTATCTACATGGCATGCTGCAGTTTTTTGGTTTTTAAAACTAACATCTTTCAGAGTACTAGCAGTGGGGGGGAAAAAGAAATGGAGCTAATCAAGCAGTCTGGGCAGGGGGTTGTCTTTCTCCAGTACGCTTCCAAAACCGAAATGAAAATATGGCTGAGTTCCACAAACCAGATACACCTCTATGCAATCCTACTAAATCAGCAGAATTGCATCATGATCTATCCATCCCTGCAATGTGGACTACATAACACTGAGTTCAAGGTGCTCGTATATCAGGGGAATAGATATGTCACCCTTGGAAGATACTGGCATGTCAGCTAGTTTGCTTCAGGGTCACAAGTTGACATGGAACACTATTTGGAAGGCCTTCCTTTGTGAAACTCCCTCCTGAGTATGGGATTCAAGAGGAAATATTAAGAAATGCATTTACTAGAGAGGGCAGGGCATACTCTGTTGTTCCACAAAATGAGAACTAAAGGAAGGTCTATCAATTGCTGAGAAACCATGCTCTGGGAGACGTCACTCTTGATGTTTCTATTTCTGCATGTATAAGAATACAAAGATTAATTCTAGATACTTTGTCAAAATTACACATACACGCTTTAGAAAGCATATGTTAATACAGAGGCTAATCATAGCATTATGCAATATTATATACTGCTTATTAGGCATTATATAAATAACCCTTATTTTAAGCAAGCTTTACTCGTATTGCTTTGAACATATGCCAAGGAGAAAGGATGTGGCTAAAATAACAGTCTTAAGATTCTAAAGGTAAAATATGTAGAGTAGGTTTTATTCAGACAAGACAGTAAGTAGAATGGGAAGAGCTGTTGCTGTTACTTGAGACAGAATTTAGCTTAAAGCAGGAGGTAGCTTGGGCTATGTGGCCATGCTCAGATAAGCATGATCCCAATGCTTAGATTATCTCTGTTACTATGTTATATTGCTCTTGAAAGCAAAGTGAAGAAAGCAAGTAGATATAGTTCCACTTCTTTTAATCAGTTTCTCTCTTAGGATCAACCAAACAAATGGCAGTGACTTCTGCCATATGAGAGCTTTCTCTGATACGTGAACTGCAACTGCATTTTCCCATGCAAACTTCCATCTCTGTGCACCTACGTAACGTTCCTGATTGTGTCAGCGGGCTTTGACCCACTCATACTCTGCTGACCTTTTTCACAAGCTGACTATAAGGGAATTGAAATAGTGTGTATATTCAGTCTTCTGTCTCCTTGCATGGGTCAAGATAATTTTAATGGCCGCATCATGCTCAGCTCAGGTTCTACAAAGGGAGTGTAATGCCAGCAGAGGAAGAATGGTGGAAAACATTTAGTAGCAATTGAAGTATAGTTGGCTTATGCATTTTGAGATAAATTAAAGGTGTTCTGACAGTATCTGGAGGTCCTTTCAGGAGTTGCTGGAATCTCTGAAAAATAAATCTGAGTAAACTCTGGGCTTCAAGCTTTCTTTGCAGTGGTCTGTAGAAGCATAGTGCATTAAAGACAGCAAGTATTTTCATAGTTCCCTCTTATTTTTATCCTGTGTGTATCATGTTATACAGCTGTCTGCAGTTGGTGACATGTGCAGAATATATTCAGTATACTTTCTTAAGAAGCATTTTATGTTAACATATTCTGTCTCATTGCTAATGTTTAGATTATATTGTTTTCATACTTAGTAGAAGGCATTTAATACTAATTTAATAGGTAGATTTCTAAATACTGCAGTATCTTAATGGTGTAATAATTAGATTAGGACCTGATATTTACTCTGCTTGGCTTTCCAGTTAAATGAGTATCATGAGGTTCTGCCGTCTTTTAGCTGCTTTTCAAGTTGTGAGCTTTCACATTACTGTCCAGCTTCTACCAAAGTAATGAAGGTAGGGTTTTTTCTTACTGTATTTGCAACAGTAACTGATCAGATGCCACAAGTGCTCAAATTCCAGACCAGTCTAGAGGCTGGACTTGATGGGTTTCACTGCTTGCTGAGTGAATGTTTGTTAGTAATTATGTTTTTTCTTCTCATACCAACAAAATACTTAATGTAACAGTTGTTTTAGGTGTGGAAGTACAGCTAGTATAACCTGCAAAATTACTGTATGGTATAATAGCTCAGCCTTTCTTTCTAATGGACCAGACATTGCAACTAATGACATAACCTTTGCTAATGAGATTTCAGAAATAACTAGCCAAACAGTGCAAGATCGTGCATCAACAGCAGTGAATAATCTGAGGTAGCTAGCAGCTCATTAGGGTGTGGCAGATGCTTGATGGAGTGGTGACAAATGAGTAGCAAAAAAAGACAGACAATGTTTCCAGGTGATGTTGTTTTCTATTGTGGATTTAACTCAGAAGATGGGAATGTAACTTCTGGCCTTAATACTCAACACTTTCTGGCAGCGTATTACTGTGTAAATAAATCTATTTAGTTCTTTTACTCTGGTTAGTTTCCCAGATCATGTCAAAGTACATGAAATACACATTAATAGGAAAATACTTTTTATCTAAGTAATAACAATACAATTGCTTTAAATAATCTTCAGCCTGACATATATAAAATGAAGAAATATGCATTTGATATGGTTATATTTAGTTTAAACAAATACTTGTACTTTCTGTGGGAAATAATGGGAAAGGTTATCTGTATCATAACACAGCTGAATGTTTCTGCTTTGTATGATGCTGTGAGATTAGGTCTTCTTGCGTAGCCCACTTGAATCTGTCCTGGCTTACATTTTGAACCCTTGGCACCCCCTCCCCCTTGTAAAAAGAACGCAGGAAAAAATAAAGAGAAATACAAGTTGTATTTGGGGGGAAAATCAGAATTATGAGATGCGTTTCAGAGATTTTTGATGACAGATGAGCAGATAAAGTTCACTCATAGGCATTTTCTTGCCCTATGAATTGTGACACAAACATTAGCAATCTCATAAATTTCCACTATAGAGCTATATATTCATTACAGCATGTGAGCATATTCGCTTGTAACTTGACTGATGACACAGAAAGAGGGAGAAGGATGGTGATCATAACAAACCAATACAGAAAGTTAAAATCATACGATAGCAAGTAATACAATGCTTGCAAAGGCCTGATGGGGTACTGCCTCCACATCTCCTTGAAAACTTAGCAGAGTATGTCTTTTGTTCCTGTGTGTTCAAACTTGGGCTTGTATTTGAAGATTTAAGTTACGGCCGTCGTGTGTGGGAGGAATTTCTCAGTATGACAAACATGTTCTTTGAAATATCACTGAGCTTTTACCCAAGAAGGTACTAATTTGTATTGTGAGCTGCTCCATTTGTAGGGGCTGTAAGTAAAACGTAATCAGAAAACTGGATCTGTTAAACTGGAGGCCACTATTAAATTGAGTGAGAAGTGATTACATTTATTATAATCTCATCTTCCTGTGTGAGCTATATGAAAACATTCCCTCCATCATTCATGATTAATTTACGGATGTGCAGTATATTTCGCCTTTCTAGTACTTCAATTATTTCATATCTTACTGTGAAATTAGATTGTGGTCACTGGAAGGGCGATCACATTCAGGTTATGTGAAGTCCAAAACTTTATTAGTTAATCATGTGTAAGTTCTTAAATTGTATTTTTAAAAGAGTATTACTTTCCTATTTATATTGTGCTCTAGGCAAGAAGTGCGGATACTACCACTGCTCTCTGTTTTTCAAGTGATGACCTTAATGCATATCTGCCCCACCTTGAACAGAGGTCTTAGAACAGAGGGAGACCATATACACTCTGTTCTGCACAACGCTTTGCTCTAGCTTAGAAATTCCCTTCTCACCGTGTAGACTCTTATACGCTATTTTCCAGGTTAGAATTTGCCTGCAAAATCCCCACATAAAAGTTAGTAGGGTAAAGTGAAAACCTGGATTTGACAATGATTTTAATTTCCTGCTGTGCGTATCCATATACACGTGCCAGTGGTCCTTTCTATTTCTTCACACATTCCCCTTGTTTCCCTTTTATCTAGTCAGGCTTTTCAGCAATATGTAGAGGCAAAGAAGAGTAAAATATAATGGATTATGCAGTAGCAAAGGGAGTTAATTCATGGCTACTTCAGTGTGTGGGTTTAAGATATATTATTCCCCTTTTTATCCTTTACTTAATTTCTGTAGAGAACTAAGGGTACACAGTTAAATTAAATTACAGGTAGCAATCTTTTTTTCCAGTTGAGAGATTCAAAGACTTGAGCAATTAGTCTGGCCATTTGGCTCAAATCAGCTAAAGTCATGGAGATTCTAACAGAGGCTTTGTCAGAAATTCTGCTGAAAATGGAAAAGGTTTAAAGCAGTTGTCTTGCCTGTGTTTCAGTAAAATATAATGAAATAAAACTTTTCCTGAGGTCTATCAACAAGTACCAGGAGAGCTCCCTGAAGATTTGATGTCTAACAAACTGCGTATATGTTAATGGAGAACAAACAAGATTAATGCCCAAAACTACTGATGAAAACTGTAAAATACCTTAACACTTTCAGCCTTTCTCTACCAGCTATTGAAACCCATGGGAGATTTTCCATTAATTATAGCTCAAAATGTTGGCAGATATATACAGAAAATTGTGACATCGGTTTTCACTCTATCCATGAAACTGAAGGTAGGATGCAGAGTATCCCTACAGCTTTTGCTTTGCCACTGTACCATCATCAGAGGGAGAGAAATATTAATTTTAAATGCAATGTGTGAGTTAGCTTGGGAGATTCATCTGGCTGTAGCTCATCTGTTCATGCTTGGCCCCAAAATATTTCTGCATGTTTGCTGTGTAGACAGTAAAGGGCTGTGCTCTTGCAGCATGAATGGAGCACAAATGGTTCCTGTCATTCACACAATTCTAGTGACATGGGAATTCCAAGGCCTTTTATAAGCTAGAATCAGTCCTATATAAGTTTGTATATGTAACTCTGTTTATACAGAAGCATAAACATATGAAGATCTGCTTCTTTGGGACATGAAGCTCAATCTAGACTTTCAGTAGATGGGAAAGGCCTAACACAGTTTCTTTGTGAGGCCAGAGACATAAGAGAAGAAATGACCAAATGTTTTCCCAAACTAGAGAGAAGTCTGGCTAAAATGGATCTCTCCTAATGAAGGTCTTACATACACACCAAGCATGGAAATTACTGCTTACAGACAGCAGAGGAATACGATGAAAGGCAGCAGATGCTCTTCTGTGCCTCAGGATATAAAGTAACGAACGGGAAATGGTAGGACCCAGAGGAAACAGAAACCTTGTCCTACTGAAAAACACTGGAGGAAAAACCAGTAAGGCTTCTCTGTAAGTAATGCTATATGGCTAATGTGGGCATCTTATGAAAAATGGAGTGTGTGTAAGTGAATCTGTGTGTAAGCCAGTGGTGATGCCAGGGGATTCTTCTGCTTAAATGTAGGGCTGGTGAATCTGAAAATGCTTTCCAAAACCACATTGTGAGAATTGATTCAACAAATACAGTATGTCTGTATCTGTGCTTCATAGTAAATGAATATATTTGGTAATTCTCTCTGCTGATGTCTATCTTGCTGAAACATTTTTTCTAGACAGCAACTTCAAGAATATGATCCCATTCTGGGGTCATGTGCTTCTGGTTTGTGTATTGCGTAAAGCAAACAATCCATCCTACTTCTTAGATTCATTCACAGCCTCTCTGAATGGTACTAAATGGTTAAATCCTTCTTCCAGAAACCTCAACACAGCAGAATGCTGCCTTTTTAGTTAATTAATTCAAATATTCACATTTTTCTGTGCCACTCCTTATGTTTCAGAAGAGGGTTTTGCACACCTGCAAAACTGTTATCTTCATTCAGATCCCAGTAAACTGTTACTCCTCCTTTTCCTTTTTCGGTCATGCCTACAAAACAGAGGATAAAAATCAGGATGCCAACATACTGTAACTAGTTCCTATATTGCTAGCTTTTATTGTCTTGCCACTTTCTTTTGGCCATATTCTCTTTTCTTTCTCCCATCTTATACAAAAGTCTCTGTGGGGCAGGAAGTGTCCTTCCAACTTCATGTTCATTGAACAACTGGCATATTGAAGCCCCGGCATAGGACTAGGATTTATAGGCATGGGTACATTTAATAAAAGAAGCGCTACCTGTGTACATCAGCCTGGTGCAAAACTGGACTTGATACTAATAAGACTATGTACAAGGATCTATTAGCCTTGTAACTTATCTGCATAAGTAATACTATGTAGTTATAGCACTTGGTCTAAGCTAATCTCTGCTGGTAAAATAAACGCATGCAGCAACTGATACGAGAGGCAGAGAAACCAGCATTGCTTAGCTACTGGGTAGTAGTTCTACAGTGCTTTAATATTCTGAAGTCAGATCACAGTACTAACATCTTGGTATCATTGCAACTGCAGTTCAAAACTCAAGGTAAGAACATGATAAACCGTGAATGGCTTAGAAAAGTGCCTCACTTCGAGCCAGAATTTTAGGGGAAAGATTCTCTTTTTGTTTCCTTTTTTCCTCTCCTTTAGCGCAAGAGATTGCAATTTATAACCTCCCTGCTTAATTTGTATCAATAATCTCTAGAAATTTATTTCCTTTCTAAGGTATGGTCTTTTCATCATTCTCTTTGGGGTAAGCAGGTTTGGGGGCAAGCAGGTTTGGGGGCTAGTATTTTAAATATGGTTACATGTTTGATAAATGCATGTTGAGACCATGTATTTAGCAGTAATAACATAAACAGGTATCCTTCTGCCACCCAGTTCTTATTTGTGTTGGTTGTCAGTTTGCACTCTATAAAATCATGTTGGAAAAAGTTTTGCATAGTGAAAAGGTTTTGTTACGGCTTCATCAATTGTCATGTTATAGTAAAGTTACAAAACTAGAAAGCTACAAAGACAAATGAAATTTAAAAGAGTTTGTGAGGATTTATGATAAGTATGTACACACTTCAGAAGGCCTCTGGCACTAATAAGCCCCACTGCCTATCCTCTAACTAGATTAAATTAATTTCCATTAGAATTCAGCAGATGCAGCAGCCATAGGTTGTTTCTGATTCCCAAGGGATACTTTCTCCTTGATAGAAACTCCAGATACCCTTTTGCTTTTCAGTCAGCAATCAGGAAGGTGAGAATAAAGTTGGGGTATTTATGGTAAACAGTAGTTAAAAAAGGAGGAAAAAGTTAAAGTGGTTATGGCTTAAAGTAGTTTCTTAATGAATTTCCTAACTAAGGAGAAAAAAAAAAAAAAAAAGATGCAGCCCTGAAAAACACAATGCACAATCCAGGAAGTTGAACCAGAATAGTGGAATCAAATTTTTCAAGAGAGAGCAGTCATTGTACAAGGAAGCTAAATTGTCAACATGAAATTGGAAATGAGGAGGGGTGGCAGATTTAGTAGCTGGAATCAAGAAGTTCTATCCTGTTTTCAAGGGATGCACTGAAATTTATCCCTGCCTCAAAAAAACCTCTACAGCAATGAAAAAACCCACAAAACTTGGGATGGAGCACTATACGAACTCTGCAGTCAACAATGATGAGAATTTTGATACGGTAAATTAGTTGGATTTTTTTTGAATGAACTCTAATTCCTTGCTAAAAGCAGTTTTACATCTGCTTTGATGTGCAGCTGGGGAAGATTCTGCTTTGGCTAGTTACCAGGATAGGTCACATTCCAGGGCTTCCCATTGTAATACACTTCTAAGGACCGTTTATTGAAAGCGCATGGATGAAATTTATTGATTGTGAAAATTATTGTCTGTAATGTGATGCCTAAAGGGACAGACATGTTTGTTGAAACTATTGAAGTACATTTATTTGAAACTGGTCCCCAAATAGTGTAGTTTAGGGTACATACAGTGATGACTGCTTTCATTCCTACGGCAGTAGCTTTCCCTATCATCCATCCAAATTTTCTAAATGTGTAGGATGCTCAACAGCAAGAATAGTTCTGCAGCAAGAAATTCCAAAGTTCCTGAGTTTTTATATTCTTCTGAATTAGGAGGTTTTTTTCCATTAGCTCTCTCTTCAAAGATTTTTAAGGAAGCATGTGTTATGATAATATATTAAAAAAATAGCAAGATTGAGACTTTGGCAGGCCTCTGCTTGATGTGATACACATTCAACTGCATATTATTTAAAAGAAGATCATGATATTGTGGGATTTCCTAATACTGCATATAAGGCCATGCAGGCAGACAGGGTTATAGTATTTTATCATGTTTTGAAGTGCCTCCCTGGGGTGTGCCTGTTGGAATCCAATCCTGTCTGCAGGGTCCCTGTGGTAACTGATGCACTATGCAATGCTTCTCCTTATCCCCACTGGGCCAGCCAGGGCAGGATTTGCTCCATAATTATGAAAAAATATGTGTATTTCACTGTGCAGATGTTCAAATGATGTGCTTGCTTTCTTTCATTTAGAGAGAAGTAAACTTTTTTTTTTGTAGTATCACAGTGAACACAGGCACAGCTTGCAAAGGATTTCTGTTTAACATCATGTTGAATGTTGTTACCATGCCACCCAAAAATACTTTGGAAGATGATATCTTTATACAGCTGACAAGCTATAAATTTTCTCTCAGGCAGCTCTGTAAATGTGTGATCTTCCCAAGAGCTTTTCATTTTAAGCAAATGCAAAAAATAATCATAACATGTATGGATTTATTTATAACTACCTAAGAGATTTTATGTTTAATCTGGGGCTTACTTTGGTGCAGATGCTTAATCTTTAATGAATCAAGTAGGGAGTCTTTCACCTTAGCCAGGGGGCTGTCCTCTCCATATAACTGAGAGAAATGAAAACCAAAAATTTTTAAAAATCCCCCGAGCAACAAACAATAACAGGAATTAAAAACCCAACACCTTTAGTAGGGAAAACTATGGTGATGTTATTCATGGTCATTGTCACCGCGCTAACTGGGATGGTTGTATTACATTCTTTGAACTATCCTGTTGCAAACCAGTCTGTGTGTTAATTTCTTTATTCTCTTGAGACCAGGGATAACACTGTTATAATGACCTCACTGAATAAAAGGAAGTCTGTGACTCAAAAGCTTTCCTGTGCAGCACTGGCAATCTAGGGGGAGGGCTGGAGACAATAGGTGCTACAATGGTAAATAATATTACAGTAGGAAGACAGACATGTGCAATATGAAATAGGCATTCGTATCAAAGAAAATCATAATGCCTCAAGCTTTCTCTGGGCTCAGGTGTGAAAATCAGAATGTTGTCTTTTGTAATTTTCCCTCTTCTCTGCTAAATCAGAAGTGTCAGGGATAATGCATCTAATCAGATTTCTTTGTGGCCAACAGCTTATTCAGTGAGGAGCCCCCTCCGATGTTATAATCCTCTACACTCTGTGGTATCTGCTTAGACAAGCTCCCAGAAAATTAACAGGAATGTTGCATGACAAAGGATACCTGATAATAAATATCCTCACTTTGTACTGTTTCCAGAACACTTGACTAATGTAAGGTGTTGTATTTAGCCAGTATGTGATTTGCTGATGTATTTCTGCTAACGAGGATTTGTTGACAATGATAATGATTTTTAAATATATTTTAAACATAAATAGGAATGTGACTAAAGTGGACCCTTACTGTACTGTATGATCTTGCTGCATATGTCTTGGTGATCACAAAAACTCTGCTGAAAAATCGCTAACGAGAAAAAAAATCAAAACTCCCCAATCACCCTTCATTTAAAGTTGAATGCAAACCTTCTTTCTTTGTCCAGGCTCCTCCACAGCAGTGCTCTCATTCTTACTGATTCATGCAGAAAATGAAAACCAGGAGACTTTTTGTCCCTATTTGTATGGATAGAGGAAGAGGAGAGGAGAGGAAAAAAGGGGTTGGAAGCATGACCATTTTCTTTGGAGGCGTTCTCATAATGCTTTTTTTTTCTGGCAAATGTTCGTCACTGTGCTCAGTCACGGGCCTGAGTACAGGCAATGAGTAAAGACTGGACAGGGGAACAATGAAACATTCATGTGTACTGAGAGAGCTAGAACAGTAGGAACTGGTAGACGTGGCAGGATCTGAGCAAGGTGTTAATCATGTGCCTCAGGAGATTGGTTGCAAGCTTAGAAATGGGGATTAGTGTGTGTTTTCTCGTCAGAAAACTCAAAGAGTAGCCGTGAGCCTCTGTCAGAGGTATTTCACAGAAGAAAAAAAAGGCATTTGTAAGCAAGGAAAGTGATGCCACTCTCCTTCAGTATATTCAAGGCAACTGTTTCATAAATAAATAGGATTATGCCAAAGACATACCTAAATCCTGTATGGGTCTCCTCTTGATTGAAACATTTCAGGAAGGTCAAGATGTTGGCTGTTTGCCTGAACCATGATAAACAATATCATGAAACAATCTGTAAGAATTTAGATAGGAACTACCTATAATGCACTTGGTATAGGACTATATCGATACCTACTGGAAAACTAACCTATTTGTATCAGGTACAAGTTTTGCGTACACGGTTGGTTGTTTCTGTATTAAACTAAAGATGTGTTGAGTTTGGTTCAGAACTTTATATATAAGGTTTAGGTTTTAGCTGGCACCTGATTGTGTATACACAAAGAATCATTCAAACAACTTCAGATCTGGTAATAGTCTCTGACTTCAAAAAAAACCCCAAAACACTCCACACCAGTTTTATGGATGACATTACTTGATATTGTTTCTAATTATCTATCACTGTCCAGTTATGTTGTTCTTCAGGGCATGGTGTAAGACCGTTTTCTTCCACCCAGGCATAACTTCACAAAAACCTTGCCAAAAGAAAACCTTCAAAACCACCTTATCTTGTTCAGTTTTACAGACATGCAAGTTTTAAACTGAAAAAGTTATGCATATTTCCCACTATTTTTAAATCAGTTTTTCATCTGGTAGTTGACTTGCTGAACTGCCAAGTAGTATCATGTGCTACATATCCACAGAATTTTTTCAATGTTACACTATTTAAGATGTTGTCTAATCACACATTTAATTTTTTACTCAGGAATTAAATGAAGACTGCATTATTTACATAGTAAGGACTGAACGATTCACATGATTTTAATTGGTTTTAAAGGTTTTTAAATTTAGATAGCTGGAATATAAAACAGGCCAGGGCTGACTGGAATTGTATTTTTTCTAATGACTAGTTATGGATTCTTGCAAAATAGCTTGATGGTCTTAAGCCTCTTCTTGGATTCACGCTGATCCTCAGGAGGCCTGTGCTTGTGCTGGCTCTTTCTGTTGCTAAGAGTGTACTACTTCTGTCTGGAAAAGCAAAGCTTGTTCTAAAACAGAATTTAGATTAATTACTTCACCCATGCTGGCAGACAGCCACTTGCTTCCCTCCTAAAACCACAAGGTAATAATTGTCTGGAAATACGTTGATCGTAAATATTTCCATGGAGCTCCATGATGTATCAGATTTGCTAGATAACCTACAATTGGTTGATAGATTATTAAAATGTATTTTCTAAGTAATTGCTACAGAAAAAAAAAAAAAAAGTGCAGCCTAGTCCTGTGATTCCTGTATGCTAGGATATCTACAAAATGTTGAGATGCTGGTTGTTATCAGGAGGGATGAAGCTGAGTAAATAGACAAGTCTTATATTAAGTTTTATAGTACCTCTGAAGAGTTAGTAGATTTGGTATTGCCTGAAATCTCCAGTTCAAAACATACTTTAATATGTTTATATGATTTAAAGGGTAGCACCTTTTTCTGTCCAGAATAACTTGTAAAAAAAAAAATTTAGTATCATTTTCACTTTAAAAAGATTTTTGTTTTTCTCCCCAACAGTGTGTTTATTGCTAAACTAGAAATCCTTCTGTCTTCCTAATCTTTCTATAAAGCCTGTCTTTCACCTCTTTTTTCAATTTCAGTTTCTTACAAATCCCCCAAAAGGATATAAGTGGTAAATAAATCAAATGCATGAAATTCAAATAAAAACAAAAAAATGAAAATATTTATAAAATAACCAAGATAAGTGAAATTAGTCAATTATGATAATTATGAAATAGAGAATATCAGCCTGATTTCTTTCAGGTTGTGTGTCTTTTAAATGTTTGAAGACTTTAGTATACAGCTGCACTATAATTAATAATAGATAACAATATATAGTTTCTATGACTATATCCAATGAAGTCTACTCGTACAGCAGGACAATCAAATCCAACCAGTCCAATGTGTAACATTAGCCTCAAAATGAAATATTTATTATTTTAAATACTAAGTTTTGGATTCTATTTAATTGGCTTCTGAAAAGTTAGCTTTTACTTTTGAAGGTTTTGTTTGTTTACTTTTTTTTAGTGGAAACCAAATTTGAGGGCATCACTGGAATGCTGCAGATGTTAGAAGTAGCATTGCAGGAAAAAAAGTCCTCAAGCCTTTTGTCGTGTGTAGTGTTTATCGATACAGTTACTGGAGACAGCACTCCTGTCTATGTATGAGGCTTTGCAGGTTAAGAGTGGGATGATATACATATTTCAGAGAATCACATTACCTTCTTACAAACTAAGTTTAGTTCAGCAGATTTTATAAGAAAGTCTTTGGCTTAACCCAAAATTGTGTACTTGTGGAGCTCTTGTTAGCTCGGAATTTTGTTACTGTAAAAAGTGTGGTCCAAACATACGAAACAGCTATCGATATTTACCTGAAAATGTAAGATTATTTTTTCATTAACTGCTTTAAGTAGCTGTGCTATTCTTTCACTTTCTTGCTATCAGAAAGTCCCTAAATAAATTGTTTGGGAATAGAGATGTTTAGCAGTCTAGCCAGTGAAGGATATGAATTAAATAAACTCAACTCATCCTTCTGCAGGACGAAGAGATCAGTAGAGATCAGCAGCTCATCTTCCATGTTAGTCACTATTATTGTCTGTAGAGTCCTCCTGGATGTTTGAGACAAACTTTGAAAGGTTATCATCTTCCGTGCTGTAATACTGAGAAATCGTGGATGAGGAAAAATCAGTAGTAATGCATCCAAAGTGCTAATATGTATGGGGAAGATATTTTATTTGTATTTTTGTAAATAAATATATCATTCTGCAGATAAAGAACAGCCTACTTCTAAAGTCCTACTGTATTCAGTACTTTGAGGAATGACTACCTCAGATGTTCTCTCATAATTTGTCTAATTGCTAATTTATAAGTAGTGTACTATGCTACCTTCAGATACTTCACTTACACAAGTCTCAAAATAAGTGTATTTTGTTGGACACTACATACTCAATTTTCTTAAGGACTTAATACAAAAAAGTAGTTAGAATAAGATACTCAAAACTGGGTAAGAAAAGAAATCTTTATTACTTTTAGAGACTTCAAAATGCTGTAAGTAAAAAAAATCACTTAAGCATGTGTATTTTTGTGAGCTTCAGTGTTGCTACAGACAAGCTTAGAAGTGAGTTTATGTTTAGGGGCTTCGCTTAAGATATAGGCACTTAGCCACCCGCATCAAGTGTTACTCTGAATGATCAGAAGCACTGTTTCTGCCCAAGAAACCAGATCCAGCCACAACATTTGGGTATCCAGTTTACCTATTGGTAATCATATTCCTATATCTCAAGAGAGTACTGCAGTGTGTTACTAATATTCTCTTCATTCTTGAAAAAAAAGGATGTGTTTTACAGAAACATAAAATATCACCAATGACTTTTCACTTAAAATCTTATGTATACTATATGAACTTTGTAAAATTGCAGCAACTCACAGAAGTAGTGTGAACAAGTTTATCCTTTTTACTAAATGAATGTGAAATAATAGTACTTTTAAGAACAAGAATACTGTCTAGAGTTAGAGGAGGAAAAAGTATTTTATTACATCTTTATCAATCTTCTGTTTCATATTTTATTGTCTAGTAAGGAAAGACAGTAATCCCATTAAACGATAGGCCTATGTACATACATGACTTTGTCAACCACAGTGGTATTATGCACTTCGATGGTGACAGTAGCTACTTTTCCTACTAAACAAGGCATAGAAAAGTAATGTCAATGAATGGTTAGTAAAAACTGATGGTAAAATACTAACTTCAGTTTCCTATATTGACAGATACTGCTAATCTAATGGCATCTCCCTAGAGACAGCCCTTGTTACTCAGCACGTAAAAGGGCCTCAGTTGGAGTGCTCTGTCCAGTTCTCAGAACTATAGTCAAAAAAGAATAAGTTGCATGGTATGCAGAGAGAAAAGACAAGAACGATCAGAGGCTTTGCAGTGGTGACCTACAGATGAAAAGGAACTGGTATAATTTACTGAAGATTAAAGTCTTCAAAAACAGAGAAGGGAAAAAAGGTATTTTGATCTTCAGTGAAGTGTTCAAAGAATGGACTAAAATTACGTTGGGAGATTTAGGTTATATATCATGGGGAGAAACAATGTAATCATATGGACAGAAAAACACTTGAGTAGGTTTCAGAGGATGGTTTAAGAATTTTTTTTACAAGCTGTTTAGACAAACACCTGCCAGGAACAACACAAGCATAACTGATTCTACCTTGGAGCAGGAAGATGAATTAGATGACCTCTTAATGTGTCTTTGAGACCTTTTAACCCTCATTTCCTACAGTAATGAAGCTTGTGCGATTCTGCCATGGGGCCTGCTCCAGTCAGCCCTCTCTACTAACTCAAACCTGTGGGCTAATTTCACCCCAGTTCAAGGGAAGGAGGAAAGAACGAGTCGCAAAGGCAATGAAGTTCCTGTAACTTCCTTGAAAAGCATAATGATGGATAGTGGAGGAAAAATTAAATAAGCGGTCCTGTTGAGGGGAGGAGGGAGACGTGAATTCTTGTGTCTGCCAGCTGGAGAGCTCACAGCTGTGACCTGGGTGAGGAGCAGTGGGTGCGCGCACAGTGCCGGCAGCGGCTGTGCTGGGTGCTGTGGTGGGGCAGCCTTCGGTTATGGGCACGAGGGTGCTGGAAAGGGGTAAGGCATGGCGGTAAGCTGAAGGCATCCCAGAGGTGAGGTGAGCAACAACTGGGAGTGAAGTGGGAGTGTCCTGTGCTGAGGGGAAAGAGAGGAGAAAAAAAAAAAACCATTAGAAACTAGGTTTAAGTAATTTCACTGCTTGTGGAACTAGCTTCTATTCAGCAAAAGGCAAATGCTTAGTAATACTGACCAGCTAGCATTGCATTTATCTGAGAGAGGGGAGTGTGAGACTGTCAGCTTGCTTTTTTTTAGCAAAAGGTTTGTGTGTGGTTGCAGGATCAAAGCCTTAACCACAGAGACGTTTTCTATGAAGCCACACAGACTATCAGAACTGATAAGCATTCTGGTTCTCCTATCTAAAAATAATAACTGCTACTATTTCAGAAGCTTTTTGCCTTCTTGTCTATAGGAGAATACCTCTTCTGAAGTTTCCGCTACTAAAATGAAATGATTTGCCCTATTCTGTACTAAAATCAAAACCGGAGGAAAAACTCCTCTAATATTGATAATGTGTTGCTTCAGGATTGTGTACTTCCTGTCCAGGACAAAAATAATACTTTACTTAATCATAATGTATCTCCTTAAGTATTCAGTAAGTCAACCCAAACATGGGTAGGCAGTCATTGCCACGTGTATCACTCCTCATGAATACTTAAAGGCTCAATAACCACTGCATAGCTACAAGGTGAAAATTACATGCATAAGAGGTTACAGTCCTATAGCTGCCATCCTTTGACAATAAATAATTTATAGTATCTATACTTCGGAGGATTCTTAAGTAGTAGGTTTGGTACATATCTTACTGCACCAGTACAGTGATGTATTTTTGAGAAGCTGCCTTAAAACTAATCAAAAAAATTTCTGAGTAAGAGCAGACTTGGCAGATTCAACATAAGAATGTTATACAAAAAGAAATGCTTTCTGGTCATCAAAAGGACTGAGGAGGATATTGAAAATTGTCTGGATAACCAATTAACCCAGCCAAGAAAATGCATCAGCCATTCCAAAACTGAAAAAAGACAGCAAATACATATTTTAAAGTATTTTAGTGACAACAGTGGTTCACGTCTGGCAAACCTCTGAATAGCTTCAGTAGATGAGCGGGGTCCGAACGCAACAAAGCATATGCAAGCACGCTAGTAATTACGTTAATTTCATCGAGTTTATGTTCTGAAAGTTAGGTATGTATTTAGGGCATTGCTGGACGGGGGCCTAACCTGAATTATGCAAAGTCTTTGAGGAGGAAGAGACTGGAGGAGGGGTTTGTTAGCAGTCCCTTAAAATTACCAGAATGCTCCTGTGCCGGACACTACTGGGCTCTGTAAGAAAGGCCACGTTCGGAGAGCTTCCATGTTTAAAAACAGAATTAGTAGCCCTGGTGGCAGACCCCGGCTGGGGCTTTCAGGCCTTGCCCCCGCAAATGCTGGTGCGCCGAAAAAGTTGCTTTCAGCGCCGGGGTGCTCCTGCTGATCTGGAAGGGGCCGCCGCCACGACCCGCCGGACCCAGGAGGGCGAGGGCCGGGCCTGCGGCCTCCACCCTGTCCCGGGCAGCGGCGCCGCCCCGGGCTCGCTCACGCGGGGCCGCGGGAGAGACGGGAGGCCCTGGCGGGGCTCGGCGGCGGCAGAGGTAAGAGGCGGCCTCGCCCCGGCGCCGGGGAGCGGGCGGAGGGGCGGCGGGCGCCGGCCGCGCAGCTTCCCCGCCGCGCGGCGCGGCCTTTGTTCCCCAGCGCCGCCGGCCCGCGCCGGGAGCGGGGTGGCCCGGCCCGCGTGCCGCTGCTGGATGCGCGTGCGCGGGGGCGCTGCCGGCCGCGCGCTGCCGCCCGCCCGCCTCGGGAGCGCGCCTGGCAGGCAGGAGAGCTCCGTCGCAGCTGGCGCGCCCCCGTGGCGGTGTCTCCTCGGCCGGCAGCGAGAGGGAAGGGAGCGCGCGGTCGGTTCGGGCGGTCGGGCCGGGCACCGAGCGTCTCGGCGAGAGCGGCGCAGCCAGTCGCCCCGCAGCCCGCACGATCGGGGGAGCCAGGCCGCCTCAGCGGGGTCCCGCCCAGCTCAGCGCCCACAGGTGAGCGCGCCGCGGAGGGGAGGCCGAGCGGGCCTGGGAGCGCGGAGCGGGGACGAGAGCGGCTCTCCCGGCGGGGGCCCTCTCCCCGCCCGGGCCCAGCGCGGGGCTGCCGCCCGCCACCCGCGGAAGGCCCCGGCGCGGCCTCGGGGCCGGCGCGGCGGCCGCGGAGGGGGGAGTCGGGACAAGGCCCCGGCGCGGCCTAAGCGCAGCCTGGGCGTCCGGTTTCCTGCTGGCGGCCGGGCCCGGCGCCGCCGTCCGCCGCGGGGGCTGAGGCAGCCTGGCCCGAGAGGGCGAGGCGCGGCGGGTCCCGAGGGGTGGTGGGAAGCGGCGGCGGGCGGCTCCGAGCCCTTCCGCCGGGCTATTGTGCGCCAGGCTGAGGCGGCGGCCCGCGCCGGCTGCTGCGGAGCGCCCGCCGCGCCCGGGCCTGCGCCGCCTCGGCCGCGGGGCTGCCCCTTTGTGGGCTCGGCCGCGCCGCGCCGTGCGCTTTGTGCTGGCGGAGCGGAGCGGGGCCCGGCGCAGCGAAGGTCGGCTGGGCCGCGGCGGCGGAGGGAGGCGGGGGCGGCCTGCTGCACCGGCGGCCCTGGCTGCGTGCGTCCCGGCGGGCACGGCCGCCGCGGGAAACAGGTTGCTGAAGTAAATGGGCTGCGGGGTGCCCCTCTGTGACACGTTTCCTGGGAAGGCTGCCGTCCTCCTGCTCTCTGATCCGGTGAGAGCGAAGTGTGGGAGAGATTCTTGTTCATCCCACGGGTTCCCCTGCGAACTTAAAAGGCTGGAGACCTTCGTTCTTTTCCCCTTGATCACGGTTACGAAAGGACGTGAAACAATAGCGTTTATAGTGAAAGGCAAGGCATGCGAAGTGTTCATTCAGGAGAACCAAGTTTCTTTTTTCGTGGTGAGCTGGTGGCACTTTTATCATAAGCTCGCGTTTGGTTTGTGACTGTGAACATAGGATATTTCTCCAATATTCTGTTTTCAGTCTCTTTTTCAAGCCGTCTGGGTGAATACTGCCTTTCCTTTGTGCTAAGCAGTTCACTCGTATGCTAAATAAATAGGTGAAGTGACTTGATTTTTTTTTAAGGTGGGAAATAAGTGGATGTTAGGAAGCTCGTCGCTAACTGGACTAGGTCAGAAAGGACAGGGGATTCCACATGTGGGACATAGTTTCAGTTGCCTGTTTATCTCCCTTCTAAACTCTGAGACTAGCACAGTGTGTTCCAGAGTGGGAGGAAAAATGGAAGGGATGCTTCTCAACCCTGAGTTATTCAAACTTGTCTTCAAAAAGATGCGAGGTATTGTAATGCAGGTAGACTAATACAAAGGCTCTTAGGATAAGACTTGGATCTCAGGACTAGTTATCTGTTTCAGAAAATGACTTTAGGGAGTATACATCAGGAACAAATTGATTAGTTTTATAATTTGTTCTACACTGTAACATTGATGTAAAAATTGAGTTCTGGAAATGATAACTTCATTAACTTCAGTGGAAACTAATGTTCCTGAATAGCTTTAGCACTTTTCACAACAGTGAAAAATTATATAGGAAAGCACAAGAGGAAGAGTCATCCACTAGTGGTATGGTTTCAGGAATCTCTTGTGACCTAAGAATTCAGAAACTGATGAAATGATGAGCATTTTGATCCTGAAAGTGCATGTCATGACAGAGCATCTCATCCATTAATGTATTATTTCTGTTGGCAAGGTTTTAATGCTATGGTGTAATTAGACTGTACAGAGGAATTAGCACAGAAATTCAGTGGCTCCAGCTAAGTAGGTGTGAACTGAGGAAAGTAAATATTTTAAAAATATGAGTGCTTTCCATACTTAAGTTTGAATATAGTTGCTGCTGTCTGCTGACTGTGACTTGAAAAAGGGGTGCTGCTCAAAGACACCTGTGTCTCATATGGAAGAGGGTGGAGCATGAGCATGTTCATGTAAGAAGCAGCATTTTTCGTCTGAAAACTCGTATCAGGTTGGACAGTTTTATGAACTGTGGTCTTCATGCAAAATATTCTGGAAGACTATATGTGCAAATGATGGTCTTAATTTTAAGTCAGAATCGCTTTGCTTTATTTTTCTACTTGTGATCGTATTTGTAGTCTTGTTACTGCCACTTTTAAAAGCTGGACTGAGTTTTACCAAATAGATTAATAGCATGTATTTTGCTTTAATGTTTATCTCATTTTCAGGAAGTAAGCTGAACCACAGTAGTGAAGGCAAGTCAATGGTGTCTGAAATTCTGTACACACATAAGGAGCTCAGTTTTACAGTTGTGGTGCAGGGTACCCAGTCTGCAAAAAGCCAAAGTGAACATTGTATTTCCAGCTGCTGACTGTAGTTTCCTGAATCTGTGGCTGGTGCTGTTAAGTGCTGCCTGCTGCAGAGAACAGTAGCAGCAAAGTAGGGATAGTGGCAAGCTCTAGTTCATATCAGCTGTCACTGAGGGCCTAAAGTTTATTGGGATCTCTTCTCTGAAGCTTACGGTCTTAAAACCTAATGAACCTTATAGATGCAGGAGATAATTTTTACTGGATATTTTTCATTTTTGTGGCTTTGTTTTTTGAAGGAAAATAGGTATTAAGAAAAGGAAAAACTAGTTTTGATTAAAAAAGAATAGTAAGAAATATCCCTTTAACAGAAATACACAACAGGTAGAAACATTTTTAATAAAATGTTTTGGTTTATTAATAAGATAATTCATTATAAGCAGTTTACTTTTTCAAAGTGCATGTACTGTTCATATCTTAAAGGTACAATATCATGATAAAAATACTATTTTGGTGTGTGTTTTCTGTGTTCCGCATAAATACCATGTTGTTACTGTGAGATGTTACTGGAGGTTTACCCGAGTTTTTCCTATTGACACTTAATTGCATGCAACAGACATCTTCCCAAGTCATTGACTTGGTGTTTTATACCATGCTGTAGTGTATTTAGCTGTTGACTATACTAGGTGAAGAAAGAAGACAAAACCTAGTATTAATGCCCCATTAATACTAAAGTTTTACACCATACCTCATACATGTATTTTCTAGTTCTGATCCAGACTATGCACTAGGTTTCTCTAGTGCCCGGGACAACTATTCTAAATATATGCCTGTTTGAGTTAATCTATGAAATGGTGATTCTTTGTGTTATCACTGGAATAATGAGAGATTTGGTTACTAATTCCACAATACTTTAATCAGATAAAGTACAACATAATTACGGTTGACCAAATGGTGTACTTCTGATTTTGACTTGTTTCTCTTTGTAGAAGGTGAATATGGAAGCTGAGATTGGCTGCGTTTTCAGTGGGGAAGTAGAATGAGTGGTGAACACTGCTATTTGTTCATTTGCTTCTGGAAATAGATTTCAAAAAATCACTGTGGGTATATTCCTATGAGGAAATTGATGTAAAAAGAGCAGCAAGTTCATCTACAGACAGTTGTTGTTGATCATTTTGGTTTTCTGTTTGCCTTATCTAGAAACGGGATTGTATCTCTTTTTTTTTGTAACAATTGATGACCTTGCTGAGACATGAAGAAAAACAAGGAGAGTATAGTGATAAGTTCTGCTGCTTAAAAAATTAGTCATCAGCTTCTTTAAAGAGAAACAGCAATTCTTTGAGTTTGGTTTGTGTGGCATGAGGTTAAGTTAATATTTTTACAGAATCATGGAATCACTCTGGTTGGAGAAGACCTTTAAGATCATCAAGTCCAACCATAAAGTTCTTTCCTACAGTTCTTACATATAGTACTGAAAAGAGCAAAAATTCATTAATTCATTTAATCTTTGATGAAAGACAACAGTGATTTTTCAGTGTTTGTGTTTGTTTTGAACACTGTCAAGGAGGAGCATTTAGAAAGATTTATTTTCAAATATGTGCTCAGATGAAATATACCAAAAGAAAACTACATATGAAAGAAAATTATATGTTAGATTTTGCTAATGTACAGATTGTCAAAAGGCAGAAAAGGTTTTAACTGGAGTAGGAGTATTTTAAAACAATTTACTGTTAAATTAGAGGAGGGAAAGCTTGAAAATAAATTCCTTTGTGTAGAAATTGCTAGAGCTGGTGTCTAGCTTAGAAATGTGGGTGCATTAAAGAGCTTATCTTTGTTGTTTGTTTACGCTCTATTACAGATCTTTCATGAAAGAAGGTTCTATGTATTTTGTAAGGGGCTGACAACTGAAATATGAGGTTTCTACATTGTTTTGTTAATCTTCGTACATGTTGCTTTATGCTGAAATGTGGTGTAAGTACTAGTTTGAAGTGGGTTTTAAAAGTTTTTCCCACGATTTTTCTAAAAAGTCAGTTAGCGTTATTTCTAAAATACATGGTTAGTTGCTGTTAACACATCAGTGTTATCAAAAAAAGAGATAATAGAAGCTGTAGCACATCCAGGGTGCAGTTCTGCTCTACAGTTTCTGTTCAGGCTGCCAGTGATAACTTGCAGTGTTGCTGACACTAATGTGACTGTGAAATTGTTCAGATTTAGTCCCAAGTTTAGTTGCAAACCAATCCCCTATGAGGAACGTGTGACTATTACCTGGTTTGCTTCCCAAAGTAGCTGGCTCCGTGGTGACGTAAGGGCCAGTGCTGCTGTGAGAGGTGGCATCCTCTGTCATCGTGGGTGCGCTTGGAATCAGCGTGGGTGCAGGCTTACAGCTAAGAAAGAATAGTATTGCCCTCTGCCTCCAACTTGATTTTGGTGTCTTCCTGGTGCACCAGTGTAAGCACTTGTGTAGGTCTGCAAGACTAATCTTGCTGAATATGTTGCCTTAAAGAGAAAGAAAAGTAATGAGTAAAAGGCAGGTAGTACAACCATTCATTTTGGTGCCAGGTTGCTTCTGTTTGTGGTGGAAGTGGTGGAATTGCGCCCTTGACGTGGTGCGTGTGCGTGCCTGGAGTCCTGGAGCCTGTATCTGATGGGTTGTTCCCTGTGCTATGGATGAACCATTTTCTACAGTTTTTTGTAGTGGTATCTCAAAGCTCTTTAAGAAATACTGTAACTGAACAGTTCTTCAAAGTGCTGTTAAAATACATAAGAACCTTTAAAAAGCACAGTGTTTTCTTTGAAAGATAATTACTGTAACCCTGTGTCAGCTTATGACCAAAACCTTAATCCTGTCCTCAGATCTGTGAAAATGGGCTCTGTTAATTTTTTTTTTGACCAGACATAGGAGTCAGAATTTGCTACAGTCTTTTCTGATCAGATATTTTAATATACTTGCTGTTGGTTTGGAAATCATGTTTGAAACATCCTTTGATATGCATTTTTGTGTTGACACGTATATAGTCCTACCTTAAGGTGTACAAGATAAACTTCTCATGTTTAACTAAAGCTGCTTTTTAAATTCATGTAAACTTTTGTTAACTTTTGCCTGTATGTGAGCCGTTCTTTCCCCCCTTCTTATGTGCATACGCAGTTGTCTTGTAAAAGCTATGAAAATGCTCTGCTCAGCTAGTGTTTTGATTTCTGAATGACATTTCCTGAATGTATGTATTTTGAAATATGTATGTATGTACTTTTGAAATATGTAGGCATGTACATACATGTGATATACATAAAAATTATCAGAGTCACAAAATGAATTTCAGGGGAATTTTTCCCCGTTTTTTTATGAATGAAGGTGTCTGCACTGTTGAGAGTTAATTTGTGTAGGGTTCGTCTCTACATGGCCAATATCTGTGTGATTACACAAGTGTGTTAAGGGTGTAATTTGAAGACTGGTTGCACAGGTGTGACTAGGGAATAATTTGGCAGGCAGATGTTGATGGTTTACTTCGAAATTTTAGTCTGGCTTTGTGCTAGGTCAAGTATAATCATTAGAAAGGAAATATTACAAATAAAAACCTGAATTCCGTAATAGAAGTTGAGACAGGCATTCTTCTCAAACAGCACCTACTGTAAAGCAGTAATTTTAAGAGCACTTTTCTGCATATTAAAACATGCTGCTGCCCTAAACAGCTTCATTTTAATATCAGGTGTTCCATTAAGAAAAAAATTGTTGTTCCTTGCACAATCATAATTCTTCCATGGATGTACAGGTGCTCATCTACTAAAGGAGTTGAGTGTGGGGAAAAAGGTTATTTCATGACAGCCGTTCCTTAATACACATGGAGAAAGTAGTCTTAGGGTTGCCTGTGAAGCTTTTTAAATTTTTTATTTCCTTATTTTTGAATGCTTAATATTCCAACCTAATGTATTTTTGTAACACTCCTGTAAAGGAAAAAAGCTAACAAGTACTGAAGTTAACAGGTGTATGCTCTAGGCAGAGAAACCTTAGGATTTGATGTTGGAGATTCAGCACTGCAACATGGAGTTTTGACTCTACCTAACAGAAGAGAGGATACTGTGTTTCAAAGGACACAGCGGTAGGTGTTAAATTTAGAAAGTGCTCTTAAAGAGAGCATGAAACAACAGAAAGATACATCTACTCCCATAATTTCCAAACAATTTATAATATCTTGTGTTTTATTTTCCGATGCAGACTCAGGCCTTACTTCAGAGTGGTTATGGTTGAGTTTTAACTTTGTATGCCGTGAAGTATTTCCCAAGTATTTTTCCAAGTATTTCCAAATTAAGTAAAATAGGGAGTGCATTTTACTTAGCTGTTGAAGATACACCTTATTGGAATTTAATGGCAATAAAAGAATGTATAATTCTCTTGCCTGAAAGCCTGAAATTCTGCTGAATTTGAATCACTTGCTTCAAAAGCTGGGTAGTTGGATTTTCACAACACAAGCTGAGGTAATTTTTTTGACAATACAAGGATCCCTCTGAAGAAAGGTTACTTCATTTGCTTTCCATAAAATGGCAGTATGGAGCTGATGTCTCAGGAGACCCTCATGTTAGACAAAATAGAATTAGTGAGATGAGTGTTGCCAGTGTCTCCCTAATTTGTCTCTTTGATGTACAAAATATTTGAATTAAGAGGGCAGTCGTGCATATGTGAACAGAAGTTAGAAAGTAAACAGTGAAGTTTCACTATTGTTCACTGTAAAAACGGAGATGTTAAATGCTTTAATGTGATGTCCTTTAGTATATGATGATACTTAGTTATTACTAACCTGAAGTAAATGTGAATAGGGTCTACAGAGTCAATTTAATATCCTTATCAAGTTAATTAATTTCCTTCTGCATTAATGCCTGAGACCGAGAGCTACTGACGGTATTTTAAAACCTGTAAAAACCGGGGAAGTATTTGCTTGTGGTGACTCAGAAACTTGTGACAGAGCAGGAACAGGTCTCCTGTGCTGTAGTCTATTGCTCTAGTACCACTATTTGTAATTTTTTTAAAAATTATTGGTTGTTTTATAAGGTTTTAAGGAATACAGTCTTTCCATGTGACACGATGGTCTGTGAAGTCAACTGTTCAACCCATTTCTGCTTGCTGTGCCTCAAGTTGATAATACTTTCTGGAAGAGCGCTCTTAATTTTGAGATAAAGCCACAGTCCAAAACTGGTATTTTCATGAAATAGAAAAGCACAGCTGTTGCTGTGTGCAGGAATGTGACCATGGTAGACTAGTCAGTAGCCAAGTTTGAGAATTTGAGTAATAGTGTAGTAATTATTTTGAAAAAGGATTTTTAATGGTGGCAGTTGAATCTTTTTGCAGCAGTGCTACAGAAGCAGTTGGTTCAGAACTGATGGGCAGGGGAGACTTAAGTCACTTAAGTAAACTGTTGGGTTTAGTGGAGGCACATGTACTTCAAAGAATGGTTGCTAGAAGCACAAAACATGTAGAAGATGAGAGCTTAAAGAAATGAAGTACCGAAAAGTGCGATACTGTCAGAAATGTGAAAATGACACTTTTTTTTTCACTTTTACTAAAGTTTTATATTTGTTACAATTCAAATAATTTCAGTGGTCTTTGTTTTCTACCCACAGTGTATCAGATTACCATTATCTGACATCCTAAAAGTTGTTGCCTCTGAAGATTAAATATCTGGAATTTTTTTTTTTAGAAAACAAAACAACTTGTAAAAGCTCTCCATCAAAATGACTAGAGATTCTCTGTAGGTTAATACCAGAAGTTATGAAAAATTAGTAATTTCTGACGAGTTAAAAGTTAGGCTTCCAGTGTTACTACTCCGTGCTCTGTGAGGCTGGGTGTATTCATGTGTACATGTCATGGTTGACATACTTCGGGGCACCAAGATCTCTACTCTGGGATCAGTATCTCTTTCTCCAAGCCCTCCCCTACATGCTTGCCTTCCCCAGGTCAGATTCAGTTCGTCACAGGGCTCCGCTGTCATCTGGACTTCACACTGGAATACAGAACAGATTAAGGGTTGCAAGAATAAATTATTATTTAAGATGGAAATACGTACGAACCTAAGCATTGGGGAGATCTTTTTTAAAATATTCAATGTATGCAATCCTGTCCTGACTCCTCTTCCAGAGTGGCTTTCTTTGTCATGATCAGTCTGTTTTATAGGCCAGGTCTTCCATCAGATCTGGTTATCTGGTGGTCTGCTCCCTAGTGCTGTTTAGTTATGCACAAAAAATACTGAGCATGAAATAGATCTCAAATGTGAATTGCGGTTGTTACCGCAGAAAGACTGTACATGAAGTGTATCACAGTACAGGCACCTTTTTAGTTTAGCCTTGTTAAGGTAGGCACTTCCATGCCACACCCTCTTTCCTGTGTCTGCCACAGACACAGGAGTGGTGATGCAATATTGCATAGCAGTTACAGTATGCAGTGAAGAATATAGTTTTTGCAAAATCAGACTGAGGAAAGAAACACAGGCCCCAGATTGTCACACTTGGTAGGATTTGCTGTTAACATTTACAGAGGGTGTGCTTTGTTTGGTTTTTTTGCGTTTTGTTGTGTGGTTTGGTTTTTTGTAAAAAAAACCCCAAGAATGTAGTTGTATGCTGAGCATGTCTGTGATATCTTATAGAACAGAATTAAATGCTTACTGTTTTAGATACTCCTGAATGGTAGTAAATGTTACAGCATGAAAAATAACTTAGTTATTTTTCTGGTCCTGTTGCTAATTCCCTTTGTAGCTGATTTTCGTGTATGGCTGCCTTACTTTTTATTGCAATATGCTACGTCTGGAACTTTAAGAGTTAACTCTCTACCTGTGTTTACAGGAATTACTGGGCTGAATTACTGTCAGAAGATGACCATGATGCAGCTCAGTTCAACGTCCTCTGTGCACAGTGAAAGGAAATTAGATATTACTAGAAAAATAAAATAAAAACCTTTTTTTTTTCCTGTTATTGTTGTCTGTAGTATTGTCTGTATTTTTATATGAAGTTTTCCTTCATTTTGTTAGGTTCTGTGGTTTCTGCCGACTTTATTTTAAAATTTGTGCTTGTGCTTTTTGTCTTGGTTAGCTTTACTGTGCTCAAACTGTGGCAGGCTGCAGGAAGGCACGTTTGGTTTGCTTTCTGAGAAGGCTGGTGTGGGGCAGCTGCTGTTTTGATTCATCCCATAGTTTGTCGTGCTGTAGGTTCCGTGTGTGGACGGGCTAGAGGTTCAGGTGTCCTGTGCCAAGGAGGACTCTGGCCATGGGCTGACTGCTGATAGCGGCACTGAGGGCCCAGGGCGAGGGAATGGGGAAAAGAGGCGGCTTTTGTCAAGAGCACCACTTCAGGTATGGTGCGAGAGGGTGCAGTTGTGAGCAGTGTTTCTTTATCAGCTTCTTCACGCCTCTCTGGTATGTGGGGCTTGGCAGTAGCAGCAGGATAAGCTATTTGCTTGTTTTAAAAAAGGAAAATATGGTAGAGTCCAATTTGAAAGTGATCCATGATTTTTTTAATGCAAGTTTGGTTTTCATTTGTATTTAAAGGATGTTTCTTTTTCTCTGTAGTTTTGTTTTTATATAATGGAAAAGGTTGTTTCACTAGCTAGTTTGTGATTTAACTTTCTCAGATTACCAAATATAAAAAAAAATGCTATTGTTGCTTGTACCAGTTTATTTAATGTATTGCTGAATATTTTTTTCTATCAGTGACATTTGATAAATTGTTATTAGTGTAGCTTGAATTTTCAGGAATTTCCTTTATAGTTCCCCTAGCTTTTGCTTTCTGTCCTACTTCCTCTCCTTCCAAACTCAAAAGATGGGGAGATATAAACATTGTATTTTGCTTTATAATGGTGTCTGAATTTATAAACTTGTTTTCGTATTTTATGCTACATATAATGAAACGACATGTGAAAGCTGGAATTTTCTCTGATTATGTACTCCAGAGTGAGCTTTTTACTACTGATCAGATATTCTTAGTTTTCATTCTAGAATGAGATTTGGAATTTTATCAATTGTCTTTTCTCTGAACTTTGTTACTTTGTTCCTTGACTTGTCTTTCTTTGCAAGACTGGAGTATCATAGCATTGTAGTCTCTGATAGTCTCCGGTAATCCATGCTATCTTGGATCTTGATTTTCTATAATATGAAAAGTTCTGGTTGGCTGAAGTATGGCTTATCCACTTTCTTTTTTTTCATTGATGATCACCTTTATTGCATTTAAAAATGAATGCTATAGTCACAGTAGTTGCTTGCTAATAGTATTTTGAGGTGGTTGCTGCGTATCTTCTGCAGGACACTGTTCCTTCTTAATTTTACATTATAAAGTTGGAAAGAAAATCTTTGATAGCTAGAAAAAAACCACCTGAGTTGATGTTTAATATTCTGGCAGAAGAAATAGTTAATGATAGTGTTGAAGCAGATCCAGCTGAGGTACAAGTTTTTGTGTTGGATTAGAAACAGGTCACTATAATTTGATGGGTGTATCAGTTCTGTTTGTGTTTACATTGTGCTGTTTGCATCTGCCACGTAACATGCACTGCATTTGGAGATCTGGATTGCCCACTAGCAGTGACTCCGTTGGTGATCATGCTGTGTGCAAGAGAACATGTGTGATAGCAGCAGAGACCTTGAGCGTTAAGGTCTGGTGGTTCACTGCAGAGAGAGCCACAGAGGATGACTGGTTCCATGATTATATAAATCCATTGGGATTTCATTTCCTAATGATTGGAAAGAGGTGTCGGTAGGGAGTGTCTGGACGTGCAAGAAAAAAACTATCTGCAGTTTCAGGCAGGCTGGGTCATTGCAAGGTAGTGGAAATTTTGTATGAAAAGGAGATGAGCTGTACAGATGACATTTTTTGGAAACGGAAATCATCATTTGATTTGATTCAATTTTGTAAATTTTTTTGTCTTGTTTTATAATATTCTGTTACATTGGGTTACTCTGGCTTTTGGTTATTATGCAAGAGAAGAGAAGCCCTGAGGTGCCTGAAATAACAAATAGCATGTAGTTAAGGGCACTAAGGAAAACAGTGTCTGGAAGGGTTGAAAAAAATTCATAATTCATGAATAAAAAACAGAGTGTCTAGAGACTAAATTGTGTTAGGTAGTTGATTAATAATATATGTCATGAACTGCCTTCTGAAAGTTTTGAAGTAGGCCAGTAGGTACAGAGGCTGTGGATTAGCAGGGATGTGCATTTCTGTGTCCGGTGGTGTCAGATTTGCAGGAGCAGGCACGCATTTGATAGTAACCATGCCAGGCCTTTGTGATCCAGCATCTCCCAGTAGATATGAGAGATTGATATACTTTAAAATGGAAAAAAAAAACTTGTGTTCTTAAATGTTGTGTGTTTTTTAATTAAATAGATTTTTTTTTAAAAAAAATAAAATATTAATTTAAAAAAATATTCACGAGCTATTCTCTGAGACCCTTGTGCATAATACTCTTAATACTGTGTGTTTGATTGCTCAAGTGTGGTTTTGGTGGTGGTGAGGGCAGTGACATATTTTTGCTGGAGACTACTAAAACCGTTTTCCCTTCTGTTTTGCTGTACATTCATGATTTTGAGTGCAGGAGGGGGCAGATGAAAGCTAGATTCCTTGGAAAAATTATTTTCGGAAGTAGTAAGTACATGTAGTTGAAAAACTTTTCCATAGTGCTGCAGATGTTGTCCTCTGCAGTTTAAGCCTTTTAATAATTGAGCAGCTATGGTACAAAAATATGGCATCCCAAGAATTTTAATATAAAATTAACCTAATTTAAAAATTGTAAGACAGTTCTCTAATTATAACACCTAGGTGCACCTTTTTAATTGGAATGAAGTGTGCTTTTTAATTACTTTCCTTCTCAAGACAGTATTCACTGGGAACTTCTGTATCAGTAACACAGTTTCTGAGGCACGGTACTGTACGTGGTGTATCCTTGTATGTGTGTACACCCTCACCCCACCCAACCACAGCCCCTTCTTGTTTCTAAATATACATGCACTTCTTTCTGTTGCATTCATAAAACCTTCCTTCTGCTGTCAAAGAAAAATTGGTCACTCTAGACTTTTGGAGGTTTTTAACAGTATTTTACAAAATATTTATTGTTTATAATATTTTACAGAATTTATCAGTATTGAATCATACAAATATCTGATGATATTGGCTAACATTTATCTTACGTTCTTATTTACACCTGCGTAATGAGTATTTTCAATAGTGCATGTAGCTTTTGGGTTTTGACATTCTTTGGCTTATATCATATCCTGAAAAAAGTAACCGGTCAGTGCTTTTCACAACTTTGAACACTGTCGTGAAATGTTCTCATTTCAAATGCTCTGTAGCAGAGCTTTTTTCTTTTTTTTAAAAAAGGTCTCATTTTCAAATATAATTGTACAGATGAAAATTTTGAAAATATTTTTATTATTTTGTTCATGGCTGTATTGCAGTAAGCATGCATTTGGAACGGAAAAAATCTCTGAATTCAGTTAGTTCTGAAATGTGATCAAAAAAAGATTTTATTGCAGCACATACAGATATTTATGATAAGGAGTTTCTTTCTGGCCTTGGATCACTCTTTATCATTATATAATGAGATTTTTTTCTCCTACCAGCCATTAAAATGACTATACAGAAGTTTTGTGAGGGTTTGTTTTTTTTTTCCCCAAAAGCTAATATGTAGTTACCTCCTCAAAAGCAAATTAAAATGTTAAACCAAAGTCTAATCTATTTGATATGAGTGAAGATTTTGGATAACTGGATGGTGTTAACTTGAGTTTGTCAAAGATATGCCCCATATTTCAGCAAAATGTAGATGTGATTTCTAGAATGGTGTCTGAAGCTCGAACACCTTTGGAAGATGGGAAGCTGAAAGGATATCAGTCTTTTCCTATAGAATGTTAATTCTGTGATACATGATGTACATCAGCTGTTTGAACATCTCTTGAAACTGCTTTCCGCACCTCAGCTGAGCTTTTTTGCTTTTTAAACAGTGAATTGAGTGTGTCTGCCCATTTTCACTCTTTTTTTTTTTTTTTTTTTTTTTTTTTTTTTTTTTTTTTTTAACCCATGTGGGATTTCAAAGGCTTTCTTTCTCTCTTCAGGCATGGTTGTGTCACGGTGTAGCACAGAGTATCCAGCACTGGTTACCCTGTCCATGGGCTTGTGGTTTTGTTTTGGGGACAGCTGCTTTGCTGCAAGAGAGAAAGCCCAGGGCATTGAAACTTTCAGGCATTTCAGAACATGCTCTTAGTTTCGCAAAATCAATTTCCGTGATGCTTTTCTTCAGCTTTCCTGCTTTGGAAACTTCCTTGGCTCTTACCTGGTGGGGGTGTTTCATATTGCACATGTGAGGGTGAAGTTGAAGCATACCCTGTAGTAATTGGGCGTTATTTGCATGTGTTACAGTGCTGATACAAGCTTCCACGGTCTTCTTTGAACAGGACTTGAATTTCAGATAGTAGGAAAGCATTTTAAAAGGTAATTTTCTCTACTCGGGTACTGCAGCCTTACTTTTTATTGCAGTGTGTTCTGTTGCCTCCACCGAAACTTGTAGTCCCGTGATCTTATCATCGGCACGTTTGTATTCCGTAATGCCTCAGCCCAGCGTGTGCATCGGGCGAGCATGTTGACGTGGTTTCAACTCCTTTATCCGTGAACGGAAAATTCCTGTTGAATGGGCACCTGATGCGCCCTCCCCTGGCGGCCCCGGGCGGGGCGGGGAGCGGGGCCCGGCCCGGGGCAGCGCGGCGGGGAGGAGCCGGCTGGGCCCGGCCCGTCGGGGTGGGGAGAGTTTAGGGGGAAGCGTTTTGGGGCGTCGGCCGAAGTGTGGCTGTAGCCGGTGGATGCGGAGCGAAGGAGGCCGCAAATGGGGGGGGGGTCGGGCCCAAAGCGGTACCGACGCCCCCCGGCGCGACGCGGGGGACTGCGGGGGCGTTCGCCGGGCCTGGCCTGTGCCTCCGCTGCGCCCTGAGCCCTTCTCTGCTGCACGGGAGCGCCATGAGTTCCCTCGCTACCTATGAAGGGAAGATCTGCCTCCAGCTCTCTGTATTCGTGGAAGGGAGTCTTGTGTGCGTGCTTGCCGGGAAGTAAAAACAGCGAGGGGAAAGGTAGTGACTTCTAACGAGCGTTATGCGCAGTACTTCAGGCTGTTCTTGTAGAAGCTACGAGGTTGCGTCCTTCGGCAGATCTTGATAAACCTGTGTATTTCACCCTTCCCCAGAACGGTGTTTAGAACAGTTTTATTGGCAGGTCGGTGTGTTCTGATGTCAGGGACAAAGTTTTTCTTGATCTAGGACTAGGAAATCTTAAAATACGTTTTTTGCCTTTCACTCTCTGTTGGTTAAACTTTTGCAAATTTGTACAATCTTTTGAATAATTTATATTGTAGGAAATAATACTTTTGAAGATGACACCTAGTGTACTTTAGTTTGTCACCATTGCCTAGAAACTTATTCTCAGCGTGTGCAAAGATAACGTAATAACAAATACTGCATATATGGGGGAGGGTTAGCCCTAAGTTTTTATAGCTAAAAATATCTTTAAACTTTATTTCAAGGTCTGTAGTTGGTTTTACTTGGTTTGTAATTCTTTTGATAGTTTTGGTCGGTTAAATGTATTACACTGTTAACACTTTTATTTGTGATTAACTTGTGTATCTAAGCTATAAAAATTAACTTCTCTGACTTTTCCATCCTGAAGTATTAGTCATCTTTGTGTTAGCAAGAGTGATGAAAATGTAGACTTTAGGCAGGTTTAGGCTTGGTGAATTATAGTTTATAGCTCTATCCAGTTTCTTCCTTGCACGCTAATCTCAATGGTCCGGTTCACAGATTCCTGCTCTTTTCTCTTCCCTGCTCCTTTGCATGGCCCTCAGTTGTGGAAGGTGTGTGTGACGGCTGGTACTCCCTAGTGCTTCTGTAGCTTAGAAAGCTTAAGGGGGAGCTGCATCTGTGCATGAGGTCTTGTGCAAAGTTTGTAGGTTGCCTAATTTAACTGTTGAATGGGCTCTGAGATGTGTAATTAAAGAAACCAGAGCTCACCCAGCTCGTCAGACTGCCTAGGGAACTGGTCTAACGCCATGGTTTTTACCAGCATTATCTGTGAATTACTGGGGATCCCTGGATCAGGTTCAAGTAGGATGAAGCACACGCAAACGTGTCTGAAATGTGTGTGTTTACAATATTGGAAGGGGAAAAATGCTTACAGAATTTTACCTATGAATATGCATGTGATTTCTAAGCTCTTTCCAAGCAACAGTGTGATCAAAACTTGTTATCCCGTGTACCATTATTCTGTGTGTATAATTTAATCTAGAGCATAGAACTGTGCCATCATGAGCTTCCCACCTTTGGGCACTGGGGAAAGATAGCAGCAGGGCTCAGTTGTCCCAGAGGCCTTATCATTTGAATCCCCTCGCAACAAGCAGGTGTGGCGTCATTTCCCCAGATTAACGGGTTTGATTTGTCACAAATATGCTAAGCTTTTCATCTAAGCTGGAGTGCCTTATGATAGGGGAGTAAGGCCAGCAGAAACAAACATTCCTGTTGTCTCTCTACAGTATCAGTAAAGGCCCAGCACTGAAAACTGCTGCATGGTGGTTTGGGGTTTTTTTTCGAAACACGAGAACTTGATGTTTCTAGTCCAGCAAGCCTGAGATGAAGGAAGAAACTTTGGAGGGGTGAGATGATGGTGGTGGTGTTGTTATTGGGCATAAAAGACTCATGTATCAGTGACTGAATACCACATCTTAGACTCTCTTGTTTTAGTAGCTCTGAATTGGGGAATGCTGCTTTTTTAGAAGAATTTGGAATTGCCTGTCTGTAATTACTTTTCGAATGTCAAAGGCTAAGCTATTTTGCACGTTGGAATCTCTTAGTTCTTTCCCTTCATGCCCCGAACAGCGCATGTCTTGCAGAAGCATGCACAGTATGCTGCTTGGAGGTATCTAGTCCAAGTATGAGTAAGTTTGTGGCTGAAACGATGCTAAATACGGGACGCTTGCCTACTGCCTAATATTGCCATATCAAATAGCAAGGAGATTAAAGATCAGGTTTATTTTGAGAGCTTTATACATATGTGACAGATAGAGAGCTGGTGTACTTGCAGAGAAGCACTTAAGGTGGTTGAGAATTATACTGTGTAACGGAAGGCAATTTTGTATAGCATTGTACTTAACTTCCCTTAACTGATGAAGGCAAGGTTTATTTTTTCAAAATGGAGTGTTTATTTTTTCTGGTAGTGTACTAGTAATCCCTTTTGCACAAGAAGAAAGAGAGTTAGGGGATGCAGGAGAAAGTGTAGCATCTGTAACATGCTAAGAAATACGGTACTTTTACTGTATCTGTTGAGTGCAAGCTGTTTGGTCAGACAGCTGGGAACCCAGGGGACATTTGGAAGAACAGACCTTCAGTGTAAACTCCACTGAATGTAAAACCAAACAGCGCCTTTTCAGGTTGCTAGAAATGTTTGAGTACTTGTATGCTAAAATTCTCAAATTTCATCTTTTGAATTTGTCTTATTTGGGAAATTAATAAAATAATTGCTTTGTTTTTCTTTTCTGTTATCTTCAAAAACGGTTTAGTTCAGGAAGCTGAAGGATGTGCTTTGCAAGCTATGGACCTTAGTAGCAGGGTAATGAAAAGTCACTATCCTATCCTGGGAATAAAGCAGTGTAGTAATCGCACCCGTGTGATTCTTTTTTTTTTTTTTTTTTTTTTTTTTTTTTTAAATACGCAGTAAACATGATTACTGAGGCCATATTCAGAAGATTGTTTTTTCATTAAGAATGGCTAGTTTCTCGATCTCACTAAGAAGGCAGCAACTTAAAATACAACCCTAGAATTGTTCCATAGTGGTCCTAGATGTTACATGCAAGTGGTCTGGGTGGAGTATTTTGTAAATGCAGTAGTATGACTAAACCACCACCACCAAACCTCTTTGAGGATTTCAGTTACGTTTTTAGCATTATCTTCCCACGCCTCCCTTGCAGCTTCCAATGGGTAAATTCCACTCCAGAATAATTCTTTTTAAATTTGCATATCATACCATATTGTATGCATCACAATTGGTATTCTACTTGTAGCGTATCCACCAGTCGCATTCCATGATTTTTTGCTTTCAGTAGTGTTTTCTTTTGAAGCTGCTTTGTAAATCAAGAAATCCTGTATGCAGCGGAAAATAAAATGTGTTTAGATACTCATTCTTTTTTCTCTCTTCTATTACAGAAATGAGCCGTCAGACTGCCACAGCACTCCCCACAGGTACTTCCAAGTGCACGCCATCACAGCGGGTGCCTGCCCTGACTGGCACTACAGCTTCCAATAATGACTTGGCTAGTCTCTTTGAGTGTCCTGTGTGCTTTGACTATGTGCTGCCACCAATTCTTCAGTGTCAGAGTGGCCATTTGGTTTGTAGCAACTGTCGCCCTAAACTCACGTGCTGTCCGACTTGCCGAGGCCCGCTGGGCTCCATCCGTAACCTGGCTATGGAGAAAGTTGCCAATTCTGTACTATTCCCGTGTAAATATGCCTCTTCCGGATGCGAGATAACTTTGCCACACACAGAAAAAGCAGACCATGAGGAGCTGTGTGAGTTTAGGCCTTACTCCTGTCCGTGTCCCGGTGCTTCATGTAAATGGCAAGGCTCTCTGGATGCTGTAATGCCACATCTGATGCATCAACACAAGTCAATTACAACACTTCAGGGAGAAGATATAGTGTTCCTTGCTACAGACATTAATCTTCCTGGTGCTGTTGACTGGGTTATGATGCAGTCTTGTTTTGGCTTTCATTTCATGTTAGTATTGGAGAAACAGGAGAAGTATGATGGTCACCAGCAGTTCTTTGCAATTGTACAGCTGATAGGAACACGCAAGCAAGCAGAAAACTTTGCTTATCGACTCGAGTTAAATGGTCATAGGCGGCGATTGACTTGGGAAGCAACTCCTCGATCTATCCATGAGGGAATTGCAACAGCCATTATGAATAGTGACTGTCTAGTCTTTGACACCAGCATTGCACAGCTCTTTGCAGAAAATGGCAATTTAGGCATCAATGTAACTATATCCATGTGTTGAAATGGCAATCAAACCTCTTCAGGCCAGTGTTTAAAACCGTTGCATTTAATTTAGGCAAAACTAGGGTAACCATCTTTGACTGTCAGACAAATTGCTTGGTAGAAGGAGGGTAGACATATATGAAGGTAAATAAAAGGAAAGGCTGGTAAATTACAGGAAGCAGTTGCATGTAGTAACACTAATATATTTAAAAGAAGTCAACAGTAAACCACTGAAATATATATACACCCAAAATGGGCATCTTTTGTATTAAGAATTGATTCTACAGGAAATGTTGTAAAATAATTCTAAAATCTTGTTTGTAGATTGATTGTACTGTTGAAGAGGATACTGTTTCGTGTTTTTGTTTGTGTTTTTTTCCTTCCCCCTTTGACTGACAAGCCATGTTGAGCGGTCTGGTCTCTGGCCACTGCTTCCCCTCCTGCCCCCATCCCTCCCCTTTGTAAGTCACTACATAGTATTGCTGCTGTTTGTGTATATTTTTTGTGTATTTGCTAATTTTTATTAACTTCTAGTTTTTCATTAAATAAATATGACTTTCTTTTCTGTAATTCAGGTTTTTCTCTTTTTTTTTTGTATCTTTTTAAAATTAATTACAGGTGTCATCTTTTGATATGCATAATTGCTATGGTAAAACTTATATTTCTGTATGTTTGGTAAATTTTGTCTCTTTCCGGTGGTCAATTCATTGGTGATACTGTTCTTAATTGAGCTATTTTGTGAATGTACTGAACTCAGAAGAAGTGCTTATGTTCAAAGATGTATCAGGAAAGAAAGCTCCTTTAAAAACAGGTTTAGATGTTGTTGTACTTTGAGTTATCTTCTAACAAAAATGAACAATTATTAAGAATTTTCCGAATTTAAAAAAAAATAATTACATTTCAAATTTAGAGATGCTTAGAAACTTGATTGCATCTTTGTATTTGTTGGTTTTGCAGTACAGAGAAGGTATTGTCTTACCTAGTATTTGTAATTATAAAACCAGACAATTTGGGTTTTTTTTTGTGTTTTGTTTTTTTTTATTATTATTAAAAAAAGGCAGTCAGAATGGGATGTTTTTCAATGTTTTATATTTGTCATTAAAAGAATACCTGGAAAAGTAAAAAAAAAATTCCAAAACCCAAAACCAAAAACGCAAGAACTTTTGCTTTTTGCTTTAGCTCAAAGTTTGACACATTGATACTCTTGCTCAGTTTCTTGTCTTCACATCTTTTGGCTGTTACTAAAGTAACTGTCTTGAACTGATTTTTGTATATTGTTTTTGTGACATGATACACGTTACAATGCAAATAATCTTACAGGTGTGATTCACCAGCCATAAAGGCTTTTGAAGGATATTGGGCTTTGTGCAGACTGCCTATATGTGAAAAAATTAACCATGAATGTATATGGTATTTGTGTTACAAAACATAGACATACAGGAAAAAAGAGTAAGGTAAAAAGCTGTTTCATCTCAAGCTATTTGAAAGAAAACTTTGTCAAACCTAGTAGTAGTGGACATCAGTTTGGGGAGGTAGTCTGGCTATTAACTACTTTTGTAACACATTAAAATACAGTTTATTTACTGTGCACTGTCTTAACTTTCTTATCAGAAGTTGATCTATTTAAGACAACTCTTGTTCTTATTATTTTGATGCATGACGAGGTAAGTAGTTCTACAGGTAAGGAACCTAAAATCCATTCAGGTTGGATTAGTAAAATAATACAGACATAGTTGGTTTCATGTAGTAAAAGTTTCACTTCTTAAAATTTGCTATTTACACCATTGGAACCGTGCACAGATTTCCGTTAAGAGATGTACTGGTACCTTGTGACAGTAGATAAATGCTTCAGAAAAATCTTGCAGTCTAGCATTTTTTTCCTTACGAGTATACAGCTAATTGTTTGCAGTCTTCTAAAGTCAGTAATTATTCTCATCTAATTAAGCTTGTCCACATTTACCTCAGGTTTGTCTTCTGGTCTTTGACAGAAACTTGGCCAATATTGTACTTGCAGTATCGTTAGAGGAATACACTGACTCGCCCTCGCGCGCTCGTGATGGGCTGGCTCGGACTGAAGTTCGCCTGCCAGGGTTACCTGGTTTTCAGCTCTAGTTTTGTGAACCTGTGTGAGCCCTGTGCAGTCCAGTACTTGTGGTTGGAGAGGCGCAGGGTGCGTACGCACACAGGTTGTGTAAGACTGTTCTCTGCTGCTGCTTGTACTTGGTTCAACTTGTGTTCCCCAAAAGAACTGTGAATCATAAAATGGGAGTGTGCTGATGTGCAGTGATTTTATTTAGGCTAGAATGGGCTGGAGATCAAGAAAGACTGTAGTTCTACAGATGACAAATGCTATAGCATAGTTAATGTATGCTGTCTTACTGTAATGTAAATGAGTTTTACTCCATTTGGTGTTACAAAAAAATAACCTGTATAAAATATTTGATGTCCACCATCAGATGGAATGATTAAACAAATTATATTTAAGCCCAGCTCCTCAAAAGTGTTAGAAGCCTAATTCAGTGATCTCCTCTAAAGAGTTTGAGGACCTGGTGAGTCAACTATGCTCTGTTATATATTAAAAAAGAAAACATACTAGAAATCTGTACAGTTTACTACCTTATCTAAAATAAATGGTGTATTAAAGCCTGGCATTGTCTTAACATTAGCTATTTATTTTAGAAAGTAGTATTTTGCTTTGCTGTATTGGGAAAGAGTATTCAAATTTGTTAATAATGAAATGAAACACAGTAGATCTTGTATCTGTCTACTAGCACTACCTCCATTGTTTATTATTGCCCTTTTAAAAAAAAAAAAAAGCCTTAAAATGTTTGACAGATGTGGATAGATGTTAATATTTGGATTCTGTTTTGACATTTCTTGCTAGTTCTTGTTTGCAGTAGTGCTTTAAAGCAGGTGAACTGTTCTTATTGCTGCCTATTCCGTTGTATTGTCAGTATCTTTTCAAAGCTACTGTGATTAACGCATGAATTGCACTAGTGGGACAGTTACTGCATGTAGCAATTTATAGTGTGGATAGAAGAAAGGAGCTACTACTGCTTTCTTTTTAGCTTTGATAAGCTTTAGCTGTCTTACAGGATATTATATTCTGAGGGACGCTTGTTTAGTATCAGGTCCATTTAACTGTCAGTTGCAAAGCAGAGTAATCCCTAGTGTATTGAAATTACTTCAGAAGTTCTTTACTGTTCTGGCTTTTTGCTGCACAGATTGTTCTTCTTGACAGTGTTCACTGAAAGCGAAAGAAAAGGCACTGAAGTTTGTCCATAGGATCTGATGTAACGTGTAATGCTTAAGTTTTATTTAGAAGAAAACTCAACAAAGTAACATAACCAAGTTAGCTCTGCGAGCAGAACATGAAAAGCTGTAAGTAAATGTCTGTTAATACTTTCAGAGTGGTATTTAAAAGCTCACCTTTCAGATGAAGTCCATGTGGGACAAGACTTAGGCACTGGAGCACTGTTGTAGACAGTGTCATTGCCCAACTTTTCTTCACAGCAACTCCCTCTTTTCCTGTAGCGAAATTGCTGTGGAAACTTTTTTTTTTTTTACAGTACTTACTATCCTTCCAAAAAAAAGAGCTTTTTCCTATGTGTGTAAACAGACAGCACTGGCATCCCATGCATGTCTGTTTTCTTATTAGTGCAAAGTAGTGCAGGATTGGTATTTGATCTGCATTAATCTTGGTAAAGGATTTTTTTTTCCCCCCGCTGCTGGTTTTGATTAAAGCCAAAGCAGCCATTAGTTACCGTACCTTTCTGGCGTTTTACCGACTGTCTAGTTTGTTTGCACTTTCTCTGTTCAGGTACTTCATAAGACAAAGTATTCTGAGATTCTGTGTTTGTTGCCTCGTACACTTGGAACATAGCTAATGAATAACGTAGGAGTAGAATTCTTAAACCAGTGAAACAAAATGTTTTTTTTCATTTCTATCATTTTATTAGATGGAGTATTCTGTGAAAGTTGTAACATATTTTATAAATCAAGTGCACCAATGCCCACTGAATTTATTTCTATCAGTGCTATTATGTTCCAGGAAAATCAGCTTTCTATCTATGCAAATGAAAGTAAAACAATTACAGTGGATTTACAGGCTGCTTCTATAATAGGCTTTTGTCACTGATACAGTTTGCTTTTCATAGGCACACTTCAGGTTGTTCCAGAATTAATGAACAAGAAGAGGATGTAACATACTGGGGTTTCCCTTGGGGTTGACCCTAGTATAAAACAATGAAAAACTCAAGGATCTTACATAAGTTTAGATTTCTATCTTTGCTAACATTCAAGGGAAGATATGAGACAAAACCATTAGCTGAGATGAGATACCTTAAATTATTCAGATTATGCAGTACCTGATGCAAGTCAATGATCCAGTATCTTCTTGGCATTGTTTGAATGGATTTAATTTTTTTAGGCTAAACTCCAAACACAGGCATCCCAGAATCAAGCTGAGTTCTGTCAGGTAAGGATGAAGGGCGTGTACTTTGTCCTTCCAGAATGTTACCAGGCTTTTTCGTGAAGTCTTCAAGTATGCTCCACCTATTTCTGGTGCTGTAAGTACACTGGGAGTATACGAACTTCGGTGTGCTATCTCCCTCCCTTCCTAGACAAGAATTAGTACATTTCAGTTCTTCTAGAGTTGCTCCCTGTATTTAGGTTTGAAAAATGGTGTCTGCATTGACCTTGCTACAAACTAAGTTCGAACTGAGTGCTGAAAGGGTGTGCTAACTTAATTTGGACCATATTGTTTCTGTTCAATTCCCTTAAGCATGTATTTTAGATCTCAAACCTTTATTTTTCCTGTGATGGTACTGCTTCTTGGCATACTGAATATTAATTTCTAAATGAGTAAATGCTTCTGCTAAATCAGTTTGCTTTTTGGTAACAACCCCATCTCGTGCTCTGCTGCGTTTGCTGCAATTTGTGTTCTCAGAATATAGCTCATAGAATTGCTGCTGACATAAACATCTATGCCAGATAAGCTAAAGAATTCTTTCTCACCAGCTTCAGCTTGTTCATGCTTTAATCTAACAGGAAGCGAGTAATTTTTTGTCCAAGATTCTTTGCTGATGACAGTAAAAAGCAGCAAATGCTCATAAAAAGGTGGTTTTCAGTTGTTAGCTGCTGAAGTAATAGTTTTGATTGCATTTACACCCACATTTAAACAATCAATTTAGCTCATATTTATACCTGATGCATATATAGCTGATAGTGATTTCTGTTAAATTTGGTACAGAAGTAATCTCAGCCTGTCTCCTTAAAGTTTACTGTTGAAACGCTCAACTCCGGGCTTAACTGCAAATCCTCCATCAAAAGCTGCATTAAGAACTTCATCTAGACAGCTCGCCATCACAAAAGTCAAATCTTCCCGTACGTTCACTGCAATTTCTTCAAGATCTTTTTCATTTCTTTGCGGAATGATAATTCTCTTCAGTCCAGCTCGGTGTGCTGCCAGGACTTTGTCTTTAATTCCGCCAACCTAATAAGAAGCAGAAATACATATAAAAAAAAATCTATGACACTAATCTAATGAAGTAGTAATTGTAACGAATCACAGCAGGAGTTAAATTTTAATGAATGCTCTCCCTCCCTCAGTCATTTAGGAAAGCAATTAAAAATGCAGCAGTACCTTTAGCTCATTATATGCTTAATGAGGGAAATATGTTAATAATATGCTACAGTACCCTTTCTGTAATAGTTAATAGCAAGAGGGAAAATATGTAAAAATTCATCTAGGAATGCAGGTAGAAGAACATCAATAGTGGAAAATTCATTACTTCTCAGGATTTTTTTTTCACATGGCAGGCTGAAATACTGCACCTCTGTTAGCACAGATGGCTTTCAAGATAGAGGCAGTATTGGGTTTACGGGGAACACAGTCTTAAGGATGCGATGCCACATCATAAACGAGCTGTACAACAGAAAATACATAGAAAAGCAAACCTGTGCTCCCAAACTGCAAAGATGGCTTTGCGCTAGGAAAACAGACACTCCTTCCGTAAACCACCTGTCTGAGTTGGCAGTGAGATGCAAAGAGGGGTTTTAAATGGATTTTTCTTGTAGTCACAGTTGTAGCTTCTTCCCCTTGAACTCTTTTCTCATCCTATTTCAAGACCATCTTACAGAAGCAACTCGTAATTTTACAGTGCTCTAGAGGAAAGGAAAGCCTTGTCTTGTAGCCATAAAACAAGGCAGCACTGAGCCCTAAGTCACTCCAGTCTGGCCAACACTGCACACTTAAGCCATCGTGTTCAGGCAGTCAATGCAGGTACTGGCATGTTCCTATTAATTAAGTTACTAATACCAGTAAGGCTCTGGACAACACTCAGAGATAAGGTAGATGTGGTTTAGTATTTACAATTACCTAATTTTTGCACCCACCTTAGTAGACACAATCTGGTCACTTGTGCAATAAAGGCGATTTGTTTGGCAAGCTAAGCGAGTGTGCACCAGGTGGGGTTTCTTCACAACAGCCATGAACAGCAATGCTGTCAGTCTGGCTGCCACCCGAATGCTAGTTCAGAGCTACGTCTGCTCTGGGCTGCTACCACAGCACAGCACGTCAGCTCTTTTTACTCGCTACTGCCTGGACCAAAATACTGTCTTCCAACTTCTGCCTTCCTTTGTCCATCATGTGGTATAACAACTCCCACATCAGCTTGTCACTTATGCCAGGCTCCATTTGATACTTCAAACTAAAACTGTATTTGCTGGAAGACTCCTTTGCCCTCATCAACACCATTCAGCTGCACTAGATACACAAGGAACAAAAGATTGTTCCAAGAGTAACCTCTACACAATTACTTTAAGAAACAACTTTTGAAAGAAATGAGATACTTCTGTAGTAATAGCATATTTTGCAACCATGTTGAATTTTAAGACATCTGGGTTTCCTTTGTAATTAGACATTTTGATGTGCCTTCCCTGAAAACAGCATCGAGACTAGCTTTAACATCAACATGGTGCAGTACCACAGCAGCCCGGCTTCCAGCTGTCTCGTACAACTGCACCAGCAGGGACTGGATTGCTGCTAAGGAATGATCCAGCAAGACTTTGCTTTTGTAAATGGCTATAAACAGATTTTACATCCAGAATAGGGAGAATTAATACAACTTCGTTCTTTTCTCAAATAATACTTACTGGAAGAACAAGGCCTCTTAGTGTAATTTCTCCTGTCATGGCTACATCTGAACACACCAGCCGCCCACTGAAGAGTGAAGCAAGACAGGTTACTATGGTAACACCAGCAGATGGTCCATCTTTTGTGACAGCTCCAGCTGGGAAGTGCAGATGGATGTCAGTGTTGTCAAGGAGATCAAAACTTCCAGAAGCTTAAGGAAAAAAAATAATGGTTTGCATGTCAAAAATCTAAACCCATTTTGTTCCCAGTCTTTATTCTAAAAGACCACCAGAGAACTAAAAGTCCTAGCGCTGTTTTTTAAGAGTAGGCTGAAAAATCAACACTGTTGCAAAGGCTCTAAAAAAATACACAAAAAGAAAGCCTTCCTAGGTCCAGATCCCTGGGCAAAACCGTACCAAGTTAACCAGTAAGCACAGCATTTGCATGTGTTGGGAAATTCAGAGTAGAAATTAATGTAAACCAAGGAATTCCTGCATGGAATTTTTAAGGGCGTTTTATGTCCCAAACCATAAATGCCAGTTTTCAGAAGACACACCCTGAAATTGGCACTCCACAGAAAATCAGTGTTAAACCACTATTTTAAAGAAAACTCTTAATTTATATTTTTTCACGTAACAGTGTAAATTAGAGAGGTAATGGGCATACAGTTAATGCCAGTCACATTTCATAAATGAATTCAATGTAGATTTTTTTAACCTATCTAAACTTACATAAATAATGACAGATACTGGACAATTATTTGGCTATTCAGCAAATGATCAAACTAGAAAGCACACTTCCAGAACTTTTGGGAGGTCCAAACAACAACAAAAAAAACACAACAAAAAATATAGTTTCTTGGCTGAAGTCCTACTGCACTGCAGCACAACAGCTGCCATAAAACCCCAACTAATTCTCAAAATATTCAAACTACAAAACCTACTTTTAACAGAAACTGTGTCTTAAGTTTAGAGGATATCTACAGACTTGTATATCTAGATCTAGCTCACGAAAGTACTGCTGGAAAGCTTGAATGTAAGAGTGAGTGGCACTGATAGCTGGCAAACCCTCTCTCTGTTAAAGCAACACTTAATGCATTTCCACAATGAGTACAAGTAACTTCCACAGTTACTCAGCAATGTCACAATTTCCTGAATTATTGAAGAAAATCAAGTCTTGGGACATTTAATTTCCATGCAATAGTAATGCAGCAACGCTTATTTTATGCGCATGCCTGCAGTAAGAGGCCAAGGGATGCATTCAATCTCAGTGATGTAACAGAGCTGTACTTCATCATTTTTTCCCCAACCTACCGTTGGTCAGCTGGTATCGCTTTGCATTGCTGCGCAGCCAACTAATTGCCAGATGCGCCGACTCCTTCATAACATCGCCGAGTTGACCAGTCAAAGTAAGCTGACCTTCACCATCCATGCGACTTGCTTCTACGAACATGATCTCTCCCCCTAAAGGAGTCCAGGCCAAGCCTATGGCTACTCCTGGCTGACTTAAGCGTTCAGACACCTGAAAGAAAACACCACGGGAAACAGTTCAGGAAAGAGTTGTAACAGAACTATTGCAAAAACAATTTGATAGCTGCCGTCAAAACAACTGCATGCATTAAAACATCAACGTTAAGACCAAGTGTCTAATTTTTTTTTTTTCTTCTTAATTTTTAAATGCAGCAGTGATTTTTGCCTTATATGTAAACGTCTCTTACAGAATGGGAGCTGTATGTGGCTACTTTGCTTAAGGCAATGGCAAGCACCTGGGTGTATCATTCCTGAAAACTTCCCCACCCCCAAAAGTTCAGTAAGAATCCTTCTCTCATCCCTGGCTGGATCCTTATATGACTTAATCCATCTGCGCTGACTCTCTTTGCTACTTACATGGAAAAGCCAGTTTTGCTCCTGAATGTTACCTAAAAGCCTGGTTAGAGGCAGCTGCACTGCTCAAACTGTTGTCGGACAGCACACCAGTCCTGTTCGTTGCAAACAATTATAAACAACTTTGAATAATGAAACATGAGGCTTCTAGGAGCCTGGATATGGAAAAGGATGGAAAATCTGACTGACTCCCATTAGTAAGTGCAAGTGGTTAAGCAAGTTCTACCCCACACCAGACTGAGCTCCTCTGGAAGTCTGCCTGTGCCCAGGTACCAGTGAGACTCATGGAGGCCTCTCAATCCCAGGCTTCCGTGTTAAGAGAAGGGAAGAGGGGCAGAGTGTTTTCCATGAAAGTTTCAGGTTTTGATTTTCTTTTCCTTTGTCTGGGAGATTCTTTTAGAATATACAGAAAGTCCTTTTGTTCTCCTGAGCTTCAAGGAGATGAAGAAACCCTGGTGAAAGATCATACAGCTATTCAGCATGTTTTGAACTATTAAGTAATGTATGTACTTATAAAGCAGAAAAGAAACTGGGTGAATTTTTACTGTGTCAGGCAACAACTAGAGCAAAATACAAATACTCCTTTGTAAAATACAGCAATAGGCCCATTTTAATATAATTTTTGTCTCTTACTGAAATGTAGAATTGGAAGTTAATTTGATTCATTCCTGAAAGGGATGAATTCTTCATTAAACTCTTTAGGGAATTTAAATAAATATTTCATTTCTTTGATAGAAAACAAGTCAAAGGAGCCTCACAACAAAACCATTTTGGTTTGTGGTTTTGGTACCTCAGAATAATTTCTTCTTACAAAACATCAGAGGAATTTAATTCAGAAAAAAAATCCTTACTTATGCTTTTTAAACAACTTCAACTGAAAACAACCATTAGACTCAGCTGATGACTGGTCACGTCTGTCAGATGATGGAAGGAAAAGTCACTGACCGACATAACCAGTCCTGGTTTTTTGAAAATTTTTGTAGATGAAACCAATCCAGCTACGACTTAGTTGTAATCTGAGTAAATTGACATATTTTCAGATACATTTTAGCTGCCTATGCACTGCAAAATTTAAGTCTTAACACTTAGTGCAGTCATTTATTTTAAAATATTGAAGGTTATTCCAAGATAAAGGAAAAGAGACATCATCCACAAGTCTGCAGTTTTGGAATTATTTTGTAAGTCAGCATAATTGACAAAAGGCTATTAAGTCACTGATTCATAATGGGAAGAAGAGAACCAGCCCTAAGTTACTTACTGGCCCTTAGCATGTTTGTTATCCTTCCACAGGTTCTCCCTGCCTGACCGTACAAACCTTTTTTCTAGTCTACTCTTCCAATTCATTCCGCAGCAAACCACTGCAGGCCAAATATGTAACAGTAGTTCTCTTTAAGGAAGGAGGATTTCCCAGAAATACCACCAGAATACCAACACTTGTGAGATAACAATGCCTATCTAAACCTGTGCTTTGTACAGGTTTTGCTTCTAAAAGATAATCTGATTCGTTCCTTAATTAAAATTGTATGTCCCATGAAATGGAGCTATTCTTTTATGGAATATGCACTTTCATCTCCTAGAACAGGAAATTTCACTGATTCAGAGCTTCGTCACTTCAACTTCGCTCACATTATGAGGATAAAGACTAGCTCCGAAAGGCCCTCCTGTGGTGCCAAAAATGTTCTGTTAACTGAGCAGAATTAAGGGTTGAAAGAAAGAAGAAATTTTTTTTTAAAAGCGCAGGCTAAAATCTAAGTCAAAAGATAAATAGCTCATAAACACTCTGCCTATGTTATAAGCCCTTTCCCCCAGATCGTGCCATGCTGAAACATTTCATTACACCTCCTACACTTTAAACTACTGTCAAGATTATTCTTCCAAAGCCTTACTATGTGATTTACTGCAACATTTGTTCTATAGGGTGACAACATAAGATTATTTATTTGTGATAAATGAATTAATCCTACAAGTAGGAGCAGAGTATTCTGTCACACCCTTCTCCTGGGAGACCTCTGCAGAAAACATACAAGCAATATGCTGCAAAGGTGAAAGATGAATCACTTATTTTAAGGAATTCCCTGAAGGATAACAGATCAATTAAGTCATGTCATGTTTTCAGTTCTATTTGCTCAGTCTCGTCCAAGTACTGACATGGTGACTACCTCCATTGTATCTTTATTTCAGCTAATTATAAATGGCAAAATGCAGGTCAATGGTGAAGCTTTGAAGGCTAGATAGACAAAGAGAGAGGCACTGCAGACTAGGAAACCTGAAAGCACATGAGTAGCCATTCTGAAATGCCTGTCATTGAGACAGGGGCTATACTTGGAAAGAATCTTGGGGGCACTTGAGAAAATTCAAAGGAATAATAGGTTAGTTGGGAAAATTCATTAAAATGGGAGTTATGAGCAATTTACACTGAAAATATCATCAAGTGTGTGACTGAAAAATATTCACTGATTAATAAATACAGCAAACATTACATGAAATAACCCCATAGCTGCTCAGAGAATTGCTGCTGTGTGGATTCATCTCTAGTTCTATTTATGCACTACTTAATTTACCTGCTAAATGTGGAAATGTTTAAAAAACTGTTGATAACACAGGTCAAAAGCTTTACTCAGTCTTATTTCAGCTTATACAGGCCAGCAGATCCACGAAATGCTTATATGCGTATTCATGGTAACCATTTGTGCAAAAAAGAAAAAAACCAACCCAAACCAAAACAAACCCTTGATCTTCCTCACCTCCTATTCACCTCAACTTCCACTGCTACCACCATCATCTTCCAACACCATCAGTAGTGCTGTCTTCTTTCAACTTGCTTCCTCATTTTCATCTCCTCATTAAGACTCTCTTCCATGATAATATCTTCGTATTCAAAAACCTAATTTCAGGTCTAAAAACTGACTCATTCCTTATAATCATTCATTTTCTCCTGTTTGTCCTGTGTATCTTGTCCCCCTTTTGTCCTCCAAATCCCCCTGGAGCCTGGTTCTCTCATCTGGTAGAAAAGAATTATCATAGGAAAGTTCTTAGAATATTGTCTCCTCTGGAAGTTTTCCCTTAATTTCTATTTTCTCCATAACTTACTGGTTTACTGATCTTATCTCCTGTAAAAATAAGACAGAAAAACCTGTCGTTCCATCAGCAACTGGTTTCCTGTCATAGTGTTATATAATACTACTCACTCTTGGTCAGTTCACCTGGACCTGAAGCAAAGCAGAGAGTAACTACAAAGTAAATGGTGAAAAGAGAATCCCAAACCAACAAAATACAGATGGAGGAAAGAAAAAATGCTAGACTATGCCTACTGAGGAACAGAGCTGATACTAGGAGGCTGTAGGTGCCTGACTACTCATAAAACATTTTTAATAGCCAAGTGTCACATTAATCTAAAGAATGTCTGAGAACTTCTGGTGCAAGCTGAAGTGGTTTTAATACCCAGAAATGCTGGCTGGCTTTAAGGAGGTATGTGGGACAGTCCTTTACACAGCTGCCTCAGAGACAGGATTCCTGGGTTCTAGCTTTGGCTTCTTTCTCAAGACCACCAAACATCCCTCAAACAAAACCAAAGTCATTAGAAACTGAAAACATACCGCCACATTCTTAAGCACTGCTGCAGGCATCTTTGCTAAAAGGAAGTCAGGCCATTATGTTATTTCTGTACCATGAATTACAACAAAACAAAAACTTCTTTAGATGAAAAAACACTTGGTGGAACTCAAAGAAACACAGTTCTGTTACTAATAAATCTTTTTAAAAGTTAATATATTGTATAAACTCAGTCAGTAGCAATAAAATAAGACAACTAGTCAAACCAGACAGTAACAGCAGCTGAGCAGAAACAAATGAGGATGTTACCTCCATTTCATACATGGGTGGGCCCAGGATATCTTTTAAAGCATGGAAATCAATTAAAATTGGCATTTCGGGCGGTAAAGCCAGGTCAGCTGTGTCACTGATGGATTCTGTTTTTGCATCTTCTGTGACATGCTCTTTGCAATCTAAAAGAAGAAAATCTAATTTAGGATTTGTAGCAATCTTGCTTGGAACAGGAATTAAAAAAATTGTGACAGAAAAGGAAAACATTTGAAAGAAATGCTCAGAAAGTTCACAAAAGCGTGTTTAAACCATCTTTCACAAATATCTTGTCAAACTAAAGATACTACAGCATCAAATTTAATTATGAAGCCTAAACATGTTCTAACCGTTCAGCAAAGACAATATTCAATCTAGAGCATGGAAAGAGATGCAACTTACTTGCTTAAAAGCATTTTAAACTAGGTCAAATAGCAAAACACAGTAAGTTCATTTAGGACTGCACTTTTCATCAGGTTTGTGCGTGACACCTGTATTTGTAGGAGATGATCATGTTTAATGAAGTGTAATACAGAATGTGGAGCTGGATGGGGGAAATACTGGCAGTTCAGTAACTACTGTCCTTTTTATGAATGTTTACAACAGTGCTCCCTGTGGTCTCTTTCCACAAGGGTTTACATGCTAAACTTTTCAGACACTAATAATTAAGAGTTCTGTCAAATAAAGCAGAAGCGTTTCGGTCAGATTTACATACGTTGCTTTGCCGCATGGCTGCAATACTTCCAGCCAGCCTGCGCTGCATCCAACAGCATCTCATTTCACAGCACCCAACCAGGATGGCGGAACTTACTGCTCTGCAACTCCGCCTGCCTCTCTGCACGCCCCAATCCTCACACACGTACCCTCAACACCAGCTGAGGGAGCACAGGAAAAGCTGCTATGTGTAGGTCACACGGAAAACAGCTCTGCTGATTTTTGTCTTGAAATACTGTGCTTACACAGCGCTCTGCTCTACTCTTTGCGGTATGAGATATTTCTAAGGTGTCTTGACCAATAACCCCTAGCGGCAATAGATTCCTCAAAGATCAAATGATCAGGCATTTTCAGAAATACCTACAGGCACGACATGCTCTTCAGGAAGGGATATAAAACCAATTAGCCTGACACTTCTGAATGCAATATACTCAAGCATCATCAAGAAGGGACCACATAACTAAAGCAATAGTTATGCATTCAGAAGTCTGCTATTTCCTTCCTCCATTTATAGCACAATTGTATTCCTTACCTACATAATTGTTTCTGTAGCAGAATTTCCTAAAAATTTCTATTTTCTCTACAAATGTGCTTTCTATACAAAAGGGAACTGTAATGGGGACCATATAAATATCAAAGCCTCAAAACTGTTTTAAACCAGACTACACAGCCTGCTGTTTGCACGAATAAGCTCAAGAACTTAAACACCATTGTGCACTAAGGCCTACACTGCACATTTACTTCAGTGACTGTATACAGGAGAATGTAAACAGGGAGTCATTTCCCCACAGAATTTGATCCAGATGCAAAAGCAGTATTTTGGTGAAATATATATATCAGATAAATGAAAAATACTTGAACAACCCAGATGTTTCTAAGGTTTTGTGGCAGTTTTATGGCAGTGCCTCCCTGCCCTGAGGCTACCATTAAGGAAAGCATCGTACACTTACATATAGTGAAGATATTTCTTCTCACCCCACAAGCACAAGCCTAAGATACATTTAAAGCAATAGTCTGTATTATACTGAGCCTCAAGATTTCTGCACCGTATTTTGGCAAATAACCCACTGTTGCTTCCTTTTTTTTTTTTTTTTTTTACTTTCAGTGGAGAAACTGACCTCCTTTGTCTATTACTGCCTGCACAATAACTGAAGAACCAGGAATTTAAACAATTGTGAAAAAACACAAGTCACTGATCTATTTAAAATAACGTCAAGAGCTGTTCTGTGCTGCACAAGTAATTCTCATAATGGATGAAGAGGGAATGTCTCCTTTCCTAAGATACAAACTATCATTAGTCCTGATATATAAAGGCTTTTTTACAGTTTACTTTGTTGCAGGGCAATTTTCACTAATGCCTTCATACAGTATCAAGAAAAACATTCTACATCACTATTACCACAATAACACCAACTAAGCTTTCATTCAGGACTCAAATCTAATGGTTACTATCCAACAGCCACCAATCTTTCCATTGTACAACTCACTGCTCCATGTATAAATCCCACTCGTTTGCTGTAAACACTGCCTTAGTCAGCTGGCCCTCCTGTTGTTCCAGCATGTCCTGGTATTTTTGTTGAACTACTATTTCTGTACCTAATAAATTCAAGTACATAAACACTAGTAAGTCTAGGAAACATAACCCTGCATGCTATTCTTGCAACTCAGACTGCAATTTCAGCTCTATGTAACTTCAAAACTTGAGTAATTTGGTAAGACAATTTAGGCTGTAAAACAAAACTGAGTTTAAAAACAACTACTTTTGTTCTATACCAAGATTTTATCGCCTAACAAACAGAATTTCCCATTTCTGCTTGCTCTCATTTTACCTAGTTCTATCCGTACAGCTGTGTACAGCTTAACAAATCAGTAAGTAATTTTTGAGGCTACCTGCCCTATTCAAAGAGTTAAGAGTTTATATAATACAATTAGTAGATCACATTTTATAATCTGTAACAATAACAAACTCCAGGGTCTTGGAGTTTCTTAAACTGTGCTGTACACAGCAGTGTTCTGTGGAAGGCTTCCGAGTGCTCGCTGCAGCACGAGATGTCTGCAGGAGCCCTTGGTTCCAGGTAGATGAGAAATGTGGAAGGGCGGCATCTGAACCTGAAGCTCAACTAAAATGTGAAAAGACCTTAGTCTCAATAAAATCTGGCAAGCAGGGTGTCAGGTGTTTTGAGTTGTGAGTAGGAGAGAGCAAGCTACAGGTTAGCCTTGGAGATTCTAATTTGCTAAAGCATAATTTGTGTATGATTCGTAGCGTATCAGAACAGTAACACGGTACTTAGGGTGTTTATTCAGCTGAGTGCCTTCTGGCTTCTGGGTTAGCAATAAAAGTTGAAAGACATGAGGTGGTAGAACATCATTATATTGATTAAATCAGATTATTAATTAATTCAAAGTGAAGCATCTGCTTTCAAGCCCTTGTAAACATGAGGCTTTTGACACTGTTTGATAATATACTCTAAAAATGGAGGATACCTACCGGAGCAGAACTGACGCTGCTAGGAGATACTCTGTCAAGCTGTTTAGCACTTTCCAAAATGGCATAACTGTAATACACTGGCAGCTTTGTATTGCCTTCCTTGCTCCTTTGACTCCTGAGCTTTATGATGAAGTTGGCAAGTGGAGGAGTGTTACGTTTGCGTCAGTCATTGGGTTTGTACAGTGAACTTCAGCGAAAGCAATGGAGTCATTTTTCAGACCTCTCCAGGGAGTCGTCCTTGTGCACAGTAACACTATCTGATATTTTACTGGAACACTATCTAAGATTTATGAGACAGTCATCTAGTCTTTGACACTAGAAGAAATTCAAGGAGTCACAGAAATATGTGAAACTCTCCTTCCTATTTTAGTGCAACTGCCTTGAGAATACAATGCAGCAACTGTGTGCTAAGGCATCGTATCATGGTACAACAGTTGAAATCGAGAGTGAAAAATGGTTTGTTTAATTCAGACTTGAAAGGAGGTTTAGGACAGATTATATTTAATACCTGGAAGAGATTAAATGAGGATTCTATCTCTGTTCAAACCAGGGCTTTGAAAATACTTAAATATTTCCATTGCCCAGTAATACAATATGGTTTGTTCTACTCCTGGATTTTGTTCTGGGTTTTTTTTGTTTGTTTCTGGATTTTCTTCTGGATTCTGTTCTACTCCTGATTTTGAGTTTAAATACAAGTTTGACTTAAGCAGTCAACATGATCTGAGATACATAGGCTTTACTCTCCCTCTCTCAAGTTGAACATAATGCATTTTACTCACAAAACATCATTATACGTATGACTATGGGGGTTTTTTTTGCTTGGTTTTAGTACGTGTAAAGGCCTTAATATAGCTGGCCTAACATCACTGCTCTGGCAAAAAGTGACCTGTTTGATGGTGTAGCTGAAACTCAGCACTTCCAGCACTACAGGTTCTCCCATAGCACTGGGAGATGAGGTTTATGAAATCTGATCAGCATAAATCCCACGGTAGTAGGACTGGGCACACTCAAGTTAAACTCAGCTGTGCTGGCGTTAGTACTTACCAGCCTGCAGACTGCAATGCGTGGTTCTCCCTAAAAATAGCATGGAATGTCTTTTCCATTTTAGGCCAAAGAAGTATTACTGTTATGAAAACTTGGGTTTATAAACAAAAGATTTTAAACCATGTTACTCTACCTAAACGTTCCTGCATGAAAACCTCAAATTCAAGTGCCTTAAGTACACGTTATTCTAGATCAGAATTGATGGAATGTCATTATTTTGTGAAAAGATAAATTTTCTTATCCTGTGGGGAAAAAAGCACAGAGCATTAAATTTAGGTACACAAGCGTCAGTAGGATTGGGGTCCCAGGAAGGAGTTCCTTTCCAAAAGAAATTATTTTGGCAGCAATACTTCCAAAGTATGTAGTGCATAAGTTTTAAGTTGGACAGTGGAAAGTTCCATTTAAGATGGAGCTTCAGGTTATGCCTGGCTTTAAATGTGGACAGCTGCCAACAAGGGCAATCCCACCTTTTCTGTCTAAATGTAGTTTTATGGGGTTAGTTAGTTTGGAGGAGCTAAAAGAATTCTGGGTCTGTCTGTTTTGTGCTGAAACATCTGCTAGTAAATCAGTTGAGAAAAATCGTGCTATTTTCACTTTAGCTGTCCACAAACTTTTCTTTCATGCTTATTTTTTTTATATCTCTTCACAGCAATTTGGTGAATCAGAATATGTTATGTTAAAAACTGTTTAAAAATTTTAGGTTTCTGTTATAGTCTTCCATCTTGGCCAGTAAGTATGGCTAGAAATCTTTGAGTTTAAGACTTATGTATTACTAGTGCTTAATGAGGAGCTGAGAAATTTTTACATCTTTAGGTTCCTCTATTCTCCCACTTCCATTATATCTCTAGAAGAAAGTAGCCGTCTTTTTAGATCATACTGGATTATATCTAGTAGTTCACTGTCAGTATGTTTTATTAGGAGTCTATTATCTTACGAGTCTATTTTCTTACAAATGCAGTATTTACATGCAAGATTTTTTTGTTTTGGGAACTTGCAAAGACAGATTCCTGAGGAACGTTGTCATGGTCTTTGCTCAGTATCTGCAGATTCTGCTCTGAAAATTTTGCAAACATGATCTTCTTTGGCTGGTTGGTTTTTTGGAATTTGTTTGTTTGTTCAGGAGAAGGGTGGGTGTTGGTTTGTTGTGTATTTTTTCTTTTTGTAGTTTTTCTAATTTTTAAATGTTAAAACAACTCACTACCATGCTGCTTTTGTTTGAACAGTAATGCAACAGTAGATCAGCAGGTTTCTCCAGCGCAGTATGGAGTTCGAAGCTTTGACTTTTTAGCTTATTTCTGCAACTTAACTTAAAATGTAAGATGATTAAACTATTATCCTAACCAGAAGTTCTGTTTCTGGAAACTTGAATTTAACTGTCTTGTTTTAGATAAATGTGTCATTTAACTTGTCCTATGGTTTATGGCTATTCATCTGGGATAGATGGGGAACATGTGTTTGTCATCATTAATGGAAATATGAATTACTTGTGTCTTCATAGATTCTTCACAGTCAGCACTTCTACAAAGGTGACCAAAAAAGATGTTTTTCCTTCAAAGAAAAAGTTAGCATTTGTAACTTTTGGAACAGCGTTATACGCCTTTGTAGAAAATTAGATGTCAGAATTTAGGTTAATATTTTTGGAAAAAGCCTGAAGTTTGTTATTGTTACATTCTTAGTGAAAGATTTGCATAAAAAAAGCCCAGAAGACATAAAGCCGTACACAAAGCATACTTGCAAAGCCAAGATACAAAACAGATCCCTTGTACTTCTCAGTTACCAGCCTGGCAGCCTGAAATTACTCTGTTTATGTCCCAAGCCATAATTCAGCACTACCTGAATCACGCAGAATAAGGATGTCACTCTATTTGCAAAGCTTTTAAAAACAGAGCCCTTAAAGAAGCATAAAAAAAAGGCTGATGAATCAGCTTCCTAGTGCCTACGTTAGAAGACTTCTTTTTAATACAAAAATGCAAGAGATACACACCGTCTCCTTCGCCCACGTCAGCACGATCTGGTTTTGTTTCTTTGTGCTGTCCTTCCGCCACTTTCACTGCCACTGCTCTGCAAATCGCTCCCAGCTTCCGATCCAGAGAGCGGACTCCTGCCTCTCTAGTGTACCTACCATAGAGACAATTATTTCACTGGTGGATATTCTTTGTAAAAGAGATTTCTTTTGAATGTAAACACACTTTCTTTTTCAAAATAAATCCAAATACGATGAGATGTGAAAGGCAGGGAGACCTTGCACTACTCTAATAAACAGGAAAAAGTCACGTTCTTTTATGAAAAAAATTGTGGTTTGCTGATAAAATTGTAAAGAAAGACAAAACACTGAGTGGGAAGAAGACATGACTAACAGCTCATGTTAAACCTTAGTGAAAGGCTAAACAATGCTCCAATTGCACTGAGCTCCTGTGCTTAAAAATTAAAAGGAAGAACTATTTTAAAACTCAAAACTTAGTTCACTGAAAGCTGAGGAACTGACTGTATAAGAATATTTTATTTTAGTCTATGAATTAAAAAGAAGCACCAGACAATAACACTCACTAAATGCTAAAATGCTGTTCCTGGTGATAAAATACCTCAATTCATGGACTACTGATACACTTTTTTCCATTGGAAATGAGCTAGTTTCAAGTCCAAAAGATGTTCTGAACAATATCTTTGATCTCACATCCAACAGAAAAATAGTTCTAATTAATAAAAAGTATTTTTAGAAAACACATGTTAAGTTTTTAAACCTAATTCCAATTTGAGACAAACGTGGCCCATCAAGTCACAAGAAACAGAATGGCAATTTCCATTTTTCTATGAAGATGTCAGAAATAGAGCTTCATCATTTAAAATAAAGGCTGTCTGCTGTGAAAACCATGGCTTCACTCACTGAACACTGCAGCAATACCAGCTTGAAGTGTTTCTGTTCATTCAGATTCATTTGTGTCTTGCTACTTGTGTCCAAACAACTGTGAACCAGAGCAAGGAATTTCAAGAAGTAAGGCTGATTTGGTTTAGAGAGCAGAGCCAGACAGAGCTCAAGGAAAGAGCAATTCCATAAGCCAATTGTTGAACTTCTGAAGCTACTAAGGACAGTAGATCTTAAGAAATGTTTTGCACTATCACTTCACTAGTTACCAGAAAAAGCAGTTATTTAAACTTAAAGCAATGAATAACAGATTTACCTGGTAATTATGTCCAAAGTGGTTACTTGAGGAATCTGTATTTGTTGTGGAGTCAGGCCATGTTGTTCAAGCTGTTTAGGAATCAAGTGTCTATGTGCAATTTCAATTTTTTCTTCTTGTGTGTATCCTTCAAAAGAAAAAGTATATATTTACTAATCTGCTTGCTTATATGGTACAATATAACTAAGGAACTCTTGTAATTTAAAAGGCTGTTGGTATAATACTCTGTGTTTATTAATAACTTCATGTGAACAAGAAAAGAATTTTAGTGTTTTACAGATCTCTTTCCTCACTGAAACCTGAAATAGATTCATCAGCCAACAGCCAGTCAGAAAACAAATATATATCAATGAGTGAAAATATGTTACAGAATGTATCAATGTATCTTTACCCTGGGGGTGGTGAGGCACTGGAACAGGTCGCCGGGGGAAGCTGTGGATGCTCCATCCCTGGAAGGGTTTAAGGTCAGGCTGGATGGAGCATTGAGCAGCCTGATCTAGTGGGAGATGTCCCTGCCATGGCAGGGGGGCTGGAACTAGATGATCATGGGGGTCCCTTCCAACCCAAATCATTCTGTGATTCTATGATCTCCCATGTAGCTGGAACTGAATTTTCTCAAGCGCAATGCCAAATTTCCTTCTCATGACAGAGGCCATAGTGGAGGCACCTGACTAGTCACTTTTAATGATTCTGGCGATTCAGTCTAGATTCCTGGCAGGTTACCTTAAGGAACTGCCTCTCATTTCAGGAAAACCATCCCAGCATTGTTTAAGGACTTGCAATAGCCACTGTAATGAAAAGACTGTAGCGTTACCTGGAACTTGAATAATTTCCATTCTGTCCAGCAAAGCAGGTGGGATAGTAGCTGTAGTGTTGGCTGTAGCTATGAAAAGGACTTGGGACAGATCAAAGGCTACATTTAAGTAGTGATCGGTGAAACTGTGGTTTTGTTCTGGATCCAAGACCTTAACAAGAGTGAACACAAAACTGATGCAGTTGCTCAATTAAAAATAAATAAAACCAGCACATTTTTATTATATTTCATTCGGATCTGTCTGACTTACATTTGTAAAATATTTTAACTATATTACTAAAGCCTGACCTTCAATATCCTGCCTTGCTCTGGTTATTCTATAACTACATCCATACCACACACCAAAAATTTCAAGTCATTTTGCCGTTAGTTCTTTCCACCCTTTTCTAAAGGCGGCAGCAGCACTTCTCCAGTCATCAAGTACCTCCTGTAAGCTCTCTCCATCATCTTTCACAGATGGTAGAAAGTAGCCTTTCAAGGACTCTCAGTACCCTTGGAAAAGCAGCCCACACCCTCCCATGGGCTTGCTTGAGTAGAATTCTCTCAGGTAAACCCTGACTCCAATCCCCTGCTAGTGCTGGTAGATCTTTTTACTCTAAGCACACCAACCTGAGAGATAGCCCTGTGAGGGCCAAGGGGAAGAACACAGGTTATCTCAGCCTCACCTGCAGCCACTAGATCGCCTGTCCCATTCATTCAGCCTTTTACTACTAATGTGGTAGTAGAAACTCTTTTTATCGCCTATGTCATCCCACACAACTCTAGGTAAACCCTGGCTTTCCTAAGTCAAGCCTTGCATTTTTCTTTTTCCCCCCCCAAATTTTGCAGTAAAAAAAAAAAAAAGAGACAAATTAAACAAGCACTGAAGAACAACAGCAGTCTGACCAACCTCAAAAATTTACTGTACAAGTAGAACTATAGCTTAAAAACCAGCATTGTCTTCCTATTGCTTTTAGTACTATTTATGTGTGCTCGATGCAACACTTGCATATATGTAAGCTATTACTTGAATATGCTGCTTTTCTGCATAGGGTGATGTTCTTTATACGTGGATCACCAGTGTACTAACATGCTGTCTTGCAGGTTTTTTTACCAGTGCTGAAAACTGGAAGTTTGTGGCATACAGCAGTCAACACTTGGCTTCTGTATTGCCACCTATGAACCACCTTAATTCCAACACCCCTTAAAGCACTGCCACAGTTTTCCTTCCCAAACAATGAGTTATCAATGGTACACCAACAGCAAAAATTCTCAGCTTACAAATAATGGGACCTATGTATCTCCTGAGAAATAGCACACCACTGTCAAAATAATTTATCAGCCTATACCCAAATGAATGCACCCCTTGTCTTAGCAATTTGAATTATAGCCAAGGAGAGTGTTGAAAATTCTTAAAAACTTAATTTGAACACTTCTCAGCTGGTTATGAAAGAAACAATTCTGAATTTTCATTATTCTTAAATTCTGTTCAGTCTTTGAAAAGGTAAAAATCTTTAGAACAGAAATGTTTTATGATCACAACAAATGAGTAAAATACTCTTTTTAGAGAATGCATAGCTCTTAAAAACAGAACAATTTCTGGTTTTATTTTGAAGTACTGCAGCGATTTAAGACTAATATTTGGAAATGTATTGTGACTGTAGTAAAATACAAGTTATACATTCCCTTTAATAGTGAACTCTTAAAACATACTGAAGCATATGACTAAGTTTTACAGCTAAGCCTGGAATCACAGAACTCAGTGAATGTTATTGTTCCCCGGCTACAAGCTATTCAAAAGCTGTTCTCCTCAGCAGGCAGCTGCTATCATTTACTCCTTTCTTTACTGAGGAGAGCAAATGCCTTAAAGTATCCTGACTAGCCAAGTACACTAAGGTATATTCAGAGTAAAAGATATCTCTTGTCTCAGTTAGTCCTACAACGTAGCCCTAAAACATCAGGGGACACAACAACAGACAACGTTGCATAACATGTACAAGACAAGCACAGCATCTACAAACTGTCTTCAAAAGGAAGTAGACCTATACCAAGCATTAGTCTCCCATTCAAAGCCTGCTCTTACAAATTTTTCAAAATTGATTTAAACAGCAAATCCTAAATCAATAATACAAAGATACACAAAATATTGATGCTGTACTCATGCACAAACAATATTATCCAACAAAAGCAAAAGAACCTGTAGCCAAAACCCCTCAGATGATATCTAAAAATGTGAATTATGCTAAGATTTTCTACAAGGGCTAGAGCTTCTCTGCACTAGACAAACTATTTCTCAGAGTAAGACAAAACAATATCATGCCTATGCATTTAAAACAGATTCAGAGATATTCAGCTAATACAGAAATATTGAGTACAAAAAGAACATTCGTTGAACAACACATCTTGGTTAATTTCTGGCTGACAGCTCAAAGGCTTCTCTGTGCCAGCTTTTTATTACCACAAAATCCAGAATAAGTTCCATGAACATTTAATTGCCTGGCTATGATCCTGGTCTAATTTCCCTGCATACAAATACTCACTATCAGGCACTTGGATGCGTTTCTGTTTTCTTCTGTTTTAAACAGAGGTCATCTAAATTTAGACTAAAACATTCCTTTGTTGATGAACAGTAACTGGAAATAAGAAGACATTCCGTTTTGCTTAATCAACAACTCCACAGAAGCACTAGAACTAAACCCATATCTAGCAATTATAAAACATCAAGCTTTGCTTCCAAGCTTACAAGGAAAGGCAATTTTATTCTTGAATATATCCCACTGTAGACGGACAGTGAGAATTTAAGACACCTACACCTCAAGGAAAACAGGATCACATCCTTTTATACTTAATGATGGCACTTACCAGACAAAAAGCAGCAGTCTGAAAACCAAACGTGCCAGTTAGGTGACCACGTACTATTGTTTGCTGTCTTACATAATAGCCACCTTTACTCATTCCAGATGGACTTTCCAACAATGTAAACCACAAAAAGCAGATGACAATTAAGCTGCGGTGTCCAGGCATGAGTTCTCCATTAGAAGAGGTAAAGCACCTGCTTCAGGATGTTTAGACAGCAGTGGAGGGATATACAGATCTCACATGGGAGCAGCCCAGACGTGGTTAATAGAGCAATTACTTCTCCAGATGCAACTAATGGTCAATTAGCAAGGACTCACATAATGACTGCAGCCCAAGCAGACAGCTGGAAGCTAACCTGAGGAGCCTCAGCTGGAATAATCCATGGCAGGAGCCGAGTTGCATATCACTGGAGATGTGGTTTTAAAACATGGAAAAACAGAAACAACCCAAAGCAGCAACAAGTATTAAAAAATTAAACACAAATAATTAAAGAATAAATTAATCTCATTTGCCCTCACACACTTGACATGACAGAAGAAGAACAGAAATGCTAATTCCTTACTGTAAGACAGGGAATTTAAAATAAATTTAGAGAAGCAGCAAAGGTTGAATACAATTAACAGTATTAATGTACAGATCTGGATTCACGGTGGGAACACTTCCAAAAAAAGTTGTTCTCATTCCAAGAAACACCAAATCATTGGTCCATTACTGCTAGGCGTTATCTTGCCCAGCAAACAACAGCCAGCTAGCTAACAGAATTTGATTTTCAGGTATTTCTTCATTTGTGCATTGAATAGATTTAGGTGATCTTAGCTCAATATCTAAAGGAGATGAAATTATCAGCAAACTCAAAACCAGAGCTCATTACATTAATAGCAACGAATAAAATCCCATAAGTGCAAAGTACAAAGAAAATGCATTTGTATATTTGTTACATTCCTCTGCTTGTTTTCCTTGCACTTAGAAGCTTTTTATGCACCCTAGAAATGTGTACTACATACTTGAGAAATACAGAGGTTAAGGACCATAAATGTCATTTTTAAAAGCTAAAGAAGTGAAACCATGGTATTTTCTAACACGTTTAAATTATTACTAGCTCATGTTATCATGCAAAGATCAAAACTGAGCTCTCAAACCATAGCCCGTTAATACGCTGATTTTCAAAGAACTAGTTGGCCTTGTCAAAACAGTAATTTTATACTAGCTAGCAGGAAAAAAAAAATGACGTTTTGCAGGCTGTCAATTGACATTTCATTTGCAGAAAGTCATACAGCATACAGACAAGCTCATGACACCTTAAGTAGCATTTTTCATACTCAAAATACTGTATTATGCACTGACAGTCAAAAAGAGTCATTAGAATAACTCTGTATTACCAGAACTACTTTCACCCCTATCTACAACCACCCTGCTAAAGAAGTTACCACACTAAGTCTGCCAACCGAGATGCTTCTAGGATTATGACCTATATAATCCTAGTGAGCCAGGCTAGCTCAGAAAAATTGGATAAATCTTTTACTATCCCAACTCCTTCTGACTGAAATAGGTAAAGAACAACCACAGAAGCAGTTCAGCTGAAACAGTGATCGGACGGTAGCCCCTGTCGCCAGAGAGAACATAAAAGAGAGGTGGGCAATGTAAAAACACATCACCATAAGGATATTCTAAATGTGCACAATACCAAAACTGTTAAGCGCACTAGTGCTATGTCTGCTCTGCACAGCCTCAAGCCTTTCAGCCTGGCCCAGCCCTGCTGTACCACCACCTTCCTCGTTCTCTCCCAACCGTCAGTGCTAGCACAGGAAGAGGTACACAGCTTCCTGCACTAAGGTGCTAGGGAAGGGCAATGCTCTGTTAAATATGCAAAACGCTTAAAGATACCTTACTCAGCTCACTATCTAACAGCATTGCATTGTGCACAAATAATTGACAGAAATCCAACAATGTCAAAGCATTGTAGGCGGTACTTGAATAAAAAAGCTGACACTGTCATGCTATCTTTTGTCTAGTGACTCTTCCTTTCTAAGTCCAGTATCTTAATTCTTTTTAATTACAAATGAAACAACGCTTGTAATTTAACATTTCTTACCTCAAGCAAGGCTGCTGCAGGATCCCCCTGCAAGCTCTTCCCCAGTTTATCAACCTCATCTAACAGGAAAACAGGATTGTTAACCCCAACGGTCTTCAGTCCATTGATTATTCTGCCAGGCATACTGCCAACGTAAGTGCGCCTGTGGGAAACAAATATATATGGGGAAAGAAGGATCAGAGGCATGTAACAGGAGTAGAAACATCAAAAATAAAACTCAAAGGAAAATACAAGAAAAAGCAGCATTGTAACAATTCTTGCTTTCTTGCAAAGTTGATCAAAATACGAAATATGCATCTGAGCTAACATAAGCAATTGTATCAGCAGACGAAAATTCCATTTCCATGGTGCACTAGTTGGTCTGGAAAAAGAAACACATGCATTAGAGTATATTACAGTATGCTAGGGATTGGAAGGGACCTCAAAAGATCATCCAGTCCAATCCCCCTTTTTTGGTTGCAAGCATTTCACATGATTCAAATATGCTTGTACTGTATGAACAAGCAGAAATATATTTGGGTATCTCATTAATACTAATATTTTAATAATAGTGAAACTGGGGTTTTGTCACCACAATAAAGCTTAGACAGCATGTTACAAATTAGGGCAAAATTCCAAACATGCTGAAATGCCACATGAAATGCCGCATAACTGTATACACTATGTCATTTCAACATGAAATAAAAAAACTAGAACAGCACAATGGAATAAAAAAGTTCCGTGTCTGAACTTATTCAAAGGTGGTAAAAACTTTTTTTCACAGCAATGATCTTAGTTCCGAGTAGTGTTTAACCACTGAGGGAGCAAATTACAGTTACTGTGTTTAATTGTGGTTTTTAAGATCTTCTGAATAGCCAGGAATGCACCAGAATTTCAGTTTGCCTATTTCCACCTTCATGAGGCAGCTGCTGAAGACCGGAGCAGCCAGCACGCAGGTTCATCACCACAGTGCTTTTGTGTAGTCTTACTCTGCAGCAAGTGGATTCCTCTCCACTGAGGACTGCAGTACATAACATTTATTACAGATCAAGAATCTACATGGGGGAGCTATTATACTAACACGCCACTTCATTCTCCATCTGCACAGAGTCAACCTTGCCAAAAGAATGAAAGGATTCTATAAAACGCAATCAGAAAATTACAAGACTGAAGCAGAACTGAAGTTCACAGAAGTGAATCATTTATCAGGACAACCAAATCATTGTACCAATTTGGAGGTTTCGTTGGGTTTTTTTTGCTGTGTTTTTTTTTCTTGTTTGTTTGGGTTTTGTTTGCTTCCCCTTTTTTTTAAACAAAGGGTGATTACTGCACTAGTAAATAATTTTATACATTTCAAAGACAATACAGTCTGACCGTCTTCCTATGTGATGTCTAAATCTGTGATACCTATGCATTTATTAGAGATGGATCAATACCTTTTTTATTATACTATTAATCAAAGACTCAAGATCCTCAAAGGCAAGTAAAGAATGCTAATGCAAATGTCATATGTAAGATAACAAAGAAAAATGATGTAGTATTTTACTTTGAAAATACAAACATAGGTAGCCTGTTCTCATTTCTACATGACTATTATGGAACACATCTCAATATAAGTCTGGTAATGCAGATCCTGAAGATATTTACATATAACATTACACAAGATATTAAAATTACAAGCAGATATGGCCATTTATCTGTCTGGACATTAACCTTTGCCTTCTAACTTGTAAAACTGAATACTGCTGTTTGTGAACTGAATGTGACGATATTCCTTGCCTTCATTCTTTTAGCTAGGGTTGAAAGGAGGAAAAAACAATATTCTACATTAACATTTTTTATGTGTCTTTGCTAATCTTTTATGCACTGTTTCTCTCCATGGATTAAACCAGAAAGAGTCAGCTGCTTTCTATTCAAAACAGGAAGTATACAATCAAGTTTCCTGGTTATCTCACTTGTGTAGTAACAACTAAAAAAACCCCTTAAGAGCTCATGCCACAGAAAATCTGTAATTTAGCGATCTCTGTATTTAGTTTTTAAGTCAGCGAAAAAGGTACCTTTCTGAAAAACACGAGTTGTACAGCATGTCACTAGGAGCTATGTATCCAAGAAAATGCAAGACAGACATCTAGGAAACCAAACCTTGTCAGATCTCCCAGAGTGCACTGAGAATGCACAGGAATCAGAACCTTTAAAGCAGTACCAGTATAATTGATGAAAACACAACTCACTTTCTTCATAATGTCCCAAAGACAAGAAGTTTTAAGTTGTTTTTAACTACGATGGTTTTCAAACAGCAGAGGCAGGTAAAGATAGAAAAGTTAATGCCACCAAAGGAACTATTTCTGAACTTAGCTGCACAAGGTCACAGCTTATTTTTTCTCAAGCACAGAGGTTGCATCTCCTCGACTGCCTTGCAAATGTGTCTGCGTTTTGTACTTGTATTACAAAGCTATTCCTCTCACAGGTGAAATTGTTTCCTTTCTTTTAGTACAAGGCCTGTGCTGTGAACTTCTGCTAGCACAGCTGTACAGGTGAGGAATAACACATTTTCTCACACAGATGCACCTGAACAAATCTTCAGTACAAGCCTAAGCCAGAAGTAAACTATGCAAACTTCTAAAAACTGAAAAGCAACAGTAATATAAGAAAGAGTGCTTCACACAGAGGTGAGAAAAAGGAGTTTCACAGTGACATCACCAGCATCACTATAAATAAATGGCACTGTTACATCTTTCCTTTTTAAAAATAAAAAACTACATACACATTAAACAGGGAAGATCATACAGTACCTGTATGAAATTAAGTATCAGTACTGAGACCTTAAATGCAGTGAGGTTCTTGAATAAAATTTCTAAGCTGTCCTTCAGGGGGCTTTTTTGGTGGTTTTGTTTGGTTTTAATAAAGTTAACAACAAATGTTAACCAGCAAACTTTAAACTTGTGCTATAGATGAGTGTTAAATTCAAACGACAGCTGGAGGATGTCTGATAAAGCAGTTCTGGTTTTGCACCAAGATGATGGTTTCATTCTGGGAAAGCAGAACAGTAGGTTCTGCTCTTCAACCAACCAAAAAAGGATTCACAAACTCCAGCTGCAGGCACATGATCCGCACTTAAAATGGCAAAAACTGGGCGTTCCCGATTGCCCTAGTTCAACATCACACGGACCAGCACACTTACTGAAATGCCACTGCCCACCCTGCTGCCATCCAATACATGGTGTTTTGCTGGCTGAATCTATCGGTCTGCATCTTTCACTTACAACAGTAACAAGTGGCCAAACTGAACGCTATTTAAGGCAATATTTGCTCACAAATGAAACTGAACCACAATTTCTTTTTAAATGTTCTATTACATCTACTACATTTTTTAAAATGTTTACTACATTAGTAGATACACATAGGATCACTCTTCTGCAATGTTAATGGAATCCTCAAGCTCTAAAGCCTAATAAGGAGCTTTCAGGAGGAAAAGAGTGGCTTCTAACATGTAATATTAGAAAACGAGCCTACTTAATAGTAAAATTCAGAAAATGGCAGCCTGTGTCTCCTCCACTTCTAGATCACCTCTGTAACTCCTCTCTGTGACTGCCACCAGATGCACAATATGGATTCATTTGACTGGGGATAACTTGAAGTATTTATTCATGGAAAAGGACATTACAGAGAGATGTCTACAGAAAAGCTGTAGTTTTAATTTGATTAGCTCTTACTCTGAGAAGCAGAAAAAATAAGCAGAATTAAAAAAAAAAAAGTATGCAACAGTTGGCTTTGATTTTACCGAGAAAAAACTTGCAAAAACACTCAGAAGAGACTCCTTGTACTAACTGCTCTAAAGTGCTTATAAACTATACCTTTGTTGAAGACCAACCACATGATACTCCTGCTAATTTTAGATAGTATTTTCCTTTGCTGATGAAAAATGAACTTTAATCGAATGCTTCCCATCAGCTAATTTCAAGCAAAGCTTGTAATATGAAATTTATAGTGGTTAGCTTCTAAAGATCTCAGGTGTATGCAGCCAAATACAACAAAACAAAATAACAACAAAAAGAAAAGAGTAAGGAATTACTGGCAATTGAGTAAGAGTTGATGACAGTTCGACTTCTATTCCCAGTGTCAATTCACAGACATTTCCTTGTTACACAGGCTTCTGTCCTGCTCTGCCCTTGAAAAGTGACTGAACATCTATAATGCTTAGTATTCAACAGCCTCTAGTGGTCTCAGCTCGAACAGCAAAATGTTATTGAATCATTTTAAATTGCTTTTAGGATCCATAGTGTAAGTAATCTGAAACACAAGAATTCTTACTTATTAAATGGTGATTAACAACACAGTTTGTGAATTACAGGGATAATACACAGCGAAGGAGGACAGAGTTTTGTTTCTTTTTCCACTGGTGTGTAAGTAAACGGGTAAAAAGGCCAGCTATTACAAAAGTTTACCAACAATCACATACACATTCAGAGTGCTGCTATGCTGTGAAAATCAATGCATTAAAACAAATGAATCTACAAACTAACTCCCAGAGTATGCAGCCCCTGGGAGTTAGTTTGTAGATTCACTTAGAATCAGGTGACTCTCAATCTACAAACTCTGGGTAAGTGTCAAACCCTGGGAAGCAAAAGTGCACTTCTGTTTCCTTATCTCTGTTACCCACTCATTATGCTTCCAGTTCCAAGCTATGGAGAACAAATGTTTTAAAAGAATAAGCAGATCCATAAAGAGAGGTAAGATCAAAAAACCCCACAAGTGCTAATGAAAGTCACCCCAAAAATCTTTAAATCTTCCCGCTTAGCTGTCCTTGTATAAACTTCCTTTTGAAATGGGAAAATAGTACACTAACAAGTTTGAGATACGAAGTTACTCAGTTGCTATCATTTAGCAACTTTTAAGCATCACTCTCAGTTTCTCCTCCTGTTTTATCAACAAACATGGTTATACAGTAACACAGTTAGGCTTAAGCTATTTTGTATAACTAAATCTTTACATCCTGCTTAAAATGTAGAAAACCCAGATGTCCCATTTAAGAGTTTGCATTAGACTTCCTATCAACTTTTCTTCCAAGTGCCAAGATGACTGAAGATGAAATTCCGTTCTCTTCTCTGACAATGAAGGGCAGCAGCGGAAGGAAAGCCTAAAGGCTGTATCTCAACACTAAACATGCATTCCCAGTAATAGAACTCTCTCCTGAATAACATCATTGAATATCAAGAAAAAATCAATCAGTAACTACCATTGTTTGAAATAAGCAGAACTTCTCTGTATTAGCTAAAAAATTAAAATAATTTGTATATTCTGTAACAAAAGAAAAAAATTGCCATTAGGAAAGGAAGAAGTAGTTACCTGTGGCCTCGAATATCAGACTGATCACAGACTCCTCCTAAAGCAATTCTGTGGAATTCTCGACCCAAGGTCTTCGCAATTGATCTTCCAACACTAGTTTTACCAACTCCTGGGGGCCCCACAAAACAAAGAATGGGTCCCTTGAGGTTGTTTTTAAGCTGTCGGACAGCCAAGTATTCCAAAACTCGCTTCTTTAACTTCTCCATAGCATAATGATCATTATCCAAAAGAATTCGAGCTGCGCGGATTTCAAGGCGATCTATCAATTGTTGACAACAGAAAGGATATCAGCACATTTACCTTTAAAAATTGAAACTATTAACTCTACAATACAATAAACAAACACGTTCTCAAACACGTCTATCAATGCAATCCCACTCACACACACACATTTCAGACAGTTTTCCTAAACAAAGGTTATTATAACTCTCCTTTAATGACAAAGTTGGACATTAGCTAGAAAGATCATAGTACTGAGAATGAAAGTTTTTAAAATTCACCTTTTCACTGGGCCACAGATTAAAATCTGGTTCAAGTGAACTTAATGCCTATTCTTGAACAGGGATTCAATGATAAAATTTTCAACATCTGCTTTCTCACAGAAGTAAGACTGATTGGTTCTGTAAGGTCTTCTCAAAAGTCAAATTCATCCCTGTGTCTTCATCATCTACTGCTAAGAGTCTGTAAGTATGTTGCAAACAGATCTTAGAGGCTTGAAGAACAGGCTTTACAAGCTATGCAACACTTGAAGTGCTTTGGCACTGTAAAAAATTCACATGTGATACCAGGACTAGAAAAATGAGGTTTTTGTAATTGCCATAATTTGAGATAAATGGTCAGGCCTCACCAATGGACATTAACTAATGCTTAACCTAGAGCAGGAATTTTTGGCACAAAGCATCTGTCTTCTCCTTTGCTCTAGAACCCAAAGAGAGTAGGCAGGAAGTAGTGAAGTCTGTCAGCTCTGCACACACCCACCCTTCAAACTCTCGGCACTGCAGATACAGATCCCTCGGGCGGGTAAGTGTGCATATTTCACAAACAGACAATTGTGATTAAATTCTCATCATCAACCGTGTAAATTTTTGTAATGAACAACTGAACAAAAAAATTTACTAATGATTATCATTTTCACTTGGTTTTTCTATTTTTATATTATTCTCTGTAGCTGTGGAGTCCAAAGCATTATTCACATGAATATGAATACAAACTTTCCAACTTTGCTTAAAGTAAAAATTTTAATCTGCATGTGACATGGTATGATTTTACAAGATGAAAGAGGAACTTTCACCAAAAAAACATTCTGCTAGGACATGAGGGTCAAAAAATACTTTACTCATTTGGGCATTTTTTTGAAGAATATCACAGAGAACTGCAAAGATCTGTAGGTAGATCTTTTAACAATTTAATTATTAAAGAAAACATTTACAAGAAGATTTGTAAACATCCAAGGCTCTAGCTCAAAACAGCCAAAATTTATCATCACGCGTACTAAAAAGGCAGAAGACAGACACCCATTTCTGCCGCCGTGGTATGTTAAATTTCTTTTTAAAATCAAGATTGTTTTTAAACGCCATTCAAAAGCTCATTCTTCAGTAGCTGCTAGAAGGAATCAAAATCCTTTTCTGCAGTAGTAGATCTTCTGAATAGTCATTTTGCCCACTTAATCTACTTGTGTTAAACGGTAGGAAAAGTCACGTTTGGTTTCCTACTCTTTTTCTCGCTCTCTGGTTTTGCGTACTGTTCCCATGTAAATGGTATCACTCTCTACCCACAACTTTTCAAATCCATGGTACAAAGCTGACACAGTACTCAGTCTTTCTACTGTACCTGAAGTTTTAATTATTAAAATTAACTACAATTGCGTTTTCATCCTTTTCTTCAATACCAAACCTGATTAACTTAAGACATACTACAATCTCCTTCAGAAAGATTAATGCAGAAATGTAGAGAAGCACTTTTGTCTGACATACAAAAAATAATTAGATGCTCTTTTCCTCATTATTTTTGATATGCACTAGCAGACACTGTAAGAACATCTTGATTTTTCTGCATATATATTCCTAATATTTCTAAAATTCAGATTCTTAGATGTAAAACCAAGCTGCATAGGCTTAGTTTAAGCCGCTTACTTTAAGCTACTGCATAGATCTTACTTTAAGCCAGGTAAACCATAAGACTTCAGAAACATACAACAGTTTTATGATCAGACAATGAGGCCAACACTTGCAGGACTGACTTAAGTACATAATGCTTACGTGATAGTTATTTTCCCTAAAATTCATATGCAAGACACAACCTACAATAAAAGAAGGGTTTACCTTTTGTGCTCTTGTTCCATGGCAATTCTACCATCAGTTCCAAGTAATTTCTTGTCAAAGCATATTCCGGCATTGACTGAGGCATCTTCTTTAATCTGGAAATGTATGCACAGAATTCATAAGGCTAACCAGGAATTAACTGTAAAGTATGACTCTCCTGCACCACAAGACAGATATATACCAAACCTAAGGTCATCAGCATACCCTCTCATTTTCTGACAACCATAATACTAAAAAAGCAGTCACTCCTCCATCAATTAATAGACTGCCTTTGTATACTAACAGGCTACTCACGGGATACAAACAGGAATGAAAAAAAGAGTTACTTTCCAATGCATACACTGCATACATGACCATATATGCATTCTCACCAAAAAAGAGGCTGTTAACCATCATATCTTCATGCATAGTACAGTTATTCTCTCACGAGAGAAACACAGAGGAAAAAAAAGACTCAGTAACTAGGTCAATTTATTCATTACTTACTTACAACTGTGGTGTTAGCATTTTTTGTTGTTTTTTTTTTAAGTCTTCACTTCATAACAACACAGCTTAAAGCTCATAGTTGAATGTTATACTAATGTCTAAACCATATCTAGAAGACTTCATATTCCTTCGTGATCAGCTCTGATGTTCCAAAAACATGAAATTACTAAATTATAAGCAAAAAATAGCACTCTACTAAGTTTAAAAAAAAATTCCAAGACACAAACAATGCTGACATATCACCAAATGAGAAAAGGTTAATGCAAGATTTGTTTTAAAAAATAAGAGAAGAAACTGCCATTTGAAAGTCTCCTACCTCTTCATTTCCTTAAGACAAACTTTAAGAGCTTGTTCTGACATACTGGATGTTCTGATCTTTTTTTCCAGCATGACAACATCATCATGATCTTCTTCCTCTTCCTCATCTTCTGTAGCACTTGGAATGTGATTGATTCTTCTATTGGGACGAATAGCTACAACCTATAAAATGGAAAACAGAACCAGAGAATGGCATCAGGTTTTGGTTTTTAAATAAGGTGTGTACTTTGGCTCTGAATGGTAACCATGACAGAAACATACAAGGTGCCCAGAGAACCTCCTTCACAGAAAAACTGAGATTTTAGATAAATTCCAATCAATTCCACAAAGCATTACTGGTACTACTTTAAAAAGTTACAGTTGTTATTTTACTGTATGTATTTCCTACAGGCATTTTTCACCTAGCCTAAACTAGCAAACAAGAGAAGACAGAACAAAACTGAATAATTTCTGATTTTGAGGGGCATTGCAGCCCGTCATATTAAGCAGAATAAGCCTAATCTTTAAAAAAAATGGGTAAGCCTTCTCCCTTACCTTTTCTCATTTCTCAGTTACTTTCTGTTTACTGAACTGTGTAAGTACAATTAGATGCAGCAAAAGTCTAAACTGCCCTAGTTTAGCAAGCTACATTTTACAACACACATTTCAAAAGCTATCATTCATCTGCAATGCCATTAGTAAAAGGTACACCTTTCACTACACAGGCCAAAACTCAGTGTGTGCAAGTAAAAAAGGCATCAAATGACACTTTAAAGGAACCTGAGCATTTATGTAAGGTCAGAAAGCCCAGATTATAAATAGATAGATAGATAGACAGATAAATAAGATTGAGCCTAGGCAGTTTTAAAAGGAAATTTTCTCTTTTAGGTATCTAAATGGCCAAAGTTGCCAGCTGGGTGTTCTCTGCAGCTCCAGACTGACTGGGAAAAATTATGGCTATAGATTAAAATGATGCATGCTTACTAGCCTATTTAAAAGTGCATCTTTATACGAATCTAAAGGTCCATATACGTATTTACATTTAAAGGTCCATACCCTTTTGTCATCATCCTGTTTGGGCTTTCTTGTTTTCTGAAGCAGCTTCAGGCCTTCAATCTGTCTAACAAGCAATGGTATTGTCATCTTGAACCGTTCTTCCAGCCTAACAGCATCTAAAATCTAAAAGCAGGAAATTTTAAGTAGCCAACAAATTCGTGCTGACAGATCATCAGTTTTGGAGAGGTGACCACAGAGAGTGCTGTTACTGTCTTTTGCCCACACTTACGGAATAGATGGTTTAGGAGAGAAGGTAGCAAGAAAAGCAATGAGAATACAGCACACAAAATCTAGCCTCAAGGGTCTGGATGTCAAATCTATGAAGCACTCCAAAAGAAAAAAAAAAATAGTCTTTTATCTTGTCTCTTTTTAAAGCATCTTAATATTTCTATTGCATTTTCCATGGCAAGCATCTATCAGCATTCTATTTTTGCATTACTGAGCCTCAATAAAGAGCTAGTCCTCTAAGAAAGTTACAGCACGATCTCCTTAGTTAACCCAGAAAAAAATCACCTTATGCCTTAAGGTGGGGTTTTTCTTGTTTTAGTTTGTTTTTTTCATTTTTTTGTCTCTAAAATTTTATACACTATTCTATTTTCTTGTTTAATGACGTTAATATGTGGAAATGGGTAAATTCGGCTCTTCTGTATTTCCACAGCTTCCACTGGCTGCTCTTCTGATCTGTCAGCTGTGATAAGTACGCAAGATTTTAACGTAATTTGAAGAAAGACTTATCATCTTTACCATGGGAAGGGGAAGTCTATGTTCTATTTATTGTTCAATAAAATGAATGGTTTCCAATGGAAACTACACTGATTTACCTATTAGGTGAGTGCTCACACAGATATATCAACACTTTAAACAACAGTATAAAAACTTTTTACAAGTGCTCATGCTCAATGGTAACACAAATACCTTCTGGCACAACACTATGTACAGTCTCAGGTGTGAGCAATTTCAAAATGATCTAGAAGTGATTAATGGTAAAAAAAAAAAAAAAAGGCAAACATGTAACTCCCCTTAACAAAGTTTAAGAACATAATACCTGAAGCTTCTCTTGGTTGGATGTACGAATGATAGAAGTCAGTATATCTGGCAAAGCTTCTCTAGGTAGATTGTCCAAAAGACGTCTCAGCTTTGCTACTGCAGGAACAGACATATCCAGCATCTCAACCAACTGTAAGGAACACACAATGAGCAACATGGTTGCTGTTTCTTTATACCTGTTTATAATCAAGGCTCTAGAGGTTTTTTTTTCCCCTTTAATAACAGGGAGGAAACTCATAAAAATCCAATGCATTGTATTTATTTATATATATTATACTGGATAAAAAAAGAAAGTATTCCTTTTACTGGAATATATTTATGATATTGCTATATATGAAATAACGCCAACTTATCAGAGCACTAACATATGCAGTTAGACTCCCCTGCAAGGAGCTGCACAGACATCCTGGAACTTAACACAGAAACCTTAAGCTATAACAAAAATATCTACTTTGTAGCACTCACAGTGAAACTCTACTAGTCACTGAAAAGCATAAGAATTATAGAAAGAGAAGGGCAGACAGGAAACAAACAACTTATGGTACATAGGATTAAAACAATTTACCTGCACTGCATACTTGTAGAATTGTTCTGACAACTCTCCAAGTTCTTCCTCAGATTTATGCTGATTAGTAAACTCCTCAAGTCGATCTAATTGCTCAACTTCAGCAACAGGATATGGTTTCTCTTTCAGCAACTGCAGGATCTGGAACCGGCAGAGGCCCGTAACCAGCAACGTATAATGTGGCTTGGGCCAGTTGCTACCAACCACCTGAACTGCCAAGGCAGCAGTGCCAATCCTAAAAGCAGATTAAGTCTTTGTATTATTTACCACCTACCACAGAATATTTTGCATGCCCCTTCTGAAGAAGCGATTGAGCTACAAGAACCTTCTGGGTCACAGTTCCTTATCATAAAAGGCAACTAAAATATACAATTTCTTGTGTAACACAGACTACAAAACCAAACCCTAAACTACAGATTTATGTTTTATTCATAAAGCACCTGTCAGCACATTGATAAACGTTCTTTGGAACCACTCTGAAGGAGCTAACTGAAAAACTAAGAAAATAGTCACCCAATTTCAAGACAATTTTAAAACTTTCCATATATAACAGATCTAGCTGTGGACACAAATGTTGATATTTTTGCTTAAACAATACACACTGGAAAACTGAGTGTTTGTAAATTAAAGTACTCCAGTGCAATTGTCAGTCTCATTCTGAAAAAAAAAGTGTTAGACCACATGTGCCTGTTCAAGCAGATTTAAAACAGAAGTTGTTTTCTTGCAGAACGTTACTAAGTCCACTGATGCAATAAGGTTTTGAGAGTAAGGGTTACAACATCTTAATTTTACTCATGCTTATCCCACTGAAACGCAGTTTGTTTTCATTTTATGTGAACACGGTCACTCTCTACACTACTTATTAGATGAAAACCGCTAACAGCGGCGCCAGCGTTAATGCTCCTGGCCTGCATTCTTTGACCGCATTTTCCTCTTCCTCCTTTCTCAGGCTTGGCTCCCGACCGTCAGCCAGACAGTGCCCGACACCTGGCCAGGCACCCCCCGCCCCGGGACCCCGTCCGGTGCGCCAAGGAGTCTCTCCGCAAGGAGACGCGCTCCGCACACGGCGGCGGAGCGGAGAACCCTCGCCTCCGCGGCACTGCCCGCCGCCGCGGGCCCAACGCGCCCGCGGAGCTGCCAACATGGCGAGCTCGCCCCGGGGCGGCCCCGGCCCGGCGGGGCCCGGTTCGGCGCGCCGCGGCGAGGGCCGGCACCTGTGCAGGGAGGGCAGGTCGTCACAGTCGGAGGTGGGGTCGCTGGTGTTGGGGATGACGCCGATGATGGTGCTCCTCAGCGAGGTGCCCTTCAGCAGCCGGCTGCGCACCAGCTGCATGTTGCGCGGCGAGTCCACGCTCGTCCGCATGGTCGAGCCGGGCAGCAGGACGCCCTCGTGGGTGAGCAGCAGCGGGAGGCGGCTGGGGATCTGGATGGCGCTGCCCGCCGCCATGGCCGCCCGCGCACCGCCGCCACCGGGCCGCCCCGGCGCGCGGCCCCGCCCCGCTACGGGCTCCCGGAAGGGCCGGCTCGCACAGCGGCCGCCTCCGCCTCCCGCCGAGCCCGGGCGGGGGGACGGGGACGACCCCGGGGGCGCCCAGCCCCCGTCCCTCTCTGGCCGCGGGCGACACCCACCCGCGCCCCGGCCGTGCGCCTGGCGTCGCCGGCTCAGGAGCCCCGGACAGTAACGTAGCCTTGAGCTTACGTGCCATCTTCTCTCGCGGAGTTTTGTCTGGCTGTGGGGTGGCTGGTTCCCACCCCCCCACCCGAGTTTATTTTTTTCCCCCCTCTTTTCTAAAGACAAAGCCCTCCGCGGGCCACGGCCCGAGAAGCGCGCCGTGCCCCGTTCCCGGGAGCGCCGCTACGGCTGCCTCGACCAGCAGGTGTCAGGCTGGCACTGAGAATTTATCTGTAGAAAAGAAAAAAGTGCTAAAGAGTCTCACACAGGAGAGGGGAGTGTGTAACAAATGTATAATTTGTTAAACGGGATGGTTAACCAGTTAAATGCATTTTTTGTTGTTTTTACCTAAATCTGCTCTCCCGCATGTGTGCTCAGGCCCCTGTTTCTTCAAGCAGAGGTCAGTGCAGGTGCTCTGCAAAGCGCTCCGGGCCGAAGGGAGGATACGCAGGACACAACGTCTCTTCTGCGGGACGGGGCTCCGAAGTCTGAGCCTCGCCCCCAAGGGATGAAGAGCAAAGCACCCGCTGGCGCTCTCCGTTCACCAGCCCAAGCCATGCAGGCCACCTGCCGAGACAGACCCTGGGACCTCGCAACTGCCTCTGGAATTTTACCACAATACAGTTATTTTCAGTTATTTCAGTGGCAGACCTGGAGGTGTCACAGCCTCACTACAACAGTGACTTTCCTTTGCCCAGTCCTGCCCAGGTAAAAGAGCTCTGATCACTCAGGCCCTATGGAGAGTTCAGACAAACAAGTGATTTTCAAAAACGTTTTTTTCTTCCCCCCTCCCCACTGGTGAAAAGACGTGCAGTATCAAAATTGCATAATGTAATGACCTACATTAGCCAATCCCCTGTTAATCACTGACTTGCATGATGCATTTTGAACAAAGGTAATCCTGTACAGAGGTGAAATCTCAATAGCAACAGACTCACAATCTGAAATGCACAAGTATAGCTACAGTGAAAAAACTTGCTTAATCATGCAATTTATTGGATACCTTAATCTGCTGGTCTACTGAAAAATGCAAGGTAACAGGATATATAGAAGTAATAACAATATATTAAATGCAAAAAGTTATGACAGCTGAGAAAAATATCTTGTAGAGAAGCCACTTCAGGTACCTTAGAAAAAAAAAGCTGAAACTTAATATACTATTCACCATGACATTTAGAAAATATAAATACAAAAGGGCACAAAACATAGGAATGTGGCTTTCCATGCTTTGTGAAATTCCTGATGTTAAAATACAATTGCTCTGTAAACATATGTTCAACACTCACAAATGTTTAAATGTCTCTAACTCTATTAGCCTGGAATGTGAACACAAACCAAACCTAAAAGGTTAAACATTTGCTTGTCACACTAAGTCTTTTCATTAAAAAGAATCTATCAATCTCATCATGTTTATTCTCCAGGCTACCATTTTTCCCCTTTCTCAGAGATGACTAGTCCCTGTAGTCATTAAAAATAGTTAATTCATTCTGGAGCTGTACCAAAAAATCTCAATGATTGCTTTAAAATCCATTTCAATTTCTACTGAACAACTCTTAACACCCACAGTTATATTTTACTGCATGTACTAAGCATGAAACATAATAGAGCCACATCCCGCTTATGAAGTCCAGACAGCACTTGATCCCTCAAATTGTTTTTTTTGCTTAAATACAACCAGATCACATTTGAGCGACAGCCTTTCAGAACATTTTCTGGACTAGCTGAACATTTCTTGGTCCAAGGACAAACAGTCTGGCATTGAGAATTCTGTGCCTCCAGCTCAGAGGATTTAAGATCAAAAGGGACAACAGCCATGCGGTCTGACCTCCTCTGACTCTCACCAGCAACTTCTGCATGAAGCCCACAGCACCTGAGTCACACTGAAATCTTCAACATTGTTAAATGTTGTAGAAGAGCTTCAAAATTTATTAGGGCATGAGAGTTGGGAAGATCTGACAGGTAACATACGCCAACAAGCTTTCCTTTAAAATCTAATAGCTTCTTTCTTATTATTAATCTACTTCGTACTTCTGGAAATTTACATTGTGTAGTACTAAAAACTTCCAACTGAAACAGATCACATACTTGCAATACATCTACCTATTTTCATTTCAAATACATTCCTATTATTTTGAAAACACTTATTGTTTGGAAATAATATTATCATTACTTCAAAGTGGAAGTACTTTAATACAAAGACAGAAAATAGAACCATAGCAAATATTATTCTTAGAGATGCACAGGAAATTTAAAACATTTTCCATTTTGATCAGTTTAACTATGACTGTGCATCTTTAACGTGCTAGAGGTTTTGGAGTTGCTGGATCCTTAACTAGCTTTCATTAATCCCAAAGATAGATTTCTTTTTTGCCTATTTGATGTCAATTGTTACTACTAAATTTTTTTAATTTTTCAGATCATAGTTTAATGACCTTGAAGTCTCCCTATTGTAAGTGCTTTTGATTCTGGCTATATAAAAAATGAAAGCTTTATTTACATGGAACTAGCCCTTCCCAGAGGCTCATTATCTGAGGGCAGACTCAACTGATCCTGTCTTTTTTAAATGTGGTAAAAAAGATTCAAGTAATTTTTGCAACTGCCAGTCTACATATACTGAAAATACATTTCTTTCTTGGGGAGTTGTGGCAGAAGTTTCAAACCTGTAAGAAGAGGTTAATCCCAGTACCCCTTTGGATTTTTCACAAAACTGAGTTGTAAAATGATACAGCTTATAGTGCCTACAGAGTGGGACATCCTGGATATTAAAACTTCTATTCTAAACCAGTAACATTCTCTGGAGTTCCCATGCAACATAAACTCCTAGGCCTATTAACATTTCATCTGCCTCTTTAAACTCAACTCTTTTCAAAGATGTGCATACACTTCTCTTCTGCCCCCTCACTGGCACTTCCTAGAGTTCTAAAACCCCCACCCCACCTTCTACAGTTATTTTGTAAGAGAAGACAATCTGTCATCACACTTTCCCCTTCCCATACTGGTTCTATTTTATACTTACAGCCTGTTTGATGCAACAGTGTTCTTTAGGAACTATTCCTCTCCACTCTCAGCACCTATATCTGTAAAAAAAAAAAAAAGAAAAAAAAAGAAAAAAAAGGAAGGAAGAAAAAGTTTGCCCATTTTCTTTTCAAATTCAAAGTTTCTCTTCACAAATGCATCATCTGGCTCCAAATCCAACAAAGCACTTATGCTTAAAGATGCTACAACATGACACGTTGAATTGATTCAAGGTGTATTTCTATACATCAGTTAACATGAGATATCCAATAAGAAATAGGCAAGACTGATGTAATATAAAGGACTTACTGAAAGGATTTTGGAATATATGTGATGATAAAACAAACACTTTATATGAGGTGAGAGATTATATGGAGGCACAGTCAACCTCCTTTGCACAAGATGGACTACGTAAACTGTTTGTTCATCACATTGTTTTCCTCAGTACAATTTCCTCTTCCCCAAGCACTGAAAGCACTCTGCTTCTTCCCACCATCCTGGCATAAATGACAAACACCTAAAATATCTTTAGAATACTATAACTAGGAAAAAAGTTTACCTAAAGCTATTTGAAGGACCTCAAAACATAACTGAAGTAAATTTTAATTTATTTTTACTTCTTACTTTGTCTACTCCCTGTAAGGTCAAAGTGGAAATTTTAAAATCAGTTTTTTAAGATAGGCTTTGTATCACATCCTCAAATCATTCTTTCTTCACACAGAAGAATCTGGGTTTGCACATCCAGCTTGAGTAAAAAGCTACCAGTTGGTTAGGTAAGTGCAGCACATGGAACACATGCCAAGAATTGCTGGCAACACATTAGTGACTAAAAACGTGCGAGACCTTTCAAAAATTTCTATAGCTGTGTGTAGGATTCTTTCCTAGCAATTGTAAAATGCATTTTAGGAGTAAGTGCTAACAGACCTCACAAGAACAACTCAACCTAAAGACTTAATCTTTTATTCAAAAGTGTGAGAAAGCTCCAAGAAAAGGGGGAGGAAGGGAGGTCTAGACAGACAGGATTTTCACACCAGATGCATACCACACACAGACACACAGACACACACACACACAAAAAGATTCACAGATTCTTCTGAAGAATAGGAAATATCCATGGAACATGAAAGAAACGCCGTCAGAGCTGTGCTGATTAATGTTTAGATGAGGCTTTTGCTGTAAGGAATTGAAAGACAATCTCATTCAAATTTAGTTTTGCTGCACATCTGGAATACGATTTTTTCTCCTCTCTTTAATCTGCATACTGCCAAATCAGCCTTCTTATTAGAATGGCTAGTAAGAGATAAAAATATGTTTCCTTAGTATAATGTAACAGAATGAAAAGGCTGAATGGGCCAGCTTTGAGGCTTATATCTCTCTGATACAGTTCTGTAAGCTTTGCCATTTTTTCAACCTCATAAAGAGGAAAAAATGTGGCTTGTAAGTAAGAGGAGTAAATTTGCTCCTGAAATCAAGAAAGCAGCTACCAAAGCAGAGAAATGCGGAAAATAATGGAGTTACAGTTCCAGCTTATTGGAGTACCTACTACTCTCTTGAGCCAAACTCAACCATATTTGTAGCCCATGCAGTTTTAATAAAGCAGCAGTTTGAAGAGCTGCAGAATCACATTTTTATGTTCTTCTTACCAGAACAAGTATTTTCTTTTTTTTGTAGTTCAAATGAAATTTGTGGACTGCAACCTAGGAATGGTATGCCACTATTCTGGAATAATTCTTGAGTTTGACCTTAAAGAAAGTGCACACAGGCTGTGAGATAGAATCCTCAGGCCTGTTGTTAGTATTATTACATAGACAAAACCGCAGTTAAATTTTGGGATGAATGTGAATTTTGCCGTTTCTTCTTAGCAATTACTTAACCATCTACTATGGAAGAAGACCTAAACATCTCCCTGGCTCCCAGAACAGCAGAAGTGCCTTGTGTTGCACGTCCTACAGATTCTGTGGCTGTTTTCTGAGCATCTGCTTATTCCACTGTCTCAGACCGGGACTACTGGGCAATTCTGAAGCCTGAATGTTGTATACTCACGTCTATAAGAAGAACAGAAATGTTCTCTTCCAACTGATTAAACGTTCATCTATACGCATTTTAATTTATTTTAATACCCCAAAAAAAGATGTGTAACATAATTTTGATGATACTAAAAAGTGGTTAAAGCTAGATGCTGGAATAAAAAGAAGCCATTGATACTCCATTTCTCTAGTTTCATTTAATGATAGATCTAAAGCAGGCCTCACTGCTTGTGGGGTAGGTTCCTAAAGATCCTGTAAAACCTGGAAAAATTTTAGATGATCTTTTTAAATCCTCATGTTCCTCTTATAGAACATGAGAAAAAAAAATACAGCTTTCCTAATTGTAAAACTTATTATTTTATAGTTACAATCACAAAGCACCATTCTAACAACGTGGTATTATCTATGCACTGGGTGACATTTTGTTTTTCATAAGAAGGAGGGAAGTAATAATGCACAACCTCTATGCTAATGATGGACAACGTGGTTTGGCTCTTGATAGTAGCAGCACAGACAGCTTTGCCTTGACGTGTTCTGCTAGCCTAGCCTTGTTTTACTAATGCTTCCACATTGATACTCTAACCACGTTTTGAAGTTCGAGTAATTTTTGATTGCTATTATTGGTACTGAGTCCATTTTATTAACTTAATTCAGTGAAATATCACAGAGATTGCATCCATAAAGCAATATTAACCGAGTGTTTACATAAAATTCACTGTGATAAAGTACTAGTATAATATTTTCTTGATTTACAATTTTATTTCAGTACAAAATCTCTTTCAACTTTAATTATTACTCCTTAAGCCTCTGCTGCCATATTGTTCAAATATTACTCCACTTATATTTATTGCCTAGATTTTCTTTTACCCTCATCATTTGGTTGCAGAGGTACTGCTGAACACCTACAACTTCCAGGGCAGAAACTCAGCCATTCTTATTTAGGACTTGTTCAGTCCTTCCTTGTGTTTTGCCTTGATCATTTACTTCCCTTTTCTTTTTGTCTCATGTTGTATTTTTCTCTCTCTGTATTTGCTTCTCTTCATTTTGCAATGCAACGCACTTTCTCTCAAATCTGTTCAGATAAGAACTCTGAATAGACTGCCTGGTCTGGATTTAGTCAGTCTTCTCTGTTTCCAACAGTGTGACAGCACATTAACTGCACCCCATAGGTCAATCAACTCAGGAATGTTTCCCTACCTCATCCTTTTCAAATATGTAGGATAATGATTCCCTACTTGAAGCACAACCTACTCTGCTTTCAGTTATTCAGCCACATTTTCATTTTATCTACATTACTCAATTTTCCAGAGGCAAAATCCTTCAAAAATACAGTTGAACAAGCAGTTACCTATCTACGGAGTAGCGAAATATTCCTTTCCACATTGGTCATTCTTTGTTATTGTATCTGCACACTGCCATTTGGCAGAATCTGTGCTACATTAACACGCAGCTCTTCATTGTGGGTTTTGATCACATTACAAACTGAATGGAGTCATCAGCCAAAATGTTACCTGTAATTTCATGTATTTTTAAGCTCCCAAATATAAGTATTGTTCCATCTGCATTGATTTAATGCCACTAAATAATCATAACTGTGTACTCCCTGAGGATATTTCACGAAATTATGTCTTATGAACACTTACCACTGAAGAAAAGCAGACTTTGCCTACTTTTTTTAAGATGTACTTGATTCAGGATAATAAGGACTCAGAATAGGACATTCAAGTATCTTTCGGTATTTGAAAGTCCCAGACGTGGTTCAGCAAAAAAGAGCTCACATTTACTTACTGCACATTCAGTATTCAGCCTGTTGTGTCAAGTGCAGTCTGTTCCATGAAAAATAAATGGTTTCTGATGCGCTGGGTTTCTAGCTTTTAGGTACACTTTATCACCTTAAAGTTGGAAGAAAAGGATAAGAGGCAGGATTTCGTATCAGGTACTATGCTTCCCTGAAGTATGCAAGTTCTTTATAATTTTATTCTGAATGCTCTTTTAGTGAAGATAATCTAAGACAGGTTTCTTCAATATTTGAAAATCGGTTAAATATGTGAAAGTTACGAACAGTTCATGCCACATTAAGCAGCATAAACAGAGGAAAAAGTGAACAGAAAAGGCATTAATAACCTAATTTTTCCATGCTATAGTTATTTATCTTGTTCAGTAAATAAGTGTTGATTTTGCACAAAGATATCGAGTCCTGTGACATACATGGTATGAAACATATGATCACAGAATAGTTGAGGCTGGAAGGGATCCCTGGAGACCATCTATTCCAAATCTCCTTCTCAAAGCAGGGTCACTTAGAGAAGGCTGCCATGTCCATGTGGGTTTTGAATACTTCCAACCATGGATACTCTGCAACTTCTCTATACAACCTTTTCCAGTGTTTGGTGAACCTCACTATTTGTGGGAGATTTCAGCGGGAGACGAGCACACTCTATAGTGATCAACAAGTCTCAAATTTATTGTTCAGCAATTCATACATTTATAGTACTCATAATTAGGTACATACATATTGCAAAAGCTAAGCTCCTTATTGGCTATCATGTTATTAGCATCATATCAGTATCTGCGGTTTTTGTAGCTCTTTCTTGTTTCTTTACCCAGTTCTTAGTTCCTTCTTTAACAACCTGCTATTGTATATTTTTTAGCACAAGGGCAAGCATGGTGTCCTGTCCACGTACCGCACGTACTACACGTCCATTAATCTAATCTTATCCCCGATGCCTTTCTTCATGGCCCTTCTCCTTTAACCATGTTTCCACAATACTCTCCACAACTATTTATCTATTTTTAATTTTTTTCCTTCCGCTTAAACAGAATCTCTGTTATTTCAGTTTTGCCCACCGTGTCTCCTCTTTTCACATGATACCACCACAAACAGTCTGGGTCCATCCTTCTACCCTCCCTTAAAGCATTTTATACACACCGGTAACACTCCCCTAAAGACTTCTCTTCTCCAGGCTGAACAATGTCAGCACCTCTCCTTTGTTAGATGCTCCAAATGCTTAATGGCCTTTGTGTCCATTTGCTAGACTCAATTCAGCACGTCTACATCTGTCTTGAACCGGTAAGCCCAGAAGTAGGACACAGAACTCCAGCGCACACTCACCAGTGCCTAGCAGAGGGGAAGGATCACCTCCCTCAATCTGATAGAAACTCTCTTCCTATCGAAGCCCAGTCTTCCTAATGCATCTTTACTACAGCATGAAATCAAGGTGAGGAACATTTAAATCTCAGGAGTATCGAATGCTTTCCCTTCTCCCAGTTAGCAACTATTTCTCCTTACTGAACTGATAAATAAGAGATCACCACAATAAAACCAGATTGACAGTTATGACAGGGTGGGAGGCTAGAACTTGGAAACAACTTGGAAGCTAGAATTTCTACTGTCCTCGTTCATTTACAGTTCAAACTCTCCCAGAAATCAATGTCACAGAAAAACACAGAAAATACTGTTACAGAAAACACGCTGTAAACGCAAGGAAGCTAGCTCTAGCACACCAATTTTTCTTTTTTAATGTATGAAATTGTATTTTAAATTCATGTTAATATACACCGTAAGTTTAGCTTCAATGACGAACTGTCGAGACACAGGCAATTTAATTTATTTTACCAGATCAGGTGATAAGCCTTCAGGACTTTTTCAGCAGAAAACAGAACGACCAGTAGTCCTTTTTACACTAACCTGTATTCAGTGAGTAAGCTCAAATACGCTAAAACCAGAACATCCACTAGTCAAATGAAATGACAAATGTCCAGCACAAATTGGCTTTTCTACTGTGAGAATTCCAAGAGCAGAAAGCATAATCAGAAAAAAGTGTAGACATAACACTTCTTCCCTCTCCCCTTTTAGCACTTTGAGTAGTTCTAAGTTACTGAAAGATCAAGTTACAAGGCAGCAGCCTTTGAACTGGGGAGCAAGGATCAACTTTGTTCAGCACATTTCTCAGGTCCTATTACTGTAATCACCATCTCCAAACTGGAAGTTTTCCGCTAAATTTTATCAGTGATTTCAATATAGCTCAACAAATCTATTTTGAGGAGAAAGAATGATGTGACTTGAATATGAATATAGCAGTCTGCACAATATATAATTGGCTGGTGGACTATTACCATAATAATTATAAACGGCACAACATTAACTAGGAGATAATTTCTGGATATCTGCTCTCCGAGTCACCAACACTAGATTCCATTCAATAAATATTTAATATTTCAATTTTAATTATGATTTACTATTTGATTTAATATTTAATTAATATGATTAATATTTATGAAGAGCTGCATTGTGCCTTGGCTAGAATACGCAGGTGATGTAAAATTCTGGAGAGGAAAAAGATATGGCACTCAGTACAACAGAATTATAAATAAGATAATTCAATTCATTACAACTCATGCAAAAAAATTTCACTGGAAATGTTAGCCACACAGACTAAATTCTCAAATTAAAAGTTCCTAAATTTAAGCTCCTATATCCTTAGTTGGATGCCACAAGTGGCAAGTTTTCAAGAAAAGCTGTAATGGCAATGAGAAACACATTCTAGCTCGGTTAAAAAAAAAATTAGTTCTACCGAAGACTAAAACACAAAAGGAAAGCATGCCCTATATCCTCCTTTATATGCTTTTCTAATGTTTATCACTGTGGTATGGTCATAATGACATATTTTAAGCAGGGAGAAAACAGAAGTGAGGATGGAGAGACTTTTCTAGCCAAGGCAGAGGCTTGATGCATCCCTAGAGCAGAAGCAGACTAAGATGCAATTACTATGCTTGTCTTAAGCCTAGACCTAAGAACACTACATCAGCCTAATTATCGAGAGTACATTAGGATCTTCTTGTTAGAAAATGTTCTTTTTTACAATATGAATAGCAAAACCAAGCAAAAAACATTTCTGTAACACAGCTAAGCATATATATATATATTCATATATACATGTATTGTAAAGGAGCATATAGAGATTTTTTTGTACAGCTGCGCAAATGGAGTAAAGAAAACATCTGCAAGCAGTAAAACCTGCACAAAAGACAAAGCACATAGAGCAGGCAGGAAAGATGTCCAGGGAAACCAAAATTATCCTGCAGAAAAAGCAGAAACTGTCTCATAAAACCAGAGTAACCCTGCAGAATAAGCATGAAACATGCCTAGCCAGAATTGCAGGATCCCCAAATAAACAGAACTATGACAGGGTGGCATCAGAAGCATAGAACACTTAAGGACAGAGGAAAGACGGGGCGGGGGGGTGGAAATCCAGCCTCCTTCAGTTCCAGCTTTCCTCGTTGAAGAGGTCTCAACTCTGATCATCTTGACTTCTGTGACTAAGACCCCTGAGGACTATAGCCACCAGTGCTAACCACACAGCATCAGGTCATGGGGGGTTTCTTCCTACTTGACTACTTTACAAGACTGTTAAGGAGCAATACTTGATAGTGATCGACAGTGATGAAGAACTAACCATTGGCAATGTGTATTGTTACTGAATATCCACCTAATCAAATGCTGCTTTGAAGCTGGCCTTATTCATCGGCTCTCCAAAAATGTTCCCATCACTGTGATTTCTAATTCACCCATACAAAGGCACACAGATGTAATACATATATTCACACATGCATATGTTCAATTAGAACACTTTCCATGTTTATCTCCAATGATAACATTCTGTCATGACTGGAAAAATCCCACAGAGTTTGCCATCAGGTTGAAATAGCTACTTAAAAATGGTTAAGCTAATTATAAGCTTTTCATGTTTTTACCCCAAAGAAAAAATTGAACAGGGATAAGGAACTTTGGAAGTGGAACATTGGAATAATGAGTGTTTCAGCACCATATGAGGCAGACAGACAAGCAAATAAAAACTCTCTTCCTCAGAAATATGAACTCTAAAAACAATGATTCCTATCCACATCAATGCAAAGTAAGTCACATCTGTTTGTAATTGAAAAATGAAATGCAGAAAATTATAGGACAGTTGAAATTTCATCTGTTACATTATTATGAAATAGCGCTGTACTTGAGTTTGCTGGGTTTTTTAACTGGGTCAGTATGTTGTCAACATAATGTGTAGCATGAGCCTGAGCTGAGTTAAACTCACAAAATGTGACATTTCAGCATTGTTGGAAGGTAACATGAAGATAACGTCCTCATACTCTGTGCATGCCCTGTAGCAGTATGAGGGGGACACTGGTTACATGTAGGAAATGCCACTTTTCTTCAAAAAGGGGAGTCTCCTTCGGCTCAGAAGCACAAAAGGCAGCATTCACTGGATAGAGGGTTTCATTCCTAGCCCATGAACGTAACCTTACCTTATCATTATCTAGTGCTGTATTCGGGTTGTCTTTCGAGCTTCTAAAGAATGCGTGGTAATCTTTGTCTAGAAGTGTCAGAAGACCTTCACATGCTTCAGAACACATAATTTTCTGCAGTTAACACTTGTAAGGTCATTCTGACAAGCATAAAATGAACTTCGTGAATACATAATAGTAGCTTCTGGTTTTGCTTGGGAAAACACCAAACTCACTTACGTTAATGTTTTCTCAAGGCATACTTTTTCTTAACATACGTGATATAGTATTCATGTCCAATTTGAATGTTCCAAGTACTTAAACTAATTACACTTATAATTCCAACCACTTTAAAATCAAAACTTTGTCTTAAAAAACCACAACACATAATGAAATAGGATAACAGTTTCAAACTGCCATGATTCTTGAGAGACCTATTTTCATTTCACGACCCTGATCTCAGAGCATGGTATAGGTTACAAGTGCTGGCCCAAAGACTTAGTTTTTTATATCGTTAATTTTCCCCTGATTTTTCAGATGACATCTGGGAAAAAAATACCCAAATAAAACACTTCCTTATCCTAGTCAGATGACTGAAATTCCCTTAATTCCACTCACACTCTCCTTTCTGTTTATATATGTAGACTTTTACAAACAACATAGATGTTTAACTAAAGCATACATATTTAACTCAATCTTTCCTCAAATTATTCTCTCACTCTCCTGTTTTCTAAACTCACTCCAATTTCCCCAAGAAGCATAAATCTCAAAATGTCGATAGGTAAGGAGCAACTTATTGGAACTGACTTCTCATAAATTACAGGAAGATAGCCACTATTGAATATATGGTTCTTAAGAAGTAAACATAATGCCTCAAAATTTTGGTCATAAGATCACTTTGTATTAATTGTACTCACTTGTGAATATGAACACTTAAACTGAAATGGGATGGAATGCCAAAAATTCAGTGGAATTATACAGAACAACATTAAGGGGAGATATGCAGGCAAGAATGGTATTAACACTTTTCTTGTTTTTTAGTTATTCATTCATAAACTAATATATACATAGAGAGAACATGTACTTAGAAAATTAAAAATATGAAAGTAGTGGAGAGCAATTCACCTTGGAATAAAAACTGAGCGTGCGGTGTGCAACAAAATAAAAGGGAAATTTGTAGAATTGGATACCATGCCCATATTGCCTTAAGATAACTAGCAAAGGCAACAGCATCTGTGAAAACGCAATGGAACAGGCAAATAATCAACCTGTTAAATTTGTACCCTGATTGTTACAGCAAACCTGCCTGTAACAGGAGAAAATCCCATGCACTGTATGTCATCAGTAGAATCTTAAGTCCATAATTTACTGGTTTGCACATGCTCAAAATTTCAAATAGATCCAGTTCTTCTTGTCTAAAGCGTAAGCTAGAAAGTGCAACAATTTATTTCTTCTCATAAAAAAAAACATATAAGAACTAAAGAGAATACCACAGGTCTCACAGCATGAAACAGCTGCTATTTTACAGCAAGAAAACATGAGAGCTAGATGAAGGATTGAATTTTAGTCATATCTGTGTGGTTCAGAGCACTGCTTTGGAGCACAGATGCCAAAATTAATAAAAATGCATAAGATTTTATTCAGACAATGAAAAATAAGAACTGCTGAACTCTTACTTTCAGATGCATTTATGCAATGTAAGCAGCCTGGAATCAGATATGAAAATTTGTCCTCAGAGAGATATGACTGAAGTAAATATCAGAATTCATACTAAAATGTAAGCAATTATATTGCCATTTCAGAAAAGGGAGAAAGAATAAACAAGACAGACTAGATTTTAAAATGCTTACAACTTTTTAAGTGAAGAAAACACAAAACTGTACTGTAGTAGCAATCTTGCTATAGTAAGTTTATTAACACAGTTATCCCTAAGAACTAAGAAGAAAAGGTTTTCAATAGCCACTGACGTCACATCTCAGGACTTCTTTTATATGCTTAAGTTTCTCAAAAACTTTTTGCGTTTGCCTCTAAGAACCTCAGATAAACTACTCAATAACTATGCCTTTTGAAGGTAATGCTGCATATAAAGAACTACGAGTTTTACCATCTTTTAATATTTTCCTTATACTCTTGTCAATAAAATTACATCACATCCTATAAGATTAAGAAAACAAAGCAACGAAATGGGGAGAGGTTCACTAAGTGTTTTTATAACAAGCAACTCTGGTTAGCAGACTCAGGAGAACGATGGTACTCTCTTCTGCCATATCAGTGCAGTTACTGCTTGCGAGTCATTTATAGTCCACTAACAACTGCCAGTGTCTCAGCAGGGTAAACTGAAGTGAATGAAGCTATAATATATTGCAACTGCTAAGGATCTGTTACTGAATGCTTAAGTCAGTTATTTGCAAATGGTGAATTAACTACTGAATTTTGCCTTTTTTTAATCTGATCATGCATGTAAAAACAAAACATTCTCAAATGTTTGGAACTTGGTCATATTTTAAGTGACTAATCCCTGACCTGCATTAGGAGATTCAAAATACAGATGAAAATTTTTACAGTAGAAAATGAAACTATAACTGATTAAGCTAGTTGGACTACTCCAGAGTAGTTCCTAATAATCAGAGCAAGTACTAACATGATCAGTCACAAAAATGATGCAAGCAGAGCACCCTGTTAAACAGTCACCTTGCTCCCCTTAAGATTTCATCTTGCTCTTTCAAAATCTTGGAATAAGAATGACCCACTTTGGAAACTTCAGAAGTGAAGACATCCCAGTGAAGACACCAGCATACAATACATCAGTTATTCACTGACCTGACCTGTTCTGAGAAAGGTCTTTTTCGCTTCCTCAGCTACAGAAGTAGCTGTCAAAAGGATATATTTTAAGAGAAGTTTTAGAAATTTACACTCCTCTTGACTCCCCATCGAAGTTCATAATACTAATTTCTTCAAATGTACATTGTGGTTAAACAATGTTAAACAAGGTTGATAGCTGCAATTTTAATTCAGATTTGGGAAAAATGGGATTAAATTCTTCAGAGATATTCAGGATCAAATGCTGTACTGTAGCCAGAAAAATATTAAATTTGGAGGGCAGCTAACATCATGAAGAACCTTTCTACCCAGTTTGTTTCTGCCCTTTTTACTATTACCACCTGGCAATTATCTCTGAAATGTACCAGTTGACTTACCCTAAAACTAAAAGAAAACTCATTCAGCTGGAACAGATGAAGAACAGTATGCAGAATTTTAGTAAATACACAGCAGCTTGCCTGAGCAATAGTCATTTTGTGGAATGCTTTGAAGTAATTTTAAATTCAAGTTACTACAGTACACAAGATTTCATACTACCCTTTTTTTCCTCTCCTGTTAAGATAGCCCGTTAGTAGCTTTAGACTGCAACACTCATTTTTTCATTGCATTGAAAAGACAGGTCTTGTTCTATTGAAAAATTTCATTTCAGTGACTCTTGGACTTAAAAGATGCGATAGCTGAAGTAACAGAAGACTTTTAAAGGTCCCTTCCAATCCAAAGCATTCCATGATTCTATATAACTTGACAGATGCATGGAACTTCAAATAAATTATTACTAGAGACATAGTAACTAGAAATACATCACAGCCATCTGAATCTGGTCACAATCACATGGAGCTCAGACATATCCTGAAAAACTGAAGAGAATTATCCTGTTTAGTGGCGGAAATGCTACAAACTTCCAAGCCATCCAGAAACATAAAATAACAGTCTGAAAGTTCTTAAAAAAAAAAAAAGTTGACAGTTACATCAAACGAAGAGTGAGATTTTAAAAGAAGATGATAACATGATTTGGGTCAAAATGCACTTTTTAGAAGATGAAACTAAACACTGTAAAAATTGACACAGAGTACTTAACTAATACATCAGTGAAATTATTACAAATATTTCACAACTCAATACAATAAAAATGTGGTAGCTGTGTGATAGGAGCAGCTTGTATAAAGCCAATAGATCCAAGACTTTTCCTACATAAAGTAGAAGGTGGCTTTACTACATGAGATGTTCTGAAAGTGCTTTATACAACATCAGTCTCTCAGACCCATTTTCCAATTTAAAAAAAAAACAAAAAAAAAGCAGTGAAAAAAGATAAAGCAGTGTAGAAGAGGTGTCTTCTATTTCACCTGCCCCATCTTTTCCCACTCCTATTTATCACTGTATCAGTAAAGATCAGTGAAGACTTATATCGTAATTCTGTTTCTGTACTTTTTAAAGGAAGAATAAAACATTTTGGACAACAAAACAAAAATTGTTGTGTTTGATGTACTTTTATGTGCTAGTCAATGGAATCAGTGTGGTGACCATAATCATAGTAAACATCCTTAAAGAATTTATATTTCACAAAAGCAACATTAAAGGGTTCTTCTATATTAGCTGATAACTTATTTTATAAGGTAAAGCAACTAAGTTATTCGTCACAGTTAGTACAGAATACTTATTTAATATTTGCCTAGAATTCCTTAACAATTGAAAGAGAAAACCAGAAATCTAAGCGAGATTCATCCCGTCCTGAGAGAAAATGTGTGGAATATGTCCTTCAGAAGGAGGTACTTACTTCTGCTGATTGTAAAGTGTGCTTAGATAACAAGCTTGGATGCAGACATCTACATTATAGGTACCTCAGGCAGATTATATGAATTTCAGTCTTTTGCATCTGGTTTTCTATTATACTACAAAAAGTACTACCTATAAAAATATCTTTAGCACTTAATCTTCATAAAATGTCTAAAACCCGCAAAAAATGTCTCTAAGTAAAAACTATATTTCTGTGTAACCTACATCTGTAACAGCACCTTTAATATGCTTTAAGTTGCTATTATTCATGTGCAAGTCACAGAGTTGATTGGAGGTAGTTGGTTTTGCTAGGAAATCATAAAATCCTTGATATCCTGACTCACGCATTTAGTTTCATTTTTGCTTATGAAAATAACAGACTCTAAGACCTAAAGAACTGGGTTTTTTTACTTTCAAAAGCTGCTTTATAAATGCTGATGTTGTAAAAGCTGTAATTGTTTGCTACTCCTGTAATTTTAATCTTAGCAAAGATTAAAGCTATTTTATGCATTAATACATAAACTCTAACTACAGTAAAAGACAAAGACTACCATCTGATTCTTCTCTTTACCCACAGATCTTCTCTTTATCCACAGATCTTAGAAATTCACTACTGTAGCACAGCATAGAGAGCAACAGCAATGCAAGAATTTCAAAAATTCAAAGAAGCTTTCTCACATTCAAGCATCATTCCCGAGAACCCAGGTGGTTTTTTTTAATGGCATATGCTTGACTAGATGTGTTGCTATTTCACAAGCTTCCCTGTCCTTCTGACAACATCCATTAAAGCATTTTCATTGTTTTTCCTTTGGTGTTTTGTCATACTTCAATTTTCATAATACATCAATAATGAAAGGACACAAAATAACATAAGAGGGATTTCACAAGCGTGAGGATCTTGCATTATTTTGTTACTAATGCATTACGTGTACTGAAACATCAACAGGAGATTCTGAATAAGAAAAATGTATTAGTGACATTTTTTCTATGTTAAAACCTTCAGGGAGGACGTGGGGGGGAAATAGGTACAGAAATAGCAAGTGTGGCCAGAGTTTTCACATGACTGAGACCTGAGATAACCTTAAGGGAACCAATTCAAATACTGGCAGCTACTCCTTCAAATAGGCTTTTAAAAGTATCCTAAGCTAGACTCCTAAAACAGGTATTAGTTGAAATTGCAAGCCAGAAGACTGTCCTAATTTTCTACTACTGTGTCAAACCCAGATAAAATTGTTGCCACGCTGCTCAGGAAATATAGGGTCTACTTTCTTGCAGGTTTCTGAGGGTGTAAAATATTTTAAAATAAGTAAGAAGTAAAGCCATAATCTCTCTTTTCTTCTCTCAGTTGAAAGCAGAATTCAGCTGATAAGAAAAAGCATAGCAGAGTCTGAAGGAATATATTTTGCATTCTTGGGACATTCAGGAAAAATTATACAGCACAAATCATCTGAGAGCTGTCACTGTACACACATTGCAAAGTTTCAGTTCAAATCACCTGCATGAGGTAGTGACATTGGTGTTTCAAGCTCTCCTTTGGTAAGTGCTGCATTACCTTATGTCATCCAGGTAAAATATTATTACTCAAAGGTTCACCTTGTTAAATTATGTTGGTACATGTCATTTTCTTATTGTAGCCACTGCTAATACCACAGACTTAAAATTCTCTTGGGTCACATTCTATCCTATTGTATTCAGACAGAATTTCTGTAGGACATGCCATGGTACAGCAACCAAAAGGAGAGAGATAGAAGTCCATACTTTGCAAAGAGCTCTTGTACAACACAAAGTTATACATGCAGCTAATTTGTACGCAGTTGTTACTGAATATGTATTTCATTTTACATTAATGCCCTTCTATACCTTGTCAAACTCACTTATATTATCTTCTTCAAATGAGGTTGAAAGTATGCCCCTAAGAGCAGAGACTGCACTTTGGTTTTGTATCTGTATCACATTTAATACAGTACACCCCAATTCTGATGACTTTACATACTGTTTAAAAAACAGGCAGCTGTCCTTAACATGGCTGTTTAAAATACGTAAATATATTTGTGGTTTTTAGAATCGTAGAATGGCCTAGCTTGGAAGGGACCTCAGAGATCATCTAATCCAACCTTCCTGTCACGGGCAGGGACGCCTCTCAACTAGATCGGGCTACTCAAGGCTCTGTCCAACCTGGCCTTGAACACCTCCAGGGAGGGGGCATCCACAACATCTCTGGGCAATTTATTCCAAAGTCTTGACACCCTTGTACTGAAGAATTTCTTCCTAAGATCTAATCTAAATCTATTCTCCTTCAACTTAAACTCATTTCCCCTTGTCCTATCAGTGGACGCTCTTGTAAAAAGTCCCTCCCCAGCCTTCCTGTAGGATCCCTTCAGGTACTGGAAGGCAGCTATTAGGTCGCCCCAAAGTCTTCTCTTTTCAAGACTGAACAGCCCCAGCTCCCTCAGCCTGTCCTCGTAGCAGAGCTGCTCCAGCCCCTGGATCATCTTTGTGGCCTCCTCTGAACACGCGCCAACAGATCCATGTCCCTCTTATGGTGGGGACACCAGAACTGGACGCAGTATTCGAGGTGGGGTCTCACCAGAGCAGAGTAAAGGGGGAGAATCCCCTCTCTTGCCCTGCTGGCTACACTTCTCCTGATACATCCCAGGATGCAGTTGGCCTTCTGGGCTGCATGAGCACCCTGCCGGCTCATGTTGAGCTTCTCGTCTGTCAACACCCCCAAATCCTTCTCTTCAGGGCTACTCTCAACCCACTCTGTGCCCAGTTTGTATTTGTGCCTAGGATTGGCCCGACCCAGGTGAAGGACCTTGCATTTTGACTTGTTGAAGCTCATGCAGTTTGCACTGGCCCATTTCTCAAGCCTATCAAGGTCCTTCTGGAATGCATAAGGCGGGGGTGGGAAGTAATCTCAGTTTGCTTCATTGCATAAAAGGAATTAGAATTGCTTCCTTTGTAATAAGTAGAAGTGTGTTATTTTTGTTTTAATCATCATCATCTTGTCTTAATCATCATCACAATCTCAGATTGAATTTTTGGGGGGGGGGGGTTGTTTGGAGGTTTTCTTTGTTTCTTTTTTTTAAACGTAATTTTTCAGTCTGCAAGTATTTTAAATCATAATTAAACCCTGATATGCAATAAGTATTCTTCCATCTTAGCCCGTTTTCACCTCAGTCTTATTTATGTTTAAAACTCAAACACATACTATAAATTAGTATAGAGAAATGCACACACTACGGTAGCATTAGTACTTGCATGTTAGTATTACAAGTTATATACATATATATATATAGTTAAAATTTCACACTGAGTATATCGTTTACTGCCTTGTAATAACTATGCAATACCTCCTTAAAGTAAGAAGAGAGACCAGAAAAACACAGGAATTCATGTCAAACTGTGAAAGATATTTTTCTAGCTACTGTAGCTTGGCAGGCTCCACAGGCAGTTCTAATAGCCTGGAAATTGCCTCAGGGTCTATCACTGATGATGACGAGCTTTTTCTACTGCTTCATTCTTATTCAGTTTTTTACTTTGATTAGTCACTTTTCTTTCCTCAACACAGCTATTATAGATAAAAATAAACAAAATGTGATGTTCCAAAAACTATAACAATTTTTTTTTCTGGTGGACTTCTCCAGGTGTGTTTGAGAACAGGAACTGAGATTCAAAATTGACCTCGGTTGAAGAGACAATGGAGTATGCCTTGATAAAGCTCCCTATAAACATGGCAGAAAGACTACAGTTCACACATGTTCGTTAGGGTGGCACCATTTCTCGTCTGGTACAGATACTGTTGAAGCAAAGGTCTGAGGCCGGTGGTGTGTAAGAAATAGAATTGGGGTTTTGTTTCATTCTTTCTGTTTGTTAAGCTATTTCCTTTTTGTATTTTAAACTATGTGGAAGCTTACGTGTGACCATAAATGCTAGTAACCTGCTGCATGTACACAGACTGATGTAACCGGACTGCACACAGATAATATGTAAGAATACGACTGGCAGGATTTGTCATTTATAGGATTGAGTCATACTCACACAAAGAGATGGATTTTCCCTACCAACTTATGTAACAATGATGGGATCAGTTCTCTGCTTCAGTTTCTACATGTCTAGAATTTGAGAAATAGCAGATTTACTTAACTTCAACCTCAAATATCCAGAATCCTTTACTTTCCCATGGATGATCATTCTCTACATTTCAGTTTTTCTAAGCAATTTATCTGGGCAGAGATTCTCAAAAGCTACATTTAAGGCAATGACTCATGCCAAAACTCTGAACACGGCCACTCAATGTCCAAGCCTCTCACACTGTCCTAGCAAGCACTGTCCATTAGCTTTCCTCTGCTTACAATCAAAATTGACAACTACACCTATTCCATATTCTCAGGCTTTGACAGGAATTACTTGACCTCTCCTCAGCTAGAATCAACAGTAACACAAAGCTGGCTAGCCACTAGCCACTGAAAAGACATGCTCCCATTACTTTATAAAGCAAGTTTGTTGCCTTATCCCTGTTTCCCCCAAGATTCCAGATATATAAAATTCTGCTACTGTTTAGCATCGTCCTTTGTTTATAATCAGTACTGTATGTTCTACAATGATGCAAGGGACTGGAACAGTGTGAAACTTTTTTTTTTAATAAACAAATACCCAATTCCTTTATGAGTTAAGTAGTCTTTCATTCGCTAACCTCACTTGAACAGAATAACTGGCATAAAAATTACACAGCTCTGTGTTTAGCTCTACTTGAATAAATGTGATTAATGTCAGTGTTAATTAAATGTAGATCAAGAGTTATCGTTTCACTACTCAAAATGTAAATTTTCCTCAAAAAGAATTGTAAATAAGCAGTTACTGCTTTGTACTGTACAAAACTATAATTGGACAAATCTTCAGAATCAGAAAGCCAGTGTCAAAGAGCCTTTAACAAATTACAGTAGGGCTGAAGAAGGAAATAAATACAGGTATGCTCATTTTCCCCCTATTAATAGACAACAGGGTGCACTACCATTTGTTAGCAAATAAATGTCAAGAATGAATCTAATGCAGTCCCAAAATCCTGTCCTGATTCCAGGTTTCACATGTGGCCATATTTTCAAAATCGCCGACACCTATGTTGGTACAGTCATCGCTGTGGAATTATTCCACGCGTGATCAGAGGGTCTCTCTCCAGAGCTGGGTGTTTTCAGCCACTAGGTGCCGCTCTCGTTAGGGGAAACAGAACGACCAAAAAGAAAACTCGGTGACCATTTCATGACAAGATTCTGTAGTTTCGGTATTCACTATCTGCTCCGCTATAACCTTTTTACAAAGGATAACAGCTCCTTTTTAAAACTTCACCGCAGGCTTAGCATGAAGACTGTTTCCACTGATTTCTTTTAGTCTGGGCTGTGACAGATCTTTCATGAGATTCTAAAGATGATGACGCGAAACCTGATTGCGCTCTAATGCTGGTTGCTTGCCTTATAATGCATAAAACTCTTCCGAAAATCTTTACTTTTACATTGAATTCCCACATTTTAAAGGATTCAGCAATTTTGTGTGCACTTGACTTTTTAAGCAAAAAGACTACTTGATCAACATTTTCAGAGATTACATAACTAAGTAGTCCAAAGTACTTCATCTCTTGCCAGTTTCAGTTTTTACGTAAATTCACCAGAAGTCCTGTAATTTCATTCCAGCTTTTTGATTTTCTCATCACCAAATGTTTCCTTTTAGAATTCACTGTACATAAAAGGAATCACTTCCTTAATCTTTTCTTAAGAAATCTACAGAAAAATGACAAATCTAATAATTGGGAAAGAACATAAGTAATGTAATATTTTGTTCTGGGATACAACTAAAAAAGAGGCAGACTAATTTCTCTCATCTTCCTGACATGGTTAAATTAAAATAAATTCTCTTTTGAAGAAGAATCTTCACACAAATGTCCCCTCGACACTGTATAGTTAAAGCTAGGTAAATGATTTTTTTCCATATGTTGTTATCAGCATTCACATCTCAAAACTCAAGCTCCATATTTGGCATCAAGAACAAAATCACCTGTCCTAAAAATCACCTCAGAGAAAGCATTTACCTCTCCATGAACAAAAAAAGAAATATATTTTAATAAAGCAAAACACGTAAAATAAACCTGGGACTCTGTCCTGGAATGAAAATACACAATTTCCGCTTTGTTTATGAATACAAATAATACCATACCTCTGTGTCTCCCTGGATTTGGCAGACTTCTCCTGTTTATATGTAAAACTAAGTTCCACCACCACAGTTTTAAACTACTGGCCATAACTTAAATCTGAGATCCAAATGGAGATGCATCAATATACACATATACATATACATGCATAGATCCATATAATGTGTATATATGTGAATAACTAGACCATATGTATCAGAATAGACATATCAAATACATGAACTTAGAAGCAGACTCAAATTTCACAGTTTCTGCTTTTAGAGTAAATGATCCTTGGGGCTTAGACTACATCTTACTGTGCACACATTTAGTGTGTGGAAAGCCAAAACAAAATATACCATAAAAAGAGAAAATTCCCATTTATCTGTGGTTAACGGCAATTTGAATTCAGATCATAACCCAGAAACATCTCTATTCTGTGCTAGCTCCTTTAAATCTACTCTTAATTTGTACAAAATGGAAGAACCTAGTTATTGACTGAAGTGACAGAGGATGGCAGAGCTTGGCATTAAAAGGTTCTTGCCCCAAGAACTGCAGTCTAACTGAAACGCAAGTTAAGCGTAAGGCATTAAAGGAAACACAGAGGTGAACTGTCCAAAAATCAAAATCATAAATTAGCAAATGAACTCTACTTGCCATGTATTATTTTCAGTGTTTTTTCACTGGTTATTGCCTCAACTTTGTTCAGCGTTACTTAACCTATATTACAGTTTGTTGGCTCCGAAACAGCTTGTGCATGTCACTAGTTTAAGACTACATTTTGGGGTCAGGAGAAGGAAAGCTCAGATTTTAACCAGCAATTATCAGAAGTAAGTAGAAATAAAAGCAACAGGAGGAGTATGAAATGAGGACACAGTATAATTCTTTTTGTATGGAAACTGCATTCAGCACCATCCTTGCTACTTGACAGTAGAGCAGAAAACCTATGATATTTCATTTAATAACTTGAAACGCATAATAGCTTCCAAAACAGACATTAACATTTCATTTTAGAACTATATACTACCAAAATTGTATACTTACGGTAACCATATATCTATATAGTAAGCTACAACAGGTTAACTGAATTCTTTGGGGTTAGCTTCCACAAAATCTGGCTGGAGCCTCTAAGTAAGAGCAAAAATAAGCCATCCCATTCCCAAATTGTAACAAAGCCATCAAAAAATCTGCACTGTGTCAGTTAGACGTTTTCCTAGCAGAAACTCCTAATGCTCATATATCTATGTATTAAAGAATGTGAGCTTTCACTGATCCATTTCATTGTATCAGTAGAAATTGCAATTTGGCTGAACACATGTAAGAGTAACCCAGCAGCATGGACACAGCTTTAGATTAAAAAGTCATAATCAAATACTAGAAAGTTTTACATGTTTTTTTTTTTCAGCATAAAAATTGCCTGGAGTGTTTGGTTCTCAAAGACAGACTTACGAGTACATTCTGAACTGAACTTCAAACCCATTTAATTGTGTGTGTTTCTCTCTTAAGAAGAAACAAGTCCTTACCAGGCAAGAACAATGCAGGACATTTCAGGATATCCAAGCCAACTGCCATCATTCTTGATTACAACAGAAGCAGCAGCTTATACACCTATGCTGTCTGTATAAACTTCCAGGAGGAAATTTATCCAATGGTCAGCTAAATAAATCACTGCTAAGATAGCTTTGTCCACCAGAGATGCATGAGAACATCAAACTGAAGGTTGAAGCTACAGGACTGTAAACAGATTCTCAAATAATATGACTATGAATATTTGGCTTTCAAACACCCGTGAAACACCCCTCATCTGCTACTGCAAGAGGAAGAGCTGTTGCACACTTGTCGTGTTACACTCATTCAATCCAAGACACGGCAAATGCTTTTCAGATAGCTGCCATGCTTTTGCCTCATTTCAAGCTTCCAAAATGAATTTACATTGGGTAACGCCTGAACAACGATCTGATAGGCAACAGAAGTATAACATGTCTCTCTAATTCACTTTTGATTGATGTTGCTGAGCCTATGGGAATAGGAACCATATGGCTGTGGATGCCGGCAGCTTCATTACTTTATTTATCCCTGTTCATCATGTTGAAGTGTCAGCTCCACCCCATTTGGAGAGGAAAACTGGAAAGAGCTGTTTGGGACTCCTTAAAGTGCTTCCTTTCCAAGCCTCTGCAATTTACTCCGCAAAAGACTCCTCAGAAGGATCTGTCCTGTTCTCATATTCATACACTATTAAATGTATTTGAGAGCACGGTAATAAAATGAAATGAGCATGTCAAAGTCCTACTGAGAAAAAGCCTCATTCTTCTCCTGGCTGCTTCACCAAAAATAAAGAACAAGGTGGGTTTTGAGAATTAATCTTATCACCTAACTTGGGTCTTTTGCTTGTTTGTTCTCAATATACCAGAACACGAGAAGGATGGTCTCCTTACATCTCTCTTGTACTCTACCTTCAAGCCCCTGCACCTTGTCTCATTTGAAGCAGTTCATTCTACCTCGAATCTTTCAAAGAACCATTTCCTGTTTCCAGGATCCCTTTACATAAAATAATAAAAATCACATCTACAAACTGAAGTTTTTGTCATGACTGGTCTCATCTATTTTACCAACTTCACTGGTTCCACAATCGCAACAGTTGCCATGTATTATTATCTGAGGTTTATAAGCTGGTTTTTTTTTTTAAAAAAAGAAGTTTTGTTGTGATTTTATTGCTCTTGAGTGCAAGAAAATTATGAAGAAAATGAAGCAGCAATGGGAACTAACTGGAGACCCTTCGAAGGCTCACTAACAAATAAGAAAACCTAGAAACATCACTGGAAGTCATTTGCAACTGCTGATTGCAACTTAGTATCTTCACCCCATTTATCCACATTTTCCAACACTTGTCTTCAAACCTGTGATGATCACACAAAAAAGCACAGAAGAGAGCAGGCAGTAGAGATTCAAGAGAAAACTTTTTTTTAAACGCTGAGACTGTTTATTGACATGGGGCAAGTAATGTCATCCAACTCTAGATGGCTCAGATTTTCAAACTGAAAGCTACATGCCAATAAAGAGCCTTCCCAATTAATAATCTAACAAATTAATATTTATAAACCTAAGGCCCATAAATCTGACAGCTGCAGAATTTTGCTCTCTGCTCTTTGAATCAGATAACGAAAATTGTGAAAATTAAGAACTAAGAAACATCTAAGGTTTCAGGCATTCATTTTATATCCATTAAACATAGTGTTAGTCCTTTAATCATATTGTTGTCTGTAAAACTCCATGAAACATAAAAAAGGAGGTTTTCTTGCACTCTACTGGTAAAAGTCAGACAAAAAGGAGAAAGGTGTTTTACACTTCTTGCCCAGAAGACAAGCACAAAAATGGAACATAAATTTACATTTATTATCCTTAAGTAAAAGTATATATATCAACGCAGATCGTCAGCAGTTGAACTTTGTACCCCTACAAAAACTTAGCCTGCATTTGGGGTGGTGAGATGGGGGATGAGAATCTCTGTGCCCTGCATACTATAACTAGGTGAATTTATTATGATCACTGCCATGTCAGCGAGGCACAGTGATTTCCAAATGAATTAATGATGTGATGGAATACCTCAAAATATTCCGTCAATCCCAGTGCTGTTCATTTCAGATAGGAAGAGCCAATTCTTCTGCACTCCAGAATGCTGGTTTTAGTCCAAGCTAAATTACGTATTCAGAGCCAGCTCTCTTGTCAAAATTCTTTCTTCTTTTTAAACTATTATGACCTCCATAAAGTACTGCACACCTCAGGAAACTGCCTAGCTGGAGGCAGTAGCAAGAGGATTGTTTGGAAAGGGCAAGGCAAAAAATTTAAAGAAGCTGTTTCCCTTGATCTCCCATTTTGTGTTGAAAAGATCCAGTAACAGTATAAGGTTAGTTTCAAGTGATATGTGCAACATCACTTTTGCCAACAGAATTGCTTGGGAACTGTTTTTAATTATACCAAGAAAACTCAGATCCCCCCAACTTTTCTCACCAGTCAGCCCCAATCAAAGTAAAAATCATTTACCTAACATATAGCTCATTAAATTTTTGGATATAACTAAACAATTTTTTTAAATTCTACATAATTTTGAAGACATCATACTAAAAGATTACTAGAAATTTCTTTTTATAAAAATCTGGTGCTTTGATATTAGAAATAGTCAAGCTAGATTCTGAGCTTTCCAAATTTGTTCCCAAATCTCTTGTCCTTAGTCCTTATGTCAAGCCATATGACATTGCAAGTAAGCTTGTGTGAATATTTGGAAGGCAAAGCTCTGCTTTGTGGTAGGATGGTATACCAGAATCTAGTTTGTGATAACTCAAACTACACAGCGCTTCATTTTTAAAGTAGCCATTGCAGAGTAATGAGATATCATGATCAATTCTATATTCTTCTGAGTTAGGTAAATAGTAAACATTTTACAGACAAGTAGAGAGCTGCTATGCGGCATGTCCAAAGTATAAGACAGAAGCATGTTCCACAACAAATAAATAAGATAGAACTCCAAGAACTTTTCTGCCTCAGCATTAAGTTTCTAGATTAGACATTCAAGAAGGTGAAGATACTGTGATACAGATATGTGTAAATGCTTACCTTCCAACACAGCTGGGAAGGGATAGGCACAGACAAAGAGGATGGAAGGATAGACTAGGTGAGAGAGCTCGGAGAGGATTAGAGAAAGAAAGAAGAATCCATAAATGCATTCCACTGCCTGGAGAGGTAAAAGCATGAAAGATGACAGACGGAGCAAAAGGTTCTAAAACCGCATGTTAGAAACAGTGCAATTTACTGTAGCTCTCCGTAATTTGAAAGAGAAATGCAGCAATATGATCTAGTTGTTACAAAATACTTTCCTCCATAAAGCAGAATGTGAGACCAGTGGCTGGGACCCTGTACAACGGCGTCTCTTTTCAAGCATTCACTCTAATAGTTTGTCAAATACATGAAGACTGGCAGACTTCTGCAGATTAAAAACTTAAGGCACTGGCTAAATTAACTGATACGTTCAAAGCTTTCTCCTTCCTTTTCACTGCTGGATTAAATATCTCTGCGATTAAACATCTGTCAGAGATAGTATGGGCACACACAAACTGTCTCAAAGCAAATGAGTTCCCAAGCTTTTTCAGACACTGAGATGGGTAGAGCAAGATCAGACCTACTTCTTGTAAATTTGTCCAGGAAATTCATAGGCAAAAATGTTTCTGCATGTGTAAACACTATATAGAGAACTGACTAGATCAGTTTAGTGTGTGGAAAAAAACAAGAAAGTCACCCTTTAAAATAGAAATTATTAACTTTTGAAATGTTGTAAGCTTCAGCTAGAACACATACCATCAAATTCATTTTTCTGCTCTGTGGAAATTTCTATTAAGGGCATGGAGCTTTGCCTATAAAGTGCACTGTTTTAAAACAACTGAATCTTCCACATTGATTATTTTTTCCTCAAACACATTAACTTTTGACCACCAGATACAGACATATGCTGAAAGACTACATCAACATTGCTGAAGAGGTTTTTTTCTGCTTCTCTTTGAGGCACAGTGACTGATCTCTTCACAGAACCACAAGGAGTATATTTGTATCTCTATTTTTTCTAATGTTACTTTATAGCTTTAGAATATTTTATATATATATATATACACACAAACATTCAAAACACTTTATTGAGCAATAAACTTACTGTATTGTGTGAGCTTCCCGCTGGACTCACAATAACAGGTAAAGAAACACAATAAGGGAGAAAAGCATGTCTTTCTAGGATTATTTATGCAGACCATCTCAATCTAGCACAAAGAGATCCACATTAAGTACAATGTACAACTAATGATCCCCTTAAATGTTGGCTTTAAGTTACATTAGGTCATTCTTTACATACTTCATACACTACTTTCACAGCTTTCTTTAGTCTTTTGGGAACACAAACTGAGAGCTGAAAATAAAGTATACTCCTAGATCAGAGCCATTCTTGGCAACATCCATGAAACTCGTTGAAGAAATGTGAAAAACATAACAGGTTCAGATTTCACCTTCAAGAGCACGCACATAATCCCCCCAAAGCCATTGAATGTTAGATGCAAGCAAGCAGAAACAACCCGTGTCGAACAGAAGGATATCAGGTAATCATTAACCAATTTGACTCTTGAGAATTTAAGTCTTACATATTTCTGTAAAATATCCTGGCACCTTTAAAACAAGAACACACAGCATCATGGTCTTCTATTCATAACGGCACACCCTGAAGAAAATCTGTCGTCTACTGGGATTCAAGTTTCTCCAAGAAGAACTCAATTGCTTCACTAAAAATAGCACCAGCACCATACTAATGGAATATGAATTAAAATCCATATTCCATTTTATGTCACAGAAACTTTGTCTTTAGTAATTGGCAAAATCACAACGCTACCAACCAGGTAACATCGATCACTCTAGCACTGGTACGTCGTCCTTTCTCATCTAGAGTCACTACATAGGACAAACTAAAAAAAAAAATCCACCAACACCACTGTTTTAACCAACGTTTATATATTTAGACATTCTAGAGAGTGAAACAAAAGATTGAGATCTTTGCATTTATCATAGAATCATTAAGGCTGGAAAAGACAACGAGTGGCCTTCTATGGCTCTGAAAACAGAGAGTCTAGGGTAGACTGTACTTATGTCATCTCCACCACCTCATCTGGTAGCTCCTGTGACAGAAATTCTTATTTCCCTACTCTGTCCATGTCCTGCCCTCCAGCAGGAAGAAGATAAGAGGAACACAGCAGGTGGAGTCACCATACTGTGTTCAATCATTTTTTCTGAAAAGTTTACGATTAATTATAAAAAGTTACTTAAAGACCAAAGCCTTTTCAAAGCAAAAAGAAGTAAAAAAGAAACTTTCGGATAACTTCCCAAAGTATCTCACTAACAATGGACAACAGTGTTAAGAGAAGAATTTGTTCTGGATTCTTTCATTTTTCATTAGAATCATTAAAGTCATTGACAAGGAGGTTAACTTCTTTAGCATCATTTCCAACTCTGTTTCAAAACTGCCTCTGTTGCCGGAGACTGAGTGGCAATCAAATTGAATTGTCAACAGTCTGCTCCACACAACCAGGACTGGAGCTTACCATCTAGCTCTTCATAAACAACTTACATTTAATACCCACCAGCAGTGAAGGAATAGATTTATCTTGGTATTCCTACACCCTCAGCTTGTATTGACTTCCGTTGCAAGAAAGGTGTGCGCAAATTATTCAGAAGTCCTTAACTAAACACATCCAAAAGCTAACTTGAAACAAAAGCAGCGTTTGGGAACATAAGCACATTAGATGAGCTGGTATCTTTCCTAAAAGAATGCTGTGTCTATTCTCCACACACGCAATTTTCAACTTCAAAAAAAACCACCAACCCAAAAAAACCCAATCCACAAATAAATTATGAAAAGTAAATAAAAAACAGGCTCGGTCCCACAAAAAACAAAGCAGAAACTGACCAAAACTCCTAGAACATTCCCCAACCCAGTTCAGTGGTAAAAGTCAGCATGTTTCTTGGAAAAAAGGAGAGGGTGAAGAATACCAGAAATATTTATAACTATCGCTGTGATAGGAGAAACCAAACAGGTTTATTCTAGAAAAACCTAAGGGTGTACAGATTTGGTTCAGGAGACGGTTACTGGTTTGAACTGTACATACTGTGAACAGCATACGCACACAACTCACTCACAGATGTAGTCTAAATTCATTACATACATCGACACATAATATTCTTGGAATACTGCTACATATTTTTAATGGGAAAATGCTTATTTTTGCCTTATCAACAAGCATGTGAAAAACAGTGGTGGAATTCTACAGAGTATTACCAGATCACATTCATTTTCATTTATTCTTACAATAAGAAATCAAATCTATCCAAATGATGCACAACATTACAGCATTATTGTCAAACTTGTAGCTAAATTACTTTAACTGATGCAGTAATTTAAAAACAAATTTTACTATGACAGTAGTATGAGTTCAGACTTCAAGCTACCACATTATTATCTAGAAGAATTAAGCCTTTCTTTTCAAGGAAAGTCTGAAATACTTAGTATAGCTATTCTTCTGTTAAATGAAATCAGTTGCCTTTCTTAAATTACGAAAGATATATTCTCTCAATTGAAATAGTCACTGAAGCAAGCACTTCTGGCAAATACACAACACAAGCTTTACTGATTGCATCAATAAAAACAGCCATTCCATACTTTCAATCACGCAAACTTGATATTTCCAAGTTTCTTGCAGAACTTAAGGTAGCAAGGTCAGAATTGGAAAACACATGTTAGTTAAGTAAATAATGTTCTGCCTTAAATAAGGAGTGTGATCTAAAATACAGAAGTACCATTACAGAGTTCTTTTTCCTAATGTTTACAATTTAAAAGCAGTAAAAAAAATGCATAACCTTTCTTATCCTTGTATTGAAATGTTTGATATCAAACATCGACTCAATGATTACATAAAGATCTCAACTCAAAATTTGTTTCATTACCTCCATTTTTTCCTATCATGGTCTTTATTTTTTTTACTTTTCCTTCTTTGCATCTCTCTTTGTTTTTCAGAATCTAACATTTATTCTCTTTACCCTTCACCATAATATCCACAACTCCTGTGAGGATGCCCAGCATGTTAACACTACTGCTGTCCACAATATTAATTATATTTTGGCCAAAAACATAATACACGCATGGCTTGTAGAAGATAAGAAAAAAATATTATGCATATGTCTCAGAGGCAATCAAAATTGAAAGAAAAAAATACATTATCCTTTTACAGTAGAAACGAGAACATTTTCTAGATTCTAAGCAGTATAAATTGAGGATAATTTAATCCCTTTTAGACCTTAACAACTCCAATTTCTAGAAGTGCAAAGTATATTAATGCATCTTTTGAAGAGGGGGATTTTACCACAAAACTTTGGAGTCTGACTATCAGACATATTCAAAACAAGCATTCTGTGAATTAAACTTCTAACTTTTAAAGATCTTCACTATCTCTTGAGATTTTCCCCTTTAAAAACTACACTCTTATTTGCCTCTATAGAAGTGAAGGAGGATTCATCAGAAAAAACTGCCAATTCAGAAGCTCTTACAATAAACACTGTTTCACATGTACATGTCTTTCATTTTTCTATATTAGTAACAATGGCTTTTATTAGAAACGGTTTTGGTATTTTTCTTTTCCTCATGATGGGACTGAACGTGTCATTGCCCACAGCAGGGGAGTTGTAACCAGATGATCTTTAAAGGTCCCTTCCAACCCAAACCATTCTATGATTCAGTAAACTCAACAAGAATACTTGATTTAATATGACATGGCAGGACATATCTACCATTTTTTCAAGTGAAATACTAATACTTAGCGTGATACTATGGATCCTAAGTAAGATACCAAGATAAGTAAGATACTAAGAATAAGAGATAGTAAGATACTAAGCAAAATTTTAATACCTAGTGAAACTCTTCTGTAGTTTTTCAAGCTGTTCTCAACAGGATGGAATGCTGCTGAATAACTGATGAAAATGCTTAAGTCTCAAAAGCTGTGACTCTCCCCGTAAGAGTAGTTGAGATCAAATAAAAACTGAGTGTGCATAAACTACTTTGCAATGAAGCATACTTGTCTTAAAGTAAACTGCACATTTCACAAGCACAAAAAGATGGAAAACTAGTGAATGCTTTATCAGCTACCGGCAATATTTTTCATGTAGCCAATAACAAGAAAATATGCACCATCAACTGCATTTGATTTTACCTTACAAGTGCATAACAATATCCCTCAATCTAGATTGCAGATAGATTTGAGCGCTCAGATTTTTCAAAATGAGTTACACCATATTAAGAATCGACCAGAAATAACACCTATTTGAATAAAACGCCTAAATTATGGGACAATATTCTGCCAGTTTGTCAGTCACTAGCATTTTAAATGCAATGAACAAGTTACAAGTGAAAAACAAAACACCACAAAGCCAAACAAGGAACCCACCCAATGCATATGCTACTGTTCATGCTCAAGAGCACAAGAGCTCCACGAAAGTCAATTACATATGAATCGGAACAAAACTGAAAACAAATAAGAAAACTTTACATGGCATTTAAAAACGTGTTGTCTTTGTAATAGTGAAGTGTTTCAAATACAAGGTACATAAACAAAAGAAGGATGAAAGTCAAATGATATCAAGAAATATCAAGAAAAGCAATGAGTTGGAACACAGTAAAGGACCCCATTCTATTGATATTCAAGTCTACACTACAGTGAGAGATCAGAGAAAGAGAACTAAATATGGCAGGTTCACCCAGGTGCTGCACCAGCCAGCAAAGGTGCCTCCAGTTCAGCCAAGTCCTGAGCACGAGCTCAGCAAGGCTTCCTGTAAGACTCAGCATTATCTTCAGCATGGCCGCATAGTTCCAGCTTACACCTGGATAGCCTGAAGGTCAGAGCAACCAGTGTCTGCTTTCAAACACCAGGTACAGCCACACTTAGATTAACATAACGCATCATTGTTAGGTCTGCAGTTAAGCTAGAGTAGGTTGATGTTCTCCAAAGTCTAGTCTTAATTCCACTCTGAACTCGGACAAAACTCCTGTCAATTCCTCCTAATAGGCAGACCTGTTAATACTGAATGTTTTATATTTTAGGGATTGTCTCAATGGAAAAATAGCTCTTGCAGAAGCAGACTAAATTAGGTAAAAGGATTCAGTTCAAAATAAGGTTACCTACAAAGTGTTGGCTTTTCCAATTAGCACCCCCTGCCACAGACACTTATTTTTTAGCAGTTTTCTTTAGGCTGTAATAGAACATGCCTGATTCATTATCATGGGACTGAAAAAACAGGTTTATATTCAAGAGTAAGAGAGAAGGAGAGGTAGTTGACAGATTAACTAAACAGTAATACACAACCTCTATTCTGACATTAAAAAATCCAAAAAAAAAAAAAATCCCATCTATAGTTTATCAGGAAAAATCCATCAAGAGCACACCACAGCTAGGGAAAAAAAGGCAAATTGGTGTTAGCTTTTCATTATAGAAGAGGGGAGCAGCTGCTTATAGAAGCGGAAAGAGCTACTTTCTTCTGTTCCTTTTCACTTTGCTGGTAATATAGCTGCATTTTCACCTTCAGATCAGTAAATTTCAAAACCAACTAGCAGGCCAATAATTATTTCTTTTTTTTTTTTTTTAATTTAACAAAAATGCCTATTTATATTCTGCCCAGCCATCTCAAACTCTCCTTTGTCCTGGCACCAATGTACTTGATCCATTCAAATGTCAAATTTTCCACCTCAAAACACAAAGAGAACGCTTAAAATCAGCTATTCAAGAAAACAAGCTAAATAAAGTGTCTGTACTTGCCTCATCTTCCCCTTTCTTCTTAAAACAAAAGGAATTGTTTTGGGAGTGTTTTGGTTTGGCCTGGCCAGATTTTGGCGGCGGGGGGGGAGCTGCAGGGTGGCTTCTACAAGAAGCTGCTAGAAGCTCCCCAAGATTGATAGAGCCAATGCCAGCCGGCTACAAAGAGGGCCCCGCCGCTGGCCAAGGCTGAGCCTATCAGTAAGGTGATAGCAGAGGAACGCCTCTGTGAAAAACATATTTAAGAACGGGAAAAAGAACTGCGCCATAACAGCTGGCACAGAGATGGAGGAGTGAGAATCTGTACAGACACCAAGGTCAGTGAAGAAGGAGGGGGGGGAGGATGAGCTCCAGGCGCCGGAGCAGAAGGAGTCCCCCCGGGTCCGTGGTGAAGACCATGGTGAAGCGGGTTGTCCCCCTGCAGCCCATGGGCGAGGTGCAGAAGTCCACCGTGAGGATCACTGCATAGATGTCCACCAAGGACTCCACGCCGTGTGGGTGGATGCCTGAAAGGGGACTGTAGCCCGTGGGAAGCCCGCACCAGAGCAAGTCGCTGCCGGAACCTGTAGCCCGTGGAAGAGGGAATGCCCACGCTGGAGCAGGTTGGCTGGTGGGACTTTTGGGACGTTGCGGGTGGCTCACGCTGGAGCAGTTTCTCCCGAAGGACTGCGCCTCAGACTCACGAGGGGTGGGCTGCCCCTCGTGAGGTGTCTCGCGTCGGGCAGTTTGGGATGAATTGCCCTTCGTGGGACGACTCATGCGGAGAAGAGAGCGTGAAGCTTGTCTCCCGTGAGAGGGACCCCACAGTGGCCCTGGGGAAGAGTGAAGAGTCCTCCCCCGGAGTGAAGAAGCGGTGGAACCAACGTCGGATGAACTGACCGTAACCCCCATTCCCTGTCCCCCTGCGCCGCTCGGGGGGAGGAGGTGGAGAAGCCGGGATTGATGTTGGGCCCGGGAAGAAGGGAGGGATAGGGGGAAGGTGTTCTGTTTAAGATTTGTTTGCTCTCTCTCACTTCTCACTACTCCTCTCTGATTAGTTCTTTTAATAAATGTACCTAATTTCCCTAAAATTGAGTCTGTTTTGCCCGGGACGGTAAATGAGAGTGATCTCCCTGTCCTTATCTCAAACCCTGAGCCCTTGGAAATATTTTCTCCCCCTGTTCAGCAGTGAAGGGGGGGGGGTGAGTGAGCGGCTGTATGGGTACCTGGCGGCCGGCCAGGGTCAACCCACGACAGGAGAAAAAACCAAAAGCATTCTTAGCTTGCCAAACTAGCCATTTTTTCCAATCTAATTTTTTTCATTTATTTACTTCTCACTATCATGAACTCTTAAATTTCCCAAATCCAAGGATTACCAATGGCTGGAGGTTTGGCAGGGAGGACTCAAGGGGAAAGCACTTCCAGATGCTAATATTAAAGGCTACAGTTGGGGATTAGAGTCTCCACAGATGTTCTAATTATAAATTCACAACTCTTGCTAGAAAAAACAGCTCTTCCAGTGAGTGCTCCACTGCTGTCCTTATGGCAGCTCTCATTATTCACACACCCTCTCAGCCTCATCCCCTGTTTCTCCTGCCAGTTTCACCCTTTGTCTTCTCTGTTCCTGTGTGACCTACTCTAGGCGACCTTGCTTTAGCGGGAGGGTTGGACTAGATGATCTTTCAAGGTCCCTTGAAAATTCTGTGATTCTTCTATTCAAGCTAGCTTTGCCAGAGTGTCTTTGACAATAGCTTACATCACTGTTACTCAATGTTTCTCTGTTTGCAGACTTAAATATTTTTCTGTCAGAAAAAAAACAGGGTCCTATCACATGAACTAAAGCCTAAGAGAAATACACTATGTTTTCTTGTTTACCAGTCAGTCTGTTTTGAAACGGGGCATGAATACTGCATTTCTTCTGCGATCTCCAAACACGCTGAAAGCTACTGGGCTAGTTCTTAAAGGACAGTAAGAGTGAAAGACTTATTTCTGCCTTGGTCAGCAGCTTGCTGAGTTACTTTGTTAACCTTCTTTGGTTTGTTCCCTACAAAATGCAGAAATAGTATTGCATTTGCAGCTCAGATAGATATTATAAAAATTAAGTTTAAAATGTTCTGTGCCTTTTGGAATAAAGATGCTAATGAACTGAGAAGTGTGATTATCTCAAGCCTGACCAGTTGTGTCTTCACTGTTCATCCTTGCATCTGCATCACACCTGATTACACAAAGCTTTATCCATGAAGCTTTCTGCCTAGCTGTAGCACCAGGAAGAGAGCAGTGGCATACTTAGAGAAGCACACTGCACATCAAATGTCTGATTTTTAAATTACATGCCTAATTTTCACAGGCCAAAGACTTCTCACGAGGTATTTCGTACAGCTGCCTAAATAATGCATACAAGTGAGGCAGACAAGAATGCAAGTCAATTGTGCAAAAATTTTTAACATTAGCTGTTATATGCAGAACATATAAAACACTTCCCATCTTATAGCTGTCATAACACAGCTTTAACTAGTCTCAATATAAAAATAAGGTTTTACTCAACTGAAAATCTGAAGCTGTTTGGAAAAGTTCTCTAAACATCAAGTGATCTGATCTGACTTTTTGGGACACTTGCAGTCATCTCATTTATTTTATATATGCTTTGATTTATGCACATAAAAAACCCCACAAACCTATACGAAGCTTAAATATTTGTGTGAGAATTTGTTATTACTGTCATCATTTCTACCTGTAGAGCTCTAAAAAGGGCATCTATTAGATGAATTTTTAGAAAACTAAGCTTTGTTTACTCCAACATGCATTTTTCTAATGTAAAAAAAATTTAAGGGCTGCTACTGATCTAATGTCAGTTTTGCATCTTTTTTCTCTACAGATATAAATGACCACCAATTGTGGCAGTATCCTAAAACAGCATATATAACCAGCACAAATATAGCTGGCGCATAACTATGAAGATTGTATCACCTTCTGCAAAGTGCTCTGAAAACCCTCTCTATGATGCTATTATGAACTGACCCCATGCATGTCAGTCAGCTGCATCATTTTCAACCAAAAAGTACTCCTTTCATCAATTAGTGCTGTTCTGTACTCAGGGAGAGAAATGAGCTCATACTCTATGACCAATTATCAGCAGACTTTCAAACAAAATTATTAACGAAAAAACAATAATGTAAAAATGTAACAGTTGCCAAACTTGCAGAGGAATAAGGAGATGGTCTCAGGCAGGCAAAACCTAGACTTGATTCCAGAAGGTAAAAATATCAGGAATGCAGGAGGTAATATTAAATTAAATAAAAGCCAGAGCTTCTCTTAATTGTTAATTTAAATGGATAAGTCAATCAAGCAAACTAGATTTACATAAAAACTGATGATCTTCCTATCTTCATATATTCATTAATCTGTCTACAGCACAGCCACACATTCCCATTACAAAGGTAAACAGCACTTCCATCTACAACAAGAACCTCCAAGCTTACGATTCCAGAAATACCCCCTAAACGTGGTTAATACATTTACGGCAGTCAATATGTAAGTCTTTGAGCTTGTCAATGCCATCCACTTTAACTAAAAATCAGCAACTCAGGATGTACTCAAGTTAAACAGTGGCTGTTTAATGCAATATTCAGAACACACTTGCAACTTTTTGTTTTTTCTTTTTTGTTTGTTTGTTTTCTAAATAGAAAACATACAAACCTTTTCCCTAACTGTTCTTTCATGCAAAGCCTGCATTTCCCACAGGCAGAGTACACTTCAGCATTTCATTAGATGGACAACACCAAGCTTATTTAAAAATAGGCGAGTGTCACAGCTCATTTGCTCTGATGCAATTGTGAGAAGGTAGTTAGAGGCTGTGTCCAACCACAGGGAACATTTGGCATAAAAAGACAGTAGGAACAATGTTTTGTATATAACAAAGCACAGTGGTTTGGCAGGAAGGGGCTTTCATACCGTAGGCAAATGGCAACCTATGCCCCTTTTGTTTCTTGCATTGAAGCCTTCTCTGAAATTCACAAGATAGAGCACTTGAGCAGTTTTAGTTTTCATGAAGTCAGTCACCCAGTACATATTTGGTTTTGACTAGCAGAACATCCAGTATAAGATGATACTAACTTAAATGAACTCCAGCAGTGCCAAGAATCATCTTGAATTATTTCAAGTGCCTCAAAAAATCCTTAAGGAAGCAATACCCAGAGAGACCTATAAACAGTAGGTAGCATGACAAACATTTAAATTTGCAAGTGTTTTGAGTCACATCTGTAATGGCATGTGTATTATTTTTCTATCTGTGCTTCATACCATTGTTCCTTGCCTTCCAAAAGGAAAAGAACATGCTGGGGAAAAAAGTTATACTACTTCAACAGTTCACAGAATTCACAGAAACTCTGTATCATAACAGCTGTTGCCAGTGTTGCCAGAACAGTCACACCATTAACATGCAAGTCCTTTCTTAGGAAAAGTTATAAAATAGCTTAGAAAGTAATATCAGAAGCAAAAGGAGCTCTACAGAAAGCATTCTCCTAGATTTCATCTCGTACAGCTGCTGTAATAACCTTTGGACTATCAGAAATCGTTCTTTGTAAGGCAGTCTGCTTAAAGGATACCAATAGCTATGACTCAACCAGCCATTTCTTTCCTGTCTTAGCCTGTGAACCAGGCAGTCTTAGAAGAGCTTTCCAAAGTAACTGACACACCACAATGCCTGTTAACTCCCAAGCGGCACTTGCTGCACTTCTAAACCCTTCTTTCGTGAACAATGTGTGGTTTTAACTGTCTTCACTGCACAGTACTGGGGACAGCACTTGATTGAATCGTATCTCTTTACTTCAAACCATTAGAAAACTCTCAGATCTATTTATAAAAGAGAATATGGTTTTGGAGCAGTGTGAAAGGAGATCAATCTGCACTTCTTCAATGTACATATGAAGAAGGCAATTACTCACTGTCAGTGCATTAATATTTACTTTTCTAAATTAAAACCATCCAGGTTCAACTCTTCAAAGGTTGCTGCAGAAACTTCCTTGTTCTCTATATTTTTAGGAGCCCTCATCAGAGTTCTGGCAGCAAAAAAAATCAAAGAAAAAGGGAATTTTGGCAAAATAACCAGGAAACATAGAAGCATATACCGTACAGATCTCCACGCTTTTCTTTGCTCTTCCACCTATTTAGCCATCTCCACAGAGCAATGCACAAGTGGTTAAGGCAGCATGACACGACAGAAAAGAAAAAAAAAAGTCACAAGTATTCTGAAGGGATATACAATGCATAAATACATATTCACATTGCACTACCCCGTGCTCTACTGTAAATGGCAACACTGCAACAGCTTAATGAACATTCCCCTTCTTCAGCAGCTTTTCACATTATTGTTTAAAAAAAACGCCTTTCAATATAACGAACTTTCAGTAATTTCTTTGGGTTTTCCAGACAACAGTAATAGAAGATTCAATGTTTGCGCAGCTGACAAGATAAATGTAAAACTTACCAAGCATTCAAATAATAATAAAAAAGTACCAATGGATATTTCTCTCTGTTCCAAGATGCATACACATAATTTCCTCTGTTTCCTAATGTGACATGAAATATATTGCAGATTCACTTAAAAATATTTATCTTTTGTCTTTTAATGCCTTTTGCACTGTGTCATGGTGCAGAAACATTACACAGTAAACTGTAACATCAAACTCCTTTGTGTAGCTGGCCTTCAACCTCACGAAATATTTGTGCACTGCCTCAGGCATTTCTTTTTCAAATTCACCAATGAATGTACAGGTTAGTTCCTTAGTTCTGCAATGAGCATGAAGTGTTTGTTCAGAGGGGAAAAATATGAAGTATTACAAGAACTTAGTAAACAGGTATAAAAATACAGTGTCAGGTAATATTTTAGACAGCAACACTGATAATCCTCTAAAAAGGAAGCGAACAAGATCTAAAGATACTGCAAATACAGTTTTTGGAGCAAAGAAAATTCACACAAAAATGGAATGAAACCTTATGAGATGCAGAAAGATAGGGAACCCCTGAGGTCATGCATTATAACATAGCCATGGGAAATGTCTCTATTGCAGGAGGAAATAAGAGTGAGCAGTGATGACAGCTATGAATCTGCATTTAGCTGCCAGGGTAATGCAGGCATAGTAAGTGCAGGCATTTTTAATTAGGTCTTAGAAAGAGCTTTTTGAGCCAAGGCCAGTGAAAGGGAAAATTTAACAATGTCTTCAAAATTAGCAAAAGGCATGTTACTGAGTCAAGATCCTAAAATTCACTTTCTGAAACGCAGGTTCTCTTTACTTCACTCACCCCCCCCAAACTTTTTTCCATCTTCCAATAACTCACATACAAAAATCTTGATAACTCATACATTATACTGGGCAAATTTCTATTGATTATAAGTGGAGAGTGTATGCATTTATCTATTTCTTACACACACGCGGTAGGAACCTGTTACATTCCTAGCTAGTGTCTGGCTTGCACAGCTCAAAGAATCTTATTTTTTTGTTCTGAAAGTCAGCAAATATAGTAGCATGTCTTACAGCATGGTGTAATGTTAAAACCATCAAGACTGCAGTCATAATTCTCTTAACAGAAAATTACTGATGGATTATTTCTCAGTCCTGTCTTTTTGAGTGAAGAAGAGTACTTTGTCAAATCCAGTTCTCTACTCCTCCTCTTCCCTTGTTCTTTCAAAGCTTGTATTGTATCCAATCTGCATTTAGATATCCCTGTATACATATGGCTTTTACAAATCACAGAAATGTAAGACAGCACCATGACCTTCCATTGTCTAAATGAACCAGTAAATTGAGAAAAACATAAAAATGAAAATTTTGAGACAGTAACATGTTTTAATAACTCCGCAACAGTTCTGCTTCAATTTTTTTTTTTTTTATTACTGGTATAGAGAAGGCAGAAAATAAAACATGATTACCTCAGTAGTGACAAAAAAAAAAGTCCAACACCTTCCCATAGATATTTAAAAAGTAGTCCTGGGCAATCCAGTGACCCCATAGAGCAAAGAATCAGATTAAAAATTAATCTTCTGTCACTAAAATATAAAAACCCTACTGGGCAGAGGAAGACAACATTTCATCCTCTTTGTTGCTAATGTTCAAGGAAACAGGATAGTAACCCATCAACAAGTTGTCAAAAACAAGGAGATAAGCTCTTTCAGTGAGGCAGAAATTTATACGTTGTATTTGTGAATTCAAGATTAAACGCAGTATTTGTAAAGCATTTTTAAGTTCGTATTTCTAATGAAGTGTAAATTTTTAAGATCATGTTTGTTCTTAATAAACACTGCTATTTGGAGATACAGCTTGAAGCCTGCAACTGCAGGCATCTATTATAACTAGCTAAAACAACAGTACAGAAAAAATAGCCCTAAGGATTGCTCTTAGTTCAGTCTAAAATAAAAATGGGAAATAAAGAGAGAATAGATACTGAGAAGCACTGATGATGATTAACATAATAAGCTATGGTAAGAGCACATCAACTATCTAATTGCAGTCAAGTGCATCTATCAAATTACAGTCAAGTGATTTCAGTAACCCTCTTCAAATGTTATTTGTCTAATAAAGCTGGATCCATTCGTAGTATGCCAATACTGTTTAAAAAGTTCCATATATTCTGACAATCCTTTTGTGCAGCTGAATGTTGTATTTTGTCTACCTAAAGAACAAAATCAGCAATCAAATCCACTTACTTGGATACATTCATTTCAGAGTGAAACCGGTCACGAGAAGTTTGGTTTCTCACTTTTACCAAAACAAAGATAGGATTAAACAGAGAAAGTTCAAGTTTTATGTCTCTAACTTAAGTATTACAAAATGTTCTTATCCATGCAAAAATATTTTTTGTACAAATTCTGAACATGGTCTTATTATTCCATCTCCTACCTTCTTACGGTTGGTCTTGTTATTCTAACCTCTCCAAAATACAGCAGGTTAACTGCTGTTTTTCACAAAAGCTATGCTAGAGGTACAGCTGATACCAGAGTCCAGTATAGTGGGATAAATAAACCTCTACCAGACTACATCACAGTTTAAGTTGAATCACCTAACTTCTCATAATACGATCCCCCAGAAAGGAAACTTGTATAACTCAGTGTAAGCAGTAGGAGATGTAATGCATAGACCTAATGACAAGTTATCTCTCATCCACTTCCAGAACAAAGTCTCAGTTCAAGAAGAACCCAAGACAGAGGTTATTGATTGATATGTGCTAATTCTAAGATCAAGTCCACTACACAAGTTTAGACACTTCCATGTGTCACATCTTTAATGTACGTAGTTCTACTGGCTATAAACTATATTGGTAGTCTTACGTAATTCTGTCAGTAGGCAAGTAGCCTCTCCTTGCGGCAGTCACAGACTATTTCGTTTTGCTGATCTACAAATCATTAAAACTGTTTATTATCCATTTCAGGACCTAAAATTGCATCCCTGTATTACCTCTACAATAGTATTCTATCAATAGTACTATTTCAGCTGATAGACTAAAGATGTACCGGTGGGTCTATTGGCAAAATGAAAAGAACTGTTAAACATCTTACTGTACAAGATACTGCAGTAAGGTAATAAGTATTTTCTTACATATATCTGCATACAGTTTTATAGCAAATCTTCTGACTTATATTTGACCTATGCTCTTACTTGTTTCCTTGGGAAAAAAAAATCATGGGGAAAAAAAAAAACTAGACAGGACAAATTCTAGATTTTATTTTTTGTATTATAAATGCATCTAAGAGCTGTATTTGACATGAGGCCCACAGTACTAAATGCTGTAAATGCCTGAAGATGTAGCCCCATTATGAATTTGCTTAATAGTCCAAATGGAAAATACAGACATAAAGGCTGGAAAAAAAGAAAAAGATACTATAACAAGCTAAAGGACTAGGAAAAGAATGAAAAGGGACATAAATTGTCATGTTAGTGCTGCAATTCACTGCTCGTGCTCGAATTTTTTCAGGGGAGCTTTGATGAGAGGACAGTGAAATGGGAAAGAAAACAGTAGACATTCATTTGAAGGACAAAAAAACTTGACCACAAACCAAGAATTAAAACACCTGCTGAACAGCCACTTGAGATTTTCCTTTGATTTTCCCAGTTGCAATGTCAGTGAGGCACTACAGTAAGTGACATAGGGCACTTGTGTAAAAAAAAGATAAGAAAAAAAAAAATGTAGCTAACAAGGCAAACTGTGGGCTACAAAAATAATAGCCATCACCCTGCCACCTATTTGGCTCTGGTTTGGTAGACAATCCCCCACCCCAATATTTAAGGCAGTTAACTATTTCTTTAAGAACTACTCTTTTTTTTTTTTTCCTCTTTTTCTCCTTACACTACTTCCCTTTCAACATGGCCAGTATGTCTAAGTGTCCCCAGGAGGCTTTTTCAGTGGGGAAAGCCAAGCAATTACACGTGAAAGGGAAGGAATCTTGGAGTGCTACAGCAAGACAGAATGATAAGCAAGCAAAACAGCTCTCAAGTGCTGAAGCTAAACCAAATAAATTCCTGCTTTTTACATGCTGTGACCTCACTCACTTCGATGTTTTTCAGGAAATTCCTAGAGCTGACCTATGAGTCACAATATGGGAAAAATGAAGCCATATAACACCTTTAAGAAATCAAATTTTGGTAACTGATGTAAGGAATGAATCTCTAGATAGCAAGCACGACAGTAAAACTACAATAAAACAATTCAGAACATAAGAACTCTTACAGATGGCTGGAAGACAGTTTTGACATGTAATCCAACATCCCATAAAAGTAAATAAGATCTGTGGGACTTTGAAATTATAGTTCCATATGGCTGCTGTTATACTGAACCACCAGAGATTACTACCAAGTTTGTCAAGCTACTTAAAATAAAAATTTATTTTCTAAACAAGTAGGTTATAGTAATTCTTCAGGAAGAATAGTCTAGCAAAGAAAATGAAGCTGAATCAGTTAAACGTTTGTTGAGCTACAAGGAATACATGACTGACATTTTTATAAATCAATGCCATAAAAAAATTACTTAGTATTGATAAAAATACTGGAATAATATAAAATGGCATTTACATCAACATTACACAAATATACTAAAAGGAGCCAGAGATGCCAAAATTAGCATGCTAAGACATTGATGTGTTTTGTATACTGACAAAACTGTGGGTACCTGTTTCCCAATGAAAGCATTCTATGTTTAAAACACATAGATTATTTTTCTACAACAGGGATTACTATCAGGATCTATTTGGTAACAAAAAGCATTTAATACTACATTTCCTTGATCAGTAAATAGGCCTTAGAATAGCCATAGCCACAAAAGAAGAGGCGATTTCACAATGCCTGTGTTGTCCTTTCATTATGGGACAGAAGAAGAAACTTCTGACAGCAGAGAAGACGGCAGGCAACTACTTTTCTCGAGATGTAAGTAGACGACAGGGCTATAAAGCCTGTTGTGAGAACAGCAGATGGAAAACTGCCACATTTTTTAAAGTGCATTCTAGAGTATGTGCTAAATGGAAGCAGCAGGTCACCGACAAGATGAGCAAACAAAATGCTGCCAAGGGATTCAGTCTGACCTAAAAAGTAAAAATTCACAGTGAATTTGACACATAGAAGTGTCCTGTGCTGAATCAGCAATAGGATTTCCTATTTCCTATCCTACCTGTCTTCCTCCCTCTAAATAGACCACTCCATAGTATTTATATTCATTCTAATTGAACAGTGTAGAAGTGCAATGTAAACAAGAACCAAGATTATGTAATTTTAAGATCTCATATTGATAGAAATTTATTTTTTTTTAGATTTATTGCTTTCACCTGGAGGGGTAACCAGTACACCTGGAATCAATGATCTATCCTGTAATTTCCCAGATCATCCTGCTGTACCTTCTTAGAGATAGGTGTTATACTGGCTGACTTCCAATCAGCTGGGACCTCCCCAGCCTGCCAAGACTGCTGATAAATGATGGACAGTGGCTTAGTGAGCACCCTTGCCAGTTCTCTCAGGACTCCAGGCCTCACAGATTTTTGGGCATCAATGTGGAGCAGCAGGTCCCTGACCATCTCCTCCTGGATTAGAGAGGGGGGCGGGGGGACACATTTTGCTCCTGGCCCCGTCTCTTGGCTTGGGGGACTGGCTTCCCTCAGTACAGGTGTTTCTATTACTAAAGACTGAGGCAAAGAAGGCATCACATACCTCAGCCTTATCCTCATCTTTTGTCACTATATTTCCTCCTGCAGGAGGCTTTCCCTGGACTTTCTTTTGTTATAATGTATTCATAAAAGCTTTGCTTGCTGTTCTTTACTTCCAAAGCCAGATTAATTTCTAGTTGTGCTTCGGACCTTCTAATTATCTCCCTGCATGACATAACAATATCCTTCTACTCATTATGAGTGGCCTCCCCGTTCTTCCAGAGGCCATAAACTTTCCTTTTTCCCCTGATTTTAAGCCAAATGTTCCTATTAAGACGAGCCGGCAGCATAGAAAGCCGGCCTGGCTGAAGGCCCATGGAGATGGTCTGTTCCTGTGCCTTTATGATTTTCTCTTTAAGGAGTGTGCAGCCTTCCTGGACTCCTACACCCTTCAAAACTGACTCCCAAGGGATTCTACCAAGTAATCTCCCAAACAAACCAGTCCACCCTTTGGAAGTCCCAAGTGGCAGTTTTGCTGTCCCCCCTCCTAACATTTCTAAGAATAGAGAACTTATTAATTTCATGGTCACTGTTCCCTAGTCAGCCTCCAACTGCCACATCTTCCACAAGACCTTCTCTGTTCACAAAGGGGATGTCCAGCAGGGCACCTTCCCTGGTCGGTTCAATTACCAGCGGTGTGAGGAAGTTATCCTCCACACATTCCAGGAACCTCCTGGATTGTTCCTTTTCTGCTGTGTTGTATTCCCAGCAGATACCTGGGAGAAGGTTGTAGTGAGGTGGGTGTCAGTATCTCCTCCCAAGTAACAAACAATAGGACAAGAGAAAATGGCCTCAAATTGTGCCAGAGGAGGTTTAGATTAGATATTAGGAAAAATTTCTTCACCAAAAGGGTTGTCAAGCACTGGAACAAGCTGCCCAGGGAAGTGATTGAGTCACCATCATCAGAGGTATTTTAAAGATGTGTAGATGTGGCATTTAAGGGCATGGTTTAGTGATAGTGTTAAGTTTACAGCCAGACTTGATCTTCAGGGTCTTTTCCACCTTAAGAGATTCTACTAATCTGTATGTGCAGGACACAGTAATCATACAGACCTCTACAGAATACTGAAGCATCAGACAGCAATGACAATAGAAAAGAAAAAGTAGTTACTTTGCCTAAAAGGAAGTGATCAATTCTGAAGCTCATTCAAATTTGTCTTTATAAATTTATAGTGTATGCATTATATACAAGATTTTCAAAGTTGCCTAATATGGGGAAAACATACTACTCTTCAGTGAGACGTGTTAAAATGATAAACTGCTCCAGTGCTGACACAATACATAAATATGCAGTATCTATCAATCCATAAATCTGAAAAGAGCTAATGTAAAAGTTGTAAATAATCCTTTTGCTTCTCCAGTGATTACCATTGCCCTACATTACACGAACATAAATACATCTGTCTCTGCAGCTACACTACGCAATGCAGATTGTAATTCTACTTGCAGAATACGAAGTGATAATTTTTTACTGAAATGAACAGGAGTATTTACACAAAAGACTCTCATGAATGTTAGCAAGGGTCACTTCTCTACAACTGATCACATGATTCTATGATTATAAATGGATCTTTGGAAAGGGATAAACAAAATAGCTGCTACCAAAAATATCAAGATTCTTTACCTTCTCTTCAGCTCCCAAATCAGTTAATTATCAGTAGTTCATAACGAATATGAATATTCAGTTACTGAACACTGTTATCAACCTATTACCTATGGAAAGAAAAATCTTTAACTTGATATGAAAATTCTAGGCTCTAGAACTAAACTCTAGATACATTTTTTTTTCCCTTTCCACCTTTGGTTCCCTTAAGTACTTCAACCAGATCTGCCAGCATAAGCAAAAAGTAAATACAGAAGAGGAGAGGATAAGTAAAGTGACCTTAATTTTGTTGCCTTCTGGTTCCAAGTTATGTTGCTTGTCTCTAGTAACTAAAGCCCTCAGGCACGTTAGTCATGCCTGTTCAAATCCATTACCTAGTATGATGACGCAACAAGTACTGTGAACAAGGCAAAGGCCGGGGATGTTTTATGTCTGAGCTTTGACACTGTCTCATTTTCACTAACTGGGTGACATACCAGCTAGGTAATTGGACAACAAGGTACACTGAAGATTGTCTGGACTGCCAGGCTCCAAGTGTCAGGTGTTAAGTACAGTTGGCAGCCAGTAAACAAACGGCTTCCCTCAGAGATCTGTTTAACATCTTCATTAGCAACCTGCATGACTGCACAGAAGGCATTCTCAGCAAGCACGTGAATGACTACAAGTTAAGGATTGATTAATACAGGCTGCTACTGAGAGAGACCAGGGAGGGGGGTGGGTGGTGGTGGTATGGAGTGGTGACAAGAACCTTAAGGTTCAACAAAAGCAAATGCAATCTTTCATCTAAAATATTCTACATCCATGCAACAGTATAGCTGGGGACTAACTAGGAAGCAGCTCTGTAAAAACGAAGTTGGGAGTCCTGGTGGATGACAAATTGAACAGTGAGAAACACACTCTTGCATCAAAGAAAGTCAACTACACCCCAGGCTGTTAGTAAGAGGGAGTTAGCAGGTCCAGGAAAGGTTTCCCCTCCCCTTATATTTGGCACAGATAAGACTGCATCTGGAGTACTACATCCAGTTTTGGGCTTTGCAGCATAAGACATACTGGAGTGGTTAAGTGGAGGGCCATCATAATGGTCAGGGAGACAGCTACCTGGTAGGAGGATGCAAAGACGATGGAGATCAACTCTTCTGGGAGGTGCGCAACAAACAATAGGACCAGAGGTGCAAAGCAACAGACAAGTGCAAACACTGGAACAGTTGCACAGAGAGGTTACAGAATTTCCATTCTTTAAGGTGTTCAAAATTGAATAATTTTTTTGAGCAACCTGATCTGATTTGAGCAAGGGTTAGAACAGATGGGGACCTCTGGATACCCCTTCTAACGTAAAATACGCTGCAAATCTACGTTTCTGTATATATCTTCTTATGTTGCATTTGATTCTACATATATTGGAACTCTTAGCAGAATCCCAGCCCATATGTATCATTTTGTCTGTTTTCCTTAACTATCTTGTTATTTCAGACTGCAGTTTTTATCCACTTCCGAGGGAGAGCAGCCAGTTGAAACCAAGACATCAAATTCTCCCAAGGACTCTCTAGTGTCTTACATCAAGCCATGGTAATTCCCAAATGAAACTCAGACCCTGTAGACTTAAATGAATCCTACACCCTATCAAATGAAATTTCAACAACTATTACCACATCTCTCCATAGCCTCCTAAACGGTTTGTTTTCCAGTTTCAAACCCTACCAAAATTATTGTGAAATGACAGAAGTCCAGTAATTGTCTGTATAAGAAAGACACTGAGTCCGACCCTAAGGAATGACAGGACATGAGCTGTGAATATATAAATGACAACGAGGGAATTTTATAGTAACAAAGAGAGTGTGAGTACAGCAGAAAGTAAGGGATTGTTGCCAGAGAAACAGAGATAAGCAAGGACGGTGTTGCTATAGCAACTGGGTGACATCAGAGTTCTCCTATTCAGTGCACTGGGTGATAATGAAGTGGCAAAACAGCAGCTTCTCTATCTGCCTGCTCCCTGGAGGTGGGCAGAATCCCAGGTCTGATCGTTTCACACTGAAGACATGTCTAATTAGAGGGTTTACAGGTTTCTTGACATCACTGTGTTAGATCCTCTAATGTCTAGTTCTTGTGTGGGAGTCCAAGGAGGCGCATTCACCCCAAAACAAAAGACCAGTCTTTTCTCTGTCCCTTGGGAGCAAAGTATTCTAAAAGAGAATGAGAATTCAAGGAAAAGATGGAAATATGGTCCACAGCACAGCACTGTGCCTCTTGGGCATCATCAGGCCACAACTGATCAGCCAGCTGCACAATGAAATTTACTACAGGATAAAATAAATTAAGTATAACTCCTGCCAAATTAATGCCTATTTTTAAGCTTCTACCTTTTCCAAGGATAACAGTGTCTCCCCTGGATTGCCATCCAACAGTGTAGAATGCTTTAAAGACAGTTACTCCAACTTCTTTTTTTAACCTTGAAAAACATCTATGCTTGATGAATGAGATAACCTCTGCATTGAAGGGGGACAGACAGAAAACAGAAAAGAATAGCTGATAATATAAATCCAGAAGGAACAAGAAAAAAAAAAATAAAAACCTATTGATAAAGTGTATGGAAAAACAACCAGAATTTGCATTTCAAATTATAAATACATCCTCAACTAAGGGCTTATAATAGTTTTGTCTGTATCAGGGACTGAAGAAGTTGTGATTTCACAGCTGTTGCAAATTTGCTCTACAGGAGGGACTACTGAATCTTTAATAAGGGCCCAAACCTTCAATCCACCTAAGCCTCAGATATCACTCCTATTTATTAAATACAAAACAAAGAACAATATCGGGACTTAATACATTGGTAAGCTGACAGCTTTGTTAAATGAAATGTCTAATTGAGTAAGTGCAACTCTACCTTCTGTGACTACTCTGCAACACCAGTCTGCCTGAACCAGCCTTAAATTGGGTTGCTTAGACACCAGTAGCAAACTAGCTACAGGATCAGTCAACTCAGTGCGAGCTGCAAAATCTATCAAGAAGCTGCATAAATACTCAAATAGCTCGCAGTGACACTTTGGCTGCACTACTTACAACCAGACAGACAGACAGACAAACAGGTAAGACACAGAGACCCACAAGCTAGCTAGCTTGGGCAGAGCTACATTACATTGTGGTCACAGCAGTGTCTCCATCATAGATATACAAAGTAAGAGACAGTCTAGGCACAAACCCCCTATCTTTTGATAGCACGAACAAAAGAGAGATCCTCATAAAAGCGAAGCAAATTTCTTGGTAAAGAGAGCAACAATGCTGACACTATCCCATTATTTAGATTGTGAAAAATACCCAGCATCACCTAAATTTCTGAATTTTTTAATGTTTAATTTATATGAAGTTGTATAAACGTAACTGAATTTGCATAATTTCTTTGCATTTGCAACAGCCAAGAGAGGAGAAGAAACGGTACAGAAGGAGAAGTATCTGACAAGTTTTGACTTCTGACCTTTGATCTCATGGTTCTGTCTGGTGAGGAATTAATTATCTGCAACCAAAATTGAATTTCATTCTCAATCCAAAGGTGACAGTCCTGGTGGATGTTTCATGAATATCTAATAACAAGTCCATCTGTTAAGATATTGCCTTGTGACAGAAATACTAAGTTGGGGCAAAACCCTCTTTGGATCTGACTACTACAAGAGTATTTTGCCATTTCAAGCATGTAAAAAAGGCAGAATTATTATCCCCCATATAAAATCACAAAAAAGGACAAAAAGGGTTTGCAATGTATTAAGTCTAAAGTATCACAACCAAGGTAGTTTCAGTTCAGACAAACTCATCCCAAATTCACTCCTCAACGTGCCTGCATATTTAAGAACAGAAAATAGCAAGTGGCCTTTAAGAAACACGAAAAAGAGTAGCACCCCTATTTGTGTGGCTTCAGTATTTCAAATATGACAAAGAAATAGCTTAGCAGAGATAAATATGACTCAACAGTAGGACTGGCCATAAACCAATTATAACTGCAAACTGTTTATCAAGTGCTCATCTGTAAGCATCAACAAATCGTGGTGTGCACACATTAGAAAGGAACAATGCAGTCACTGAAGTTTTAAGGCCATGCTAAATCACTACCCCTTTCACAAATAAATCATGCAAAGCATGGCCTTCCAGCCAGTAGTAATATCACATTAAAAAAAAAAAAAGACAGTACAAACCATACAAACAGTATTGCAAAGCTTAATTTTGATTTTTCCAAAAATTAACCAATTAGCTTTGAATGCCATTTCATAACAGGAAATTTTTTCTGGTGTACGTGAGAAGTGCTCTGAATAAAAGCTTGGATGAATACAAGGGCTAGGTTCAAATTTTCTAGATCACTGAAGTCCCTGAAAGCAAGAATACCAGAAATGCAGCTGTCTCTGGGACAGCAATCCTTTCTTCTCGCTGCAATTCTGTCACCACCTTTACACAAAATTGCCCAATATAGTAAAATAAAGTCACTGATTACAGTATCTAAAAGATACATAGTGTACACTGAAAAGATGACAAGTGGGGGGAAAGGTCTTTCCCAGGACCGAGTAGTAAAGAAGAAGGGGTACAAATAGCGGAAAATTACACAAGAAGACATCTAGAACAGCATTTCTCCTCAAGACGGTGTTTTCACACAGTTCTGAATAACCACTATTACACAAATTGCTCTGCAAAGTAGATACTACTATTATTAAAAACCAACAAAACCCAAGAAATAGTGGAACTTATGGTCTACTCTGAATACCCACCAAATCACACGGAGTCTTTCAGTTGTATCAACAGGCTTTTGGTCAGAGTCCTAGAGTTTCTTTGTTTTGTGACACACATGAGACATTGAGCAATCTAGAAAAGATGAAGCCTGGCATTCCCCATCTGCAAGCCATCTGTATCTAATGATCACAACACTAATTAGAATCATTATCAAGAGAAATGAAAGTAACAAAACCTGACTCTTACAGTACACTTTGCTCTTTTGGAAATGGAAAGACAGGTGAGTTACAACACAGTTAAAATTAATTTGTTTCTGTTACCTCTAACATCAGCTGCATAACTGATACCTGTGCTGTGCCACGGAATCTTGCATTTTTCATTGAAAAAATACACTATACAGACCATCTGAAAACAAGTTAAAAAAAAAACTACCCAGTGAAAATAATCATAACTTCCGATAGTAATGTGCACCAAAATGAAAACGCTCATTTTCTAGAAAATTAGAACATTGCCCTTTTTGACTGATGAAAAACAGGAAAATCAAAAAAACACATTTCATTTACAAAGTACAGCCATAGCATTTCTTTTATAATTTCTTAAAATAGTTATATATATAAAAACATATTCAAATACATATTCAAATAGCTTACCAACGTATCGATCAGCTCAAGCTATGGAATTTCTGAATAAGCAGGTAGTATATGTGATTATCACACGAGCAGCCAGCTACTAGGAAATCTAGAAGGATATCCAAATCCAAAGGCAAATTATCAACTCTATAGCCCAAAAATAAACAGAACAGTGACGTGCAACCCAGTGGTGATCATGACAGCCTCTCACATGAAGTGTGAATGTAACGGTTAAGCCAATTAACTGGAATTTTCTGGAGAACAGGGAGTCCAATTACCTTGAGTATTTTGCTTTCTCAACACTGTCATGTGACCTATGATCATTATCAGTGTTATACTGATGTCCTAGTACTGTAAATATTATCAAGAATGAAAAAGGATTAAAAGTCAAAGGTGATATTCCTATTGTTTTTAATTATTAACCCCCCCCAAAAAATCTGGGCTATCTTGCAATATTTAAAATATCTACTGCACTAGATTATACTGGAATACAGGGTGTACTGTGGCCTCACAAAGATCTTGGGGGCAGCTTTACTTCCCAGATCAATAACAAGAAAATTAACCGAACAAATACAAATATAGTTCTGTTCTTCCTCTCTCCTGTCCCCTTTTCCTTCTCAACATGAGCAATGAAGACACACGGACCATTTTTGCGTACTTGGGGAAAGCCAATAAACTGGTTCCCCAGTTATTAGGTGATCCTCATCCTCTACAGCAAACTGCTCAATCTGAACAAAAAGCCTCTTGTCTAGCATAAAACATCCCGATCTAAAGCGTACTTTTACAAGAACCACAATTACTTCTCAGAAGCAATAAAAAAACACCTCTTCTCTGCATGAATGTTCTTCTTTTCACTAAGTGGGAAGGGAAAAAAATAAATCATAATTTGATTCCCCCGTTTCCCACAGGGGAAGAAACGCACACTCGGTGAAGGTCATTTTTCACCTTCTCCTTTGATTTACCACACAATTAATCAAAATGTGAGGTTCCGGGTTCCTTACGGCCTTTTAATTAAGACAGAACTAAAACATTTAATAGACTTACCATAAGAAATTTTTTACAATTCTTTAATTCCACAAGGCAGGGCTATGTACTATGCTTAATAAAGCCCCAGCCAAACCTCTGACCTCATTACAAATTCACTGAAATGAAATCAGTAGAACTAGAGAAAGTCAACAGGCAAATTCATATTTAATTCAGGAAAAATGTAAAATTTTCTGGTTTTCTGGTACAAAATATGTTCTTAATATATCTCAATTTCTTTCCAAGTTTAAGTACTTTTAATCTTCAATGCTCTGACAAAAACTTCATGTTCAAGTCACCTTTTAAAAATTTTGCTTCTTCTCCCAAAAGGCTTTTTTTTTTTCTTTTTTTTTTTTACTAGATTCCTATAAATTAAAATTGCAATAAAAGAACTCTTGAATTTCTCACTGAAGTTATATATGTTCCAATACAACTCCAGCAGGTAAGCTCTTTCTCTGCAATCAGTAGTACACAGTAAAGGGTATCAGAAGAGGGAGGAGGGAGGGAAGCAGCTGTATATACTTGCAGGGGACAGGTAAGGGATGTGTGAATCTGAACACCAGACCTCTCAGTGCACCTTGCACTTCTTTTGGAGGAATAACAAAGCAATGACAAAATCTTTTGTAAGCAACGATGGGCACTAGGCAGTTGTTAGCTATTTGAGGTCAACATGTAAATGTAGCACAAATGAAAACTATCTCTGTGAACATGTGCCAGATGCCAGGTGTGTTCCTACAAATGACCCATCAATTATAGAAAAAATTTAGCTGAATTTAGCTACACATCCTGCTGTGTGTGCTTTAGAAAATACATTAATTTGGAAAAAGATCACCCATGACACCAAAGCTTATTCTTCTAAATCAAACTCAAATCACCCAAATGCAAATGTATTAACAAATTGTATATTATGATTTGATAATTCAAAATTCTGTAACTGTATCTGTACAACCTTTTGGGGTACAATTCTATACTGGCACATCTTGCCTTTGATGAAAAGCCTTTGAGACCTCTTATGGCAAGGACCATTTCTTTCAAGCTTACATGACGCTCAAATCAAATAATGCTTTGAAGGAGGAGTGAGGAAAATAGAAAAAATAAATTTATTTTTGTAGAAACAGATGGAGAAAATGCAGAACATTGTTATATTTCATGAAATTGCTGTCTGTCTAAGAAATGAAGCACATTTTATTATGCATTCATTTTGCCCATCTGCTAAGTTTATCATTAAGACAATGAATTCAGTTCATTTCCCTCCCTCTCTAGCTAAGCAGTGCAATTATGTGTTTAGAATACAGCTACTGATACAACTAACTTTTTCCTATTACAGTCTTTGCTCCAAGTATTTTACTGTTAAATAGATCTAAAGGCTTTCCTCCTCTCTCTACTATTTTGTCTTCTACTCTTGCCAACTACACTTTCAGATTTTCAGACTCCCTCTCTCATATGCACCCAAATGCTTATCTTTTTTTGCCATCCTGTTGCTTCTGGTCTTTCTACAAATACCATTTTCCACTTTTGCACTACCAGGTTCTACTTCAAGAAGTTCTTACAACTAAAGTTAATTTCTGTTCAGTGCTACAAAGGAGCAACAATTACATTTTTGCCTGTATTAACTGTGTTTGTGAAAGTGTATGGTACAGAGGACTTGAGCAAAAAACTGCGGAAGATCCAACTAAGATAATATTGTCAAAGTTGATTTCATTGTCAAAGCCTCTTGATGACAGGCTGAGTTTAGACTTAGATTCTCCAGTAATAAACACCTAATGTCTCTTCAAACATATCGGGAAAGTGGTGAAAAAATAACACTTTGAACACACTGGCTCACTGCAACATTCCTTCTGTTCAACTCTGCCTGCTGCATCATGTTTTTAAAAAACATTTTGAAAACTCATCGATAAAATCATGGGCTTTCATACCTTAATCAAAGTATACACAGAAGAACAACTGAATTCTCTCTTCATTGAGTGAAATCAGCTGTACAAAGAACAGCCCATTCAGCTGTTCCTACTTACTTACACATATACAATTACAGCACTTTGCATTCAATTTTCTTTTGACCAATTCCTACCACATTAGCTAGACAACTAAGAAATCTGAATTAATGCTCTCAGACTGAAAGAAACACAAGTCTTTCAAAGGAAGGTTCCCACCTACACAGCAAGCCTCAGTGGAGTACAGAAAAACACATTAAGAGTCTAAAAATTTGTAAGACTTGTATCTTCAGTCTCTTTTACTTTGAGGTATTCTCCTTATTTTTCTAGCACTGTTCACATTTAGGAAAGTTTGGCAAAGTGTATAGAGAATAAGAAGGCTAACCAAGCACATAGTAAAATAAGTAGCAAATATTCTGGGGAAAAAAAAAAAACAACAATGAAAGCAGGATAAAAAAATTATATACAAGTATATATAAGATGTATTGGTTTTAACATACATTATTGCAAACTTTAAATCTCAGTGTTACTTATATGAATTTTGCTAAGAAACAAAGGTCAATACCTTTAATTACCATACAGTCAGACATGCAGTCCTAAATAGACATGGGAAATACAAATTCACTCAAACCCGGGAACAAAATTCCTGACCTTTCTCCAAACAGTAACTGCAAAATTTGTGATAGTCCCTTCTACACAAGGTTTACTTAGGCTTCGATATTATCATCCTGGTCCTTCCATATATTGTCTACCTGTCCTTCTGCACAGTTCAGAGCAAACTGCAGGTTAATTCTTAAAGGAGCTCTACTAACCTGAGGATGCTTCAGGAGCTGAACGAGCTTCACCAGCAAGCCTAGTAAAGTCCTAATGACAAAAAGAGCCATCACCAAGTTGGTTTTCATCGTAATATGCTACAGTGCAGCTACTTTAAAGTGTGATTATAAGAAAGTAGTACGATGTTCAAAACAACTACTCAGTTCAGTAAAAACCTGATGATGCAAACTGAAGTACTGTTTAACTTGGGCTAAAATTAAAAAGATACCAGTAAAGCGACACAGCAATTTAAAAGTGCTTAATCTCTAGGCCTATTCACCCTCAACAAACCCATTTTGAAATTATAACGTGTTTTGCAGTGAAGGTGGCCCACTACTCGGCATTTATGTATTAACATTTAACAGATCTACTTCTCCCAATTGTTCTGTCAAATTATCTTCTCTGGAAATACTGCTTTTCAGTGATTCTTCAATTCTATATTTTCGCAGTAGTTGTCAAACTATAGTCTAGTTACTCTTTATAAACCTTATATCCTCACTGTTTCCAGTCTTTCACATCCTCAAGATCAAAATCTTAAAACTTTTAATGTGTCTTGCATACATCAGTTAGACACATCAACCCAAATGGTTCTCTAAATTTCCAGGTTGTTCGTGCAATCTGGGACTTGATTCTACTCCAGTGCAGGATACGTTGACACAGCCTGGAATGCCTCAAGATATTTTGACTGTGTTCTTTTCTCAAAAAACTTACATATTATTTCTAAAAATATCATTAGCCCACCATTAGTTTACACTGTTCAGAGTGCTCAGTAGGCTCTCAAATCTACTTGTAAACACTAGGTTTAAAAAAAAGTAAATTGCCACCTAAGGTCAGCGGTAGATTGACCTGACAATCTTGGAACAAGACTGTGCACTTACAGACAGAAGTTCATCTTGGTAGCAAATTGTAAGTGGATGTTGCCGTGAAATAGTAAGACAGAAAATAGTGAGGTATAGCCTGGTTGTTCAGTTTCTGACATTTCTATATTTCAGAAAAGAAACTTTTAGTTCTCTTGTCTTATGCTATGCCTGACCATGCAAAAGCAGTGCTATCACATAAATCTGAGATGGCTTTCAAGCATTTTCTTCAAAAAAATGACACTTTTTTATCTGCTTTACAAGGTTAGCGATGCTATAAGTATGAGAAGCTGTAGGCTAAAAGTATACGTTACGCAAGAAAATGCAGTCAGACTACCTAACCGACCAAAAAAAGAATCACACCTGGAGCAATGCAAGTTAAGACAGCTATGACAAGATTGAACTAGGAAACTGACTCAAACCCATACAGCACTCTTAGTCCCTGGATTAACATTTATTGGTTTTATACTGTAATTAAAATAAACTGAATGGGTCTGTTAATCTAAAGCAATCATAGTCAAGCTTACTTCAATACTGCAGAAAAGAGCAACTTCAAAAAAGCAAACATTTTCCCACTGAAAAAGCCTTTCATCTGCAGTGGAGCTGTATTTAAGTTCTGGAGAATTTGTACGTACATAGAAATTTGCTTAAGGGAAACATAACTATACTAGGGCCTTCTTTTTTAGATCTGATCTTTTAATTAGGAAGAATAAATCTTTTTCTGCATACTAAATACACAAGGAGTTGTGTTTAAATGACCATTTATAATTGGAATTGATAGTTCTACTAAGTACCATCTTCATATTAAAAATTGTTCTTGGAGTCATGCTTGGAAAATTATTTCTCAAAGACTTAATGTTTATGTACTATGTGTTCATAATTATACGTACCAGAAGCAAATTATTTTGTAAAAACTCTTAAAAGACTGTATATTTTGACATTTTAAATTAAGCATGTGTTGTAAGTAGGGTTTGCTTTCCTACCTTGCTTAGTATGCAGTCTGTGTTTTAAATATAGATTCTGATTTCCAGGGTTCAATATCATTCAGGGCAATTTTTTTCAACTGGATTTCTAGCCGCATTACAGTGGGATGAAACATTATGACCACTAAAACCACAAAAGGGCCCATGCTCCCCACACATACTTGTTTTCTTTTTGAGAAACAGTGTATTCCTCTATAAAACATAAGATTTCTGTGAGGATAATATAACTGTGAAACATGCTAACTCAGGAAGTCAAGATTTTTTATTGATAATGCCCCTGTTATTTAATAAAAATTTGTCTAACATGGAAACGTGAGTGCTGTAAACTACTGCACATTGTGACAGCACCCCAGACACTTGGTACCAACTCTACATAACGTTCTCCTAGCACACCCAGGAACGTCTACCCGCGAGATTCCTTGGCACAGTCTGAAAGTATGTGGCAAAGATACTGACAGAGTAACCGGGGCACTACATTTCATACTGCAGTTTAGAGCACTCTGTGCTGACAAGCTCCAGTGTTCTGAATAATTTCCATAAGGGATGTCCTGAGTAGAATTTAGAAGATACCATAGGAAAAACCAATGTCACACTTCAGAGGTATAGTCTGAAACTGCATTAGACCTATTTGAAGGATGCTTGCTGACCACAGTGGCAGAGTCATTTCATGAGGCAATGAACTCTGTCCTAGAAAACTAGACCTTTTTCTCAAATTACCTGATCATCCTCACCATACCACTGTCATGGAGGTGAGAGGATGTAGATAATAAACAGTCATGTATTTACAAGTCTCTTGCACAACGTGGAAGCCCTAAGGCTCAGGCATAAAAGTTTAGGTAAGATCCTGATTCTTCTCTTACAATTCAAGTATAAGGAGCTAGAACAGTACTACATCCCCAATTTCCATAGCCAAGATTCTAATTTGACTATTACTGGGTTAGAATGGCTACATTTCCTTGGATTTCCAAGTTCCCTCTTATAACAACCCATTCAACTGTATAACTTAAAGTTATTTTAAAAGACTTCAAGTTATTTTACATTATCTTTAAAAAATTAATTCTAATGAAAGCAGATGACAGAATAACCATATAGAACAACGGTAACATCACCTTAATCTGGCTCTATACAGAGCATCACACCAGTTACACAGAACTTGTAACACTATTAATGACCAATACAAGGCCAAAATAGAGGCAATCTGGTCCCACCTACAATTTTTTTCCTTATCTTCTTACTATTTTAGTAGTATTACTACACATAGACTAGTAGGAATAATGAGGCATATATGGTTTGGGTATCAAAAAAACCAGGAACATATTTTGAAGCTTTGAACACGAGATAGGTAATAGTATGTTTTCTCACACTCCAGTTCTTGGGCACTGGTGTCATTATAGTATCTCATCTTGATCCATATGAAAATCACTTATCATGAGAGATTACGACAGAGCTGTAATCAGCAACATCATCACAATCCTATTTTTGGTAGTACAAGTGCAGAGCAAGGAGCTTTTCTCAGCACATTTATGTTAGGCACAAATTATACCTCAGATGCCGTAGCTTTGTGTTTGTAGAAGCTTGTTTTGGACACCAAGCCAAACCATCCAGCTTCTCAGTAATCCTGTTCTGGCAGTCACTCTGACATTAAAAGCTTCATCTTTGACAATTCAGACTCCAGCTTTACTGCCAAGCGTTAAATAAGCTATTCCAACTCCCTGTGCAAATTCTCCAACAATAAAGACTGTAAATGAAAAAGTAGTGGCAACGAAATGATTAGGTCTACTTCCACCAAAAGACATCCCAACAAAACCAAATCACAATAAACGAATAGAAATCAAACACACTAAGAGCACTTTATCCTCTCAGAATAATGTGCTCCACATGGTTAAAACAATAGGAATGCCTGTCTTCAATAGGAATTCTAGGGAAGCAGCTCAGCAGAATTCAAGTATACTGTTACTGACAAAAGCAGTTCACATCAAATCATTTCCAGCACAAGTTCCAATTAGTATACTCTAGCCATGAATTTTCTATTTGTAATCAATGTACATCAGCTCAGATGCATTCTTTGTTTAGCTTTTTAGCTGTTCCGACAGAATGCCTTCAAAAAAAGAACTTGAATAAGACAATTATAAATTGCGCTAAATGTCCTTCTCCTCAGTACTTACATCGCTATCTAATTTATAGTTATCATTACAGATGTAAGAGTAGCAGTGATCACAAACTAAAAAAATTGCATTCACAAACCCAAGAAAATTCATAATTAAGGTTGATGCTAGATACCATTTTTTAGAGCTTGTCACATTACCCACTGTCTGAAGACTCAAGCTGCATCACACGATTCAATAGACTCAGAATAATCTTAATTTGAAATCCTTACTCTGAACTGTACTTGAAATTATATCAATCAGTAGTTGGTCATGTGACACTAAGTCCTGTTTCTCAGTGAACTGTTTTTCCATTCACAGTCCAAAATAGCCTTCTGCACAGATAATAGTTTTAAATTCTGATTTCATGCAGATGTTAGCTATGGCTCCATGCCTACCGTGCATCTCATGCACTTATTGCACCTTGTTATCTGGTATCAGCAGTACTGGATACACTGCTCACTGATGACGACTTACCAATGCCCTTAGAATTCTGAAAGGTAAACATCGTTACTCTGCATTAAAGCAATTTTAAGAAATCTAATTCCAATAATATTTTTTTTTCCATGAAGAACTGACATTTTACACGCAACTTGATTATATCCAGATTCTTCCAAAATATATTTAAAGCCACTGAAGACTGAAGCAAGAAATAACTTTTGGCTAAGACATAGTATTCCAATGTATTTACCTATTTGTGAAATATTAGTTAGACATTTATTTGAAGGACAAATGAAAAACTTGAAAAAAATAGTAATATTCTCAGGTTTATGTAATACAATGACAATTTTTTTTTAGGCAGAAAAAGCATTTTGCCATTTAGAAAAAGTCAACTTGAACCCATTCTTGTAGTTTCCTCCATTTTTTGTTCCATCATATTCATTAAAGCGAGTTAAAAAATAAAACTTGAATCAGGATCGAAGTTACTTGATATGAAATTGGTAATAAGATATAATAAATTTGTAAAGCTAGATTACTGCTTCAAACAGATAAAAGAGTCAGGGGATCTATTCACTAATTAAAATTTCTAGGCAAAAAACCACACAAGCCAGCATCTTTGGATTTCACTAAACCCCAAGGCAGAACCTGAAAGAATGGAATCCCACAACGCCCTTGACAAAGACAGTTGAGCCACAGACAGAAAATTATTTGAGTAAGTGTTTAAATAACTATTCCCAGATCCCATGGCAAAATAGGGTGCCCAGATCTGATTTTTATTTTGCTAAATAAAAATCTCCCTTGACAAACACTGTAAAACAAGCTTGCCTGGAGCCCAAAGGTTTACATTTTAACATAATTTGGAATTACAGAGTGTAAAACCTTTTTATTTAGTGAAGGCCAAACAGAATTTCCCAATATTGTTGTGAAGCGATAGAGGAAAAAATTTCAACAGAATTCCAAACCCACAAGAATCCACCTGTATTGTATTAGTATGTAAAACTAATTAAAACTATTTCTGACAAATTCAGAAAAAGTAGTTGCAGTTTTTCTGTCACTTGAGATCTTAGCACCATGATCACGCCTAGCAGATACTGGCCATTCTCAGCGCACAACTGAGATCAAGCGGGACTGGTCATCACCCTGCAGGAATCAAGAACTGTGCAAAAGATGTAAACAGACCATATAATTTCAAAGTCATTCTAAACAAAAGCATTAGTATGCGTGTTAAAACCACGTTTCTGCCTTCCATAAAAATAATTTGATGATATTATGAATCACTAGATTAAAACACAACATAGAAAGAGTGTATGGTTCACCATGCAAAACTGCTGCTATTTAGCTACGCATACATGCAAGCGCACATAAAACAGCTACCCCGACAGAAAAGGGACCTCTGTGACACGCGGAAACTGACTCTAGAACTCACAGGGAGTTTATTATGGCGCCGGGTGCAAGGGCATCTCTCCTCAAAGCTTGCACACCATTTCGACAAGAAGACAAATATTTATTACACAAAAGCATATATATTTGCTAGGCCACTCTCCATCATCTTTGGTAAGTCGTGGGTAACAGGTGAGGTGCCTGAAGACTGGAGGAAAGCGAATGTCACTCCAGTCTATAAGAAGGGCAGGAAGGAGGCCCCGGGTAACTACAGACCGGTCAGCCTCACCTCCATCCCTGGAAAGGTGATGGAACATCTTATCCTTGACGCTGTCTCTGGGCATATCAAGGATAAGAAGGTTATTAGGAGCAGTCAGCATGGCTTTGCCAAGGGGAAGTCATGTTTGACCAACCTGACAGCCTTTTATGAAGACATAACCAGGTGGATGGATGGTGGCCGTGCAGTGGATGTGGTCTATCTGGATATCAGCAAGGCCTTTGACACCGTCCCCCACAGCATCCTCATAGATAAAACTGAGGAAGTGTGGTCTGGATGACCAAGTAGTGAGGTGGGTCGAGAACTGGTTGAAGAAGCCAGAGAGTTGTGGTCAATGGGGCTGAGTCTGGCTGGATGCCTGTGCCTAGTGGGGTCCCTCAGGGGTCAGTGCTTGGGCCGGTGCTTTTCAATATATTTATCAATGATCTGGATGAGGGATTAGAGAATGTTGTCAGCAAGTTTGCTGATGATACAAAATTGGGAGGAGTGGTTGACACACCAGAAGGCTGTGCAGCCATTCAGAGAGACCTAGACAGGCTGGAGGGCTGGGCGGGGAGAAATCTTATGAAGTTCAACAAGGGCAAGTGTAGAGTTTTGCACTTGGGAAAAAATAACCCCATGTGCCAATACAGGTTGGGGACTGCCCTGCTGGAGAGCAGCACAGGGGAAAGGGACCTGGGGGTTCTAGTGGACAGCAGGATGGCCATGAGCCAGCAATGTGCCCTCGTGGCCAAGAAGGCCAATGGCATCCTGGGGTGTGTTAGAAGGGGAGTAGCAAGTGGGCCAAGAGAGGTCCTCCTGCCCCTCTGCTCTGCCCTGGTGAGGCCACATCTGGAATATTGTGTCCAGTTCCGGGCCCCTCAGCTCAAGAGGGACAGGGAGCTGCTTGAGAGAGTCCAGCGCAGAGCCACAAAGATGGTGAAGGGAGTGGAACATCTCCCTTATGAGGAAAGGCTGAAGGAGCTGGGTCTCTTTAGCTTGGAGAAGAGGAGGCTGAGGGGTGACCTCATTAATGGTTATAAATATGTCAAGGGGGAATGTCAGGAGGATGGAGCCAGGCTCTTTTCAGCGGCATCCACTGACAAGACAAGGGGCAATGGGTGGAAGCTGGAACACAGGAGGTTCCAGAAAAATATGAGGAAAAACTTTTTTACTGTGAGGGCGACCGAGCACTGGAACAGGCTGCCCAGGGAGGTTGTGGAATCTCCTTCTTTGGAGACATTCAAAACCCGCCTGGACGCGTTCCTGTGCGCTCTACTGTAGGTGATCCTGCTCTGGCAGGGGGGCTGGACTAGATGATCTTTGAGGTCCCTTCCAACCTCTAACATCCTGTGATTCTGTGATATTCATGAGTGTAGGCTGGGTTAGTTCTAAGATAAGCATGCTGGACCTTCTGGAGGAAGGCTTGTAGTCCTCCTCTTCATCACCATGTTATTTTGGCGACCCATAGCCTGTATTCCTTTGTTCTTGCTGACAAGTAAGGTCTGCAGTCTTGAGGGTGCGCACCCTGTGCCTGTTTATCTCACCGTAGTCTCGCATTCCATTCCCAAAGACCCGCTCAAAGCATTACAATGTGCACACAGACCCGTCTCACAATGCAACTGTTGTATAGTTCATTCTGCTGCTTCTTAGAAGGCTTTTACCTAGTAAATTTCCATCAAGCCCTTGCAGACAATAAATTTCCCATTATCATGTCTATATGTGCACCAGCAGTTCCTATTATCTGAGTTCTCTTGCAACAAAAGGTTCTAAACTATTTGCAGTGTTAGCGGGCTTGACTATATGTTTACATTTCGCTAAACTATTTGCTTTATTGGCAATGTCTTCTCTGTATCATCTGGGAAATAAATTAGCTAAAACATAGCTATGTCTGAAATACTTTTTTTAATGGGTATCATCACATAACCTAAACTCTAGAGACTTTAAATGATCTATACCTTAATGAACCTGGACCAGAAATTGACTTTATAATGAAAGTATCACAATATTTTAATATTCTGTCACAGTGTAATATATATATATATATATACACACACCCCTCATATACAGAGAATAGTAACACTCATCTTTACAAGGATATGAGCAAAATAAGCCTTCTGCAGATGATATTTCTGAGTCTTAGTTATACAAGATACTATGCAAAGTTACTAAATTTTCATTAGTTTTTGTTCTTTAAATACTAGCCACATTGGTAAAATACAGTGTTTCAGAAAGTAAACCACCTTTGAAGATTTTGAAACAAGCTAAATTCAATAGCATTAGGTCCCTCTTTAGCAATAGGCCGACACACATTAGCTGGGTCCCAAGACAAGGGTTCTGCTACCAGTATAGATCCCAGTACAAACATCTTGGCAAAAATCCTTATTCTTTCTCACTTCATTTCATAAACTTTCTAGATTAAACAGGAGGACACAGCAGGACTTGCATTAAACCAAATACTGCACCCACTCAAAAGATCATTTCAGAGTAGAGTAAAAATAATAAAAAAGCATACCAAGCACCATTTTATTTCACAGTAGCAGCAACATAGTTTCTAGAATAGTTAAAATACAGATATTTATTCAGTTCTAGAAAAATACACCAAGAGATACTCAATTTCTTATTTAAGCCTGACATCTTACAAATAACAGACATTCAGCTTTTTCTCCCCCCTCCCCTCCCCCAAGAATCAAGAGTAACAAGGAAAGCAACAGCGCAGTACCACAAGCAAGAGCCTCCTCATCAAAATTATTTTTCATCCAGGGAAGCTGACAGCTAATAGAGATTTTTGGAATTTAACACAGTTCACATAGGATACTAACAATTTTATCTCAACAGTCTCCTTGATAAAGGAAATTCAAATCTGAACTTCTACAGAAAGTGATAACCCCAAGTGTCCACCAGAATACTAATTCTACCCGAGGTAAAAGCAATAGAAATCAAAAAGTGCAGCTCAAGTACTAACAGCCAGCAACATTCTACCAAAATGAAGAGTTATCAAGAAAAGCAAGTTAACACAGCTGTACCTGTACAGTAAAAACCTATCATTTAGCACAGCAGATGCATCAAGTGTTTTCAACGTGTACTCCATTACTCATTTGCTTTCAAAATGACAAGCATATTTATCCAGGCTTTCACTGGGCAGATACAGAAAATCAGTTTTAAATACAAAATAAAAGCATGCTTTCACTTTTCCAGAAGCTCTAATGCAGTTTTGTACTTTTTAACTATATTACATGTTTTCTCAATGTGTCTTACTGTAGAACAATTTCATCATGAGGGGACAAAAAGCTACCAAGGAAAAAGTACCAAGATATTAATGAAAATAAAACAGGATACTTATATCTTCTCTTCCATTCCTTATTTGCTCAAAGATAACCTAGCTATTCAGTGTTAAAAATAACATTTTTAAGTATTAAAAACTGGCACTCCAAGTCAACTCTGTGTATACCTTCATTCTCAGGCACACTTAAAGAATTAGAGAATGTTATATGTATTTTTTAGTAAAAATCTGTTGTAGACATTCACAAAAACCTTCGGCAATACAGCCAGAATGCGTAACAACTTATACTGAAAAAGTCACACTGATGAACTTAGTGTTTACATCCTTTAAAGAAATCATGCTAAGCACTTTCCTGACGTCTAGAAAATGGCAAACACTCACATTAACTCTTTTGTGGAATCACAGCATCCTAAAGCACCTGTTGTAAGCCATCAGTGTTCCTACACTCTTTTTTCTCTACTGACTCCTCTCCATATGAACCACATGCAAGTATCTGATCTTTTGAAGTTTCTGCCTTCCCCACCGTATGCGTATCACAGGTCTCCAACCCCTACGTTCCCACAAAAGGTCATGTGAGGCCTTACAACCCTGCGAGGCTTTCCTCCTCCTCCCTGACCTCCGGCAGCCCCTCAGCCTGTGCCCCAGCCCGGCTTGCGACCTTCCCCCTCCTCACCTGCTCAGCAGCCACCTCCAGCCTTCACCTTCCTTCTCCTCAGGGTGCTTCCTCACCTGGGTGGGGAGAAACACGAATTCCTCCTCAGAAGACCTACAACGATTCCTCGTCCTCTTACAGACCAGGAGTTCCTAAAAAAAAGAGGCTGAAGTAAGGCCACCCCAAACCCCTGGGTTGTTGCTGTTCCCTCGCCCCACTGAGGTAAAAGTATGTCCTCCTCTCAAGTTTTTCCCCAAAGCTGTACTTAAAAAGGGATCCCAGCCCCTCAAAAAAAAAGGGGGGGGGGGGGGAAATAGAGCAGTCGACACAAAGAGATACCCACAGACTAGCAGGAACTTTTCCTACCCCTTCCCCCAAACAGCAGCCGCGCCACCGACACCGCCCTGCCCTGAGGGCTGCGCGCGGAGCGGCGGGAAGGACGAGCTCCCCCCTCAGGGCAGGGCGGCTGCTAGGGGGGGCTTCTCACTTCAGGCAGGCGCGGCAGGGGCGGGCACCTTCCCCCTCTCGCCGCGGCCGGCAACGTACCTTTTTTGGAGAGAGCTGCCGAGAGCTTCGGCACAGCCCAGCGCCAATCGGCGGAACTTCACCTTTCCACGTTCTCCCCTCGGGCTCGGTCAAGCCACGTTTCCCAAAATGGCGGACGGCTAGCGCGGGAGGCAGCCGCTCCTCACGCTTTCCCGCCTCTCTCGGTACTGGCCGAGTGCGACACGCGCTGGGTCTGCTCAGTCGGACATGGCTGGTGGGGATCGTAACTTACAATGTCGTTTCTTTAAAAATAAGCATAGCGATATTCTTTTCTTTTCCCCAGTGTTTTCTGATCTTGGTTTTTCGATGTGGTGAAGAGGAGTTAGGACATGTTTGGAGCTTGTTGGCTCCCATGGAGCGGTGGTCGGTGTTTCTGCTTGCCCAGCTGAAGCAATTGCAATGACTTCAGAAAAAGCGTCCTTAAAGAATTTTTTGGTGGGATCTGCATTTTTGGAAGTGCTGTTGTATTGTGTGCTGGTGTCAGTCAGCTGAACATAGAAATGGCCAATTATGTGTGTGGGGGACTGTTTGCATTTTTAGTTGAACAGGGTGTACATGCATTGCTCATTGGGACGGTTAGGGGATGGGAAAGTCAAACGGTGAAAACCGTTTAGCAGAAGAATGGATTTGAGCCTCTAGAATAACTGGAGCAGGTTTTGCAGAGCTGCCACAGGCTGCAGCCGGCCCGCGCTGTGAGGTGCTGCTGAGCAGGGGGCAGAAGTCACAGGGGAATTTCTCACTGGTCTGAGCCTGTGCCTCCTGCGTGGGGCAGGTGCTGGGCCCACACTTGGCCTGTGGGCACACGCGGCTCTAAGGAGGTGAGGCCACAGCTTTGTCACTGATCTGCTGCCTGACCCCTGCAGTTTGCTGTATTAGGAGTGTCTACAATAAGTTACTGTCTGGTTTCTCTTTTCTCAGACATTCAGGCCCTTCCAGTAGTTGCCCCGTTCCTGTCAGCCTCCTGCCTACATGGGCATTTAGATGGACTCATCAGTTGTCTGAGCCAGTATCCCGTATTTTCAAGTACTTTTCCCTAAGCCCAGGAAGAACCTAGCTTCTGCTTGAGTTGCTGAGATCCCCCAGATATGATTCTTACATTCTCATTACTGTATAGACACATGGTATTTTACTGTCCTGATGATAAGCTGATTTTTCTTTTTTTTAGATGTATAAAAAAACTAATCTAGGTCCTTTAGAAGCTGTAGCAAAGTGACTTCATTTTGAACATTCTTTCCTTTCTCAAATTATTCCTTCCAAGAGAAAGGTTGGAAAAAAAGAGTTACAGGAGATCAGTGCTATATATCCTTGGCACTGTCAGCATCCCAATTCACTAGCAACCCTTAAGTAGTTTGGCACACATATCTTGTAATGGCATCATTGTCTGCATTTACACATGCACAACTGTATTGACTACAGGAGCAGCGCTGGCTCATGCAGAAGACACCTGCTGAGCTTGATGGCTCCTGAAAATACCCTTCCTACACCCTTGATTTTTCATCTTGTAGATAGGCAATGTAGCCTTTTCACTCCAATATTGCTTCTAATAATCTGAAAGCCTTTATGCAATAACAGCTTGTGCTCCAGGTGTACATATAGTGCCCACAGAAGGGGAATGGTAAGAATTACAGATCCCTTTGGAAAACGGGAGGAAAAAGTCAGAGTCTGCAGCCGCCTTCCTCCCAGGCCAACAGGGCTGAATGCTAACTGAAAAATGTTGCGACTGGTAGCCATGAGATGGAAGGCAACTAAAGTCATGGAAAGAGCGGTGGTAGTTGTTTTTAAACAACTCAGATAACACAGTGCAATATTTTAAGCTCTTTTCAAATGAGTTTGTGTGGGAGTCTTCTGTATTAGAAGTTAATTGCTTTTTAAAGTGAGGTTAAGGTTCTGTGTTTGTTTGTTTCCTGTTACAAGGTGCTAAGTAACCTTTAGCAAACCCAGTATAGGATAACTATTATGGAAAACTATGTTTTCCTCAAATTATATTATATATAAGCTTTGTTCATACAGTAAGGAAAAATACACAGAGTATTCTAGCTTTTATTCTTAAATCCTTCAAATAGTAGTGTGTAGAGATCTCAATTACTGCCAAGAACGTGGTAAACTGTAAGTTGAAGTCTAGAATCTGGAACTATTGAATCTATTGACTCTATCCTAGATACAGGGAGAGAGTGTAATTCCCTCACTTAGGAATACTGCTTTGCTTCAGGTAGTCACTTTAATTCCATGGAAATAAATGCGGGCTATGGCAGTGCTGTAAATAAGCATATACCTTGATTGATTGCTGGTAAGATGCAAACCTTGAAAAAAGAGCTTTTGAAAGTACATAGCTTTTCCTTCTCCAGTATTAATAATTTATTTCTTTGTCCAGAATAGTTTCAGAGAAAAAACCTGAGTATCTTTCTGGTCTTCCATTTCTAAGTCCTTACCTTTTCCTTGCAATTGGATTTCTTGTTACCAAGTTGCTGTTCTGGACTCCCTGTCTTCTATACTGGTATTTTTCTTTTTTTTAAATGTGAAATCGTGTCTTGTACAAAAGCATGAAGCTTTTTCTGACCATTTTTGGATGAATGCCTTTGCACAGAGAGGAATTGAATGACTTGAAAAGAGTGGGTTGTGAATCTGGTTTTTGCTTAGGCAAGCAGTTGTAGCTGTAGAGAGTGCTGCTGGCTCTCATGACTAGAAAATTGAGGAGTGCTTGTTCTGAATTTGCTAAACGTCAAATCTGTACTTCATGTGAGGAAACCCTCATTACAGTTTCCAATGGCGATTCAAGTCATTTGGATAAAAAGTATGCCTGCTGTGCTTTAGATTACAGTGGAGGAACTCTTCAATTTGGAAAGAGGTTTTAAATTCAAGACCTAAAACTCACTGCCTGTGATGCGTGTCTCAAGATAATGAAACCAACCTTTTCCACACAAATGCTGTTTGAATAATTAGCAATTCAAAGTTGTGAAAGTTATTTCAGCTATAAAGTTTGTACAGTTGTCACATCAGGAATTTGTGAATAGTTAATGCAAAAATAATTTAGTATTATTTGATAGTGCTTAGCAAGTAGCCTAGGAAGAACCCATTTGTACAAAATTCTGAAATGGTATTTTGAAGAGTGACTGAAATGTTTAGGCTCTTTCAACTGTCGGAGATATTTCATGTCTGGTAGTTAGATGGTAAAAAAAAAGAGTAATACGGCAGCTGTAACTGAAGTCCTTAAAGAAAAACATAAGCATTCTTTAGAACATAGGAAAAAAGGAATGAAGATAAGTGTTATAATGAATAGTACTTGTGCAAAATGACTCAGTAGAAACTAATCTGTGAGTTAAAGTATGAATGTCTTTTTTTTACTTGTAAACATTTTATTTTTCCATTTGAGCAATCTTAATAGAGTAACTGGCTTTAGGAATTAGGCATGGAAATTCAGTATGACCTGAAAAGAAAGTAGTAACATTTTGTCCAGAATGTGAACTCTGTCCTGAGTAAATGACTGACAGCACTTGCTGACACCCTAAAGAATTCTGACAGGGATATTAAATTCCTCTATGTCCTCTGCTTCCATGATGTCCAGTTGTTGTTGTTTCATTTGTTTTTTACCACTTGTTTTCTGCTTAACCCTGTTGTTTGCTGTGCTTTAATACACTTTTGTATTCTGTTCAGTATGACATTGATGATGTCTAACTACTTGGTTGCAATAGAGCAAAAAGGATGGAAATCAGTTCTTAACTAGCATTTACATTTATGATGCTGTTGTTGATGTGTATTTATACTCAGGTCTGGATTATGCATGAACTAACGTATGGAATAAAAGTGTCAACCGAACTGGTACAAAATTTATGTACTCCAATGCACGAGAATGGCCATGATGTTAAAGTGGTCACACTGTTTAGAGAATTCAGGTGTCAGTGAAATATTTCATTCGATAGAGTTCTTGCCTTAAGTATTAAAAAATAAGCTGATGTTGGAAAAAAAAAAAATTTTCATGTCACTGCAGCATTAGAAAAGTGCTTTTTCAGATTTCACAGATGACAGCTCAGGTTCTGTCAAATCAGGTTGGATTTTGTCAGTCCCACTCTGTTACGTAACAGGATATGAGTGATAAAAACTGACAGTGTGCTGCAAGTGGGAAATGAAATCTAAAATTTCCTTAAACCCAGAGTAGAGTGATTGCAGATTCTTATGGAGCATTTTGACACTCTTGATGCAGAGAAGACTCTTAAACAGAAATAACTCTGCTGCTGTCATTGGAAGTGTTTTTTGGTTCTGTACATCAAGTACTACTCAAGACAAATAATTCTGCTCCAGTGGTGTTAATGAGAGAGTTTCTTTTTGCCTCTTTTTCATGTCTTTAAGGCAATCTTTTCAATAAACATTTTAGCTAGGGATAGATTTAAAACCAAAACGAGCTGCTGTGGTTCTGTTTTGTATATGATGCAATTATATACCCTCTCAAGTGGGACGGCTTTTTCAAATGCTGTACCTGAGGATAATACTGGATATAGCATGTCTACCAGCAAGTCACTTCTGAAATTTGCTCTCATAGTTATTTTTTCTCTTCTTACTATTATGTGACCTTCTAACTCTTGTTAGTTTAGAATTTAAAAAAATAACAGCAACAACAACAAAAAAACCCAACAAACAAATCAATCTTTGCTTTGCACTTAGATATTTCTCCTAACATGCTTTTATTTTCTTAATGCTACAATTTCATTTTCATTCCCATGGCATTTTGTGCTAACAAATCCAACCATAGAAGCAATGTAGTTGCTTATTTTACTCTTTGGCCTTTAATATCTCCGTTCTTTTTTTTGTTTCTGCATACATCCAATCAGCCATTCAGAGTCTATGGTATATATGTTGTTCAGTAAAGGCTTTTGATGCATTAGTGTTTTAATGTAAGAGAAACCTTTTAAATTTTTTACTTTTTTTTTTAACAGAACCACTCCTGTAGATATTGCACATACCTTAGAAAAAATACAATATTAAGGTTTGATGTAGACTTTTCATTGCACTTATTTATGAACAAAGTTTGTTCTAAAGCTGGCATATAGTGGACTAAACTCCGTGTCAGCCCAAGAAATTCTCACTTTGTGCAGCTGGTTTTCTAATCTGTGTTGGTCCATTGATATGAATTACCTAACCTGAATTATCCTACAAGGATATATAGATATATGCACATGTGTATGGATCACAGCACAGAGTGATTAACTGAAGCCTGTGCTGGAGGATGTGCTTTAGCAATTTATGCATTAAGATAGTAATGTCTCTGGCTGGTAGTGTTTTCCTGTTTCTGCAGGTTCTGCAGGTACATTGCCTTGGAGAAGCACTGTGTGTTCACATGCAACATGTTTTATAAAGAAATGCAGCTGCTGCCTAGCTTTGCTTTTCTTCCTATAACTTTTTATGTTATGCAATAAGAAAAAACTCTCTGGAAGAAGGAGTAAACAAGAAAATGTTTCATGACTTCAGCTTTGAATCTCCCGTTTATCTAACTGATGTAGCCTGGATATTTACTGATATAGCATACCCTGATAGATAAATTATCCTTATGTGCTTCTAGGTATCCCCAGCAATATATAGTAGTAAGTTTTATAGTGACAGCAAGCTAGTAACATAGTTTGTGGCAGGATTATACAGGGAAAGGTATCTGGGTTACAGAAATAAATTCTGCTTCCCCAGAATAGCTTGATGCTATTTCAGTCTTTAAATCATTTAACTGAAATAGTTCCTGTCTTGAATTGTTGACATTCTCCACATTCATGTCTTACTTGGTTTTTCTGTGTGTATATATATATGCCTCTCCCTCTGGCTATTTAGTTACAAACTAGGATACGACCAGTAAGTTGTAAGAAAAGCTTTGAAAATTAAGTAGTTCTGTAATTAGACTAATTTTTGTACCATGATATATAGGTATGTCCTTTTTCTGTGGCCTAGCTCTATCCTCCTTTAGAAGAAGAAGAGATGTATATTCTCCTGGTTAAACTGCTTGGACAGGACAAGAAAATACAGCTGTGCTAATAAAGCCATGTCATTTTCCACTGGGTTTTTTCTTTTCGGTTTCCAATAGTCCTGTATGCCTTTTCTCCTATTGCTGATACTTACTGACTCATTTACTGTGAATAGAGGCAAAACCATTTTGGAGGGGAATCTGAACAGCCCTTATCCTCTATAAACAAATGATGTTTGAACCATTTTTTCATTACAGAATTAGGATTTCACATTTCCCTACTTCCTTCCTGATTAATTTATATTGTATATATCACTCTTCTGTTTCTATGTTTGTGGCTTAAAGTGTAGATCAGGGGGATTCTTCTTGTTCCAGGGAAGTTCTGATTTTGGACAGACTGCTGGTCATGCCTAGTAGAGAGGTTTGGTGCAGTTGGACAGCACGGATTTTGGATGGAAGCCTTTATGGAACAGGCTATGACCAAGGACCAGCTTTGTAATAGTGAATACCAAGAGAAACTAATTGTACCTTGAGTTTTGAGAACAGGAAGCAAAAAACCTTTTGAACTGAAGCTGCCATTTCTAGCTACCTTCCTAGTGCTAGGACTCAGAGGAAAAGTAAACTAGGTGCAGGATCTTTTTAGCTACTCGCCTTTCGTATTCTTTCTGTGGTGGATTGTGTGCTCTGGAGACGTGTACGTGCAGGGAGATGGAGGCTGGGGCACAGCAGGTGAACCGTACCAGTCCTGTTGCTCATCCATTCAGTCTAATAATTAGAAAAGCTTGTTTGGCATCAAGAGTCACTTACCTTTCTATAAGTCTAATTTGTTTCTTAATTTAAAACGAGGCGTTCAGTCTTTTAAATAAACGCGCTGTGCTAGTCACTTAGCTCTACTAGCCAGTCTACTGTGGGCTCTCTAGTGTAGTATATGTTGACTGACTGTCCATCAAAGCATCAAGGGAATGTTTTGTGGAATTCTTGCAAAGTGTCTGAGGGTAGAACATGCAGGTGATCAGTTTAAGTCATGCTAACTAGTCAACTGAGAAAAGTCAGAGAAACCTGAAACCACTAGTATAAAAAAATCAGTCATTTAATATAGTAAGAACAAAATGTAATTAAGATTTTAAGATTCACAATATATTACGTCCTTCATTTAAGTATTTCATTAGAACTTTGGGTTTGGCTGGTTACTGAATATAGGTCTTGAATTTCTGAGTTAAAAACGTTTTAAAATCATGAAAGAATTAGTAACACTCATGATAAAGGATCTTAGCATATCAGCTCTTCTCAGAGAAGTTAATAATGAATACCAAAACCAGAAGAGGAGGTTGCTGGTAGTTCAGAATAGATTATAGAAATAATTAGCACAGAAATCTCTTCAGGCAAACCTTGCAGCATTTATTTAATCTTTGTGAAAGTAGTGTCTGATGAGAAGGGAATCCGTTTCATTCTTTGCATTTATTCATGTTTTCTTACATTTTTGAGAAGGTTGAACTATATAGCTTGTTTCCTGTTCAGAAAAAGAAGGCATTAGATTTGCTTACACAATGATACAGAAAGCATAATGAACTGTTTAAAATGAGACCTAGTAGTACACATCAAGATAAATAAAAGCTAGCAAAGCTTGTAATAAAGTCTGTCTTAATTACTCAGGAAGAGTTCTCTTTTGAGATTTTGGTTATTCCTATTGCTTACTTCAGTATATCAAGTATTTCCAATGAGTCATATAGTCATATGAATCATAAAAGTCGCCCTCATGCTTCTGCTAAAGGTGATACATAATGTCTCCTCCCTGCCCCCCTTCCCCTGCCTCCATATTCTTTGTTTGATAAAATGTTCTAGCATGATTCCAAGTTTGTGTCTGGGAGTATCGTATTTTGGGATAACCACCAACAAGCAAAGCTGGATATATTTGGAAAGCATCTTCTGTAGTTGTCCGAAAAGCAAATATGCATTCTCTGTTGCTTTTGTGGTTTTGGTGTGGTTTTGACCCCTTCAGAGAAGGCTAGTTTCTTTCTAAATTTTGTTGGTGTTGCAAAACAAACTATGTAACTGGAAAATATTTTTTTCCTGTAAATATTACTAATCTTTTCTCCTGCTTGTAGTCTTTCTTATCTAAAATGAAAAGGTAAAATATTGAATTTATTTTCTTCTCTTTTATAACCTTTGTTTTAGCAATGTTGCAATTGTGGGTGGATTTCCAACCAAAGAATTCAGTATTTCTAACAGGTCTGTTGTCACCATGACTTTTGTGAGAGGTTGTGATTTAAAATAATACTCATTGTAAAATTTCAGCTACTTAGTGCTGATCTAATGGTTGTATCCATGGAAACTGGTGGAGTAATGCCACACAGCTGCAGAATTGTTAGAATTACATCTTCTACAGTTTTATCTAGGTTTGCCGGTACAAAACTTCACAGGCTACTTTCCTGTCAGCAGGCTTGGGTATTTGAGATTTTCTGGAAGATTATGTAAAAGATGTGGTAAATCTTATAAAATAATTCTGTCTTTCCTATCTCTCTATAGACTGTTATTTAACAAACTACATACTTGAGCCAACTGCCTCAACACGTAATGCTATAACCCTTTTAACAGCTGGATAGAGCAAGGTACAGAGAGAAGTGACTTGTGTCACAGGAGAAGTCAGTGGTGGCCCCAGGAAAAAAAAATGAGGTAACACTCAGGGAATTGTTCCCTGTTATTCATGTAGAAGCTGATGGAAACTTTAGCATTGGTATAGCAGAGAGCAGCATCAAGAAATTCAGGTGAATACATTTGAAAATCCTGTGCAAGAATATCACTTGCTGGCATGGTGCCAGTGTGCATTTTTAATAAAACTAGTTTGTAGTACTGTAGTAAAGCTCATGTATGGATTGTAACTTCATGCCAGTTTTCTAACACAAATTTGTCAAAGATGACACTTTAAAGTATTATCATGAACCGTGTATAGTGCACTTCTGCTGCATTAAAGGGCAGTTCTTCCAGGAAGGTCTGTACCCTGCTGGTACTCAATACAGTCATGGCTTCATTCGTGAGTAATTCTGTGTTGCCAGTCTTACATGAACAATGTGCATAAGGGCTTCTGCAGAGGAAATACATGAAATAGAGCTGTCTCTACTGCATCAACAGCAACCTTTTTCTATCCCAGAACACACAGATTCTGAGCGCTAAACTTTGGAATGTTTGTATTGATTTTTATTTGACTCTGACTCATCAAAACTACTGTTGTTCTCAGTGGAAGTTTTGAATATTTAAGTGTGTTGTGTCTTGAAATTTTACTTTGAAAGTGATTTATCAGCGACATAGTATGAAGCAGCTTCCTTATATATAAGGCTGTATTCCTAGAAATACACTGATTTTTCATGTGCAGAAGGCACATAGAATTTAAGATGGGTTTCAGTAATAGGAAATGCAATGCTAAGTAGATTATTTTAATAATTTAATACTTGCATTCCCTTCCAAAAGCATCACCAAAGAAGCTAAAATAACACACTTACTACTAATTTATTTTTTTTATTCCCACTTCTGAGAATTTGCTTCATTTATCATTGATACAAAAATGTCTAGTGTGGTGACAAGCAAAAACATCAGTTGTGCTGACATTGCCAGTGTTGGGGAATAAGCACTATAAACCGAAGTAAATCTGGAGTAGAACATTGAGCAACCTGATGAACATCATCAAATTAAAAATAAATTTGTAAAAATACAATTCGAGTCCTTAATGTATATAGACTACTTATACAGTCAAATGTAATAGTATCTCTACTTGTTATAGTAATACAATGTAACCTACAGATAAGAAAGCACTATGGAAGCCGTTAAGTCACAGAGAAGATGAGTACTTACCTTGGGAAAATTCAGGTAATTCAGTACTTTCACATGCCAACCATATCTCTAATTTAATTTTTCCAACAAGTTTTTATGAGGGGAGTTAGGCTATGAGAAGCTTTAACAGCTATCTGCTCTGTGTTTTTAAATCTTCACAAACAAATAATGCATAATTTGTCTTCTTGAATGATCACTGTGATGCTGGAATAAAGAGTGTATGTACCCAAACTCAAACATTTATTGTAGAGCCTTCACAGGTAGAACTAAAGGTTTGTCTCGTCCTCTTGAAATGTGATGATTTTTAGAACAGTTTTGTAACAGCTGTGGTTTCATGAGTTTTGTGATGAGACCTTTGAGATGAAAATCACTAGTTTTACTAAGTCCTCTATTTTGTCTGTCTCTGGAATACAAAGAGACAATTGTTCTGTCAGTGATTCACTGACTTTTTGCCAGGAAACCTTCATTCTGTCTGCCCAGTGTGAGTCCTCATTACCGATATTTTGTACGGCTCTTGTTAAGTTTAATGTGGTTCTTGGATGTGGCTCTGGGAATCTCAATAAATCCCATGGAACTTGTACTGTGCTATAATTTTTCCATCAGAAGCTATAGTACTGATAGCAAAAGGAATGGCATAAGGCTTAAGTCTTTTTATAAAATAAAAACCTTTAAATTTAGTAAGCTTGTAAAAAACCAAAAAGACAAAAGACTGTGGAGATAAAAGGCCATTTGTTCCCAGAAGCACACAGGTCATTTGTCCTAGAAGTATTACGATAAAAAGATAGGTCTGTCTTATCTTCCAGGCTCCAACATTAGAAGATTTTTATATTATATTTGAGATGTTGCTGATACCCATTTAAGCCTTTGTCACTGAAAGACCTCCAGTGCAGTTCTGCTGGCTGGTAACAGTGGTGGGAGAATAAATGATGATGAGGTGAGACTGTTCATTGATGTTTTTACCATCATACATTCTAGATGTGGTCCGAGATAGTAAGCAAGCCAGGAAGCGGTTTTTAAAATTGGTTTTCCTGTGCCTGGTGCTTGCAGGGATTGCAGCAGTCCCACTCAGCCACATGACAGTGTACCCTTCTTGTGTTCTTTGCCTGGCTCTCTCCCATCTCTTGTCACTGGTTATACACACACCCTTTGAGAAGGGGGAATCACCATGAGTAAGATAAAAACACAGCTAAGTACTTAATCATTCCACTTGTATTTAACCCTCTGAGGTCCCTAGTACTGAGAAGAAATTTGTGTTAACATTTCTTTCTAGTTTGTTTTTATTACTTAACATAGATTGTAAAGACTGTAGATTAAGAGAATGTGCTAAAAGCTCTAAACATATTGTTAATGTTTCCTTTATAAATTTTGCAGCATGCTTTATCTTCAGGAAATGCCAGTTCAGCTGGGTAGTGTACCTAACAAACTATCACTGGAACACAGAAAATTGTTGGGTTTGTTTGCCTCTGAGTCAGATTAGTCATCTCTTGTAAGAGTCCAAAGTGCAGCTGGATGAGTCACCCCCGAGCAACAAAAGTAATTTGAGATTCTACTGGCACAGCTGACTGACAGCCCTGTTGCAGAGACTGCTTAGTGATACAGAGCCTTCAATATGCAAACCAAAAGCTTTCAGTTTCACTAATGTGAAAGTCGCATAAGAAACAGTTCCTACATATTTTATTATTTTTCCCTACGTGTGTGTCACTCTTTCCTTCTGTTTGGCATCAGCTTCATCACTAAAACCACTGGCTAGTGGCATTCTGAAAGGGCTTTATAAGCTTCATGCCACTTGTCCATTTGGATCAGGCCTAGGTGAACTCAATCCTTACTGTCTGGTACTAGCAGGAAACATTATTCTAAGTAGTGATGCCGTGATCTCTTTTTTTCCTTAGAGAATTGTTATTTTACGAAATAAGAGACTTAATTGCCACTTTTTTTTCAGATTGGGTAAAAAATTATCCTGTATGTATTTGGGTGAAGACAAAAGAAGTTGTTTTGTCCCTTTTACAGAAAGTTTATATAAGGAACTCCTCTTACAAACATTTTTAGGAGAGTCTTTCTGATTCAGGAAAGACTCACCATGAGTACCTATATCTGGTGTTTTCTGCATTTGTTTTTGTTCCAGCTTTTGCTAATGTGCAAAAGAAAAAGCATTCTGACATGGAAAAAAACCCTTTAATTTTTATTTCCTTAATGTCACAGTGCTATATAGGTAAATGAAAAGGATACAACTTCCTTTTTCCAATCCCACAGAACAAACATGGAGAAAAACACAAGACCACAACACCAAGTGGAAATCTTTTATGTTCTCTAGTTAAAGACCCCAGCTGTATTTCCTGCTTTCTCCCCTTTGAGTGCGAAAGGAACAGAAGTATGTATGAGCAGTGTATATAATCCAGCACATTTCCCTTGGGCTCTCAGCAGTGTTTCACAACTCAGTTGCACTTTGTGTTTATGGCACTTTGTGTTTTGCTTATTTAATTTTCTTTTCCCGTGATGCAAGGCTGACTTCATTAGTTTAAAATACTGTCACACTTATGGAGAAGAGAATATGTTTGGCAGGGGTTTTGTGGATCATAATTATTGAAAAATCCTATCAAGTAATTTTCTTGATTGATTTTGGGTTGAGATACACAACCTTCACTGGAATTAACTGCACCACTGTATTTTCTTAATTTAAATGTTAGGCATTTTACTGTCTCACCACTCCCAATTCTTTTGGTATGTATATTTTTTCCTCTAACAAATTAGCACACAAAAATGCTTTTAGGTATATACTTTGACTCTATTGACTTTTTTCAGTAAATATGTCTTCCAGTGGTATTACTAGTGTAATACCACTGTAGCTGAAAAGCATTTTATAAGTCTTAAAAATGCTCTTGGTCAAGCAGGTAGACTTTCTTGAAAACTGTATGAGTTACATCAATATAAAATGATACTGATCATGAACAACTATTTCTTGAAGAATTTTCATGGCATGAACCCCACGTGTAAGGTGTAAGAAAGTATCTTAAATAGCAGTGAAAACAAAAAAAATAAGACCTAAATTACAAAAGCAGAATGGTAGCTATCTATCCAGTGATGTTATCATCCTGATCCTATGACAAAGCATAACTGAGAAGAGGCCGCAGCCATCAGCGTTTCGATAGCATCACACAACATGCTCCAGGATTGATCAGCAAAAGCCCTTCCAGATTAGGATCTCTTACGACATTTTCTGCTGTGGTGGATTAGCGAATAATGGAAGAGGATTTCTCAGAGATTGATTTATTATTAATCTTGTTCTCTACTTCTTTTCTGTATCAGTTGTACAAACTGATATGTACCCAAAATAAGACTGAAAATTTCTATGGAGGAAAGCAACAAAGCTAACAGAAAAAAAATCCCAAGAAAGTCAGCTTTGAACTGCATCCACCTTCTGATGTCTCTGGAGTACAGCAGTTTGAAGTGTCTGATGTCCTGTGAACATAACACCTATTACCTGTCACAGTAATCCACATTGTGGAGACAATGGTTTTGGCAAAATTGAAGGCGATTGAGTTTGGTGTTGGAGAGAGGAGTGGGTTATGTGTATTTACATCAGGAATAGCCACTGCAAGCTGGTATTTCTTCTCTTTCTAATAGCAGAGGAAAATGTTTGTTGGTTTTTGTTTTTTGCTGTTGTTTTTTATTTTTACCCCTGTGGTTTGCCTACCTGAATTAATTTGATCTTATTCTCAAGAGTATCTGACAAAGGAATCTGGAAAAAATGCTGTTTAAAAACCAACCTGCTTCTACTCAGTAGCTTTACTTCAAATTGTTTTAACTATTGTTTTCCCATTGTTTTAATGCTTCCTACTTCCCGTGGTAAGGAGAACAGTTTTTCAAGTTTTGGGGTGCTGTGCAAGTGCATAATAAAGGGAACTGAATGGTGTGAACCAATATTAAACCCTTTGGGATTTATTTCTTTAACAGCTGCAGTAAATCTATTGCCAGTAGCTCTCCTAAGTATACAGGAGACTGTATTGATCATTGAACCTCCAGGTGTTAATTTGCAACCCTATATGTATGTCTTTCCTTGTCATCTTGAGGCAGAATGTTTTCAAAGAAACCAGGAACAAGGTTGCTAAACATCATCCACACATTACTTACCATTTATTTTCTGCGACCCTCTTTCTTCTCACCAAGGTTTCTCTTTCCTCTGTGATTTCTAACATTTTATCATGTAGGAAAAATGTTTAGTAGAAATTTTAGTTTCTTTTCCAATTGTCTTGTCTTTTAAAGGTATAATTTAGTAGGCGTGCTATGTGAGCCATTTGTATCCTGCTCCTTGTCCCTGCTTCAGGAAGAGAAAAGGGAAAACCAATGGTATTGCCCTTCCAGACCCTTTTTCAGAGAATGCAGACTCTGCTTGAGTTTGCTATCTTGATCTTCTAATCTAGGTACTTATCCTTATTTTGTAGAAGTTGAAAAACTGTTGCAATGACAATTTCATGCACCGTGTGTTCAAGGCTAGAAAGAATAATAAAAACAGTTTGCATGGATGTTCATTCCAAGTTTATATAAGAAAATACGGTGCCTGTGGCGGTTTTCATTCCCATTAAGTTACACAGCTGGGGCCAAGACCAGCAGACGTGATGCTTACTAGCAACTGGAGGTACTAAAGGAGCAAGAGCAGAAGAGGAGCATTAAGAAGTGGTAAGTGATATAGAAAAAATCAAAATTGCTATCCTGCTATTTGAAGAATTATTGTGCAGTTACATTTTAAATCACAAATAACTGCAAAACCAAACAACAGTGCTATTGTCTAGCACAATGCCCGTCCTCCTGAAGTAAGCCATCAATTTTGTACTTAAAGATTGCTTCCTTTCAATAGGATTTACAGTTTGTGGACAAGAGTTAGTCCTGTGTTTGTATGGCAAGAGATAAATCAAATTTAAAGAGTATTTTAAAAAACACTATAAATAGGCATGCTTGCTACTGATGCAATCACTGATGCATGACCAGTTGCAGATCTGCAAGCAATACTTTTAAAAAAAAACAACCCACCGAAAAAGGCAAGTGGAATTAATTGCAGTCAGTAAGTCCTAAGGCACTAATGAAGTAAAAAAATTTGAGGATATGTTTGATTGCTGTTTAAATGAGAGCCTCATTCAGTATTTAGAACTGCTACCAACCGAGTCTGCCTTCTTGCTGAATTACAGCAAGATTTCTGTCATTTTTAGGGAAGTTCTGCAAATCAGGGATGTAGGAAGCACAGCCTAAGTGTGTTCAAATAAACACCCCTCTTCTACACAGATTCATTCCATTGATTTTCCTGTTAGTTGTGCCCTCTAAGTAAGGTAAACTACCTGCCTTTAATATTAATATGGCAACAATTCACTGACAGTTGAGTTGTAGCTGGTCACTATTAATTTAAGTATCAAAATGTTCAAGGACCAGTTCTAGCTTTAGTGTACTTTGTGCTGCTAAGAGAGGCACGCAATGGTCCTTTCAAGGTGACTCCCGTAGCACATTACAGGTGGTTGCTAAAGTAAACAGGAGTTTTGACATGGTACTTCAAGTATTTTTATTGACTTTTTTTTTTTTAGAAGCATTTACATTTTATTATTTTCACCAAAATAAAGCCTATAGCATACAGTGTTTTCACACATTTAGGAGATAAATAAGGGTGTTTTGACTTCTTTAATGCATTGATGGCTTACATAATACAAAGTTTTTTCCTAATTGATGTCAATTTCAAATACAGGTTGCTTGCCCCTTTTTTTAAACAAACTTTTACCTTGTTACCATACATTTCCCTTTTTTACTTAGAGATGATTAAACAGCAGTGAGGAATCTGCAGTCATAGGATGAAACCTGTATATAAAGTTATCAACTAGTAAATTAAAAAAACAACAACTCTCAATGTACACTGTCAGTTGAATTGATACAGAAAACTTTAAAGAATCAGAGCTATTCAACCTTCACCTCCAATCTGTGTGTAGAATAATAAAAAATAATCCAATTTTCTTATTTCCACACTGACTGGTATGCATGTTAATTGCGTTATTTTCTGAATTTCATTTAGAATTCACAATACATTGTTTGTAGTTACAAATAAGGAGGTATAAAGACAAAATCTTACACTGCAGTTCTCTTGCAGTTAGCAACTATGTTAAATGCATAATTTAAGATCATAAATACAATCACATTCAACTTAAATATCATACGACTAGATTCATGTGCTCAGTCTCATGCTGCATAGTTGAAAAAGGAAAAAATCTAGGTGGCACTTGGTATCTTTAATGGCACTTCTTTCAGCAAAGGACAGTACGCATTTGTATTACTAGCCAGGGTCACTCTTCAAAACAGTATTTAATATATGCGTGAAAAATAAAATTAGAACACTAAATAAAGCAACCATTCCTATGTTGTGTTCCAAGCTTTAGCTAATGGTACAAGGATCATCATGGTTTGGTTTCATTTCCCCTTCGAGCAGTAAAGTGATGACAGCCTTACTCAAGTAGCTGCACGTGCCCTTTTTTCCGGTTGGGTGCGTGTTGTAGAATGCAGTCATGTCACCCTGCACGACAGGGAGAGGATGTTTCCCTTAGTGTTGATTATGTCAAACAGCCAAACACAGTCAAACAAGAGGTACATCACAAATGTGTTAGAAACACAAATGTTTTTTCAGACCCAAAAGCTGCAATATAATTCTGATCAGTTTCCAGAAGACTCCCACATGTACTTACCGGAACATGGAAAACGGATTACTAAAATGCATTGCATGTATTTCTTGAATGATTTTTTCCAGGCTTACACCGACACCACCTTCTTAGTATTTTTTTTAAAACAGGTCTCGGAGGACAACTGCTCTCTTAAAGCATGCAGCTAGATCATTACTAGGTCGTAACTTACTGTGTTACCACTGTATGACTGTGAGCCAGGTCCTTAGGTGTACATGCAGAGATACTGGCTAAAGGTTTATTTAGAGGGAAAAAAAAAATAAAATCCAAGAGCCTAAGCACAGATATCACATGAATAGTTCATTAATCGGATCAACACAATAGTTCATTCAACACCTGTTTTGCACAGTTAATGATGTTAAAACATTTGCTTCTCAAATTATATATTGGCTGTTATAATAAAGGTTCAGTGCTTTAATTCAGGAATTTGGTTACTTTTATTAAATCGAGGGCAGAGATTGAGTGGTGAAAATACTAGACCTCTGTAGTTTTAGGAAGTCCTTGAAATTACTGTAGTTAAATACTTTTGACATTTATTACATGTTAACAGGAAATTAAAGTTCAAAATACTTGCAAGTAAGTTTAATAATTAAAGAACATAGTTCAGACAAATTAGGAGTTGTTTTAGCAGTGTTAGTTAGAAACTTTTATCTCTGCCAATAGGCTCTTTGCAGACTTACACAGCACCTGAGTATATTAGTTTTTTTCTTGTGTTCCATTCTGAACGCCTATCAATTGCGTTTCATTCTGAGCCACAGAGGATTAACATTTATAACTGTCTTCATTAAAAATGGTAAATTCTACAGAATGGTAATATTTTACTCACTTGTTTTTCAGACCCCTTTGGGCTGCTGTGATCTTTCTGAAACTCATTAAATGCTTCTTGCACCACTTTGTCCAAGTCCACTTTGTCCTGGAACTCTAGCTCAGGATTTCTCTCCAGAATAACAGATATAACCATCAATAACTAGAAGGCAGAAAAAGACTGTAAGACTTTAAATTGATTTTTTTTTTTAAAATTCAGGTTACATAAAAGCACTGTTAATAATTGCATGTGCCTCTTTCAAGCAGGAAGCCATTTAATAATGACACGGGTAATAGTGCACAGATAATAGAATTCTGACTCTGATAAAAGAATCACTGAAAAAGCAGGCTTTTAAGAAAAGTTACAATTTCTGGTGACTACCTTTAGTTAAGGATACTGCGTAAATGATTGACATGGAGATCTAACTTTGCTGAGAGCCAGGGAAATTATCTTCCAGTTTACTCAGCTGACTGTGAGGCTGCACAAATGCTCGTGCTCAGCCACTGGAGAGGGTGAAAAGCAGCAAACACTGAACCTCAACATTTGACGTTTTGAGACATAATCATATATGGTATAACTCAACTATGACAAAGTTTATAAAAAACAAAGTCAACAGGCACCACTATAAAGTCTTAAAGAAAATTTACATCCCCTATATCTGAAAGAGGTTTAAAATGTGAAGGTGAGCATGACAAGTGGCCTGTCCTAATAACTACACATGGGCAGCAGAGTCTGTGTTGGTCATCTTGGGTTTTTATAACTGTGGTATCTTTCAGCAAAAATTGGGGATGTTCCAGCAAGCAGCAGGAGCGTTAGTTGTTAACCAGAATTGGGATGGGTTTGATTTTACTGTGGAGGAATACTCACAAGCACCAGAGGCATGTACTTGGGAACTAACAATGAACGCTGCTGACAGCACAGATGTCAGTTACCAAGGGTAAAGATGCTCTTGATCTGTTCAAAACACATATATTATGGGCAGTGGTGGGGAAGGAGTTTAAACAGCCTCTTGCTTTACTTTTGGGTGCAGGAACGTAAGGAAATTGGAAGTTAGTTAATTCAGTAGCATAAAGCAACATACTAGACAGCCTCAGCAAAATGGGAAAGAAGAATCTATCACAGGGCAATCTGGTATTTTAGAGCAGTTTTTCCTTAGACCTAGAGAACTGTTAGGAAAAGGCCTGCGCTATAGACTCTTGAAGGAAAGGTAATTTGGGACATTCTATGATTCTGTGATACGGATGAAGCGAGTGTTTACATTTAAAATACTATTTCTTCAAGTATTTGAGCCTCAGTTACTTTTTTTCTTTTAAGCTGTAACATACTCATGTACTTTATAAAACTTCACTCATTGTAGGCCACAGACCTCAACAATAATTTGCCTGTATTCCGGCTGGTCGATATTTTGCAGCATATCTTCAACCAGAAGGGAAAAATTCATTTCATACATTGTCATATCCGATAAGGTTGGTTGCTGAAAAACAAATAATACTTTTACTCAAAGACCATTTGCGGTAAATACAAACCACCCCCAGGCAGAGTCTACTTGCTTGTTGAATAAATAACACTGAACTAAGAAATATGAACACTGTAGGATTAAAAAAGGAACAGATTTCAGAGTCCATGATTTGGACAGTCTTCTAGATTTATGCATTTATAAATGTGTTTTAGTAGAAATAACTGACTTCCATTCTATTCTAATTGTATTTTACTCAGAACCAAAAAGAAAACTTGAAAATACTTTTTTTTAAAAATTGTAACAGAAACAAATTACCCTAAGTAATACATTACGGTATAAAGTAGACCCTGATGATAAAATAATTCACCATTAATAGTCAGGTAGAGCAGAAATAACTGAGCATCTCTGGCAGTTTTACCTGTGGTAAAAATCTTCCTGCCACTATTAAACCATTAGGAGTTCTCTCCAAGATCTGCCACACCCGATCATAGAATCCAGCAGGAGTTCGATTGAGAGAACCGTCTATCTGTCTTCTGTTTAGCCAGCCTCTGTGGACAGAGAATCAAGAACTTGCAGAACCAAGCCATGGTCTGTGGAGTAAGCCAGAAAGGTAAGCAGTGACATCGAGTATGTATCCATGATACGCACACAGTATATGGGAGCTCTCTGCTAAGTTACGCTTTAAAGCAAACAAAATCAAGCTCCTGAGCAAATACAGTGCGAATATTATTCTCGTGTGTGTGTTTGTGCTTTATGTAACTGAAGGAAAAGAAGTAACTGAGAGATCTAGCCAGTGCAGTACACTAACAGTAGTAGGGTGAATTAATCATGTCTAATCAATTTAAGCCAGCATAGACTAAAACATGCATAAACCACAAGTTACTGTGGTATCTATGACAGCCAAATTTAGACACACTGAAAAGAAACCAGTATTAATTACAATATTAAAATTTGTCTATTCATACTACAATAGGCAAAATAATTCATTACATAAAGACAGCTCAATGAAATTCTGCATCTATAAAATACAAAATCTAATAGATAATCAATTGGAAACATCTATAATTTATGATGGTGTGCAGAAAAACAAATGGCCTGGGCATTTAGAAGATTTGACAGAATGGTTTTGTTAAACTGAAGCTTTGAACAAACTGAGTTACATACTCCATACTTTTTTTAGTTACAGCCATGAAGTCTAGAATTTAATTTTTGTACTTTACTTTCTCAGTATTACTACAGCAATGGGGCTTTAGTCAAAATGTGAGAGACACCAGCAATGGAACTTTAAGAACTGGCAGCCAGGGGTATGATTGTAATTAGTGGGTTCACAGTACAGAATTAAGACTCATGCAGCAGTACGCAATCTATTTCCCAGAAGAGTCTTCTTAAAAAATTACTGTCCTTAGTTGGTTATTAAATTTTAAGTACAAAAAAATCTATTTTTATATGGTATGATAGTAGTGAGGAAGCAAAGCTCTAATGAAAAGCAACTAATACTTTTGTGTCTTAGTTAAATATTCCTGTCAAAGTTTTGGTTTTTTTTTTAAAAAGTTCCACATCTTCTCGGGTCACAAACAGGTCTTTTATGACCTTAATAAGAAGGAACAAGTACTTCAGGAAGCACCTCATCAGGAAAGGTGGAAAGTTTCTACACCTACATATTTGGATGATCTCAGCACAGGAATCAACACACTATTATTACACATCATTTAATATGGTGGATTTGGTTGAGGTTTTTTTGGGCTTATGACACAAGAGTCATCACTGACTTACTAGTGACTTGTCATTACTTTACCACTTCTAGGATCAAGCCAATATGCAGTGGTTTTTTTTCTTCCTGTATAACTATTGGATGAACATGAAAAATTAAGAATATGTCTCATAAATCACTTATTGATAAAACACTTCACTGCTAAAAACTCAAGCCTGCTATGACAGTTCCATCTCATTCTTTTACAGCTCTGTCTTTGGACTAGGACAAGAAAACATGAAAACAAAAAGATAATTTGTGATAGAAATAAAAGGTTGTTTCCTTAATACAAAGAAAGAATAATAGAATCACAGAATGGTTTGGGTTGGAATGGTCGTTAAAGATCCTCTAGTTCCAACTCCCCTGCCATGGGCAGGGACACCTCCCACTAGACCAGCATTTAAAGATGTCAAAAATACTCTGACCTATCTAAAGTACTATGGTAAGGAAGAGAGTCCTGTCAGCTGTGTAAGTAAAACGAGTTTTAGAACTGTTCGGACCATTAAAAGAACTAAGAGTATCTGTAGAAGTATCTGCACTCTGTTGGCGATATACATATATATGTATCCGTATGGTATCGTATCCCGGAGCCCAGCGTAAGAGGTAGAAAAACAGCAAACATTTTAGCCTCCATGAAAACTTGGAGAGAGGTTAGTTGCGGAGAGGCTTTTAGCGAGGTAAATATGCCACTAGCCCTTCTTGTGTGATAAATTAATTGGCAGTGATAGGTGGTAACACAGTAGCAGAGGTTTTTTTTCTTAAAAATCACAACAATAGGAAAAACTGTTGCAGAAAGAAATACAAGGAGACAGTGTTCTCTATTTCCTGGCAGGAAAAGAACTTGAAAAACAAGTCACTAATGGGTAAGGAAAAAAAGAGCTAGTAATGCTGTACAGGAAGAAGTTAAATGTAGGAAGTCTTGAAGGATATGGTGACTAGCTTTTGTACTCAGATAAGCCCTAAAAATGAATTTTCATCCTCAGAAAATCAAGCAGAGGGTTTCTTGCTGACCCAGCTATTGTGTCTTAAAGGAATCAAAAGAGGAAGACACTGTGACAACTCAGGTAAGATCTCTAATGAAGGATGGTGCTTGAATTGCTTGCTGTGGCTTACCCAAATTGTTTCCTCAATAGCATTATATTTAACAAAAAATGCTGCAAAGAGAAACTGCGGGTTGTTCTGGTAAGTTTGTAGAGGAATAGTGTCAACATCAACACGAGTAGAGACAGCAACTAAACCGCAAGCCTTAACAGCTGTAACCAAGATGCTGAAAAGCATGTGGGAAGATAGAGTATGCAGTCAGTTGCACTGAGAGATTCTACATCACACAAATTAGGTAAGAGAAAGACACCAACTTAAGAAGTGGGATTCTCAGGCATTACAGATTAGAATAATTAAAAAACAGAATGTATTTTGAATTGTGGAGGAACATAAGTAGTATGATGTGTGGTGTATTTCCTCTTTGTTGAGAGAAAAGGCCATCATCCATTCAGCCAAGGACTACAGAAATTATCAGCAGTATTATGTGCCGAAGCTGTATCTAACTTAACAACACCTACAGGAGAAATTTCGACTTTACTCTTATCAAAAAAACGTACAATATTTCTGCTTAACTATATTCTTGCACGCTTTGCATCACAATGAATGCTTTTTCTGGCAACTAGTTACAGCATGGAGAAAAGAATACAACTTTCAGGCAGCACCACTCTCTCTTGAGAGTTCTAGAGAACATCTGTTTTTAATTCGTTTAATAAGCTAGAAGAAAGAGGGCACTGAACAGCAGACAAACTGTTCTTACAAGTTACTTAAGTTGACAGTAATGAGCAGTTTTTGGTTCCTTTCCCCATGTCAAAGAATGTAATGCTTCACGTTACTGCCAAAGTAGAGAGATTACTACTGTAAAGACAGACTTCCACAAAGATAAAGCTGAAAAGGGAAGATGCAATATAAAAAGCAATTGTAGAATCTGGACACAGATGAAAGAACGAAAAAGTGCATTTTGGCTACTTTTCCTTAAACACGTATATCGCTGATTGCAGGTGCCTGGTGATTTCATATGTCTACAAAGTAGTTTCGAAATGAAAATTACTATTACGAAGGAAAACAGGTGCCACAAACCCACACATCTCATTACCTCCCCTGCTGCTGCGGTTGAAGAATATCCAGCAGAAGCTGCTTCACTTCACTAGGGGACATCTGATACAAGTCCTTGGCTGGCATATCCCCAGCACGGATTTTCAATTCATGCTTCATAGCATGGATAATCCATCTGAAGTAAAGGGAGGAATACATTTATTAATTAAATATAAAGTTTCCAAAGATGAAAAATTAGTCTAATAAAATAGCTCATAAGAATTCTACATGATCCTGCTATTTGGCTGTCAGCACATGCATAAAATATCAAGCAAATACACTACTCTTACTGAATTGCAGTATTTGCTCAGATTTTGTGTTTGTTTGCAATACAATACAAATGGAAAGGGATCATGCATAGATTTTAAAAAATGGGTTGGGAAGCATGCTCTTCATAGGGAAGATATATTTGACCACATATTTCCCCCACATCCCACGTTCATTAAGGGAAACATTTACCTGCCTTTTGATGTTAAAATTCCTACTCAAAATTACGCTTTGACAGTATGTGCATTTTGCTGATGAGTTTAAAAAAACCCATAAAAATGATTTCTACGTTTAAAAAGACTTGAAGGTATATTTATAGTTTTAGCCTTTGAAATTCTTTTTTGCACTCTAATACACCTTTCTTCTGCTACTCCCTTTTGAAAAGATTTGACTGAGTAAAAATATGACAAAAGTCAGGATTTTTCAGCCTTAGGTATCACGAGAGGCAGAACTTTGCGAATTACTGAAAGAAAATGCTGAATTTTGTTCTGCACATTATATAAAACCAGCCTCATAATACTGAAGATGAAGTAACGTATAGATACATCTGAAGCAAGACAACTGAGCACAGAGATCAGTCTCTTACAATCCACATTGCTTTAGTTCAAGTAAGTGCTACTACCAAAAGAGAGAAGAAACCTAACGCTTTTCTTCAAACAGTCCATCATATAACACCCAATCAAGTCCAGGTTACATCAAAGAGCTTTACTTTGCTTATCAGAAAAGGCAGCGTATTCCTAAGATAGTTACCTTGTCATCACTATAGCCACATTCCACAGGCATTTAATTATTTAGCAGACAAGGTACAGGATTTTTTTTCCTTGATATAAGTCAGAATGTTTTCTGAAGGATTCTTAGTAACTGCACAGAATTATGAGATGCCAAGACACCTGATTCAATGTTGCTTTAAATTTACAGTTTCTCGTACCACTTCTTAAATGTGCAAGATACAAGAGAGTATTAGGCAGCGTGGATATATTGCATTATCCAGAACACACTGCTTGTATTTGTTTTAGAGGGTGAGTAGTGTCCTTCTCTTGTTGCTAAGATGAACAAACACAGCTGTCTTAGGAATCAGTTCTTTTGTTACTGACGACTCAAATGTATCTGTGTGGAAGTCACTCACTGGTATTTTCTCTTTGCAGTGGCCTGCAAAACATAGGGAAGGTCAACGCTGGACCTCCTACCAAACCCTTCACTACTAAGAGGTGGGTAGAAGTCTATGGATTGGAGGTTTTTACAGGAATAGGGCTGGAGGAACTTCATCTATTTCAACATGAAACCCTGAAATCAAATCAATAACAATAACAATCAATCAATAAAATAAAAATCAATAACAAGACACTGGAATGGTGTTTCTCTGAGAAGGTTGATTTTGCTTACTGGAGTGGGTGCTAATACTTAAATAAAGGAAATTGAATCTCTAGCATTAACCCTCTAAGGTACTAAAAAAAAATTGCAAAAAGGATTAGCTACAGAGAATGAGGAAGGTGAGGCAAGAGATGTAACGTGGATCTGTAGAGGGTACAGAAAAGGTATTTCACTGCAAAAGGATACAGGTACTTGCACTTCAGTACAATCCAGGTGATTTGAAAAGTTTTTGTTGTTATAATGACTGGAAAGTACTGCTAAAGTAGAAGCATGAATCTTGTATGCTAGAAAAAAGACTGCTGGTATCTATCTCTAGTGCTGAAATGCTCTATTTTCTCTATGAAAAAAACATAGAAGGTGGAATACCTAAGTTCTAATTTTAAAGCACGCTCACTAAATCTCAGTCAGTAGCACCTGGCCTCTTCAAAGAAGTGTTTATTCAAATGCATCTGCGTCTTCCTAGATATGGAAAAATAATTAATTTCTGTAGATAGCAAAGTAAATGCAGATGCCATGGAATATGATAACACTTCAGTGCAGACTATTTGTAAGTTAACTTATTGAAGAACTAAACAGAACAATCCCCTAGGTAAACAATGTTTTAAACTTGATTCAAGTTTCTGTTTCCTACGCTATGTGTATCTTAACCTAGCCCACTTAGTATAGAATTTGACAACACAGTAGCTGATGAACAGTCGAAGTATTGTGGGTGTCTGTAATAGGGATGCTGTTCAGTAGGGGGAGAGGGGTGTTCTGAGGTTTTTTGAAACACAAAAAGACATTTTTAGCAACCTTATAGGACAAATCAGGTTCTTCTTTACCATGGCAGTTAAGTATCTTTGTGTAGGGAACTGCTCCTGAACAAGGTCGTCGTTATGCCAGATACGAGACATTCAGACACACTATCCCAAGTACACCTTAGTGCCTCAGAATACTCTAGGAAAAGCTGTAATGGCAAATACATTTGAACTGCAGATGCTTTTATTACCTGAAGTCCCCATTACAGACAACACTCTAAAAGAACAAGCTATCTGTTCAGGCACATTATCCTGCTGAAACTCTGAAATGCTACACTAATAGCGTGAACAACAGTAAATGCTTTACTGACCCAATCCGTATCTTCAGCATGCCGCTAAAGAGTTCAGGTGAATTTGAGATGATCCAGCCAATATGTATGACAAGTTCCTGCTGAACTACAGCTTCTCTTTCATCTTGTAAATTACATTTTTCATAGATTATGCTCTTAATCACTCCTGGAGATAAGGGATTAGAAATAACTTCTTCCTCTTGGCCAAAAGCTCCAAGTGTCACCTACAGTATATTGAAAACAATTCAGGAGATAAGGGCAGGAATAAAAACACCGTAGAAGCAATTCAGAAATGAAACTTCATGAACTCTTGCTTTTCTTGTTAAAATTTCACAATATAAAAATAATTCTATGTCAACAACAGGTGCTTGTTAATACTGTTAGTTGTATACTATTAAAATAAGAAAATTCACTGAAGACCACTGTAAACATGCAATATATTTTTCCAAATGAAAAGAAAAATAACAGAGCACTGCTTTGGTTTCAAAACTGGATTTATAATCACAACTGTACGCTAGTTTAGAGAGTCTTTCACTTCTGACATTTCAGCTGTGGAGCTCACTTAAAATTCAGAATTCAATTCATAGTTTTGTTTGCTTATTTCTAAAAGCATCCTAAAAGTTAGAGCCTGCATTTTAAAAAAATACATTGCTGGTACCAGATGCTTAACCACATAGAAAAATCCGTTACAATTCTGATTTGCTTTTAATCTACCGTCATTAAAACACAGCAACACTAATTTTTCCTGTGTATTTGTAAAGGGGTCAGTGAAGGCAAGTTAGGTGAAAAATGCTGCATGCAGGTGCTGCTTCACAAAGCCAGACCTCAGTCTGAAGCAAGGGAGTAAGACAAAGACAAATGTGGCATATAAGCAAATAGACTCACAGACATATGTTAATACAAAATAAATAATTACAATTATTTAAAAACAGCTCTTCATGAACCTAATTTAAATTATTGTGCTGGGAGAAAGAAAAATCCTCCTTAGGAAAGGAAGAAACACTGATGATTAAACTTTGTTAGGAACAGAAAACTAAAATCCTGAAAGAGTTTTGTTCAACTGCTACCCATCTGTTGTCTTATACTCAATTACAGAGAGAGTGGCTACAACTTCATTAAGTCTTAAAAAGAAGCTTTATTACTTCATTCCATCTAATTCTGTGAAATAAAAGGGCATATATTTAAAAACTAAGGAGTTATGTAAACCATGCCTCTTTTTATCTAGACACCGAACTGTTTTCTCAGTATTGTTCTGTCATCAAATCAAAGAAAATTTATTAGCCCATAGCATACACTAGTATTAAATATCTTTCTTTTCACTGGATTTTTATTTTTCAGGAAGGATGTTTTAAGTCGCTGGGTACTTTTAAAAAAGCATCAAAGGCCTTCAAAATGAAAAAGTCCATTTACTTTGTTTCTCTGTTACCATTTCTTAACGCGTTTCTGAGGAGTGGAGACTTACCTGCTTGCCCTGAACTAAAACATTAGTAATAGATGGTGCAAGGCTGTCCACTAGTTTACCTAAAAGACTTGCTGCGAAGCGCACAACAGACCTGAGGGCAGAAAACAGAGCAATCCCACTACATATCAAAAGCTAGTTTAATGAATTCATATATGTTTGAAGTCTGCCACAGCAGAGATCTCAAAGCTCAGTAAATACATCCATTATTTATAAAGCGGAATTTGGATCAGATCTTATGTAATCTTCTATGGATTCTCATTCTTTAGTCTTTGGTTGTTGGATCAAAAATAAATTTAGTTAGAACTCATTAAACTACCAGCTCCATATAAAGCTTGTCGCTCTTTTCTTGGCATCCTTTTGAAAACAAGACATGTAAGAGACACCAGCTTCTCTTCTGTAAGATTTTCATCACTTTGCTAGATAATTTTGTTAATTTTTCAGTCTATTTAAGGAAGAGTTAGAAAGATTTTGCAAGAGAAAGTACAACATGTAACACCGAGGCTTCATTTTGTTTTCCATGCTGACAATATTTTGCACATGTAGCATGAAAAGAAGAAACGTGTGTAAACTGCTAGGTTAAAAACTAGCAGTAACTTCTAAGAAAAACATTTTTTCATATATATAGTTGATGATTAAAGATATAAATACATTTAATAATAATTTCTGGACAAAATACAAACCTACATAGAGCTTTTCTAGCACAAGCTTTGAGGCTACTAAGAAATATTTATCCACAGAGACAAGGAACGAGTTGTGATATTACACAGTGTTAGTAAAAAATTCAAACAGTTGATATTGACTCCTGTGAAAACTGCTGTGTACTTCTTAAGATCAAGAGCAAAGCATTTCAAAAATGCATTAGCTGACACTATCAAAATACAAATAAGAAAAAAGATGTCACAGAGCTTGATTTCAGACTTCTGGGCACTTTACCTGTTTCCCATGTACCAGTAAAGTAGTAATATGTGGGACTATAGAAGAAGAAAATTTCTGCGCAAATGCAGCACTGTAGCGCAACACCAACCTATATGCGTGCACGTGGCAATCATGGAAGAGAAATGAAAAGCAGTTTACATATTTTGTTTCTAAAAATACTGTTGATTTTAATCTTTACAAAAAATAGCACCAAATTATTTTGGTTCTACCTTCTTGGCAAAGGCCCACTTAAAACAGACTAAGGTGAAAAATGAAAACCAGGTTTTATATTTACAGGCTCATCTGTTAGGAATAGTTACAGAGAGACCAGAATTCAGGACAGGCTCAACTAATTGCTTTGAAAAAAACAAATGTAATTTCTACTGAGCTTCAAGGCAAAGAAATTAATAAAGAACATGTAAATACCAACTTACTTGCTGAAACCTTTTAAAGTTATTGTGACACAGTTGGGCTAAAATGAAATTAGCTTTGGACAATAAACAAACTGTGCAAGCAGATCGATTTAACTGATTTATATTTGATTACCAGCCTTGCTACAGAAAGCTGTTAACAGTATTTTATCATGCCCTGTAAGAAATAAGAATTATTAGAATTCTCATTATTTGAATTTAGCAATAGCACTCATCGTAAAACTTGCTTATTACTTTTCTATATTTTAAAAGACAGCAGTAAGGAAACACTTATTTTTTAAAGCATTATAGACCAGATCTTCAGCTGCCATGAACCCATATTATTTTATCAGTAAAGCTGTAATTTTTCTTTTTCCCCTTTAAGTACATAGGGATCTAGCTTTACTCTCTATAAACACAATAGAAAAAAACCCAGTTGGTGTAAAACAAAGGGAACACGATATATGTATACAAACCAGAGCTTTTTGCTGCCAGCTCGTCTATAGATTCTTTCAATATGCTCAGCAACAGTACCTAAACGCATTTAAAAAACAAAAACAACACCACGAAATACAAACAAAAAAGATGCAGAGATGTTCATTTAATAGCATTATGGTACATTTTTATGAGCTCAGTTAATTCTGAATGAGATAATCAACTTGCTATGCTGACATCTCTTCAACGGTGCGGGGTTAAGAGGGGACCATTGTGCGAAAGGCAAGAGTGGTGACAAACATTCCAGTATTTAGACTTCGTTTAGCTTCTAGATTTTAAATGCTCAGATGAAAGGGCAGTGGTTTTCATGCCAAGCACTTAGTGGTGAACACTAAGTTCCTCTATAAGAACTACAGTAGTGGAAGTTGACTCACGAAATCATAGCCTGTGCCTGTCAGCTGGAACGTGTAAGATTTTTAGCTTTTATTTTTAGATTTATGTTTTATTGATTGTGTGATTATTTAATGTCAGTCTCAGTAATCTCCAGGTGTAGGAGGACAGGAACTTTTAGTCAGTGACTCAGACTGTTTAATGTAAGGTGCATATTATAAAGGTTATCATCATCTACTGTTTCATAGGGGAAGGCACAAAAAGGTCTATACAAGTTAGCACTGAACAGTCAGAGGTACAACAGTTTGGTTTTGGTTTGTGGGTTTTTTTTGGACCTAAACGGTTTCACGAGAGTTTTTGAGTTCATTATCATGATCTACTGGTGAAAAGTGGTTGTGTTGATTGCTTACAGAAGTTAAAAAATCTGCCTTAAGTTGCTTCCACAGCAAAGAAGGACAAAAACTAAAAAGGACTAATGAAAGCTACTGAGGCTATTAAGCCCAACACCAGTACGGGCAACAGTGGTGAAAAAGCCTGCTTCAGAGGCCACACGTGCCTGACTCAGATTCCCATCATGACCTGGTTTTCAGCAATGCATTGTGTATCAGCCAATGATTTTTATTCCACTTTGCATTGAGGAATGGGAAGCTCACAAGAACCAGCTGTCTTCAAAATTACGAAGCAGGTTCTGTAACATGAGGCCTTAAGTTACCCTGCTTCATGCATAAACAAGAGGATATTGTTTGATCTTAACATTCTTCTTTTTTCTCTTAGTATTCATATAAACAAAGGCAGCTAATAAGCAGTCTTTGTAAAAAAACAACAAATGAAAAACCTCACGACCATGACCAAACTTTGCAGGACAAAAGCCACAAGCCTCAGTAGTCTATTCTGAGTGATTTTTACATAAATTTGAATCTTGTGCTCTAATGCAGAGCCATAATACAAAATTGGAATGAAGTTCACAGATACGGCGAACTTAAGTATGATTTTATAAAAATAAAATAAAAATTCAGTATAGAGCTTTACACATTTCAGACTTGTTACGGACACACAAACCTTGTTTTTAGTTTCGGCTTTCTATACAAGGTCAAATCCCTTATTTTTTCTATCAGTGTGTTCAAAATTACAACTAGATACAGCACCGGCCTACAGACAGTCTAAAAAAGTGTGTATTTAGCAGCTCATTCCCCACCACTCTATGAATTTGCATGTCCCATTTAATGCAGGAATTGCTTTAAATGGGAAAGGAAATAGCTATGCAACTGCCTGCACGCGTGGCCACTATCATGTTCATTGCAAGTAAACATACAGCTGCTTCCTGAAATACTCAGAACAGTCAAATGTAAGAAGCTCTTACCTTCCTTGGTGATAAAATTCGGTCCTTCCCTTTTTAGCAATATACCTGAGAGTAATGCTTGACTCGCGAGGCAATTGCAGTCCTTAAAAAAACAAACAGCAACAACATAACCACAAACAGCCTTCAGATTTTCAGTGAAGCAAAACCAGAAGAGCTATTAAAAATTTCAAGTGAAACCTCAGGGCCTTTTATTAAAAAGTCTAGAAATTTAGTTTTTAGGGGGACTCCACAACTATTTCATTACCCTACATATGCTGTATCGTTGTCACCGCTGCTTGCAGAGGCTTCTTTATGGTTCAAAATAAGTTGTAATAATTTATTACCAGAAGATGATTTGGGTAGCTGGGAGAAACAGACAGCAGCAGTTACAGCATGAAGGGCCAGGTGTTCTGTGATGTTAAGACAAAGGACTGTTGAGGATTATTCCCCGGGTATGAGGAAAAACATCAGCTGTTTTGTTACACGACTCACGTTGATCTAAGTGGGCTACTGTTAAAAAGAATACCACACATCATGTCTCACTTCATGAGAATGAAGTTACATTGTACCTTGAATCAAGTTGTCTTACATTGAGTTTCTGCAGGATCTCATATGTTGACTTGTTTTTCCAGTCGTTAATATTTACATCTGGCTGCTGTTCAAGTTCAGAAGCATTTGGAGTACTAGACTGTCTCTTGACTTTTGAATGTTTTGGAAGATCCAACTCCTCCAAACTCTTAAATATAGGAGCCCTGAAAAATAAGTATATAATCTCTTCATAGTTCAGAAAATATTTTAATTTTCAAATACATCATTATTATCTACACATAGCCTTACTCTTCTGTTTCAGTGATTCTTAGGAAGTCAAGTTGTTCAACAACTGCTCCAGATATTAACGTCTGAAATGAAAAATTGAAAAAATTAAAAAATATGCAGATACAGAACTATATAGTTGTCTTTCGATCTAACTATGTTGCTGGTGATTTGCATTGAGAATGTAGCTTTGCTTACAATTACAAATATATTTACACTTTCAGAGTACTCTTCTGTAGAGGAATTTCTTGTGGAGCAGAGGTGCGGTATAACTTTAAAAGTGTGGACAACCCAGCGTAGGCCTAAACAGAGGCTCTGTCCTTGAAGCTGCCTTGGAACACAGGGAGGAGGAGGTTTTATCTGTTTTGTGAGAGCTTTGCGAGATGCTTGGCGGGAGGTGCTGGCCCCGGGGGGAGAAGAGGGGGTGATAGCCGCTTGCATAGTGGAATGGCACTGCCCAATAAAACGCTGGCGCGTGTAAACCTGTAACCGACCAACTCTGTGAAGGGGCAGGCGCGGGGACACTGCTGAACTGTATATATTGAGCTGTCCGGAGCAATAAAGGGAGGACGATCTGTAGCCATATTGGTGTGATGATCGTTAACTTGGCCGGCTCTCCGAAGGGACCCTCTTCACTCTTCCTCTTTCTTAAGACTTCACTTAAGACAACAGAAGGCAAGAAAGTCTTTGCAACTAGATTGAAAAAAAAACCAGCCAAACCCAATAACAAGCACTGCTGACAAATGAGAGGTTCTCCACAGACAGTAATGGCATTTGCTACAGGAAAAGTAAATGGTAACAGAAGAGACTACATGGCTTACATGTGACCAGTAGAAATACATACATATTTGAAAAATTGCAATAGTGCATTATAGTGATGAGTATGTAATTTACAAATGACCCAGCTCTTCCACAAGTTCATGATTTTCTAGGGAACAAGAAATGAGAACTGTGTCTTTGGTCTTGGAGAAAGAAGCGGTTCTTCAACAGGTATTAAGTAAGATTAACTAGCATTTATAAGTAGCTAAAACCAGCACTCAGCTCACTCATTTTCACAACTTAATGAAGCAACGTTCCTGCTCTAGAATTAAACAAAGATGTTAAAACTAGATCCTAGTTCTTGTAAGAATTCTAATATATGGGAAGCACCTTTTTTTGTCTCCTCAATTATCTAATCAAAAGAAATCCCTCAATGGCTGACAATGTGGATTTATCCTTTGGTGGTATTTTCAGAGCTACCAAACATAAAAAAAAACCTTCTCCCTTTTGAAATCCGCTGTGAAGATTATCACTTTCAAAAGACTCATCAAAAGGAATTAAAACAAACGCACGTTTCTTTCAAGATAAAACCAAAAGTCTTGATTCCTGACTCCTTGACTTTATGATACTGAATAAAATACTCAGAAGTCACATGAAAAACAAAAGTAGTAAGAACATGTCTCAGTACTAGAAGGTAAGAACATAACATTCAGGAAAAACATCATACCTGTACTCTGTCAACGTGAACTTTGACTCCTCCAACAACTCCCTTTCGAAAGGCTGCCAACATATCTAATATTGGATTGAATCTGCTCCCTCTGAAATTGGAAAAAGAACTCCATTAATCTTGCAATTAGGAAAATACCATGCTGCAAACAGTGCTTTTATCTCTCTCTACCTTATATTGTCTTCACGGATGAGTACAACAAAGAGTGGGCGACCATGCATTTTCCAGTACTGCTTAATGAACTGCAGAGCGTTCTAGGTAAGAAATAATAGGTTAGTCACACGCAAAAAAAAAAAATTAAATACACAAGCATAACATATTAGAATACACAGTACAAGATATCAGAAGAGCTGCCTTAAAATAACAGCCCTCAAAACCCCAACAAATTAAAAAACCCTTGACTAATAAACCACTCACAGATTTCTTCAACAAACATAAGCTGCTTTCAAACAGTGCTATTTTACAAGTTTTCTGAAAATACTCCTAGCACGTACCCTGCTTGTGGGCTAAAGCACTAGACAGAATGTGGTGCAGTGAGCTACATGTAACGACCTAGTAAGTACGCACGGGAATCCAGGGCTTCAATCACAGCCACCGGCACGGAATAACCAGTGCCGTGGCCTTCCGTGCACTGGAAGTAGCTGCTCAAGGACAGGGGACGGGGCAGGCGAGCGCTGCACTGCTGCATGCCTTCAAGTTAGGGAAGGAGGGCAATTTTTAATATTTATGCAAAGTCAGGTAATATTTCCTCCAGGTGAGGCTCTCTTACTTCCCTGAGACAGACCAGTCTTGTTCCTCTTTTCAGCCAGAACATTTTTTTTCCCAAAGAAGCAAACTGCGTGCTGCATGACAGCGTTCCCAGTCACTGCTGGGCGAGGGGTTCTGTCAGATACAGATACTCACTAGAACTCGTACTGGGCTGACAGGATATTCATCTTAATACGCTTTTCAGCATAACCCACAAGTTTAGTTTTATACCGCAAGAATACAAGCTATACAGTGTTCCCACTTCGATTTTATTAAACTTCCCAGTCTATTCTTCTACAGACTCTATTTTTTCAATTTCTCAAAGGAAGAGTTACAGATAAATACCTTAATGTCATCAATCAACATCATAACATCCTGAGACATGTAGAAATCACTTAGATCAAAAATGATTGAGTAGCAAACTACAGTCTTTCCTAGTATTCGGTAAATCTGTTGAGAGAGAAAGCTTCCATTAATCTTTTCTTTCAAAATTTTTGAAGCACTGAAGTAGTTGAAAAGGAAAAAAGGTATTTTGAAACTGTGAAAGTAATGATCAATGTAGAACAGTGGAATTAAGAAGAAATATTTAAGATAAAACCTACATATCTTATTGTAGGTACTCTGTTTTTTATTAGGCATGCAGATCTACATTCTATTACAGTTAAAGCTGTTCACTTCATCACTGGGCAGCCTGTTTTGGCCCAGTATTACTGTTATTTGGATGTCTAGGAAACATGACAGTTTAATAATAAGACACAGCATGCCCCTTAATAATAGCAAAATACATTACAAGGACTTCAAAAGAAGATCCATGCCTAAAATAAAATCACATTTAAATTCTGTTTAAAACCATTCAGAGACTAATTCAACGTAATGCACATTCAGAGACTAATTCAATGGAACACACATCAGCAGCAATAATATAAACATTTTGTGCGACAACCTTTGATGTTCCAAGGCATCCTATAGGCCTGTCCGGTCTTCCAGATAATCCCAATTTGTCATTGACTCCCAAATGGAAGTAAGCCTGTGAGAAAGAATCATGAAAACTGAGGGAAACCTATGTATAAGCCTTTCTTATGCTCCTACCTGCTCTCACACAGAAAGTCCTGCCTGTTCTGCTCTAACTAGAAAGCAAGATTCATACAACACGATCATTATTTCTATTGTGTTTTTTTTCTGTTTTTATAAATGTAGATCTATATAACACAATGAAGTGAGAAAACACCAGATTTGGTATATTTACAGATTAAAGACCAAATTTTTATGTTTAAATTTTAATCCTTCTATATCTTTACAGCAAAGAGAAATCGACTACACAACTGAGGCAAGGAACACAGGGTGCAAGAAGACAAGACACAAGCAGCCTGCTCCCAAACGGTCATTCCCTCCTTCCAGTGTAACTCCTATCGCTTCTGGCAGACCAGTGCTCCGCTGCAGGTGTGGTGTAACGGTCCTCCTTCACTCCTTCTAACAGTAATTTTGGGAGGATGAAGCATTTTCACTTTACTCATGAAAGTGAAAATACAGTTAATACTGGTCTGTGTTAAGAGAGAGGTGCCTTCATTAAAGGTGAGCAGGATCCTGATGCTATGATTAGGACACACGGGCTTGAGCAGAGCACCAGAGTCCTGCCTAACTCCACAGTTTCAAAATTCAAATAAACGGTTTCTCTTCCTATATTAGGTCTTACTTTTACCTTCTTACTCCTTTTCATTTTTCCAATCTATATAATTAAAATATTTTTTAAATCTTCAAATTGCTCTTTGAAATAGTTTTTTAGCGTATCATTTAATTTATTGTCTTTCCAATTCTTTCTTCTGTAATGCTTTTCCAGTGCGGATACAAAGGTAAAACAGTAATACAGGAACTCTGTAAAGATCTTGATTCTAATTCTAGTGAAGGCCAGCACAATTAATGCATCAACACCACAAGCATGAGGGAATTATCTCATTATTCACTGCATGATCCTTGAGTTAAATCATGTATGCCTAGTATTGATATAATTTTTTAAGACTTGTATATTAAGGAAATAATTCTCATTTATTACAGTGTACGAGAATAAAATCATAAAAACTCATCTAAGCTGTGAGCAAGACAGTATAAATGTATCAATTAAACCAGACTGAAAACTGTAATTTTCTCCTTATTTGGGCTGGTTTAGGTAAGGAACCCACTATTATTAAAACATCAGAACATTTTTCTAAGCTCGGTCTTTCTTTATGTTGTAGGAAGATAATTCAGAAGCAAACGAAAGTGAACATTTGAACATAAGTTACACTCAATAGCTTTTTACTGCTGTCAGCTTAGGGGCTTCCTGAAACTGCCTGTGTTTCTGCATTAATAGCAAGAACTATTTAAAAAAAAGAAAATAAACAACATCACATACATCACCTGCTCATCCAGACTAAGTAACCGTATTCAAGTGGAAAAGGAATAGAGACATCAAAACATTAACAGCTTTATACAACCCATCTATACATAATAAAGCCAAAAGAATGTTGAATCCTTTTCATAATAAATAATGGGGACTAGAAGAATGGCAGTAGACGTTATAATTTAATACTAAAAGGACTTTCATTTTGCTAGAACATAAAAGATATTTTGTGTTTTCTTAATAAAAATAGAACTCCAGCAGTATTGGAACATTGCCTCTTCCCTTGAAGACTCTTTCTTTAGCTCAGTGCCTCATGTTCTACAGTCTGCTAAAGCAGTTTCATTTCCTGCTAACAGTTTTCTATCTTCACCTGTTACAATCAAAGTGTCAGTTTATGTTCAGCACTGGGCCATCTCAACAGAAGTCCTGTTCCATGCAAGTTCAGCTGCTTCAAGGGGCTTTTCTTTTTTTATTAAAATGCCTTTCAGTTTTGGAATATTAAAGCTGCTAATAGCAAGAAACGGTTGTGAAAGCAGACTGGACTGTTGGGTTGATTTATCAGAGTGAATCAAACTAGAGTGGTCTTTCACACCATCTGTTGCTGTGTTCTTTTACCTGTTATCAGTCTCTGCCGATGGGGTATTCTGCTGTTCGCTCGTACTATGCTTCCACTACATCTCTGTGTGTCCTCTATATATCGCATGCATCTTCTCCCATTTTCTTCTTTTCCTCTTCATCTTTTCACTGCCCCCGCTAGACTTTGTGGATCTGTTTACACGACCCCAAGCCCTACTTTAAATCCTCAGTTTTCCTGAATCAACGTCTTGCCCTCATCCATTTGGTTTTTTTTACACTGCGTTTTTCAAATGCATCCCTATTTATAAACCTACAGGTTTAAATTGTTATCCTGTGCCACTAGACCAGTTCAAAAGATAAACACTACTGAGAATTGAGAGCACCGGAACAACGAATACTGAGATCCATGTTCTCTATGGATGACCTCGCTTTCCGGTAAAGCAGTAGCTTACCCTCCCCACAAAGGATGACAAATACTACCAAGGGTTTTCTGTTTGCTTGCTTTTTGTTTGTATCGTTCCTTTGCATAAGCTGGGGTTCAAAGCGTGACTCCCATAATGCCCCAAACATTTTCATTACTTCTACCTCACAGCTGTAGCACAGCCTTTTCTAGAGGGGCCACCAGGAAGAGGTTTTGCATCAGGCAATTTAGTATTTTCATTACATTCTTTCTAGAAGTAGAGGCAGATGCAGAGGCAGAATTATCAGCTGTCTCACCAGCTTTTGAAAAATAATTCCTAACACAGAAGCTGTCCTAACCAGGAGTTTAATTGATAGTGATTAAAATTTTATTATTCATTAATTAATCTTTGAAAGCAGCTCAGGTAATAACCCTAATCAGGTAATAGAGAACATCTGGGCTTCATGGTCTAACTATGCACACAGAACTACTGACCAGTGTCAGCATATCTTGCGGTTGAGTAACACAAAAGATGAACAAGATGAAGGAGATACAAGTCTAATAGTTTGATATAAATTCCTACCATTATAAAATAAATGTATAGAAATACAAATAATTTTAAATGCAGAATCCCTTACTTTGACAAGTTCTTTCTGAGCCCATATCTGAATTGGTTCCACCTGCTGGGGGGTCTGAGTTTGGATTCCATACGTGTTCAGAAAAACTTGTAAGCTATGAGTGAAATAACAACAAATTTAATGACAGATCACAGAACAGTCTTACTTTTAACAATTGTCTTGGCTGCAGATACACAAGTAGCAGTATTACAGTTTACACTTCCTTGAATACCTTAGCAAACATTGTTCAACGCTTTCCTAATAAATACATTCTTAATAAAAGTGAATACATACCGCTGACTTTCTGCTATGAGGGCCACATGTACTACCACATCATTTTCTAAAGGACCCTAGAAAATAATGAAAAAATACTTATTAGCATTGCTAACTAAATATTTTGTTAGATATCACATAAATAGGGACAATGTCTATTTAAACAACTCACAGCTATGACAGATATCACTGTCTGAATTGCTTTTTCTTACTGTGTGAAAAAATTGGAAGAACAACACAGGACTATTTTCATGTGTTTGACTTCACGTTTGTCTAATGCAAGCAAAGGTGTTGTTCACACAACACCAGTGACCATCTCCCTGAGATGCTGCAGCTACCCCCACCCTAGGTTCACCCTTCTGGCCTGGGGTTTTCACACTGGTGAGTGGGCAGAAGGATCCGTTTCAACTGTATTCTGCCTGCTGTGCAAATGAGAAATATAGGCCAGTGTTTTCAGAAGACCAAGACAGAAGACAGATTAGTTGCTCTTCCTCTCAGGAAAAAAAACAAACAAACCCAACGTAAAAAAATTCATAGTTTTTAACAAGGTTGTAAACCGCTGGAGGCAGGATAAAGGGAAAAACCCTTGACTCCATTCCTGGCAAGAGCAGAGAAAGCAGCTCAGCGTTAGACTTTTGGTGCACTCTGGCTGGACAGATGCTACCGCTATGTGCCTTTCTGCACGCGGCCCCAGGAAATCTCAGAATGCTGAAAAAAATCCATTTATTTTGAAAACGTGAGAAAGTGGGCACAATATTCAAGAACACCAACTAAAATGGTATCTGCTGGGCTTTCCAAGCATATGGAGAGAGACAAGGAAAACAGAAATACTATGCAACAGAATAATCTACCTTGCAGCTACAAACCTACAATTGAACTGTTAAAACACACATCTGCTTCTGGAAGCATCTGAATACTGCCGGATGGTTTACGGGCAAGGCTACTTATGCACTGGACTTCTTAAGTACGTATAGACACACATGTGCCTTAAATTCTAAAATGACACTTAAACACTTTAGAATTATGTTAACTGTGGTATAAAATTGTATTGAAGAGAAATGAAAGCAAACATACTTGTAATTAATATTACAAAACAAATCATCCAGTATGATACATCTCTCTGTACCATCAAAATTAAGATATATGCCAGCCCTAAACATAATTTCAGTAGCTAAAAAACCTTAAAGTAAGTCTACCTCCACTTTATAATTTTATTTCCTTCTTTACATGTTATCTATTTACCAGAAAATAAAAAAAAAGGCAGTCTTATTTTGACTGTTCTCTTTCCAGCATTATGAATGGGCATTAACTTCAATTTCCAGTAACTTAAATGAAGTCCTCAGAAGAGACTCTTTTAATATTTTGCTTTGTAGACCAAGTAATGTAGTCATTATGTGCAGTCAGAGAGTTTAATTAATTGCAACCCTATACATACATTTCAAGTTAACCCAGAAGATAAATTAGTCTTACTTTGAAAATTTATTAAGATTGCAATTTTTTTAAAATACAAAATTATATTTAAGAGAGCAATAGATCAGCTTTCATATGCTCCAGTAAAACACAAACCCAGAAAATCCCTACCCCACCTCATTTCTCAATGTTATTACTATACAAGCCCTCTCGTACACTAAATTCTCCCAAAACAGAACACAGCAACCAAAACTGTGTTATAGTATCATGTCAGGATACAGAGACAGTAAAAAGGAATAACAAACTCTTCTATGGAATCCAGTTCTAAAGAGTTCTTTCCACGGAAGCAAAATGCTCTGCATCATCTTCATTCAATTTAGTGGACAAAGCATTAATGATTCCTTTTTGTTTCAACTCAGGAGTGAGATTTATCCTGAACCACCCCTGACCATTGAGCATCACGGAGCACACGATGGCGCAGAGGAGCAGCTCTCTGGTCGCTGTTGGGCTTCCCTGCCTTTTGGAACACTGACTAAAACCAGCAAAGAGAATCCTGCTCCAGCACCACGCTGGCATTTCCCCAGGAGGGAACATATGGAGTCCTCTTCCTCAATATGAAAAATAAGTTTTTTGGGGCATTAAATTAGGTGAGAAAACACTTCCTTTTAACTATAAATAGGCAGAATTAATATTTTAGTATTAGTGGTCATTAAGTTTTTACTATACTACTCATTTGATTCCACAGTTTTCTACAACAAATGAGACTCCTCTTCCCAGATTTTCTAGGTCAAGTGATGTATTCACAACTGCAGTTATATACATGCAGTTTTTACAGCAATTTTGCCTTTGTAGGTCTGTATTACCTTTAATTCTAGAATATTCTTCACTGGTGCTTCAAAGCTACAAAACTAAGGTTGGAATGCCTTAAATATTTTTCACTGTTTGCTTAAATCTACAAAATTATTTGGTCATCAGGCATATTTTTGTAGTAGCACCAAGGCCACAAAAAACCTAAATAAACCACATTTTTCAGTGAGAAGTGTTTATAGAGATTGCAGTCAATGCAATCAAAATACGATAATATGCCTGTATGGAAAATGCATTTCTCTAAGAAATATTTCCTTAGCAGAAGGCTTCAAATTAAAATAAAAAACCAACCATTCTTTTTGGTACATCACCTTCCAAAACCCTGTACCTCAACAAAATTCCCATTACACAGGCATCTGAAATTTTTACATAGGAAACAGGTTTTAAGTAGCATTTGGATAGAACAGGAAAAACACTGCTTATATCTGATCTTGGAGCGCATTTTTATATCGCAATAACAAATTCACAATACTGAACATGGAACTTTCCAGATATATCTTCCTTATACCAAGAAACAAAACACCCGAAAAACATCTCCTAGCTACACATTCCCATACATACAGTTCTTACCTCGTCAATAAAAGCGGGCTCCTATGCACAGACATCTTTCTGTCCCCTTATCCTACCTACTGCAGATCTGAATTACGTTTCAAGCATCCCCCATCCCTGGGCACTCACTCTTGCTCTGCATTTAAGCCCAGTACAGGGGCACGGGTGCACACCAGGCAACCAAAACACAGCAGCATCCTCACAACTCTTAGGAACTCTAAATACAAAAAACATTAATACATTGAAGAGATAATTAATTTGAAGGAATAAAAAAAAGGCAAGCTCATTCTTGCCTTCCTGGCATATCTTTCAACTCCATCACTCTAAGAAAACGTACATACATGTAGTATTTTCCTAGCACTTGAACTGTAGTATTATAAGATCATATATAACACATTGATGACAGTTTTCCAGTAAAAATATTTTAATACTAAGTTTATGCTTACCTGATTTGAAAATCTCATGCTAACATTCCGCTGATCTTGTGGAGGTATGTAACGTCCAATCGGGTCGATATCTTTAGGACTCACTAATTTGTCAGCTGAAAATAAATGACAATAAAAATACAGAATGACTTGAGTACTTTCTGCAGCTTTTGTGAAGGAGGCATGCAAATGCATTTTATGTAGTCAGTTCTGCTGCTATATCATCTCTGCTTTAGATCAATGGTTTACAAATCAAAAGAATATTCTGCAAAAATTATATTTTAAAATTAATGACTCAAGCATCATTCTTGCTGCAGCTAATTATAATACTGTAGTATATAAAAACAATCCTTTTATTTCACGTAAGTGTATTAAGAACATATGCAGACAAGAGACTTCACAACACACAAGTCACATAAAAAGGCCTCAGTCCACAACCATGGACCTATTCTTGAGTTAACTAGAAACTCAGTGGTTACCCATCAAAAACTGTTTAGCTTTGAAGAAAAGCAGACAGCCTCTATCTCAAGGTAATCACAGACTATAATTCTGAAAGGGACAAGGGATATAAAAGATACTACACAATACAATATCCCAATAGGAAAAAAAAAATCTCAGTTAAATTTATTTGAAACCTAGCAATTTCAACTCAGTTTTTTACATGAGCAAAACCCAACCAAAATCCATTATTTTCACCTTCTCCTGAAAAAAAAATAAGGATTCCAATAAAAGTATACTATTAAAAAGTTCCAAGTCCCTTGAATAAAGGCTCGTGATCTACTGTGAGCTATCATGCCCTTCAAATAAGCACTCTCCTATCAAAATCTCATTTTGACACGAAACTTGTCCTCTGTATCTGCTACAGAGAGGTTACAGTCCATCTTCATTTCTCCTGTATACAAGTCAACAATTTTGTATATGTTCTTAACAAGCTCTGCACTTGGACATCAGCTGTTAATCTAGAAGAGAAATAACTCACAACTCCATTAGCTTAATTCAGCTACGACAAAAAAGCAACGCTGACTTGGTAAGATGAATGTTTCTGAATATCCAGGTATAGGAGGTTATGTTAAAAGAACAAACAAAAAACCCCACGAAAACAAAGCAAAAGCAAAGCTAGATTATGAAAAAATACCATGGACAATTTATTAATACACTGACTCTGCCTCATAGTTCTTAAAAAAAAGAATATGTATTCTGGAAACCACTCTATTTCCACTGTTTTTTAGATGGTTTTACATCACTCACTCAGAAATTGTATAGTCAGAATAATTTCATATTTGTAACAACTATACCAACAGACTCACATAAAATTTAAGGTAACTTTCAATATTTTCAATTTTATTTAAAACAAGAATCTCAGTGAATCACAATTACCACAAATACATGTGTACTGGAATGCAAAAGCAGAGTTTTCTTTGTCAGCCCATAATTTGCATCAGCAACAGCTGACACGTAATCCATGCGGTCTCTGAAAAATACTGTTACAAACTCTTAACTTAGTTCTAGTGAGCACTGAATCCACAGAACAAGATATAAAAATTATAGCGAAAAGCACAGGAAAGATAAGAGAGCTCCTACATGAAAGACTGCACTGAGGGAATTTTCAGGTTGCACAAAGCAGCTGCATACCTGGCGTTCCTTTCCCTTGCTGTCAGTGGGGACCCTGCCTTAAAAACTGTACAAACCTCCTCAGCCAATGCAAGAAAGAAATTCTATGAAAAAGCTGCACTGCCATCTGCACAACACACGCTTTTCTTCCTTCATAAACAATTTTTTCCAGCTGCAGAGGCACATGGTGACTTCCAACAGCTGTAGGCAGAGACTTTTGTCACCTCTGTTGTTCAGAGCCTTTATAAGCAGGATCGTAATTCAGATTTTGCTACTTCTGCCTTGCCCCTCTGTGGGAGGCAGCAAGATGTGTGAAAACTGACTCAGTTTCATGCTGCCACATTTAGAAAAACTTGGACCGCAACAGGCAGACAGGAAGCCCATAGAGAGCAGGAAGAATCTGAAGAGGGTATATTGTGTGCTGGCCTCCACGGCCGGACACCGGGGGGCAAATACACATGAATTGCTGCCCTTGAGAATTCCTGGAATGGATGATGCAACGGCAAACCAGCACCTGCTCAGAAATCAGAGTCACACTTCCACTTAATTAGCAACCACCAACCAGGCCAAGTTTGTTACTCAGGTAGGTTTCCACCCAGAAAAGAGCAAAATTAAATGCAACAATTATAAATTAGTTTGAATAAATGGAGTTCCTCATACAAAACTCACTGGTGAACAGCTTTAAAATAAAACTTCTAGACTCTATTTGCAAAGTCTGTGAAAGAAAAGGAAAAAAACCAAACTGAGAAAGGATGAATGAAAAGTAGTGAATACAGTGGAGAAAAGCTATAAAACAATAAAGGAAGCAATTACTAATGACATTTCAAAAAGAGATTTGACATAATTATAAAAAATATATTGTTTATGTTCAGCAAAGGAAAGAATTGAAACCAAACAGAAGTTGAAATTACTCAAACAGCATTTAGCAAACACTGTACACAGTTTATCCAACCAACATTCTGCAGGTACAGCAATACACAACTATTAGTATACGTTGAATACTAGAATTAGGACAGCATTCCTGCACACACATTTGAGGGTTACTTGGCTAATGCTAAGAGGTTAAATTATTTTTCTTCCATCAAAGGTGAGATTGCCTGCATTGACTTTATCATGTTGGCTAAAAAAGGAATTATGCAAGGAATACAGTGAAACCGAACAGGTGGAACACCAGACGGACTCTGTTCTTCCATACCTAAAGATACATCCACTCTTCTTGGCAAATCCACAATTTTTAAGCTCCCCTTCAATGTTTCTTTTTTACTACCAACAGCCTGTTTCCCTTTATAGTGTTCACAGAAAAAAGTTTTTAGATCTCAATCTACTGACTACCAGGTAAATGCTGAGCATGTTAAAATCAAGTAATAGATCTTTCTCCTAAAAGAAATACTAAGAAAAAAAAATCTTAACTGTGAAGACGTCTCTGGCTTAACACCTGTTTTTGCATTAGTCTTGGAATCATCACAACAGACCAACAGTTCGTTTGTGCTGAAATTCACTGTGACAACCTTCAGTGGCCAGACTTTGAATTTTAAAGAGTAATAAAAACGACACAGACTGAAGAAAACATTAACTTCATCCGAGACTACAACTATTCAAAGTTTAAACTTGTCTTGCTTAAAGCAGTAAATAATTTGAATTAAATGCTATTGATCACTTACGAACATCGCTGCACGGGTGCAGCTGATGCAGTTAATCCAGAAAGTGTCATGTTATATATTTTGTCATGAAGAAAAGGAAATAAGAGAGAAAGTCAGGACAAGAAATCACAAAAAAAAAAAAGAAACCTATCGAGTTGAGAAGCTTTTAAGTATTCTGTAAAATATTCCAGTAAGCTTCCTAGTATGCTGCATGCAGCATAGAATTTTAACTGCCTGTCCTGCATGTACCAAAGCAGAGGGGACACACATGCCACCCGCAGTCTACTCAAAACTGAAGCCAATGGGTTTGTTCAGATTGAAGGAAAATATGAACAAGAGAAATATCCTTCACTTTGGACAAGTCAAAACCTGATAGAATTTCCTCCTCTTACCTAGGAGTTTTGCAATGATGTAAACTGCCTGTCCCCACAAGAAAAACTTCCCATCGCGTCCACTGTTACTGGGAAACCGTTTCTGACTGCCAGGGTTCTTCTTTTCCAGTTCAACAAAATCAGCTGGCACATAGTAATACTTGGGTACAACAGGACAACCTATGGAGTTTTAAAATAAATACAGTAAGTAAATAAATTCCACCTCCCTTATTATTTGATTGTAGTCCTGTAATAAAGCTGAAGTGGATACAAAACAGGAAAAATTGTCCCCTAACAATTTGATTGAACAGAAAGACTGTTGTCGTTCATTGTTCTCTCTCAAAACCACAAAGAGTGTAGGAAAACCAGGGCAATATTAAACTACATTATTTTTCACCAAACACTTCCACAGAAATTTCTTCCCAGAACACGTACACTGTGTAGCACCTTACCATGCAAAACCTCCCCAAAAATATTTTTCACCTGAAGCAAAATGCAGTACGGATAACAAAACGTAAGAAATGAAAGCTGCATCAGAATGAAACACTGTTTTTCCCCACATTTAAAACCAGCTCAATATTAGACTTTTTAAAACTAAAATCTTGACCAAAAGTAGTCAAACAATTAATTAAATGAAAATTTATAATTTTTTGCAAGTACACAAACCCAAGTTAAACCCAGCATTTTAATTCTGAAACATGAAACAGCACAACTTTTTCATTGAAATACAGCATAACTTGTATCTAGAATTACACCTCAAGCTACTGATTATCATAGGTCAATAACCTTTATTTCAATACTTTTTAAATGGACAAGAAATAGCAATTTAGAAACATAATTACAACTGATTGACCTAATTATATGCAATGCAAAAGAAAATTAATATGCTTCCTGCAAAATTAAATTTCACCTTAATATTGATTTAACGTTTAATTTATTTAGATAAAGGTGATAAACTGTAGTGTCTATTTTCTTAGACAAAAAAAATACTGGCAAGAAGCTGATAAAACTTGAAAAGTGAGAGTTACTAGAGAGAGAATATATAAATAAGTGAGGTATCAAAATGAGTTAGGTATCAAAACACACTCAGAAATTCTAAGATGAGACATTTATGATGACATTCAGCAAGAGGAACCACAAGATTAATCTGGTGTCCATAGAACTTCACATACTCATAAAAAATTAGAAAAAGCAGTGATCAGCAAGGTCAGAAAATTTGCTATGCAATGAAAATTTGGTAGGGAAATGTTTGTATTTCTTACAGAAACTAGTTCACTGCAACAAGAATTCTTATGTTTAAAGAAAAAGTCAGACTAAAATATTCTGCATCTGCTTGTGTAACTGTACCACAGATGTCAAGAACAGGTGACTAAAGATGCTGAGTTTTGAAAGTGGATCGTCAGTATATTGAAACTTGTTCTGTTCTCAGGCCAATTTTTTTCCTCCCACATATGGTTTTTTCCTTTTTTTTTAAAAAACTGAATTTTGGATGGATCTGCCTGTAGGCCATCAATAGCCTTGTCTGCAGTTCCACCAAAATTCTGGTGTGCAAAATTTAAGTAAGAGAACATTTATAATAAAATTAACACATCACCATTTTCACTGCTCTAAGCCAGCAACTATTTCCTATGCATGTATCAAATTATTTTTTAAATCTTGTGAAGAAGCAATGAATGATGCAAGTAATTCTCAGCTGTATCCAGGTGGAACACTGAAATGATCTGACTCTTGGCAGTTAATATTTTCCTGCAAAGCAGAAGTGAACTTTGTAAATAATGAAGCATAGGAGAGGGAGGGGAGCAGTGACTGGGTACAGCGTAAATCCTGCATCAGCAGCTTTGTTCCAGGTAACATTGCTTTCGTTACCGCACTGTATGATGCAATGTATCTACATGGAAGCGATTATTTTTGTAGTAGTAGTATTCTGTCATCAAGAAACATTGCGATACTATTACTTCTCCTTTTCTCTTACTGCAACATCCATTAGGAGGAATGTTGGCACTTTTGTAATTTCACATCAATGAAAAGCTACTGTTTTAGAAGAATCATTATCAGATAATACCTTCAGATGTATGTTGAAGCAAAGGATCCAGAAGATCCTGATATTCCTTAACTTGTGCAGGATTTCCTCTAAAAACGCCTAAAAAAGATTGAAAAAAATTGATTTAATGGAAGAAATAACTTTTCCGTGAGCTTAATGTTCAGAAAAAAGAAAAAAAACCTGCAAGTGGGCAGCATTAAATGTCAATGCCTTTCTCCTCAGTTTTATAAAAATCAATTCTGAAACCTTATTACATCTTCAAACAAAGTATTTTAATCTGTGGGGGGCCACAGCGGACTCTAGGCAGATAGGAGATTACTCTGCCCCTCACTGTGCCCCTTACTTTAAAACTATTCCACATACAAAAGGGAAAAAAAAACCCAAAATGTATGGCCAGATTTTCATCTATTTACAGACCTTTTTGATGGCTGTAACCCTTACTCATTTTCTTATTCAGACTTTTGTTGTGTGTGAGTTTTAGCTTCCATCCTGAAATTGTGCAGTGCAGTTTTTTTGGTATGTCTCCTAACCTCAAGACAAGATCTGGGTATTGTTGTTTTGGGTTTGTTCTCTTTGCATCAGAGTAACTGGCTACATGGAAAAACATGGTCAGGAAGTAGCAGCATTTCAAAGAGAAACCAGGCCTTTTCTGTCTCGCTTTCTTCTCTTCTGAATTCTGTTTCAATTATGACAGAATATCCAACTTTAAAAGACTTGCTGCAACATTCAGTTCGTGGGTGTGTTCTCTCTTCTTCCATTGCCTTTTCTCTCATGTACTGCTGCGAAGTTCTGACACACTGTGAAAGTTTAAGGCTTAGAAGGCAATGCAGCATTGAATGTCACAGATTTAAGCTTTTGAAAAACCCTTATGAAGTTATATTCTAAAACCAGTTCACATTAAAAATGCTGAAATGTATCTTTCCTCTAAGGGTTCATCTCTCTAATGCCTTTAAAAAATGGGAATGTAAAGCTGTACTTACCATCAATTATCATGAAAATAAAAAACAGAGGGAATTCACACTCGATGCCATCAAAAAGCTGAAAAGAAGAAATACTAATCAGACAATGTCATTGCTTTAGTTTAAGAACAATTATTTAAATATTGCATTGAAAAATTTCAATGCAAAAGACAAACACGAATGCAGAACCACTTTAGTACATCGGCTTTTTGTTTAGGTTACAGCTTCTTAATTCCATGGGTGCTTAAACTGTGCCCTTACATATGCTATGGCTCATTCTCAAGCAGAATATTTATATAATCTGTGTTTTATTTTCCACAGAGAAACTATTGGGGAGAAAAAAAAGTAAATTTTCATTTAGACAGCCTTTACTGATAAATCCTGTGGTCAAACGCAAAACTGTTTTCTATATGCTCAGACTGTAGTCAGCTGTGAAATTAAATAAAATGATAAATAACTTCCTTATTTGTTACGTGAAGTCAACTGTACCCAAAATGTAAATGGGAGCGCATTTATTACAAACAAATCGACAACTAACTTGCTGATTTAGCAATCTCTCAAATTACAAAATGCATCTCCTTCACCTGAAGCAATTAGGAATCAATGTGTGATTCAAATTGCAAATACGGAGGGGTTGTACATTTTTCTTTTGTTTCTTCTTTTGTTTTTGGTGGAATTTTGTAGGGGGTTTGTTTTGCTTTTAAGTACTGCCTAAACATTTTAGAAAACCAAAATTTATCCTTATATAGGCCAGGTATTCCTTTACCTTAATTTCTGCTGGTTTATAATAACGTCGTGTTTTGTCCTCCAGCGCTGTTCTGTACCCATCTCTCAGAAATCTTTTAAACCCATATTTTCCTTTCAATTTCCTAATAATTTTATCTAGTGTTTGACTGAACAAAATCTCATCATCCAAAGCAAATGCCGGATAACTAAGACAGGGTAAAAGAGCTGCATCAGTATTCTGTACAAAGAGAGGGAGAAATAGCGTATTACAAATTTAATTAGATTTCTGACATTTGATGCACAAAAAAAAGACTGTTTACTAAGTGAAATACACATCTGGAAAATCATCTTTATCGTATATTAAACTAATATATTACAATATCATGCAAAATAAGATTTCTAAAAATGTATAAAAATAAACTACAAACCAAAATATTCAGATATGTGATTTATAAGAAAACTCAATTCAACTGAGAATCTGACCTACTTTAAGCTGATAATCTTCGGGGACAAGTGAATACATTCTAGAACTTTGTGAGTTTAGAAACAAAAGATATCCTCCAGGTTATTCCTGGAGGAAACACAAACATTTGGGTATCCTATGCCTAAAAAAGAATCACAAATATTTTATAAAAGGGCAATGCTAAGAAGGAACTATGATTAAATTATCATTTCTGAAAAGGTTTTTCAGGAATACCCTTCAGGTGCTGTAGCAAACAAGCCTATCTGATTCACAATGAGGGTGATAAGGAAATACTTTCAGGAAATAATATCAGTAGCATTTCTCAAGTACCATGTGCAACTATCATTAACTAAAAAGACAAGAAAAATTACTAACTAGTGCATCAGCACTACAGGCAAGCTTACAGAAACACAAAAATCAGTTTTAAGTTAAAATTCTTCTGTCACGTGCTGTTTTGTTATTCCTCTCAGCTCAAACACCTAAGATATTCAGCCATTTAAAATACCGTATTTTGCCGATATCATTGAGGTGAAGCCACAAAAAGGGGAAAAAAAAACCCCAAACATAAAGATTGCTTCTATAGCATAATTTATGAAATCAGCTTCTGTTGGAGTATTTTAAGTCTCCAGCAAATAATAAACTGCAAAAGACCATCAGACAATAGAAAAGTAGCTGATGGTGCCTTTTATTTTAATTTTCCAGGATTACAACCCTGCTGTAATTCTTCTACACAATGAGTAAACTATTAATGTTGAAGTTTAATAGTCTGTTTCATGAACAAAACCACTATTACATCCCAGAATTAACAAAAAAGTAGAACTATCACTCATTTGAAATTACTGATTTTCAAAAAAGAAATTTACATTTGATGCTAGAACTGGAAAAGAGTTTTTTAGAAACGAATCTATACTTCTGTCACTTAGATTTATTCACTGAGCAAATACTTATTTGTAACAGTATAGAATCATAGAATCACAGAATGGTTTGCATTGGAAGGGACCTTAAGGATGATCTGGTTCCAACCCCACTGCCGTGGGCAGGGACACCTCCCACCAGACCAGGCTGCTCCAAGCCCCGTCCAGCCTGGCCTTCAACACCTCCAGGGATGAGGCACCCACAGCTTCCCCGGGCAACCTCTTCCAGTGCCTCACCGCCCTCATAGTGAAGCAGTAGCTTTTACCAACAAGAAATCTATATTCAGATATTTATGATAAGCCAACCTTACAGGCTTCCGTAGACAAAAGAATGAATTAAAGCTAAAATAGTTTCAAAAATGCAAGCACTGAGCATACAGTGGAAACTAGGCCAAAAGAAAAACAATCACCAAGACCACAAACTCTACTTCAGTTACTGCACATCATTATTACATTAAGTTCTGCTTTAAAATTTAGAAAGCTATCAACGAGCTATCATTTTAACCTAAATATTAATAAAATAAAGAATTCAGTCACAATTCCACCTCAGAGAAACAACTACATCACAGTGACATTTAAGAAGGAAAAATTAACAACTTCCCAGCAAATTGCTATTTTATTAAGTGGAACATAACGGACACCACAGACCTAAGAATTATGTTTATATCCATTTATTTTCTCCACATTCCATTGAGGTGAATCTCCATCAATTACTTACATGAGATCTTGACTCTCGGGGTAGCAGCGAACAGAGAGTCTGTCTGTTACGGTTATGGGCATCAAAATCCACAAATATAACAGACCAAGAACAGCCCTGTAAACAGAACATTAAATTTATTTAAGAAGAAGGGCAGAAAGTTTAGCGTATCTCGGTGAAACTAACTGACTCCTTGTTTTATTTAGGTTATGCTGTAGTTATTATCTGGTAGTTGGTAATTTTAATCAGAAAATGTAACATAACATCAAGTTGAAAACATTTTGAATTTTCATATACAATTAAATGTACCCAAAATTAGACATTTTATTCTACTACTGATTATGAATTAAGATCCATTTGAACTAGGAACTTTTCCATTAATTCTTGAAAAATAATGCCTGTGTTAAGGGCCAAGAGAAAAATAGCTGTCCCTCCCTCTGACTGCAGGAAATACTACAAATCATGATAGTGACTATTCCATTACAAGTCAGTCAGAACACGAACAACTGGATATTCACCCGAGGCACTGCTTTGGAAAAGGACTTCCATAATTTCAGGAAAAAACATGAGTAGCATTTCGCAAGAACCATGTGCAACTATCATTAACTAAAAAGACAAGAAAAATTACTAACTAGTGCATCAGCACTACAGGCAAGCTTACAGAAACACAAAAAGTAGTTTTAAGTTAAAATTCTTCTGTCATGTGCTGTTTCATTATTCCTCTCTGCTGATACACCTAAGATATTCAGCCACTGAGACCCCACCCTCACTAATTATTAAAAAAAAAATAAATTTCCAACTAAGTTCCTACGTAACTAGCTAGCCACCCTTCTTTTAGTGCCAGAACCAGCATCCATCCATCTGAGTTGCCAAACAACAGAGGGTTTTTTCTTCCCCACTCTTTAGCCGCACTCTAATTATACATAGCTGTCATACAAGTACTCAGCTTTTGCTTTGCTTGGCTAAACAAAACATGTTTTTCCACTATCCTCATGAAGATATTCTCTGCTCTCTTAATCATTTTAGCAAGATATACTGAATAGTGCTGAGATAAGAATGTACCCAAATAAATCTCATTTGCTTTCTTCTTAATCCAGATTCTGATTGTTCACAAATCTCCAAATTCATCTACAAACTCTGAACACAATCTGTCTGCATGTGTAAACACGCAGTTTCAAAATCTGTGCTTCAGTAAAGGATTCTTTGGGGATTCAAAAGCAGACTAATTTACATTTCATAAACCCACAAGCATCTTGTTTTACAAATGAACTATTTTTCAATTCTCTAAAGATTGTAGAGTTCTGTAGTAAGGACACCTTACAAAAGCTTGCTTTTTTTTAAACAATAATTATTCCACAAACTGATATAGGACATGTGGCTCACCTACAAATAATGGGTTATACTATGACTAGGTCAAATTTGACACAGCGTTCATCTCGCCGATAGCAGCACCATCTCAGCACATAAGTGCACAGTGCATGCAAGTAATTCATTAGATCATTAACTCACATTGCCAGTAAACACATGTTCTCTCATGTAGTGTTTTTGCTAATACGTAATTTTTTTCTAAAACATATTGTAGCTAAAACAGAATTCTTCCTTACTAGCTACCAAGCTAGTGAAGGATTTGGAGCATAGGTTGTATGAGAAACGCCTGAGAGATCTGGGGCTGTTTAGGCTGGAGGAGATTGAGGGGAGACCTTATCGCTCTTTACAACTACGTGAAAGCAGGCTGTAGTGAGATGGGGCTTGGGCTGTTCTCCCTCGTGGTGAGTGACAGGATGAGGGGAAATGGCCTTAAGTTGGGCCAGGGGAGGTTCAGGTTGGATAAGAGGAAGAATTTCCTTACTGAAAGGGTTGTCAGGCCCTGGAACAGGCTGCCCAGGGAGGGGGCTGAGTCACATCCCTGGAGGTGCTGAAGAGACGGGTGGATGTCGTGCTGAGGGACATGGTTGAGTGGTGTTGACAGGGCTAGGACAGAGGTCATACTGGATGATCTTGAAGGTCTCTTCCAGCCAAAAATGTTCTATGGATTCTATGATACACATTCTAAGCTATTTAAACACTGTGATACTCTGAAACCAGAGATTTGAGTTAACTATATCAAGCCTACAAAAAAAAAAAGTTGCAGTACTTTTAGTAGTGATGAGCCTAAAGTGACTAAGTAAATTACGTAATAACAAACATAATCAGTTCACGCTGCATCCTAAATGTAAAATAAAAAATAAATTAAAAAACCAACAACTCTGGCGCACTTTTACAGTTCTTCCATATGAACTTCAGCAGAACTTAGAACACTATGACTTCAGGATCTGGCTATGACCAATGCACAGCTAAGAATTATAACAGAATTCTCATACTCATTTAATAGTTTTTAACTACTATAGATTTGTAACTTGTTTCATAAATATACAATACATTGGGAATAAATTTAAGAAATTCAGCATACAATATAGAGCAAAATAATGAGAAACTAAATAGGTTATCTACTAAAAAATCTCTTCTCAATATGTAACTAAGTCTTTTACAAAGGGAACATTAAGATTACGGCTTGATTGTATTTTTATGCTTATAGCTCCCACTTTTTATGAAATACTTCTGGTATGATGGAGATAAAAATGAACAGCATTTAGAAACCATGAATGAATTCCTTTTTACATTAAAGCTTACAAAATTCACATTAAACAAAAAGCCAATCATTTTTCAATTCATAATTATTCTTTATTGTATCTGGCCCTTAGAGATGATGCAAAGAGTGCATAAAAAAATATGTGAACACCAGTTAAGCGGCACTTTGTTACAGAACAAGTAGTAGTATGATTTCTTGGAGAAATATATTAGGTTTTAATATTTTCTAGAGCTTGTGAAGGGAGGAAAAGAACAGTTTAATGTGACTATCAACAATAAATGACCATACTTTGTCTTCTGTGCATGCATCTATGAATGCACAGGGAAACTGCCCTGTCACGATCTACTCAAAGATATATAACGTATGTGCATGTGCGAGAGCACAGCTACAATACTACATATTTGCCTTTGTTAGTCTCTTCCAGCTACTACAGTGTGAGTGGAAAAATCTGCATGGAGAGGCTGAGCAGTCTGTCAGCGCCAGCAGTGATGGATGCGGCTTGCACTAGTGTTGGTGCAGGTGCAAACAAGTTTCTCTTGAGGGACTCAGCAGGATTTCTCCAAGCTATTGGAACACAGCTGGAGCTAAACAAAGACAAAGTCTGCAGCAGACTGAAGGTCAAAGTGGTTTCTGTTTATGCTAAATATCTTGGAAGTAAACTGTCAAAGCATGTAAACTGGTTTTGCTTCAGCAATTTATTAATCCATTTCAGAATTAAGTAAAAATTCATTTGAAAAAGAAACAGCAGCTGCATTTCCTGGTGCTTGACCACTGGGAAAGCAAAGACTGTAGAGAAATCTTTTTTTCTGCAATACTGACAATGTGTGTATAATGTCTGATCATTATTTAAGATCCTTACTAGCTCCTGGCTCTTAACATGTAACATAAGCTTTTAAAATGTATGTAAACCAAAACCAGATCACATGGTCAAGTCTTTTTGAAACGGAACAAGTCGATTTTACCACAGTACTAGTATAAATAAATAGATGCAAAAAAAAAAAAATCCCAAAAACTGAATAAAAAACCTCCAACAACTCAAAACACCCCACTATTAACAGATATCCACAAAATCGTAATGGATGTCTAAGCCTACAGAGTCAGAAATCCTTGCTCAGGAGGATCCCCTGGTTTATGCTGTAAGAGAAAGCAGGGTCTAGTAATAGAAAGCTGACTATGTAAACCAAACCGTAACCTATATTTTTCATCCCAGGCATCTGATAAGTTCTAAAAAGTTTAACAGATGTTTTTATGTGAATAAACTATAAGAAACAACTTTTTGTCCAACAGTACTAATAAATATTTTGTAACACTGTTTTGATCCACATCTTCCATGAAAAATGGAGACACAAATAACTGAGAATGTTTTAATAAATCAAGCAGTACAGAAAAGGAACCTGGAACGTAATTTGGATTGTCTCCCAGTCACACCTTTGTTGTTGACGTTGCTTATCCTCATTAGCTCCCACAAAGAGCATTTGACAGTTCCCCTGATTCACCATTCACCATTTTACCACTTTTAACTTCTCTCCTTGTACTATTTTCTAGTGCGTCGAACCAAGTGTCTTAAAGTTGAATATTCAAAATGGACAAATACTACCATCTAGAACTCAGCTCCATCTGACTTACAAGACAAACGGAGAGCACAGGTATTACTGGGAAAAAAATACAAAAAAATCCTACCTTGAAGCCAGCAAAAGTATACAGAAACTTTATCCAAAAATATACAAATAGTACTTCAAGTTCACCATATAAAACTATCAAAACTCAAAAGGATCGTATACTACGTAACTTCAGGGGAAAAAAAGTAAGCGTGAAAGGCTACTCATGTAAATGCATGTCATTTTTTTTAAACTACGTTTTGAGTGTTACTCAACCCTGAGAAGAGATAAAGCATGTTTCATCAATTAATGTTTACTTTGTACGAAATACAGACATTTGGGGATGTGAGCAAGGTCCATCAGCTACAAGTCAAAAAAGATGAAGGATTCCAAGAGAACAGTGCAGCACGGAAAGCTTTTGTGTACTGAGCTCACCACCGCGTGACCAACGTGACCTCCCTTCCTACACAATTTACAACCAAAATGCACCAGCAAGTTTTAGAAGTGTTCCTACACACACTCGTTGCTATCCAACTTTCTTTTTAGCTGCACTCCTACCACCTAACAAACTGTGCTAAGTGTTTTTAAATATCCTCTACTCCATAGTGTAAATCACTGCTGCTAAAAAGAAAAAAGACAGAAAATAAACATTTTTATTACCTGGTTTCCAAAGAGATTGAAACCATTAATTGCTTCTAAAGCTGCTTTCGCCATCCCCACAGAGCTGAGGAGAAAACAAAACGACAACAAAAGAACAGAGGTATCATAATTCAAGCCCAGACTAAAATTTAACACATTTGACAGCTTTCACAGCTATGACCTTTTCTTGATTTGAATTTTGTGCTTAACCTTTAGTCAGTAAAATGATGATGCAGCAAGTTCAGAGGATTTTGGCCGTGGGTTGCTTTGGGTAGTTGGTTTTCTTAAATACTTTTAAGCATTTTTATTTGTCTTCAAATGTCAGAGACCATCTGGAAAAAGCACTTCTGTTCTCACCTTGCTGCTAGACATCTGGCACTCTGTATTTCAAGATCTTGCTAATAGTGTATTAACAAAAGATTTACTTCAGTACAGTTTTTCAACCCAGCTCTCAAATTAAATTTTAAAAGACTGACTTCCAACTAATTTTCAATATAAGAAAAGAACTCATCAATCTAGATTCAGAAAAGGAGGATTGTATTCTGTCAACCACACAGTGAAATATCTTTCATTTCACTTACTCCATGACTAGCATCCATCACAAAGAAAACAAGACTCAGAATTACTACCAACAACTTTCTGTCGGCAAGTTTATATTTAAACACATTAAGCACTAAAATCACTAATCATTACATCTTTTTTATTATATGTTAAATGTAATTTATTACTGATTATGAACATTTTACAGTACATATAAAAGTATACATAAGACTTTTACAAGGCTTTTTCATTTAAAACAAAATATAGTCTTATACTTCCCTTGTGGAGATTTAAAAAAAAAATAAAAGAGAGCACTCCCTCTCAATGCACACATGCCTTTGATGACTTTTTTTAAAGAAAAGCTAAAGCTAAGCCCATAGAAATTCACATGCATTTAACAGGTTTATATGACATTTGAAGTATGATAGAGAGCAGTATTTTGAAATGTTGTTTTAAAGAATACATAATTATAGATAGGCCAACTTCACATGCATTCTTTCAACTGAATAAGGATCTAAAGTGTTATCCTACACATAGGATGCTAAATTTTTGCACACGGATTCAAAAATTCTAGATGTTAAGGTCACAGAGCATCAAAAAGAAAAATATTACACAAACTAGTTCCCAACAGTGCTAGAGTTTAAAAATGCGATATATATGTAATGCTACCAGATGTCTGGCAGTTCTGCTATAGAATACAAGCATTCAAAGCCCAGGAAAGAGTTCACGCTGCTCATTAGGTAGTGACATAAAAGTACAGGAACTAGAAATACTACAGAAGTCCACCTAATTAAACAAATATCTTTTACATTCTGTTAGGTGATCTGTCAAAACAGAGTCAGAGCATCCAGTAAAACAAAGCCTAGTGTATTCCTCCCAAATTTATTCATTTACCTAAAACTTTTAAATTATGTCTTTGTCTCCACTGAACTACAGAGCCTCTGACCAATGCACCTTTACCTCTCTCTGTTCCATTTCCATATAAACTACGCCAGTGATTTACTGACTTCATTGACACCCCGTGTGCTATCCCCTAAACATCTGTGCCAGTTTCGAAACTCCTCCTTCAGAATGAAGTTTCATGTTTCTTCCTAACTGCGAAAGGAGCTCTGCTTTCCAAGGAGCTTACAATTAATTTGCAATATTTTTAGTCAAAAAGAACCTGAATAAATGAGGCATCAGAAGAGGAAGACAGCAGAATAACATTAAAGTACAGATGTCTGCCTTGTTGTCTTGGAAATTTAACAAATCTGAAGACATTTAGCAAAAGATTGGAAAAAAAAAAGCAGAATGAATCAGGCTGACATGACAAAAGATTCGGAGTTAAAAAAAGACCGCAAGGGTAAACAAAAGTGACAGAACATAGTATGAGGACATAGATCAACACTGCAGGAAGAAAGCTTCCAACCTTAGCAAGATAAAAATCAGTGGAAAGAAGAGCCAAAAGGTTCACCTTTCCGTAAAGCCTTTCCCTGTGAGGGAGAGGAAGTTATTGACCCTGCTCTCCATTAACAACCATATAGATGCAGCTACCCTGGTTTTGCCAACTGGACAGAATACGCAACTTTGGAGAGTAAAAAAACCAACAAACTAAAGACACACAAAACCCCTAAAACTACGATCTGGGAGAACTCTGGGAAAAACAGAATATACCAATTAATTTAACCATTTATTAGCACAGTAATTCCTTGAAATACTCTTTTTAAAAAAAAAAAAAGAGAACCAAAAAGGAGTTAAAATTTTTATTTTCTTTTCTCTATAACCGATTATCCACTCAACCAATCACACTCTCATTTTCGTTGCCATCTTTCATGTGGCATAAATTCCTGCTAAACAAGGAATAACAACAACAAACCAGTTTTTCAGAGGATCCAGATAACATGAGAGCAACAATGGCAAAGAACTAGTCATGGCTGTAAAAAATTACAGCATCCTTAAGAGTCCGAGGGCAGCACTTCACTTGCACAGAAATGGTAAAATTAACAACAGATAGGAGTATGTGTGTTCTGAACAAGACAGACCTAGATATTTTGTTTATAAAATAATTAATGAACCACCACTGAGTTAGCAAAAATATTCAGAAAATAATCACTAACAATCTCCAACCTCTGTACAAGACAAGTTGTGATAGTATTGACAAACAACCGCCCTATCTGGCCCAAAAAACATATAGAAACCAAACTGTCAGAAAACTGTGAACAGGGACTGTGCTTTAGCCTTTATTCTTCTATACTCCATGCAGCATTTTGGGATCAGAGCAAACTTTTTATTATGTTGTAAATAAACCGACATGCAGTATTTATTAATGTAAAATATCAAATTTCAAATGTTTATGAACTAATCTATAATTTAAAGGTGGGATCCAATTACAATTACACAGAAAATATTGAAAACAATAAAAAAAAAAAATCACTGCAGAGATACAGAATTTGTTTACTTTAAGTACTGTTTTACCTGGGTTGATTTTAGTTTAGAAGCATTTTAGACACTGCTTTCGGTCTCTATCACTCTTTTCAACTATTACCTACAAATTTATAAACCTCCATCTTTCCTTCTGAAACACTGCCAGAAATAATACTCATGGGATTTAAATCTAATTGGTTCAACAAGAGAAAGCTGATTAGGTTAACTAAGTTCTGCTCTGAGCAGCTGGCACCAAACAGTGGTGAAATCCCACACTTCGGTCCCTTCTGCTGATGAAAGCTTTTGGTACTGGAGAACGTGATGAAGGAATAAACTGAACTCAGAGCATTGTGAATATAATTACTTTTCTGGCTTTGTTTCAAATACCAAAACAAAAATGTAATTGTTCTAACAATTGCTCTACTTTAATTATCACCTAGCAATTAATCAAACAAATTGGTGTGATGACTCAGAACAGAATAATCCTCAGCTGCTGTGAAAAATTATCAAACTGCACACATAGAAAATGAACACCAGAAAAATCCCACACTCTGAAATCTGTATCACATGTTAAAATCTCATATACTTCTCTTCCCTTACAAAAACACTTCTAATACCAACAGTCAGATATTTTCAGAGCAGGGAAAAAAAATCACCAAGAAAAGGCAAAGAAGTAAGAGTTGTTCAACATCAATGACCACTGGTATTCAGGTAACGTAAAACTACTCACTCTAAATAATATGATGATGCTGCTTGAAAAAAGATTGAAGACAAACATGGATTGCTTCCTTGAAATAATTTCCATTCTACATAATCAGTCATTATTCTACAATAAGAATACTTACTGTAATTGATCTGTATTTTTCTATGCCCTAGTTATTCAAAACCCCTAGTCTATATAAAATACCTGAGCAATGAAAAATACCTAAGGGCACACTCTAAAATTTTCATGCTCTTAGCAACCACAAATCAAAACATATCTTAAAGCATATGCTTCCTTAATCCTTCTCCCATTCACAGTTTCTTGCCTCCATCCAAGAACTGTTAAGGTCAACTGGAACACAAGGGATTTTAAAAAGAATAAATAACTGAACAACCAACAAAACAAAAACCAATCCCACAACAATAATAAAAATTTCATAACTAGGTAAAACAAAACAAAAGGCCGGCACTACAGCAATATAACACCTGCACTACAGCGAAGGGCAAGATCGAGGCTCTACAGGCTTAGATTTGGAATATGAAGACACTGCACTTGGGTAACTTCATTATTCTCACAGTACATATGTGAGATGTCAAAGACATTTTGCAGAGGTACTCAGCAGGTGCCTAGAGAACAGCTCGATCAAATGGGTACAGGACTAATTTTTCAAGAGTTCAGCTGTTTGGGAAGGGGATCACGCTACAATAAAAGCTGTTATAAATCCTGCCTCTGAACGAGCAAAAGCTATCAATTTGCATACATCAGTGAAGACCTGGTCCACAGAGTGTTTTGCTATTTATCATTTATTAGAAGTGTTTTGAACTGTACTAAACCAGAATACCAAGGCTGTGTAAAAACTTAAAACATCTGCATCTTCTAACACAGCCCATAATTTGCTGTTGCTATTCGTGGACTTCGTATTATGTAATATCGTCTTTAAAAAGAAAGCCTCTTTTAATAATAAAAGACAAGAATTAACTTCTGAAAGCAAACACACACTACATCTAGACTTACAGAGCAAGTTTTAAGGGCCAGGAGAACAGCACACTGAATAGGGAACCTTAAGTGACTGGAGTCCACAATCACTGATGACTTTGATACATAACTCCTTACTACACTCTGATAATTTATAATCACTTCTTCAGTTTTTTAAAAATTGTTTTAGAGCTCTAGGTAGATACACTAAAACAGACGCATAACAAAGTATAGTGAATATTTTAGTCTATCCAGGAGTTTCCTCAATAATATCTAAATATATCTTTTGATACATGTTCCTCTTCCATTTTTTTCTGATTTATGAGAACATGGGAAATTGTCTACTGGTTTCCTACAGTGAGGCAAAGTATCACACAAGGAAAGATAACATAAGAGGTTCCGCTTAAACTCAAGAAGAAACTTCTTCTCAGTGAGGGTGACGGAGCCCTGGAACAGGCTGCCCAGAGAGGCTGTGGAGTCTCCTTCTCTGGAGACATTCAAGACCTGCCTGGACACGTTCCTGTGTGGCATAGTCTAGGCATTCCTGCTCTGGCAGGGGGATTGGACTTGATGATCTTTCGAGGTCCCTTCCAATCCCTAACATTCTATGATTCTATGATTCTATGAAATAGGGGCAATACCTGTTACTGATGACCAAAATGTATGTCTTAAATTAGAACCAAGCTCTGTACTTCCTTTTGCATCAGCTCAACAATCTGCTAGATTGGTTCAGTCCATCTCATAAAACTTCACCCTTAGAAAAACCAACCTATAAATGTCAACCTAGATTAAGACAAGACAACATGCCCACTTCCATCTGGTTAAAACATGTTCAGCTTTCCCTGGAGGCAATTCACATACTGAATAACCAGAATGCTGCAAAAAATAGGAGACACAGGAGTTCCAGTGTTCCTTTTGTGAATTAGTACAAGGTGAGATGCAGAAGGAAGTATATGATTCTCTAAGCGAACGCTCATGTAGTCTGCATTTGACAATTTTACAGACATGGGAGGAAGAAAATAAAACCAATAAACTAATAAAGCAGATATCATATAATAACTGGGGAGTTTTCAGTTCTCACATCGAGTATTAAACATCTACAGAGGCCCTGAAAGAAACGCACTTAAATTAGGTGTTTTGCTGTAATGTCATAAAATTTTATCTATGGGTTAAAATACATGCCTGTAGCTGAATTAAGAGAATTCATTAATTCTGAAATAAGAACACATACTGATTTGGCAACATCAAAGAAACACATCTTATTTACAAGCCAATGATAATTATGATGGTCAATGATATTTTAAAAACTCTAGCCATTTTTATGATTAATAAAACCTCAGAAGTCATAAAGTGAAGAAAACAATAGTAACACTAGCAAAAAGAAGTTGTCAGATTACAGATCTGTCTTCCAAGGTAGACAGCATGAGAGCAATTCCACTGACATGAAGTGAACCACTCTAATATTAAAATGTTAGCAACATTCCTAACTATGTCATGGGACAGAACCAGAATGCCCAGGTACTCGTAGCGTCTGTAGGAACTTGAAAAAAAACCAAACATGTGCCCAGAGCTATCCTGCAGTGTCCAGTGTCACCTCCCAGCATGGTGGAGATGAGAAAGATACACACCTTCTTAAATCAGGACGTTCCTAAACATTTTTGCTTTCTACTGCACGTGCCTCAAGAGCTTGAACTATTCTGAACACCACTTTCAGAATCATATGCAGGCAGCTGCACGTAATTACTGAAATTTGAATACTGAAATAGCTAAGCATCTATGTGGTTATTTCAGCATGCATATGATGATGAAATTATACTCCACATTTTCCCAAAATACATCTCCCAGTCTTTAGAGAACCTTAATTTAGTTCTAACAGTATTTTAATGCATTATTATTTTTAACTCACTCCATTAATTCTTTTTATTCACATCAAATCTCCTTGCTTTGACTGAAAGAGCCACATTCACTCCCCTACCTTGAATGCAGCTCTGGACTGCCATTGTTGTATTTGCTTCCTCTTTCCCAAACACCGAAATCGGGTACACGATAGGCTCTTTCCACGCAGAATACAAGATTTTGAATGAAGGACACCTACAGGAAGGAAAGAGAAGTGACAGAAGGAAAATCAAAGCATATTTTCTTCTGTTCATTTTTTCAAAGACAGAGTTGTTTATCCTCAGCCATCATAACTGTGCCTTCCATCTCAGCAAATGATGTTCCCCAGCTCAGTTTTTAATCACAAAACATTAAGAGCTGTCCCAAATTAGGTGATGATGTGATTTATACAAAAGTTCCTGCAAAGCCAGGGATAAAAGTTATTTCATATTGAAAACACATTTGAAGAGCTCCAAAAAGCTGGCATTTTGATCTTTCCAAAAAAAAAAAAAAAAAAAAAAAATTTGTCTTAAAAACAAGATTAGGACACAGAAATCTTGGTTCTGTTTCTTAATGCATTCTAAGAGAATTCATACACCAAAGTTTTACTCTATTAGCTCCAGATAAGGCATACTTATGCAGTTTCAAACACATTCCTTTATAAACACAAATAAAACTCTGAAACAATTTATCATAATAAATATCTCCTCTTAGATCAACATGCTTCAACTGAATACTATGGTATTCAACGCTATTTTAAAGTATTTAAAGTGTATTTAACTATAGCTGAGGATACTTCTTCCTCATTTACACAGTTGAAAAAGACATTTGGAGTTGCTCAATTGTAGAAAAGTTAAACCGATGATAAATTTCACAGTTCACTCCAAAGAGTCCACAGATTAGAATTCACAGGAAATTTAACCACAAACACAAGATTTACACTGGTTCATTCACCAAGAGCAGGGATTTCATCCCCTGCCATCCAAATTATTCTAGGAAATTCTGTGAGAAAAGAAAATATTTCAATGGCTATAAACACAACCATATTGGGGACCTAGAGAGAAGGATCCACTTTATTACAGTCAAGTCATATTTTTTTTGATGAGCTACGAGATAAAAACCAAATCTTTTACTGAAAGTTACTTGCCTCCTTTTTAATTTGCCTGAATACCTCTATTTTGTCTTTTTTTTTCCTCTCCATTTTTCTTTAAATCTTAACAGGTTACTATTTCTGATATACTCTTCATGCTAATACTGGTCCACCAGCAATATATATAATTCTACACTTGATGTGTCTCTATACATTACACGTCTCTGCTAAAAATTCACCGTGGGGTGCTCATGTACAATTATCTGTACACTAAATATTGTCATATCTAGTACTTTCAAGTCAATCTTTACATAGGCCCAGTATTACACATCCCTGTAATTTAGCATTTGGTTGTATTAAAACAAACTTTCTTTGAATGAAGCTAGAACACTCAGTAATTAAGAGTGTGGCTTCTCCTATTTTTATCATTAACTGAAATTTAGATGCATTAGCTAAATGAGTAAGCAGAAAGCACCACAGAGAAATATTTAACCTTACCAATGACTTCCTATCCTGATGATGTTCGGAACACACACACAAAAAAGTCAAGTTACAGATATTTTATGAGACTAACTAAGTGTTTTCAAATAGCAGAACTACAAAAAAAAAAAAAGGCAGCAGATAACTTGTTGCAACCCAGAATCTTCACGGGCATGTAAATGCTATAACTAAGTCAATGCTACAGCACTTACAGAAATCATGGATTGCATGTGTTAAGCTTACTTACCCAGAAGTCAAGCATGTGGAGAGCAAGGTGTAATCAAGAATACACATGTAGCATGGATGACTCCAAATACTAGTGTTACTTTTTTTTATGTGTAGGTAACTGCTCTCGAATTCATTCACTTGCATAATCGTAAACTGTTCTCTTTGTTACGGATGCAAAGATGCAATTAAATTATTTTTTTGGCTGCAAACAGATGCAACTAGGGGGTAGCTCATCAACAGCTGCCATGCCTCACATCAAGCAGCCCAATATACAAGGATTGTCTCCGAAGCCCAGAGTTCCGTGTACAAACATACTCCTGCAGACAGCTTGCCAAATATCAACCATCTGCCGCTGTGCTAGTGCTGCTTCAAAGCCCTCTCTCTACAAAGGGAAAGCGACTAAATATATCATGCAATGATAGCATTGGGAGGAAATATCCTACTTGGGTTTGGGTAGCAGTGCCAGTGTCCTGAATATTATCCAGAAACAGAAGAAAACTTGGAAATGCCATCATTAAGTGGCATTAGTAAGATCTGAGAATAGATGCAACTGTTGAAGCTACACAGAGACTAACAGAATGTACAGGTCTGTGGCAAGATAATCTTGGTATAAATCTCCACAGCTCACTAATTTCTAGAGCACAGTTGCAATGAAAACTACATCCTGACGGTGGAGAAGATCCACTGACTGGAGAGTCTGTACACACGCGCTTTTTCTGCAGATTCATTAATTAAATGCAAACATCTGGAGGTACTACAAATTGTAAGTCAAGCTATGCAAATACATAATTATATACATCTGCCTCCTCACAGACAGGAAGGCAATTCAGAGAAAATAATATGGACATATCATATCATCTAAGTGACAAAGGAGATGAGTTACATCACTTAGTTTTCTCATTATCTAAAGAAAAAACATTAATGAAGATGTTTTAGAAATATAATGCAAGTACACCCTATTACTGGAAAAATGTCCCTTTTTTAAAAATGGTAGTACTGTAAGTGCATTAAAGCTTTTTAAGGCCATACAGCAGCAATATTAAAACAGTCCAGAGTAAATTTAAACAAATCTGGTTAAGAAAATTGGGGAGAAGAAAAAAGATATCCAGGTTTTCCATTCCTGTCTCAAAACATAACCTCATTTTAGATCAGGACAGCAGGCTGTCCTGACATGACTTGTCCTCAAGTCAAGGCCATGGTGGCTATTATTATCTTATTTACAGAACAGTTAACAATCTCACAAACATCTCTTGCCATGACATAAAATTGTTTTATTTTCAATTAAAGATACAGTAAAATTTCTTAACATTCATAGGTTCATATGCATTTGAAGAAAGTCCTTGAGCTTTTGAGAAAATTAACCCTATTATATTGAAATTCCACTGGGCAAAATGCTGTGACTGACAGTTTGAAATAATTGGGAAAAGTGAGGACAACATAACTAGAAAGTGACCATCCTAGCAGACCTTTTAATTGTTGACCTTGTAACTTTCAGAAATAACAGGGAAATACAGAGGTTTTCAATGTCACGTTACATTCACTCTTTTCATATCTAACACTTTATTAGCTATTAATTTATTTCACTATCCATTCATTCAATTCATCTTTTCTGACTTCCACTAGAAGTGGAGAGTAGCTGCAGTGTATTTCCAGAAACGTTATGCTACAGTTGGGAATTAAATAAAACCAAGAAAAACCCCACAGCTTAATAAAGCATGTGTTTTAACATTGGAAATCAATTTTTACCTCATCTGTGTTGTAGATAATCTGCAGCCCTGAAGAGATCATCTCAACCAAATAGAGGAGAAATAATGACACAGCATTTATCTGAAGTAAATAAAGACAGAAAGGAAACTGTAATTAACTTTATGTTTATTTGAGTCACTTGAACAAACAAGTTAAAAGTGATACTACTCACTAACAAAGATGGTCCCACTGTAAAACAGTTTGGGTTCTTAAAAAATATTACCCTAATCTACCAATATCCTAGATGTAATAATGAGGAAAAAATCAATAGGAAGAAATAGCATAAACCAGTATTGTCCTCTAAAAATTCTGCTGCAGTATCATTTTTTAAATTATTTGAAACTACGACATTAAAATGTTTTTCCGTAGGCATACTGCTTTGAGCATCAGGCGATCCCTTTAGTCACAAGCTATTTCATGTTTACATATGCGACAAGTTATTCACAAGTAAAACACGAAGAAGGCAAGTAGCATAATGAATATTACAAAGCACATCTAAAAAGAAAAACATTTTATCCTTAACTGGAATTTTAGCATTATGAATTCACAGAAGTATAATTACAACATTCGGATATGATTATATTTATGAAAAACTGTTTTGTAGCTGTACACAGCATTTATTATTAACAGTAATTATTTTAAGCAGCTGTACAGATGAGCATCATAATGTCAATTTATTAATGAATCAAAGAAAACTGCTTTTGGTATGCAGAATTCCAGTATAATTAAGAATTTTTACAACTTCAATAGAGAAATTAAGTTTATCACAATAACTTGCTTCAATGAGCTAAAACCCCACAATCTCAGTACCTGACATTTAGAGAAACCACCTAGAACAAAAAAAATGGACTTTTATCTGAAACATAGCAAATTAAGGGTAAAGTCCAAAGTGCCAAGTACTGCAATAACAATGGATCAGCTACATAACATACTCCATCCACTCTTCTCAACTGAACCACCTCAGTTACTCTATTTTCTGTTGTCTCCACAGAGCTGAAAACCCCCTATTTTTTGACGTTTGCCGATGACAAAAAGGAACGTGCATTTGTGTTTATGGGAAAGGTTGAGTTACCACAAAAACTATCATACAGCGTTCCCGAGGTCCCAAAATTATTGTCTCCTCCTGCAGATAAAATGTGCGTTTTCAGGAAGCTTCTCTGTGAAGTCCAAAATGCTAACTTAGAATAACTCCACAAACCATTTTTCCCAGAACATGTATTTCCTGAATTCAGCATATTTAGTGAGCTAACTACTGAAGTGATGTTGTCACCACAAAATTTAATAATTACTAACTTACTGGCAGTTCTGAATAATTTCACTAGCAATTTCTGAACTAAAAAGAGTACGCAGAGTTATGGAATGCAAAAGAACAAGGTCACTAATGCAAAAAGGGGTCTAAAGGCAAAAAGAAGAACAAAAAAAATTAGTAAATCAACACTTTGGAAAATGAAAGACAAAATTATGCAATGAATCTGACTATGAATCACTACACAAAATAGGGAACAACTATTTGTAACTAAACAAAGTTGCTGACAGCGAACATTAAATCTATACTATGAACAAAAATTTCTCAGACATGGAAAACTAAGCTGAGTATGTTAATAAAAAATAAAATACTCAATGTAAGATTACACTAAATCTTTTGCCGACTACTTCAGTATTTTATTGCCAAGATTACTCGACAGCCACCTGTTGGTCTCAAAAAGAAGCCACTGGATAAAACCTCAACGATCTACCTCCACAAATCTGCTATTTCAGTTCCTTCTGACCAGAACATACCACTGAGTTACGCTTCCAAACAGTGTGTCTTTTTCATCAAAACATACAGAATGAATCTTGATTTTACCAAGCACAACACATCTAACACAAATCTACACAGAGACAGTTGCATCATGAAAGAATGGAGACAAGAATAACATTATTTAAAATAAGCCAAACTTTCATTTACACGCACATGCATTTTTTACCTGAAGGTGACCATATTCCTTAGGGGAGAAGACCTCATCTCCAGTGCGTGCACTGAAAACGGAATGAAGACATTCAGATGGTTTGGGGTCTTGCTTAAATTGCTGAACCTAAAGGTGAATTAAAGGCAAAACACTAAAATTGTTGACTTCCATTTTGTATGTTTGGCAACCACAAATCCACTGTATAACTCGTGTTTCAAAATTTCTCAATATAACCACTATGTAAAACTTAAAAACTACAGTTTTCGAATTTTGTCAGAAAATATTGTATGCATACTTCAAGTATACACATTCTTAGAGAATACAAATATTCAACCCATTTATCTAATCTATTTTGGTTTGGTAGAAAGAGCTATAGTCACTCTCAAATTCTGGACAAGCATCACCTCATTTTACTGGAGCTGAAATCTCAGAAGAAAGTTTGTTGAAGCGTATCATGTCTACCCTGAATTCACAGATCTGAAATGCACACCCAGAGCCCCAGCCCGTCATCTCTGAGCTGGGTCACCAGCTGTCCCTAGCAGAGCACCAGGCGCTCCAGCTACTCTCAGATATGGGGCCGCTCCTCTCCTCACCTCCCTGGCCTGTCCCAAAACACCAGTATCCACCCATCACAGCAGGCCAGATACTTGAGCTATCCTACTCCGTCTCTGTGACCACAGGCCACTGTAGCCCTGGAGCTGCACACATGCTCCTTTCCCCCCCATGCTGCAGGTACCGTGCAGGCTGATTTCCCAGGACGGGTATGAGAGCTTTCTTCTCCATCCCTGCTGTCCTATAGGCACCTCCTTATTTCCACACATACACGTGGGACAGTTCCACTGCAGGTAATGCTCTGAGCCTTTTGTTCACATCACCACAGGCAGGCCCTTTCCTCACCTACCCCATCCACCGCTTCCTTCCTTGATTGTTGAGCACTCTCTCTCCCCCCTCTCACCATTCCTAGTTTAAGAGCCCAAAACTTATGTTGGGAACAACAATCTTTATGCATCACGATCCATGCATGTTAATAATCATTGCTGTATAACTTTTTAAAACAAAAAAGAAATTAGTAATGTCATTAATGATAATATTTTTTAAGCCTTCTGGGTTATAGACCTGCAAAAGTGTTCAGAAATTAACACATATAGATCATGTAACAAATGAAAAGCTACAAGAGCTCAGAATACCTAGTATAAAAGAGTACATGGGTAAACAAAGGTTTATTTTGGTGAACACAGTTTGTGCCTTTCAGGTGTACACTGAAATGCTTACAGATACTAGAAGATAAAGCTGACAGCTTAAAAGAAATCATAAACATCATCTATAGGAAGAATAGTACCCCAGATTAAAATGATTTTTATTCATGGACATTCTATCACTGGATCTCAGAATAAACCTCTGTGATACTGAATCTCTTAGCATGGAGATGCAATGAATTAAGAGGAATTACTAATACAAGACGTTAACAACAAAGGAGTGACAATTTTAAAAGAACTTTTAAAGTAGGTTTGATTCCTTTTTCATTTCAAAATACAATGTTTGCTACTTTACAAAATCATTTGTGAAAATCAGCACTGCCAGAGAGCTGCCAATAGGGCAGAGAAAGGAAATCAAATTCACAAAGAATAGAATGAAGGTAACACAAGAAGATCCTACTCCATAATTTCTCAAGTTGTGCTATGCTCTCCAAGAATCAGTTTTCAAATTTTCTAACCAGCATTGCCACTACCTGGTCCACACTTCACAACATTTCCAACACTGATCTTACATTTATGGGTTATTCTCCTCTACCAATAAATCACACATAGCATTTAGCATATGCCCCAGAAGCAAGACAGTGAATAATATTTTGTGGAGTTATCATATCTAGTCCATGAACACATTCAAGATATTTTAGATCATAAGTCATTATGTTCATTAGTAATAGAATATAACATCTGCAATTTTTGTCACAAGCAGTAGCATCTATTCCAGTCACACCTTAGGTATATGCAATTCATATTATTAAAAAATATCTTCCTTCTACATGAGGCCAGCGCATAAAAAGTCTCTCAGAATAAAGCCTGGTTTCAATTAGGTCTCTTAGGTACCGGAGACTGTTTATTACTACACTGTAGGAAGAGAGAAGCATTTATACTAATCAAGGCAAAAATTGACAACCAGTATGTCAGCAGTGTGACACCTGTGTTAATTTAACACTCACTATTCATATCTGCACTCATCATCCTCAGAACAAACCCCTGCATGTCAAACGGAAAAACAACAGTTCAAATGTAACATGATCAATTTAGGTCAAGATTATTAACAAATATAAGACTATAAAGAAACAGACTAAGAAAACTGAGAAAAAAACACCTTGTCAGCAAAAATACAAGTGGCAATACACTTGATTATTATTATCATTATCATTATTATTATTACTACTGATATCACATGCCTACCAACTTTACATTTCAATTCATGTGCTTAAATGTGATGGAAGCTATGTGGTAACAGGAAAATCATTTTTAATAACACAGCTAAAATGTAGTGACACAAAACTCAAATTAAGCACAAGGAATACAAACATTTAACTATCTGTAGAATTGTTGCTGACCACTATGCAAAATTAATGCACCGCATCTAAATTTTGATAAGGAGAAGTCCCAAATATTCAAGAATATTCAGGGTATAGTCACAAGAGGATTACGGGCTGAATAAATCAACCGTATTATAACATAACTAAATTATTCTGTTTTCTTATTATTTTAGGTGGCTGCCCTTCTGAATTTACATCACGAGGTCAAAGAACACTGGAAAGTGGCTGCTGAAGAAATTAATCAAAATGATCACCTAGGTAAGGAGAAAAACTGCAAATGCAATAACCAAGTTAACAGTGCAAAGAAAACTCTGAGGCCTTAGCTAACATAAATTATATTTCTTTTCATTTTAAACACTAAAAAGACATAAAACCCCCCCAATTACTAACGGTCTGATGTTTAAATGGGATAAATAACTGCAACTGTAATCCAAAGAAGATTCAAGCATGTCCTGCAGTTGACTTTGCAAAACACTCGTGTCCCCTACGCCCTAAAACAACGCTGTGTCCTAACAACAATGAAGCAGCTGTTCTTAGCTAGGCTGCAAAGTGATACTGCATTCTTCTTTTGAATTTTATGTACATTGAAAAGTTAGTTTTCGCAGTTTAATTAATCCCTTAGAATTAAGCGAGTGCTTGTGTCCACACTACAGTGTTTTACCTTATCGGCCTGACGCATGTAGCAGTAGAGAATTCCTCTCATACACTTTATAGCAGAATGCTCCAGTTCATGAGTCCTTCCCTTGTCATCGTCAATGCGCCTGGGTAAGAGAGATAACTCATAAAACAAATTGGAAATGCATTGGGGGGGAAAAAGAAGAAAAAGACACATCAGTGCTCTGCAATATCAAGTATTTAACTAAGACTGTTGTATAGTGGTGCCCACACTCATATCAACATATTTACAGACCTACCCATCCTTCCTTTCTAAAGAAAAAAAGAAAAAAAGGTTAAGTTTATGTTGCAACTTAGACAGAACATTCCTATTTCAAAATTTAAAAATAAAAAGAAACAAAATCCTTGCTGTTCTGTGTTCCTTGAGAGATCCAAAACGTACTTGTTAATTGCATGTCTCTCACACAAATATGCAGAAGAGCACAATATGCTCCCTGCTATTTCACAGTCCATTTTAAAGCTGTTACTAATTTGCTTACAGGTAAGTGGATGATAACTACACCACAAAGCACATGCTTTTCCACCATACTTGACATGTTGTAACTAGCAAGGAAGACAGTCACTGTTAATTCCTGAATACGCATTTCTCAGCATTCAAGGATTGAGTCTCCTGTGAGTATCCAGATTGTTACTACAGGCCTGCTTCTACTCTGAACAATCCTACATTTAAAATGAGCAGTATTCTTTCAGTACATTTCGCTACAACAGCCTTTATTTTTCATGGCATGCATTAATTCCTCTGTTTCAGAATATTGGTACCAATTAGATGAAAACATCTCTACTTACCAAAAGCAGAGCGACATTTTTTAACCTAGTAGCTACATAAATATTTTTATTTATATTTGGAAATATGTACCATCTCTATGGGTTTGCAAAACTTCTTTTGATAAAGCTTCATCGTTTAAAACATTCCTGGGGAACCGCGTAACAGAAAGAATGCAACGTGGCAGAGGCATGAGTTTAGAAGTTCCTCACCTGTAAGCAAGGGCTAATGCCCAGGCACACGCCGCACAGTAAAGGCTGTCGTGTACTTTTGCCTTTTGGTTCTCCCCATATGTCTTTGTAGGAAACAGACCTGTGGTTGGGCTTTGATGAAGCAGCAACGTTGACTTAACTAAAAAAAGGAAAAAAGAAAAAATGGTACCAATGACATTTATGTTTCTCCCAGTTTCTACATAGATTTTCGGGAATAAATCAAGATGTGAACAACCTGTTAGAGCATGTACAACACAAAGCAGAAGCAGAAGAAAGGTAAGAAGACACACACACACACACACAAAAATTATGTTGCTTTTTCAGTCGAACTAGGCCTTTTTACAAAACAATTGGTATTCAAAACTATTTATATGGCTTTCTTCTAGTACAACTCACTCTGTATAGAATCTCTAGAATGCAACCCAGTAACTTCCCTTTCATGAAAACAAAAAAAAAAGGCGGGGGGGGTAATTAGATAATTTAGATTGTTACACTGTGCAGAATGCTACTTTCATAAAAGTTATTTTTCCAACTTAGGCCAAATGATTGTATCAATTTTAAAAAATAAAAAGAAAGGATTGAATAAGGAAAAAGAAAGGATAACTGCAACTATTTAGCACTATCTTGACATAAAAATAGAACAAGATGAGACTTTTCAAATTCAAAAAACTAAGTTAGAAAAAATACTAAATAACACTTTCATTCTTTCTGTACCTTAATATTTCACATTTTGTGAAGTGTTTTCCTAAAACTGTATAATAACAAGCTCGGTACAAGATTGAAACTAGGCTTCATGTCCTTGAACATGACTGTTTTAACAATAAACTGTCCACTATAAGACAAGAAAGCAGTTTGTCCCCAGAATATTATCAAGCATGGATTTTAAAAAGCCTCTTCATTGTCTATGTATTAGAAATTATGTATTTCAAATGAAAATACAAGGTTTTATAGCTTTTTGCATTATATTCTTCATTATATTCTTGCATTATATTCCTCTTTACCTTATAACAAGAACTTTGATAAAACATTACCTCAAAAACTCTATAATACAGATTACAGTAACATGAAGTATAAATTCAATTGCAAATTTTTACCGAGGCAGCAGACTGCTTGCAGCCTAAGTGCCCAACGAATAAATAGCAAGCACCACTGACGATTTGCTGCTGCCAAACATTCAAAGTAAACTGAACAGCCACCTCCTCCTTAAGAAAGACAAAAGCAACGCATCTACAAAAAGCAACGCATTTATGGACAGACTAGGCACAATTCACAGATTTTACTTCAAAAAGTGATTTGAATGGAGTCTCATCCCACATTTTTAGAATGATCAAAAAATTGTTCACTATTCTATACACTTACCTGATTAAAACTTAAAAAAAAAAAAAAATTGCAAAATTAAAGTCAATTACACAGCCATCAAAACCAATGATTTTAGAATATGGGTAGGGCTTCATTAGAACACAAACCCTTCAAAACCCAAAGCAATCAAAATACACCATTGTTTCTTTAACATGTATGGTTTTGGCTTAAAATGATCTCATAACAAAAAGGAAAACATTAAAGTTGGCTTAAAATGTCAGCTAACACATAAAATGTTGGCACTAAAATACATTATGGCACTGTTAACAAAAAATAACTTCTCACTGACCATCTGTCAAACTCTGAAAAGTGCTACAAGAAAACTTTTTCCCATTTAAATGTTTCCTCAGCGGTATCTGGCTGATGCCATACTACTACACTATCACTTTATCCAAAATAATTGTAAATGCGATTTTACAGCTGGACTGAATTTCCAACATACATTTATATTTTCAGCAAGAAGTGTAATTCAGTCCTCCAGTTTTTGCACGTTTCAAACTCTCAACAGAAAATTAGAAAACTATCCTCAAGTAGGAATAATGACATTTAACATGTAAATATCAATTCTAATTTATACCTAGGTTAGTTCAGGCATAAAAAACTGTCAGCAGATTACCTTTACTCCTCCCAATCCAAGAGCATCAGGTGTAACTCAGAATGTATTCTACCATTTAACAAAGGCAGATAACAATTTTGAATGCTATTTGTAAGTTATGATTTTTCAAGCAATGTATGAAACATCCAAACACATGCGTTAGATTATCACGGTAATCTTATGAGGAATTGTATTAACAGAACCCTTTATCTCCCAGAAAATAAAATCTTTATTAAAGACTGTAGATATTATCTATGACAAAACTAATTACTGTCATAACCCATAACTGTAAATATTTTAGTAAGGTACACTGAAAATCTTTCATGGCAGCAAGAATTATTAACTTACCAATTCGGTAATAATGATCTAATTTATCCCACAGACTTTCCCCCTCTGGTTTTATAAGGTTAATACTTTTAAGTGGCTCATAAATTGAACCTAAAATAAGAGAAGAAACAAAATAAAGATCAGAATTTGTTTCATAATTTTACTACTGCTAAAAACCACCAAAATACAATTTTTTCATGTTTGTTATACAAAAGCACAACTTATTGAATTTCAAGTCAAACAAAGGGTATAATTTCTATAATGTTGGAGATTTCTATACACATTTATTGCTACAATACCTTTCCCCACAAACAAGACCTCCATCTGTATCTCCACTGCTTTGTACATAGTCAGCTACAGCAAATGCTACATAAATGTAGAGTTTAATTATTGAAGACAGCCTACTGAATGTTAAGAATTTCATAGGAATATTTTCTTAGAAGTATGCTGTAGACCAAAATGCTAAAGATATGAAGAAAAACAGAAGACTGACAAAAGTAGCCCAATTTTTGCCATTACTTCTCTACATGCCTTCTAAGATGGTGAACATGTAGAACAGTGTTAATGTTTTTACCTATCCTAAGCTCTTTTCCACCCATGACCACAATAAGCCTGGCTGATTCATGTCTTGAATCAAAAAAGGGACAATTTGTTCTCACATACTGCAATAGCTTAAACAATCTACACCAACAGATACCTATATTCCACAGAAATACAATGTTATAAAACCCTCATCTTTGCTTCCTAGTGTCTTGCATATTGACTGCTTCTCTACTCACACTCGAAAAGTCCCATTTTCCTGACAGCTGAAATGAGCTGCCCATCAGAAAGACACAATTTTTTAAAAATTACTGGGATAAACCATTTCTGACTTCTAATTTTGGAGTAACATACTGCTCTCCTGCTGAAAACCACTTTGGCTTTATTCAGTGTTGTGGATGGCAAGATTGCCCATAGAGCCACTCGGTCCCGGGCGGGATGAGGAGGTGCCCTTCCCGGGCGGCACGCTGTCCTTCCCAACAGCTCAGGGACACCAACTGCCGGGGAAGCCCGGCCAGGCAGCAGCTCTGGCAGGCTGCAGCCCAGCGCTCCCATTCCAGCTGCCTCTTTCACAGTCCCAGCACATCCCCAAGCGTTACACAGGAAGTTGCCCATAGACAGGACTCTCACCCATACAAAATGAGTGTGTGTGGAATGCTGACAGAAGTTTTATTAATAAAATCCTTTGGGGGGGAGACTGGAAAATGTTTCTTGCCCCCCAGGAACTCAAACCTCACCCACTAAGTTAGTACTATTTTTGCTTTGTAATCATAGTATCAAAAATAAATAAATAAATGGATCCACTGCTCCTTGAGCAGTCCCCTGCTCCCATGTGCGGATTCTCTGGTGAGGCTTACAAACACATCGGAGCTTCCCCTACAGCCTTTCCTTTCCTCACAGAGAGAAGTTACATTACCAACAGCACTTGCATGTGGAGAAAGGGCCGGAGAGGGAAGCACAGAGAGCCAAATTTATTTGAGTTGCCTAAAGAAACAAAACTAAAAGAAATTGAACTTCTCTGTAATGGAAGATTGTAGCTTGTAATATATCACACCTTTTGAATCTTGTGCTTAAAAATCAACATTCTGAACCAACTTAAATCATTTTTTCAAAGCAATTTTATTTTCCTACTTCTTTTTGCCTAGGCATCCCTGTCGTTCATAAGAAGATTTGTAATTTAGATTGTTATACTACTAATTGTTATCTTGCACAAGCACAATAAAGTGACCTGCAGTAACTGTGATTTTATAAGGTGATTCAGTGAAAGTAGGACAGAACATGCACAGGAAAAAAAAATCTTCAGGAAGTCACTTGTTACATAAAAAGTAGCAAATTGAGGAGAACTATTCACTTCCTACATTTTCAAAGGCAAAATAAATATTCTTACTCTTAGATTTGTCAACCACATAACACAGAGTACTCTGTCTTTTGTGTGTTAAATGGGTTCAGAATGTCCATTTCTAGCAGACTGTTAACTCCAGTACTGCAACGTCACAAACAGTTGAGCATTCACAGGCACACACACACTTACACACACAAGCCAAATGTTTCTAAAATAAAATTGTTCTGATTTACATACTTACCAGACAATCTGTGACCCTCTGTGGCCAACAGAGAAACAAAATAAAGTTATCATGAACAAAACACATATTCTTCTATTCCAGAGCATTCAAAATTTCAACTTAGTGCAGAAAAATGACTGAACAGAATAAAGAGCATGAAATTGTCAAAGCACCATCATCTACAGACTATATTCTTTTAGATGTTTGAAACTTTGCTGACAGAAAAAATAATTAAACAGTCAGACTGCTGATGAAAGAAAAAAAAATAAAATAAACTCAAACTTCAAGAAAATTGACAAAAAGTAGCTTTATGCATTGACAGTACTCCTTAAAACCACTCCTAATACAAGTAGGTGAACTTGTTTCAAAAACAAGGTTTTCCACACACTCTTCATTAATTCCTCATTAGCATCTATATAGTTTATGTTTTGCTTAGGTGTCTACAGCATTCGACTGGACAAATCCTGTGGTAAACTATGTTTTATTAGTAGCACAATCTAATCAAAAGCAAGAAACAGACAGGCCAAACATGAAGTTAGCTGCTCCTGACATGTGGTTTTGTATGAGACCATAACCCACTGGAAGTTATTTTTAGGACAGCTAAAAAAAGTCTCTCTACACTCTTTTCCAAAACCTATTTAACAGGTCATTCCAGTAAGACTGAAAGCTAGTCTCAATTGCATATTTAAAATAGATTTTCAAACTGAAAAAAATGACAGCAGCAAGACTGCAACACTTAAGCATAAAAGAATGGTACATGCAAATAGTACCCTTGAGTTTGCAGTTTGTACGTTACCATTCAGGAGAACCAGAATGAGGATATTAATTTCAAACACTATTTTTCACAAATACGTCATTTCATTCTAACCATACAGTGTGAGTTTTATTTTAGGTAAATAAGTAGATAGGCTAGGAAGGAATATAAAATATATTTTGTTGATCTAGAATTCTTCAGCTGTACACCGGTGTAACAACCCTATAGAAAATTTCAACCAGGTACATGGCAGTTCAAACTTTATTACATAAAGAATGAAATATACCCACTACTTCCCTACATCAGAAGCAGACTGCTGCAAGCCAGTAGCTACTTTAAAATCACTAAGGACAAACAGAAAGGAAATCAAAGTGTTGCCTCTTGCATTAATATATTTAACATCTGGTAAGAGAACACTCAAAATCTTTATCCCAAGTCCAATTAAATCCCTGTTTGTCTTCAGATACTGCACTGACTAAATATGGTATACCTGTATTTTGAATGAAAATTAATCCCCTTTCATTTCCTACCACCTACAGGTTCCAGAAATCAAAGAATTAGTAAAAAACATAGCCACTTCCTTTCAACGTATCAGGCAAAATCTGAAGTAGCTCAGTAACTGATAACAGAGACACCAATCACTAGTATAGAACTAAAGGAATGAACAGCAAACATATCTGTGACTTAGCTAAGCCATGGGAAACTCTAAGAAAACATTATCCAGCAGATGAAACTCAAACGTTCGATAATTCCAGGAAAAATCTACAATTTCATTCTCTCTCCTAAGCAAAATACAAAACTGAAGGAGAGGAAGGGAAGCTCTCCAAGGTAAATTATTAGCTATGTAAATACTTATATACATACAGCCCCTGGAGGCTGAGAATATTATGTCATCCTGATGTTAAAGTACCTTCCTATCCACTTCATTCTCATTCCAGTTATACCCCAGATTAGCACTAATTACTCTTCAGGGAAGAACTGTAAACTGCCTAGATACATACATTTAAAAGCTATGGCCAACATTTTGAAACCCTGCTCCCAAATTCATATATAAACGAGCTTTATATACACCCACACATCCTTGAAGATAGCAGCAATTGCAGATATTCAAGAAAATAGTCATCAGAATAGAATTCTGGATGTAGTCTATGGATAAAGATTTGCATTTCAACACAGTACAGAAATTAAAAAAACAGAAAACAACCAACCAAACACACATCTCCCAAAGTTTAATCACATACAAGTGGAAGCAACAAGGCAAGAATTTTACTTCCAACATTTCTGCTGGAAGAACAAAAGAAAATGTTAGCTTGCATAATTAAATCAGCACAGACCAGACAAACAAAAAAAATAGCTGAGAAGACCAGATCTCTTTTTAGATTTGATGACAATAAAAACTGACTACAGTCCTTTAACACAACACTAGTTCTGGATGTAATCCAATAATTGGGACATGAACAAGTTCTGGATCTCAGATCACAGTAACTTTCATTACCCAATATTAATATGGGTAATAACATCTTCACATCAGAGCAGGCATTGGGATCAAAGAGGATTTTAATCTCTTCACAAAGCAAAGTTTAAGAAATGATACCATATGAGCAAATCACGTCCTCCTAACGTCACATTTCCTTTCCTTTGCAATTTCCCCTGCAATCTCTCCCAAGCTCAGACTTAGCACAGCACTGGAGTGACATAGCTGGCTATAACCCAGTTTATTCTAACAGTTGTCTGCCACAAATACATCTGCTCCTAAATACAAGCCCGTGTTAGCTGAGCAAGGCGATATCAGAAAATGACTTTGAGAAGTGCTTCCATTAGAAGGAAAGTTCACTTCTCACATATGTAAATATCTGAACTCTGATTCTATGAACTTAACATGTACCAATTGTGCTGTTGCTGGTGGGGATTTTTGATCACTACATACAGGAAGAAAGTGTGATCTCACAACAGACTCTGCTTTGAGCAGGAGGCTGCAATAGATGACCTCCTAACATCCCTTTCAAACTGAACTGTTCAACCATCTAACAAAAACATGGTAATGAAGGAAAAGTGCTGTGGAAGTAAAAAGGTATGAAGGTATTCCTCTATCTGAGTAAACATTAGGAGTAAACACAAGGTAGAAAGTGTTACCTAGGTTGAGTGATGATAACACCAGAGGTAAACATGAGGAAAATCTTGTAACAGTTTCATTTAAACAGTTTTAAAATGACAAACTTTCAACTATCATTTATCAGGAAAAAACACTTGTTAGACTGTGCATATAATTCAACTAGAATTTAACTGGAAAAAAAAATATGTACCAATTTATTTAGTCCTTTCTCTTTCTCCTAATTATTTGAAATTATTTCCCTCTACATTATACTTAATGGAAATTACTGATTTCAGGATTTACAGTAACTAACAACACACTGAAGGTACACCAGAAATAAAACACTGACTCTCACGCCAGTAAACAAGAGCTTCATGTAACCAAAACACACCAAAGTACCACAGTCGGCCACACAAGCCTTGTAAATGCTGGTAAAAAGCAAAGCAGGAAACCATCCAGGGCATTACTGAAGGCAATCATTGCCATTTCTGAGAACGCATAACAGCAGCCCTTAAAACTACTTAAGATGTTTATTTTGCATCATCACAGAAACATGAAGTATCAGTATAATTACAAAACAGTTACCTTTTTTTGGTTACAGTGTCAACACTTGACATGTCCTTTGACATTAGGAGAGGCAAACCAGAAATGCCACGGGAAGGGCCGGGTAGTTCAAGTGACTCACTTGTGGCCAGGGACAGCTGAAACCCCCTTCCCTGGTTACACTCTCTCACTTGCCCTGCTTGGGTGCTGCAGCACAGCCTACACAAGAACCCTCCACACCTTTCCCCCAGATCAGCCAGCTTTGTTCTAGTCAAACTCTTCCCCAAAACACACTGAGCTAAATCAGTAATGGTCTTGACAACTACTAGCTTCTGTTGCACCTAAAGAGAAGCTGTGCTGGGAGCGGGGAGTTATTTTGCTTCCACTTCATTTCCAAAAGGTAGGCTTTGGAATGATGACTGATTTAATGGAAATCTTACTTCTTCTCTCTAAACCAGTCACATTTGGGTTTTTAAGGGGTTACTTCTAAACACCATCCTTAGTGCACCTTTTGCATGACAATCACCTTAAAAGAGGAAATTCAGTTCAGAGATTGTTATACTGAGAGATGCTTAAAAGAACACAAAACACAATATAGGAAAATCTGAACGGTCGATTTGAATCTAAGCAGGTTCCAATCGCCAGAAATTTTCACTGAAAGAGCTCAAATTTTTAAGTTCTACTGCACAGTGCTAAAAAACTGCTAACACACAACACAAGTATTTTTGTTGCATAAAATAGCCACAAATAAAAACAAAACACAGAACTGCACACTTACCAAATTTTAAAAAAGCATGCGCAGAGGAGATTCTGTCATCATCCAAACTGGCCATTTCAAATTGGAGCAGCTAATCACACACGTCTCAGGCTACGCTACAGTAATTTTCAAAACTGTTTAGTAAATGTTAAAGGCAACCAGCATTAAATTAAGTGAAAGCAGTATTAGTGGAGTTATTAACACGAGAGAGTGCACAGCACAAAGGGTGGTAAAGTTTCATTACATTTTATGTTTCCCTCCTCTACCCTAAAAATCGATTTTATTCTGCTTTTACTTCTGTAAAACTTATCTGAGTAAAACGACACAGTCTACAAAAAGTCCATTGTTTGCACATTAGACAGGGGCTTTGTTAGTCAATAGGAAATTTGCTACTGATGTCAAAAAATGTTGAATAAAATCTATTTGATATAGTTCAAAATTAAATAAAAAAGACTGATTTAACTACTGCATATAAACGTGTTAATAGTAAACACAAGGAGCTAAAATAAAATACTGCCTGTGCACAGTGCTGCTTTTATCCCACTTGGCATTTACACTAGGACGTTTCTTGCAGTCATATATATTGCTTATGGCAGTGAATATTTCAGTTATTTGAAGAAGAACATCTTCCAGTTTGAAATGTAAAATAAGAAAATAGTGTTTGTAACTATGATGACAAGTCTTTCCAAATCTTTAAAGAAGGTTTATGCTTTTTAAAGTAACCAAAATTTCAGAGGTTACAGACTGGCCAACTACTGAATATCTTCACAATCTGCTCCTAATTTAATTATCACACTGGCAATGAACAGAATAGTATTTTATTTCTCAAGGAAGGGAAAGAATAAATTCTTAATGAAATTTGGGTTTACTTACAAAAGCGTCATTCTCAATTTAATATACGTGAACATGGAGACATGGATTACATCCTACAAGATAGGGTCTTAAATGATACTTTACTGTCAGCTATAAAACATGAATCACTCTGCATTTCATGCAAATGTGTCTATACTGCAGGTTTACTACACCTTACTCCAAGCATCATAATAAAAAACATCACAAAACAAACAGTGCGTTTGTAAACTGGGGCTGTTGAGCATAGACCTCAGTCAATTCAGAACACCACGGGGGAGTTTCAGCCACTTTCAATGACTGTGCCAACTCTGCCTCTTTCCAACTGTGCCAGAAAGGAAGTGTAAAAAAGCTCTACAGTTATACAAATTTCAACATACTTAGAAAGTTGCAGGAGGAAATTTAAGAGACAGGAACATGATTTTTGTTTTCAAATAAGTACCTTACTTGAAAGATTTAAAAGTTTGACTTTTAAATCAACTCTTCTATTAGAAAAGCATTTCAACTAAAATCATATTTATTTTTAAGTAAATAAATTTCTCCATTTACTATATAAATGATAAAATCTCTAAGAACATGAAAAGAAGGAAGTGAACCATGATAATAATCTGTCACTGTCAGAGAAGACACTTCATTATCCATTTAACAAGAAAGTAGAAGGTAGCGGCAGTTCAGAAAAGCTAAAGCATTTTAGATTATCCAAAAGCCTTGTGCAGTCACAGGGCCTGAATGGGAATTCCAGAGGCAGAAGGCTGCCCTGGGACTCAGGATTCACATACTCCAAACACCCAAGTTCCAGACTTTATTTTGTGGAGCTCTAGGACTGCACCTGCAAATCAATTTTCAGCCGTAGCCATAATTGGGTACAAAAAACTCATTTACCAGACAGTCTTAATCATGGTATTTTGCAAATTAATACTATACATAAGAATTTTTTTTAAAAGCTATATGAATCAGACCAGTCTTTCATCAATCAATTCTAAGAGCCCTCATAAAGCCCTGTTTTCACACTGTTTGATCACTCATTACCAGAAAAGAACCACCAAATATGCAAATAAAGAAGTAATGATCGAGCTTCACAAGAATGTAAGGCACACAAATAAACACCACAGGGATCATGTGGAAAACTGTTTCCCTTAGCACGTTGGCAACTGAAGCCCTATTAAGACTGCATTTTATCTTTAAACAACAATTTAAAAATTCGGTTTTCTGAACTTCAAAAATTCACGCCAACTCGGTAAACACCACTCTTGCACTTAGGCCCGAACGTAGCGGCCACGCAGTCCAAGTCCAGAACAAGAAAACCTCACGTCAGCAAAAGTTACCCGCACCCACGGGAAACCTGACGAAAGCTCCCACTTCTGTGTAAGTGCTCCCATCTTAACACACGCCGCGAGCAGCCACCTCGCCAGCCCCGCTGCCGATCCCACCGCACCTGGGCAACCACCTGCAACGCGGCCTCGCCGAGGACGCCCCTGTTCGCGCCGGCCTCCGGCGCCGCAGGCGCCCCCCGGGCCGCCCTAGGCAGCCACCGGCCGGGGTCGCGGCGTGACGCGGGGACAGACCCGATCCCCCCTGACACGCCCCCCCGACCCCGAGCGCACCCGGAGCCCCCCCGCAGGAGAGCCCTCCCGCTCCCCAGGGCAGGTGCGGGGCGGGAGCGGCGGGGCCGGCCGTGAGGGAGGGCGCGAGCTGCCGGGGGCGCTCGGGGAGGGCGGGGGGCACGGGGCGCGAGAGAGAGCGGGAACGGGGCAGCACGCGCGGGAGGCCAGGGGAGCGAGCGCCGGGGCTCCTCTCGGGCAAGCCAAGAGGTCAGACCTGAACGTTTATAGCGAGCCCGCAGCTCCAGCATCTTCCAGCTCACATCAGCCATATGGGCCGCCGCCGCCGCCATCTCGACGAGCACGGGTCGCTCCCGTTACCCCGCTCCGGGGCAGCTGCTCTCGCACTACCAGCGCCGCGGACGACGATCTCCGCCTCGTTGCCCAGGCCAGCCGTAAAGAGACCCGCGCACGCCGTTGTCGCAAAGCCGCGGGGTCAGTCCCGGAAGCGAGCCGGCCGTTGCGGCGGGCACACCCCTGCGCAGCCGTAAGTGATGCGGGCGGGGCCGGCGGTGGGGAGCCGGGCCGCGCCGCTGCAGGATGGGGGGCGGCCGCCGCGGGCTGGGGCTGTGCTTGGGGCTGTGCCTGCTGCTGGCCCTGGCGAGGCCCGGCGGGGCGCTGCAGAATGTCACCGGCCAGCTCTTCGGGGCCGAGGCCTATGGGACGCTGGCGGCCTTCGGCGACTTCAATTCGGACAAGCAGACAGACCTGTTCGTGCTGCGAGGCGGTGAGCACGGCGGGAGCGGGGCCGTCGTTACCGGCGTCGGTGTGGGTCAGGGCGGGGGCGCAGCCGCTGGGCGCTGCCGCGGGAGTCCCCGAGGAGCGCTTTGGGAGTGTTCTCTCTCTGCCGGCCGCCGTGTGTTGCCGGTTCCGTGTCGAGGCTTACCCTGGTGCCAGCGGCGGCGGCGGCGGGACACCCGGGCGGGCCCCGCGGAGTCGTTCTGCCTCGAAGTCCCTTCTCGGCGTGCGCCCTGCGAGAGGCACCGGTGGCTTTCTCGGCCCTTGGTGGGCAGGGAAGGACTCCTCGGTGGGAGCTGTCGTGTGAGGAGCGCGGCGGGGGACTCGGGGGTCCCTTCCAGGCCGAGGTACCCCCGGGTGCCGCGAGCTTGGCCTCGCCTCGCCCGCCGGAGCGCGCTGCCCCTCTGGGCGCGGGTCTGTGGAGCCGAGGGCGAGCAGAGCGATCAGTAACATTATTTTCCAGACTAAAATTGATACTTGCTTGGGTCCTGAGATATTTTTCTGGATGGAAAAAGGTGTTTGCAATTTGCCTTACTTACGCGAAGCCATAATTTAGTGCAAGAAATACTTTAAAGAGAACTTGAGTTCGTATATAAAGACTTTGTCCTACGGAGTGAGTGGTCGCAAATTGGGTTTTCGCTCCTGCTTTCACAGTGTTTTGGGAAACAGCGATGAACATTTCACAGTTGTAAAGAGGATAAATTGCACACTGTCCTACCTCGAAGGTTATGTTAAAGTGTTAAAGTGGAAGGGTAGATAAATTTGGTTTGTGCAGCTGTTATCTGCCACAAGTTTCCATTTAGGCTTCAGGTATTGCAGACCTCAAATCAGAGCTTATTATCAGCGGTCAGTTTTATTGGCAGTCGTTAATCTTGGATTTACTCACTTGAAGCTACACGTTAATGTAATAAAATTATTCTCAAATTCACCTCTTACATTATATCTCACAGATGTTTCTGTAAGTAGCTTTGGTAAAGCATGAGTGAATTTCCCATTTAGTTGGGGTATTTAAATGCATGATTCTTTAAAAAAGCTCCACTGCCTTATCTACTGAGAAAATACACTGAAATATTAGATTTAAAATGAACATCAGTGATGGATTCAATTCTTACTTTTTTAATCTTTCTGATGAATATATAATGTGAATAGTTAAAAGTTGTAGAAACAAGACTCAAGGTTTCTTCTTTGCTTCCGCACAGTGGCACTAGCTATAATTTTCCTACTTGATACTTTCTATAAAAATCAGCCTGAAATAATCTACTTAACCATTATTTTTATGATTTAAGTCTTGACAAAAAGTAGCTTGAATAATTTAAAGAATACCTTCTAAACAAAAAGCAAGAAGAAATTCTAAATAGAGTTTTTAGTAGTACAAACAGTAGCCAGTTCTAAACAGGGCTGAAGAAGTGAGCACTGGAGATAGTACTAGACTTTGAGGAGCAGTGATCTGGTAAAGAAGCCCAATGCTAATAATCCCAACCCTTAATAAGGCAATAGAGATGATGTCTTGGGCCTTTTGTTGGATTTATATTACTGTTCTGATCTTGAATTACTTGGGTTGAATGAGCGGAGGGTTCCATGGGCTTGGATACATGAAAGAAAAATCAGTTTGTGCTTTGAGCTTTGTAAGAGAGGGTAAACTACCTAAAATAAGAGTTAATTTAAATCTAGAAGTGTCTTGTTGCAAGAAAAATTCAAAATTACCAGTGGAGCCTGGGTTTAGTCAATTGTCGAAAGTAAAAATATACAAATAAGTAGAATTTATAGACAGGGTAAGTGGGGAAGCTCATGCTGTTTGCTTGTTCAACCTTCCACATTCTAGTTGTGTTTGATGCCTCTTCTGATAGCACAGGATAGTGAGTGTTCATTCCCCTGTTCACCTTCTGCCTTTCTTTGGGGAATTTTGAAAACTTAATCACTAAGATGTTCAGACTGAAGACCACTAATCTATGCGAGTGTTGTTTGTATGGAAACTGTTCCCTTTTTTCACAGTTTTTTCTTTTCTTGTTTTCTTTTTGAGATAGGACAAGAACTGCAAACAGCATCTGGGATGTGTGCACTCCGGATTGCTGGAGTGGCACAGTGACTATGTTTTCTGTTCATCTAATAATTTCCAGTGGTCAGTTTGTTTTGACTATTGATGAACACCGAGCTGAAATTTTCATAAATCTATCTTTAGTGACCGTAATATTATATTTCTGAGTAGTATAATTGACTTGGAACCTGGTATATGCAAAAACACATTTGCTGCTTCATCATCATCATCACTTTACCACGTAGATGATAAAAAGGCAGGTGAAAGTCTATAGTGTGAAATCAGAATTACTAGTTTTAGCAGTCAGCCTTTATTATCAAAAGCTTAACCAGCCAGCAGGCTTCTCCAGCTGACTGTGTGCCAACTTTTTCAGTCATCTGTGAATGTGTAGTGCAGCCCAGGCTTTATCAGCTTGCCGCATGGGACTGCATATTTGCCCCTAATCATTTTGAAAGGGTTTGTTTGCATTTACGCAGTTGTTGGCATATTCTCCTTGGCGAATACATTTATGGCAGTTATGTTTTTGGGGTTTTTTTTCCTCTCTTCATAACCAGAAAACTTGTAGTCTTGTATTGCTATTTCACAGCTGTGAACTTTGCCACAGAATGATGCTCATGAAATATACTGTGGTAGCTCAAGTTTGGAGTGGTAGAATTATTATCAACTAGATAACATAGCTCTTGTAGTTTGAGATGCTACAGGTGAGTTGCTTGGAGAATGCAGGAAAAAAAAGATAATAAAGGATAACTTAAAAAAAATGTGGGTTTTTTTTTCCGTAAACTGTTATTTAACTTGCAGAAGTGCTTTTGTATTGTGGTTTACTGACTGAAAATCCATGTCAGTGTTCAGGTTAAACTTATTTTTTTCCTTCCCCAAATTTCAATCATTTGTGCAACATGAAATGTGGGCTTTTATTTAGATCTTCCTGAAATAATTAAATGATTGCCTCTAAATAAAAATGCTACAGGGAAGCAGGTTACTTCTGAGTTTCACTTACAGTGCTTTGTGAAGTGACTTGGGAAAGCAGTATGAGATCCTGCTGTGTCAGAAACAGTATTAAAAGAGTTCATTTGAGCTAGCTTGGAAGCTTTAATTATTTGGATGGAACTGATGTCTACTACTTTTCCACGTCATGTTTCTTGTTGTAGAAAGTTGTATTTTAAGCAATGTGATAACAATAGCAGAGAGAACGGTCTAACACTAAGCCTCAAAGAAGATTCTTGATATTAGGATTCCTTGGAGATGCAATTAGATTTATAGGTTGTATTGAAGAAGTGTTCCTCTTGCTTCATTTTCAGGAAGAAGGAATTAGTTGTGTGGGAAGTATTTCCAAGTTTTGCTACTCTGAGGAATGACTATTTGTGGCATAGCTTTTTTAATGTTGTTTTTGTCTATAAACCATTCACAATCCTCCTCTTTTATTCATTGTTTTACTTGCTTTTGCAGGAAATGAGTTAATTATCTTTTTGGCTGACCAAAAAGAACCCTACTTTAAGCCTCGTGTTAAGTTACCGATGAAGTAAGTATTGACATTCAATGGGATAACAGAGTGTTATGCTTATTAAAAGTTAAATTGCTGTTGTAGCTCATATTCATCTTCTATAGTTTTATATATTTTTATTTTTCCTTATTCCCTTCTATCTTGGAATGAACTAGTTCGTTTGCATTAGAAATTATATGCTTTTAATTCTTAACAGAATGGTCCATGTTCGTATGTGTAATGTTTGGTTTCTGAGTAGGTAACCAAGTAAAAGATAAGAGACAAACGTAGGGAGGAGTGGTAAGACATGGAAGAAGATAAGAGATGATGTTGTCTTTAAAAAGATCTTGGCTATCTGTCTGGCTTCTGCTGCTTAAACTGCTCCATTTGCTTTATGGTCTGGCTCTGGAAATGCAACCAAAAGATCCTGCTCTCTGAAGAAATGAAGGGATTTAATGAAGTCTAGATAGCATTAACAAACAGGATATGGCTGAAGTGTGCCTAATAGCTCAAGTTTAGAGTTAAAAATGTCTTCCTTTGTTAGAGGAAGATAGTTTGCAGAACACTTCATTTAAAGTTTCTTTTGCAATAGGTAAGGACTTATTATCCTTCAACAGCCTGGCTTTTTAAAAAGTAATAGTAAATGGGATGAAAAGGCAAGTCTTGGAATACAGAGGTAGTTTCAATTTTCTTGCACACATTTGTACAATTATTTGAGTGCGGTGTTGGTTTTTTTTTTTTTTAATTTTAGATCTCTTGGTGTTACCATAACCAGCGTAGTTCCTGGAGATTATGATGGTGACTCACAAATGGATGTCCTCCTGACTACCCGGGCACCAAATCATGGCAGAGATGAACTTTCAGTGTTTATTTTCTGGGGGCACAACCAAACTTTAGGTGAGTTGCTGAGACTGCTTATTAATATGATTGTTAGACTTTTTAGTAATTCAAAGTATTGTCAGAAAGTTGTAACTCATTTTAGTGTAGTGGTTGTTTTTACAACTAAAATAGGGATCAGCAGCTCTTCAGCTTTATACCCATATATTATCTTGCTGTTAAACTACATCCAGTAATTAATGGAAGAGAAGCTAAACCCCATGCTTCATATCATTCAAAAGACATAACCAAACAATATTATAGTTTGACAGTAACCTGTTAACTGAAGAGCTACTTTTGTGGCTCCCCCATTATATGTATCATCTTCACAAAGATTATCTCAAAAGACTCACCTTGAATTTAAAATGTACGGAGAAGCTGGTATAAAGTTTAGTGCATAAACTTTGAAAATATCATACCTAAACTTACCAACAGTATTATAACATTCTTACTTCTGTTAACAAAATTCTTTAAAGACAGTGACACACTAGGTTTTAGGAGAAAGATTTCTAGAGTCTCTCTCACTGGAAATTTTCAAGAATTTTAGAATCCGATTTTCAAGAATCTTAGAGCAGCTGCTTCTGTCCTAGGGTAGAGTCATGGACTATGGGAACTCTTGAAGTCCATTCTGTTTTCTGTTGACTTTGTTAGAAAAAGGTTTTGGGAAGAGTTTAAGGTTTGAAGCAGCACAGCAAAGCAAAAGAAGATACTCCTAAGTCCCCAGAAACTACTGAAGAATAATCACTATTAAAACCAAGTGTGTTATAGAATAGTTACAGGTGAGGCAAGTGGTGGCCTTAGATACCTTTGCTTCTGGCTTTGGCAGAGCCCAGCAACCTGGGCAGGTGCACTGGATCAAGACAATAGGAGGTGTCTTAGAAAAGGAGTCAGAGGTTAAAAATTCAGGCAGTGGGTGGTACGTAGTGAGTCTGCAGGGAAGGTATGTGTTTCTGCCTTGAGTAAGGGAAGTGTGACAGACAAGTCAATAGGAGGGGACTGTCTTAGCAAATGTGGAAACTGAGAAGGCAAGAAACATTATCAGAGATGACAGAAATGGGGATGAAGTGGCAGGGAGTTGAGATTACAAGTAAAAGTGAAGTCTGAAAGGTGATAACCTGATTAGCACTTAAAATCCTTGCTTCCTGTTTAGGTCATCTACCTCTAAATCCTCATTTCAGGCATTTGGTGTAAGAATGTGGGGAGTTTTTACAGTGGCAAAACATTAAATGGAGGTCTTGTAGACAGCAATAAATTCTGAGATTGGCTTCATCCCATTTCAGATTTCATATGTCTATGGGATTGCAGTCATTTTCATTAGAATAACTTGTTGAAGTTTAGTGGAGAGAGAAGCTTCAGCATTTTAATGTTAACTTACCTTTCCTGCATCATTTCAGGAAACCGTATAGTTGTTTATGTTCAGTGCTGGCTGATTTTATTTTTGTCATAAAATCGATGGCTGTAAATTAATAGAAGAATTATGTCTAAGTCAAAATGCAAATGTCGTAACATTGGTAACAATCAATATTTTCCATTTTCAGATCTTAACCATAAAACTATGTTAAATAAGACTTTTCGTGATGAACCTCTAGTAATGGAGTAAGTATAACCTTTTTTAGAAAACAACATTAATAGTAGTTTCTAAGTGCAACTTAAATATATTTTAATGCTACAAGTTGAAATACATGCTCTTTATCTTATAAGAACAAGGTGATTTGTGTAATGTCAACTGGTCTAACATAAGATAACAAAACATAAGTCATCTTTACAAATCTTTTAAATTATATCATCCTGGCAATAGTAACTAAATAAGTTTGTGTGGGGTTTTTTTTTTTTAATTTCATTATTCTTTCTTTATACAGGAAAAAATCCATTTATTTTTCAGTGAATCTTGTAAAGCAAAAACCTTCCTGGCATATCAGACTGAGAAAATATCCCTTTCACAATGCACTTGTCTCTCTGTGAAACACCAAACAAAACAGAGGGAGGGAAATACAGCTGAAAAATTCAAAGCATGGCATAGTGTAAAATATTGAGAGTACTACTGCCAGCAGCTCAGACAAGAGCCAAAATTCGGAAAGGACTACACAGCTGAAAATTATTGATTGATTGGTGGGAAAATGCTAACCAAACACAAGTTAACTTACAAACAGTTAATGTCAAGTCCTGTAACGACTAAGGTGATACTGAAGTTATTTTGCATTTCAGTTTTAATGGAGACTTGATTCCTGATGTCTTTGGTGTCACGAGTGATTCAGACAAGCCACAGATACTGATAGGCGGGTAAGCATATATAGTTGTGTAAATGGAAACTGTACACTTTGTGATAATGTGGTTTTGGTCATTAATCACAACTCGAATTTTACCACCATTACTTTTAATTAATGGCTTATACAACAAAGATTTCAAATTCTCAAGGGTGTTTGTGAGTACCTCGCAATGGTTGTATTGATAAAAATTATGCATTTTTTAAGATAGGAAAAAATGGGAGAGACTTGTTTCATTTTCTTGAAGAAATCCTTTTCACAGCATTAAGATATAAATTTACTCATAACAGCTCAAAATAAGACTTGAGTGCTATGGATAACAGCATAAGCAATGTCTTTTCCCTGGAAAACAGCTTTATGTTTTCTGCTGAGAAAAGCATTTTTCTACTTTTAATCTAAAATGTTTTTAAATTTATGCTAGAGCTGTATAACTTCCTTGACTGTCTTCAAAACTGAACACAAAGAAAAACATATACAAAATGTTTGATTATTTCTTTAAGATTAAGCATTTATTTTTAACATTTCTAAGTCTTAGTTATGATCTCTAAGAATTAATCAGAAGCGTTTTTTTTTCCTTACCATAAAACAAGTCAGAAGATAAGGACTTGAGTAATATAATGTAAAGTCACTGGAATAAACAAAGCTATTGTAGACACTAGTAATATCACTGTCCTGCTGTTGCGTAGTGCATGTTGAGATTTTTCTGAGCAAAGGGTTCTGAGAGCAGCCGTACCTGATGATTCAACCCCCATGACTTATGAAGGATGATTTATTCTTTCTTTTAAAGGATGTTTGAGTGCACTACCAATAGGGAGTTTTGCTGGATGATTAGTCATTTTTAGAAGAGAAACCAGCAGGGCATGTAGGTTTGTAAATAAATAAATAAAAATATCACCTGCTCAGGAAATGACATAATTAGCCTGCAGGTCATCATAATCTGTGAGTTCAATTCTTATGTTGACTTTTTTTTATTTGAGTGACTGAAAATCAAGTCCATTTACATGCAGCAGGAATGAGCTGCTTTAACAGCATGTGATTATATGCATTTTACTCATCTTTACTAATACTTAAGTAGATTCCAGCAGTACTGACAGTAAAACTGCTTGAGGAAAGTGATGATGACCAGTGTCTTAAGATATACAGTTGAAATCTAGGCACTAAATTTCACTCTGTGGGTAGTGATATTTTTCTGTGTACAAGAAAAGTTGCTTTAGAGAACTAAACATCTGACTGAAGTCCCTGTGCTGCGAATCATCCATTTAGAACCTTTCAAACAATTATTCTAGTTACTTAAGTATTTTGGAAGTAGAGTAGTAATTTTAGTGTATTGTCAGGAGAACATGCGTTTTCTTGAATTTTATTTCAAGTTTCACGATTGTCGTAGAAGGTATATTATTATGATTAACAGTCCCTGATCATTGATGAAATGTATTGCTTCTTATTCTTTGTCTGTAGGAACTTATCATGGCATACTGCCTTGGAAACGCAAAGTAAAATGCATATACCACATTCTCATGCTTTTATAGATTTAAATAATGACTTCACTGCTGGTAAGTCATAAAAACGTTACATACCTTCCTAAATTTTTTTTTAGCATTAAGTATATGTGATATATTGCAATTTCCTTCTAATATTTTGGTAAATTTCATTGAAGGTTGTGAATAGCTGTTACTGGAATATTGTGTTCAGTAATTGCTATTTAAGATTTTTAAACTATTTTAATTTCTACAATTTGAAAATTCTGTGTTTTCAAAAATAACTGCCTGTAGGGGAATTTCTTGTGGAGCAGGGGTGCGGTATCCCTTTAAAGGTTTTGGACAACCCAGCTCAGGCCTAAACAGAGGCTCTGTCCTTGAAGCTGCCTTGGAACACAGGGAGGAGGAGGTTTTATCTGGTTTGTGAGAGCTTTGCGAGAAGCTTGGTGGGAGGTGCTGGCTCCGGGGGGAGAAGCGGGGGCGAGAGCCGCCTGCACAGTTGAATGGCACTACCCAATAAAACGCTGGCGCGTGTAAACCTGTAACTGACCAACTCTGTGAAGGAGCAGGCGCGGGGATACTGCTTGACTGTATATATTGAGCTGTCCGGGGCAATAAAGGGAGGACGACATGTAGCCATATCGGTGTGATGATTGTTACTTGGCCGGCTCTCCGAAGGGACCCTTCTAGAACTGCCAGAATGAATAACATAATAATATTTCCTACTTCTTGAATAGTAATTTAATCGGAACTAATGCTTGTTTTGAACAACTTTGTGTTCGCCGTTAAAGCCTTGTTTCCTATTCTTTGTGATGCTGTACTCTAATAAGCAGAATCAGAGGCAGGGCTGCATTTTTTTTCATCTTGAGTTTGAAAATAGTTTTAAGTTAACTCAGAAGAATATTTTCAAGACTGGACTTATAATTTGTTTCTTGAAGATTGCAATATGACTTCTTTCTATTTTGTTGTAGTTAATTTTGTCACTGATTGGGAAGATAGCATGTGAGACTTGATTCTTCTATTACTATATGAGCAATCATATAACCTACTTCTAATTCACAATGTTCACAAACAAGTATTGGAGACAAATTTTCTTGTGGTAGACAAGCTGTATTCTTTTGTTGATAGTGGCCTTGTTTTGATTGTTGGGGTTGTTTTTGTGAAATACACAGTGTGATTTAGCCTTCGGTTACCATGATGAATCTATTTATCACTTACATACCTGGTTCATACCTCCGGGCACATCTAAATATCGTGCTAAACTTCATATCTTCACGCACTAAATGAATTACGAAATGCTTTATCTTCTGCTACGTGGACAATGTACATCAGTTCATATATGGTAATTTTGGAAAGGGGCTTATTTCTTTTTCCTATTTAGTAGCATGGGAATGAGAGAGGAAAGCGTCCATAAATTTAATTAAGATGCTTATAAATGTTGGGGATTAAGTTAATTGCTTTAGCGCATAGTCACCCTTAATATTCAGTTCTGGCACATTGCTGCATGAAGCTGTCAAGTGGAAATTCCAACTGGAAAATTAAATACATGATTGCTTACCATAATCAGTGTCATGTAATAACCAATTCTAACACGGTTCTAGACATCCTTTGGAATTTTGTTTTAGTGGCATGGGCAGCATAGATGAGCATTACAGATACTATTTTAAGATGAAGATATTGGAATATAAACTCACAGGTAGGTAAAGGTAGGGAGTCCAAGTTGCTTACATAGATCAATCACAGGCTGGTCAATTTTTGCAAGAGTGCACAATGGGTTTTGACAGCCAACAGCATAAAGAATGTCCAGAGAGTTCCAGTTACTGCTAGTGATATATGAAAGTTCCTCTATTGAATAGAAATAAAAGTCAGGGTCTTTGTGTGAGGAGTGCAGAGAGCTTTTGTAGATTCACATCTATATTCATATCTCAAGATGTGAATAGAAGCTTCTGCTGAAGCACTCCCCATAGAAAGATCTTGACTTTCATTTGCTTGTAATATCAAGGATATAACACCTCAGGCTGAAATATGTGTTACTTTACAGCAACCTGAGGAAGAAAATTTCAAGGAAAATATCGCATTGTGAGAAGAGAACTGGAGAAAATACTACTATAGAAGTATTTTCTTTAAAATAATTTTTTTCTTCTAAGATGGGAATGGTAAATTTGAGTTTGTTTGGTTTTGTTTGGGGTTTTGGTTTGGTTTTTTTTTTGCTGTCCCTAGGGAAAATCAGACCAACTGTGAACAAGGTACATGTTGCTGAAAAATATTAGCGATATCTGAAATTTCATGACTGAAGTGTTGTTCCAAGACTGCCTGCTTCCAAAATGAAAAATCACCCATCGTCTGGTCCTGTCTACACGTTTATGGCAGTTCCTTCACGACAGCTGTAGTAACAGCTCAGGAACTGGGGCTGGCCGGGAACACGGTTCATTTTCACTTTAGTCATTAAGCTGATCCAACTCACCACACAGCTTCAGGATTCCCAAAGCCAATGTTAAGCAACAGAGAGAAGGTTGACTCCTCTTTTAGTAGCAGCAGTTGTAGCCTGCCTTTAACCAAGCATGAAATTGCACCTCAAGTCTCATTGTGCCTCTTCCAAAAAAATACCTGTTTAGTGTTCTCATCACATCTCTTCTAATTTCTGTTGGTCTGTGCAGAGTTAAGCACCTGACTCACAGTAGTCGTCAGCTGATATAAATTCAACATAATAATAATAAAAATACTCAAACAACAAAAGAAAAAAAATATGCATGTAACTGTCTGTGCAGTGCTGATGGTACTGTGATTCTAAATGTGCTGTGCCAAACAGAGGCAACAGAAGGTGCTGATATAACTCTAGTATGCTCACAACTTGTCCTGTGCCTCCCTGTGCACTCAGGGCAGACTTTGCGGGAGACAGCTGAAGGCTGCTCCTCTTGCAAGGTTCAGCTCTGTCCCTCGCTGGCATAGCTGGGGCAGCAGAGCCTTACTGCGCCGGCCAAGCGAGGCGTGCCGTTCACAGGGTGTCATTTCTCAGGGAAGGCAGTGCAGTGCGTTGCGTAGGGGTTGGTTCAGGTAGAGCTGGTGAAGAGGATTCTTATGACTCGCTATGGGCCTGCATTGCCATTCTGGAGTTGAAACAAAACCTCATTAAGAACAGGTCCTGGCACACCTTAGAATCATGTTAATGAGAAGGGAGGTACTGATGCGGATGCAGGGGAAATGTCAGCATGCCGAAATCCCGTTGTCCAAAAGATTTATTACTTGTGACGCTTGATGCTGCTGTGATACTTTTTGACTGAAAAAATCAGAGTATTTACTCACAGGCAACTATTTGTGAATATGAAGATATACTTGTACCTCAAGTGGATGCACTGATTTTTGTTTACAAATAAAAAACAAACCTCCAGAACATGCCATCTTTGCCTTCTGTTTTTAGGATGTGATTTTGGGTGGGGGGTTTTGGGGGTTTTTTTTAGAGACTTTTCTTTAATATTCTGCAATGTTTAGGGGCTCTTTGTATTCTGTAACAGATGCAGCCAATTCCATGATTTTTAGCTGGGCTATATTTGGCAACTCTATCATTATAAACAGCTTAGGAGATTTAAAGTGTGCTTGACATAAAATAAGAAGAAATCCTTTCTGGGCTGGGAATCTTTTTGCTACTTTATTGCCTAACCCCTTTTCAACCTGCTGATATTAAACCCTCAAAACAGAGCTTTTAATTAGCATGCTTCTCCTGCTCTGGGTAAAATGAAGTTGAATTGTTATGATTTCATTGTATGAGGACATGTTCAGAAAGATGCTTTTAATCCCTAACAGTGCTTCATGAAAGGCTAACTGTGTAAGGATTGTATAATCCAAATATCCGCTAACCAGAACAAAGATAATACTAATCTTTCTTGGTGAGATATAAACTAGGCTGTGTCAGATAGTGATGTTGCTGCTGTTTTTCAATAAAGCATCCTCATGTAAAAATCTCAGCTTCTTAGAATTTTTAATTCGGTAAGTAATTTTGAGTTAGACCTGGAATTTTATATCCATGCAAAAATTTGCAGTGTGAAACTCCACCAAAGGGTCTGTGTGCTTTACGGATAAAGTAAATAAAATTTAAAGCATCTTCTGCATGTGTATTAAGCATGTGTTGCTCCAAGGAGGATTATCTAGTTCACAGAATAGCTGAGATTGAAATAGGGATGTTCTAGTTGACCTACCATCAGTGTCACTGTTGGTACATGCACTGAGAAAGACTGAAAGATGAGGAAAAAAATGTGGTGATCCTTGTTAGAATAAGGGTAACTGGGTGTCTAGTAATACATACTCATGCTTGCCATTAGTTCTTTTTAAAAGCTAGCTTAAGAAAATAATACTGAAGCTAATAATAATAGGCTTGTCTGAACAGATTAACATCAGCAGTATGTTATAGAACATGACAGTCCAGGTGAGTGTTTTGAAAGCAGCTCCTCCAGTAAGAGGCCTGTCTTAAAAACATAGCCACAAACTGAGAAATTTATATCCCATGACTTAAGAAGTATTTGTACAGGATTTAACTCTTTACTTACAGTGAGGCATTAGTTCACTCAAAAGTAGAAGGAAACTCAGTCTTTCTCAGAAATGCTTTTCCAATGTGTTAGTCAAGAGATGGAGAGAATATTGTTTGAGTGAGCACCATTCACAATATGGTCATTGTAGTCAAGATTTTTACAACTGGAGTACATGAACTGAGCCATGGAGAAAAGGTGTTACAAGTGGAGACTGAGGTCAAGATAGATAAAAGGAATTGATAAAGACCACCCAGAAATGATGTAGAGGTGGGTACCAATACAGATCATCTATTTAAAGTTAGACAGCGGACAGATATATTTTGTCTATGCCACTGTTGATTTGCATCGCAGTCAGCATTTTCAGGTAAGTACTTTGGGCCAAGATGAAGCATAAATGCAGGATGGCTCCCTAGGTGAACACTGATTAGCCTGGCTTAACATAAGCTCTCATAGCTGTATTGAGAGTGCTTTATCTCAAGTTGAAATTTTTAGGATAGGAATTATTTTACTACATGTAAGTTTTTTTCTAATTCGTTAACTTGACTGTTTCTATTTAAAGCATCCTAAAATGTCAGATACTTGTTTAGGGCTAATGCTGTCTTTCTAAGCCAAAATTATAGTACTAAATTGTTGAGAAAAAAAAGGATTATTAATAAATAATAAATTTGTATGCACTCCAAGTTACAAGTCTTCTACCAAGAAATCAGGCTGTGACCCTGCAAATGTATTTAAAATGTTAAAATAAATGAGAGAAAGTGCCTTGGACTCTGAATCATATTGTAACTTCATACTGTACATCTGTCAATGTATCCATGAATACTATGAAAAATAGCTAATGTATTAAGTATTCTGTGCCTTATTTTGGTTCTATGAGTTCAAAGTTTGGAAATACTGCTTTTACAACCTGTCTTCTATTGAACACTAGCACATGGTGTGTATAATTGCACATATTTCTGGAACCATTTATGTAAAATGAAGGAAAAATCATAAATTTGATTGTGAGAAAACTAAAGTGGAAAAATCATTAGTCAGTAACAGCTTGCTATAAGCTAATTGCTAGTCTCTTTACTGATTTCTGATGGTTAATTTTCTGATGATGTTTTGCTTTGGGAATCTAGAAACCTAATGTACCAGAACATTTACAATGTGTTTTCTTTTTGATTTCCACTTCTTAGTTTAAATGCATAAATGTAGATAGTTATGTTTTGCTTTTTTTTTCTTGAAAATTGATCATTCAAGACACAGGTGATTTCTGTTGTAATCGTTTAAACCTGCACTCTGAAGACACTGTAATGCTTGCTATCAGATTCTGATTGTATTTTAGTGAGCTTCCTCTTGATGGAAGCTGGTGGCCTCTCTGCATGTAATATTATCATCAAAGCTTATTTTATGCAATAGATCTGCATTTATTCTTTACTAAATTAACCAGACTCATTATGTTTGCAAGCAAATTATTAGGTCTTTTACAACTTGTCTGGAGTGGCATTTTAAAACTGGGGGGGGGGGGGGAGGGTGGTGTATGTGTTTGAAGTCAGATTGTTCTCTCTTGTTTTGCCCCTTCTCTCCTGTTTTTTCTCAAAACAAATACTCACTAAAGCTATATCACTGTTTCATTCCTTGAACGGGTACACTTTTTATTTCTTAACTGTTTTAAGCTCTGATAACAGAGTTTACTTGAGAGTAATAACGGAGGCAAAAAATGTATCATATAACACAAAATATATTTTGGAGGACCTCAATCTGTCTGTAAAGTTTTGTGGGGTTTATTACTACCTACAGATTTGTTTTCTCTAATTAAAAATGCTCAGTATGACATGATCTCCTGTTAGCCTTATCCCTCTGCTTGTTCCTGCCACTGTGTTCTATTCTAACAGGTGGCCCCTGCTCATAAGGTGAAACAGATGTGTTTAAATGAGCTGCAGCTCCTCCTTTGCCAATGCCACTTTTCTTACTCATGGCTTATCTCATTAAAAGAAGTAGAGAATGAGTAGAGGTCTTTAGAGAAAGATTCCTACTTTTTCTAAAAGAACCCATGACCTGCACTATCTGCTTTAGCAGTTTTAAAGTTACCATTATCAAGTGTCTCAAAAGCTATTTGTTTTGAAATTTTTAATTATATACTGATGTAATTGTGCATATTAAAAGCCTTGTATAACTGAAGTTGTAAAAGTACAATTAAAGAAATATAAATGTTTTTAATTTTGTTTTTAAATAATCTTTCATATTCATGAGTCCATCTGTAATTTAAATAGAGGAAAAACTGAAATGTAAATAGAGGGAAGTTACCTTTCACATGTCCTAAGGCTTTGTGGCATTTAATGATTTTAATACAAGTTGTCCCCTTACCCGTTCTGTTAACACGCTTCAAAGCAGTGATGTCCAGCACATTATTTATATATACCGGTACGTAGAAGCAGACATGTTCATATCCACAAGTAACTTCTAGTTAAAGAATGTGCACAGATGTACCTGTTCTTCAACATAAATGAAATATTTTGTAGGCATGTTTGGAGTGTACATGACCGCTCTAATTGGGCAATACCTTGTTCATTTTGACAGTGTTTAAAATAGGGATTTTTTTTTTCATTTAACTTCTTAAGGAAATGTGAAATCAAGCTGTAACTTAATGTTGCTCGTGCCCTGGTGGCTTCTGAAGACAACTAGATGCTGAGGGTTTTAATTCTGAAATAAAGCCCTCTGACATTAAATAGAAAGGTCATATCCATCATTAGTGAAATGGATGCTCTATCTATAAATAGTACTAGTTCTTATAGCACTCGGAAGTGAAGGACAAAAACAAGGAATATCAGAAGTGATATAGTATATAGTATATATAGTATATAGTGTATAGTTGGATTTTATTGCAATTTCCTAGTACTCATAAGAAAAAGCAGTGTTTGAAGTAGCACTTGTAATTCTATCTGCTTTATTTCATAAGATTGTCTTCAGTTTTCCAGTTGAGCTGAAGTCTTTTAAGTTCTCTGCCTACCTGCAGGTGGAACTTTTTCTAATGTTCAGTTGTACTGGCTTAGCTAGTTTCACAGATGGAAGTTGTAGCAGAGCTGGTTTGGTATTTGATAACTTAGGGCAATTTTTTTTTTTTTTTTTAGTGACATAGCATATCTCAAAAGCAAGTGCTTCCTGAAAGACAGCAAGGTCTCTCTGCTTTTGCTGTTTTACTTCAAAGATCCTTCCAAACTAAGCCAGTTTGAAATAGGTTTTAGAAATATCAGCTAGGGGGTGTGGGGTTTTTTTTGTTCTTGTTTTCCTTAATTGCTATTGCTCTTTGTGAAGTGGCCATCAGTAGTGAATGGCCCAGAGACAGGGCTTACCAAAGCCTTCCCTTCCATTGTGCCTTTGGACTATTGCCAGTGTCTGGATGTTTAACTGAGAGCTGGGGGTGAAAGGCAGACATGAGGCATAGGGAGTGGGAATGGAAGTTGGCAGTTGGGGAAGAAATCTAGGCTGAAGGTAAGGGATTGAGGTGGATAAAGAAAAACACTGGATGAATTTCTGCATGAAGAGGATGTTAGCAGATGGACCTGGAAGTTCTTAGAGGAGGACCAACCTAATAGGGTGTGGAATAAGAGAAGCGTAGTTGCGTAAGACTGGGTTCAGAGGTCTCTAGGATTGTCTGTGTGAGGAATACTGTGGGATATGGATCAGAGCTGGACCTGCTGTTGGGTGTAGAGCTGCTTGGTTGGAAACTGCCTATATGATGATTTCTGCATCAGCAGAAATTGTACGATACATGGTTAAGCTAGGGATTACAGGAAGAGTAGAAATGCTTTCCTGTTCAAGGTGTTTGCTAAAACCAGAGGTGGTGGTGCTGTACCTTTTGTTAAGTTGTCCCATGGGGGATCACAGCTGCTGCTTTCCCTTAGGACCAGCGTGGGACTAGCTCTTCTATACTATTTCTGGAAGATTATCTGCTGCCTTTGCATTTCACTAGCGCAGTGTAATGTTACAGCAGCCCTGGAACTGCTTTGGTGTGTTGGTGCCATTTGTTGTATATAGTGTTCTGTGTCTCAAGACCGAGAAAGGGGAGATGGAGGAGTACATGAAGAGGAACAAAGTGCAAAAGTAATTTACTAATGTTCAAGAGAAGCTGTTTGGGGAGTGGGAACAAGTTCAGTGCGAAACAGGCATGTTGCTGAATTTAATCGCCTTCAAGGTAGAGGGCCATGTTCAGCACTGATCTCATGCAGATCAAAGCAGCGTATGGTAGATTGCCTGCTCTGAAAACATAACAGCTCTGTTTTCCCATCTCGAAATATGGAATAGGTGTTCACATTAAAATAGATGATTTGTACAGTGGCTGAACAAAGACTAAGTCTGTAAGCACATCCACATTTTTAACATAGTAAACATTTTATCTGTTTTAAATTGTTGTCTTTCTATTAGCTCTTTGTAGTTAGACTGGCATTTAGTATCCTGATTTATTCCTCCTACGCTGAAGATTGTATTATTAGATTTTATTAAGTTGTGCGACATCCCAGCCACTGTGGTGTTCTCGTCTCTTTTTTTTTTTCCTCACAGAGTTCAGTGTTTATGTTAAAGCTACTTTTGATTCTGGTCCCAACATCTGGGATTTTTATGCCTCTTGTTCCGTGCCTTTCTGTATTATTTCAGTTCCCTATGCAGTCATATTTCTGAACATGTCTATACATTTATTATGAAATCAAATTAAATGAAGAGAGAAAAACAAGTATGGAATATGTGTCAAATGAAGAATAGAAAAAAAAATTGTTTTCTTTCAATTAATAAGAATAACCCATTGGAAAGCTCTCTTTTACATGCTGTTACAAAATAGCTGTATATGTGTAATATACAGCAAGTGTACATACTTTGTTAAAGTAATTCACTAATACTTGAGTGGGTTCATAATGGCTGTTTCTCAAAATTAGGGTTACTGCACTTTGCCCTTTCGTTTGCTGTTGTTGCCCAGTCACGTTGAGTGCCTGACTTTGTGTGGCTTGTTGTAACTATCTGGGATGAACAATATGGAATGTCTTTTGAGCTGGAACTGGTAAATTCACTCTGTGAAGCTCAGATGAAAACAAGATATATCACTACTTGTAGTTAGTTTGATTCATCATAGTGCTTATATGACCTCCCGTTCAGATGTTAAGGACACTAATTTCTCTTTATTCAAAAAGCTCAATTGTAAGGATACTATAGGTGGCACTTTATTTTCCCACTGAAGAATAGATTTAATTTTTTTAATACGTTATCATACTATGCTGCATTAGTATTAGTTTTAAAATTAAGAATAATTGTTAAATGAAATTGTGTTTGTTTTTTCCACCCTAGAAGCATAACTGTGTTGCATAAAAACTTGATGCATTTATTTAGTCATAACCGACTGTTTAGAGCTGGATTTCTAGCATAATAGTAGTGGGTGAATTGGCTCTTGTGTTGGCAGCTATGCCATTTTGTCTAATTCTGGGATAGTCACAAAACACGTGTAAACACAGCGTTACCAGTGGGAATGCCGAGTGAGTGCTCCCTAAGATCTTACCTTGCGCAGAGGACTGGGTAGAGAGAGGATTGACTTAGCAATTAAAAGCGAGAGGTCGGCTCTGCGGTGCATGAAACTTGAGTCGGAGATGTGATGGGAAAACAGTGATGGTGCCAGCAAAACCTCTGCTGAAGGGAAGGCAACCTGCTGGATCTGCTCATCAAAGGCTACTCGTTTGCTGTGTGTCCAGCACTTAAAGAGCCCATTGTGGCATAATCTGTGTGCAGCACAGCCCAGCGCTAGTTGCAAACTGCAGTACAAATTACAGCGTGGATATACTGCAACCTACTTAAAATACTCATTTGAACCTTAAAACCTCTTCAAAGATTTAGTGGCATTTTGGCCTGTAAGAAAATGAGATAAGACTTCTGGTTTTCCATGCTTCTCTTTTTTTTTTCTTTTTTCTTTTTTTCCGTTCTACCCCCTGATGTGAAAGTATTGGATTTTTAAATATTTTGGGTGTTTATGTCTGATGGTAATCAACAATATACACAAACTTCCATCTGCCTGTCAAGTTAAAATCTGAAAGTTTATATACGTTTTCTAAGCTACAACTATGATATATTCAGATTGCTCCCATTACTTCTGTCTGCCTTCAAGAAATACTTAAGTATCAACATAATTCATTGCAATGAAGCACAGCATCGTGCTTTTCATGTATGTGCTTTAAAGGAAATTGCTATTTTGGGCATTCAGGGGAATAAAATAAATGGTACAGCTTTTAAGTTGTAAGCAAAATCTTTTTTTTTTTTTCCAGTGTGTATGTTGGTTTTCTGACTTTGTTTGTGTGGTGTGGCAATTTATAGTTCGGGGTTTTGTTTTTTGTTCTGTTTTTTGGTGGTTGTTTTGCTTTGTTTTCCCCTGGAAGACAATACCCCTTGCGCCATTTGAAATTCCCTGTACAGCAGTCCACTGCTTATTCAGTAAACTACCTCAGGCTAAAGTATTAATACTCTTTTTAAATCAATTTTTATTTTTTTTTCTAGCTTTGAGGTCTGTCTCTGTCTTTACCATTAAGAAACATTCTTCAGTGTGCATATGTGCAGTCCAGCACTTACAAGCTCATGGGAGTCTAAATTTATGTATAAACTATACAAATGCAGAAGTTGAGTGCAGAAGGTATATTTATTTATACAAAAAGAAGGAAAATAGTATTGGGGTTTTTTTTAATCTTTCTTGCTTAATAAATATAAAAAAAACAGCACTGGAATGTAATATACTTACAGATTATAAAATATAGGTTGATGGTTGGACATGATGGTCTTAGAGGTCTTTTCTAACCTTAATGATTCTATAAGTAGTCTATTTTTAAGTTGTCTTTACCGAGTGATCAAATACTTGTTTATGTGGTCTAAAGTTAAATATTTAATTTCTCATGCATTTTTCCTTGCAGATTTATTCCTTACTACATCACCAAATTCGAAAGACATTCAGTTTGAGACATGGGTAAATAAGGTAAGAGAGTTAATCCAAATAACCATTCTGTTGAAACACAGACAAGTTAGAAAATAAAAAAGTCCTCTGATACTTCTTATTTCGAGAATGAGGGGAACTGCTGTTAAGGCACTAACTGCACTACTGCATTTAGACTGCAGAATATCACTGGAGATCTTTTACTCAGCATAAACTCCTCTGCAGATTTGTAACGTGACTACTAAGTAAATCAGTCAGACCGCCTTCATACACCTTTGCAGGACTCCCAGTGTGTCATCGGCTATTGTAGGAGGTTGCTGACATTTAGATGCTGATTTATGAAGAAAAGGCTGATCAGATTTTTTTATTCTTGCTATCTCAGAGATTTGATTTCTTGAAGTAAGGTTTCTTAGAGCTATGACTTCAAGTCGTGGGTAAGATTTTGTGGGACAGAGGTTCAAAATCTCACTTCTAACCATCACAGTATGAACGCGAGTTGAGAAAATCCCGAGTCTTATGTTAACCAAATAGCACAAATGCAGTTCAAGGCTGGGGAGAAACAGCTCAATGGATTATTTTTATTTATTTGAGATTCTGCTCCTGGTATTGTCTCACCTCACCAAGGTCTGTGAAGAACCTTTCTGTTAATAAAAACAAATTAAATTGGTTCATTTGAAACCTTAATTATATCCTTCATACTAAATTTGTTATCCAGAAGGACTATAATTATTAATCCTAGCACATGTATGTTAAAAGTTTACTGGTTTGTTATAATAAAGTGCTTAATGTGTTTCTTATTAGCTAAGGATTGAGTTTTTGAGGTTTAACTTACCTGTAAACTTATGTCATATCACAGTGAGTTGCTGCAGAATGGAGCATGTAGTCTTGTCTGTGACAAAGTGGCCATCTTTAACGAGTTGCTGAACTGAAAAAAGTAAAAAATTAAAAAAGTAAATTCAACAGCTGCCAGATATTCTCCAAATATTAATTTTAAGGCAAAAAAGTATTTAAAGCTGTACTAGATACTTTCTTAAAGCAGTGTGTCATGAATTCTAAATTTCTAGCTTTCATATAGACTTAAATGAATAGTGTTTTACCTGGATGAATTTAATTCTTGAGGGATTGAGTGTTATGACTTGTCTCCTGTAGGTGTGTGGTTTGGGGTTTGTTTGGCTTTTTTAGAATTTTCTTACAAGTTTTGGATTTTCCAAACTCATCTATTATAAATATCATCCTACATTATGTATTTTGTATGGATAGCTTTGCTTATCTTTAGAAAGAAAGAATATTATACTTTGGAATCAATCAACCTAGTAAAATGTGTCATTCATATCAAATACATGTACACATATATCAATCTTAAAATATCTTAATTGATCCACTAGAAGCTGTTACATTGCTCTGCAAACCTAAGTACAGTGATTCCTTTCACTGATGCACCATAAAATGCTGTTAAAATATTTGCCTATGCTTTTCTGAGCACAGAACTTAGTTTTCCGCATGGTGATGATACGCATTATTTTTTATATTTTCTTCTGAGTCATAAATGAAATGTCAAGGTAAAGATATATAGTCAAACAACCACATAGTAACTGTCTCCAGAGCTGCATCTTCAGCAGCAGTGAAGTCTGCACACTGAGTACGACAGGACTGAGCCACGTGGGGAACTGCCTGGAATCCACAAACCAATATCGCTTGTCTCCAGGACTGAGCGTGCCCTTGTGTGCAGCGCACTCCCTGTGAGCACTGCTGGTGGCACTGGCTACAAGAGTGGCCCTTAGGTGGTTGTACTTGGCTACAAAAGCTTAACATTTTCAACTGTTTTGTTCCAGTTGTGATCCAGTTCTAAGACAAACAAGGATGCAGCACTCTTCTTGCGTCTTTTGGATTAAATACTAGAATATTGTTTTCCGCAGACCTAGGTTTTATAATAGATGATTAAAACAGGACCTGAACCAGACCTAGTGTAAAATCAAGTTATTTCCTAATTAGAAAGGAAATCAGAAGCTATTTTTATCAGGTGTGCAGGTGTGTTCTTGTATTACATACCTCTGTAAAATCACATGTCAATATGCATAAATGCATGTTAGTATTAATATTCAGTTGAATATGATTTAGATTATGTTGCTGAAATAACCACATCTCCTCCTTATAACAGAGCAAAATATATGCACAATTGTGTTTGAATATTGCTATTACTGGATTTTCATAAGATTCTTTGAAAGGTTAGAAACTGAAAAGCTCAAGTCCCAGTTTTCAGAGGTGTTTTTTTTTTTTCCATAAATGAGATGTCTCTTTATTATCTACTTAAGTGCTTTTTTTATTGATGTGTATTTTCTTTGCTTCTGAAGTCAAATTTTATCACTTAGTCTGCAATTCAGTTTTCTCATCATATTTGTCTTATTTGATAGGATGGAAACTTCTCTAAAGCTAGAAAAATTAAGGAAACCCCTAGTGGCGCGACAGTTTTTGGACAGTCCGTGTTTGCAGATTTTGGTGAGTTTTATTCTTCTAAACTGTCCTGAGTGTTTCTTTGTTTTTCATATTGATTTGCTCTTCTAAATCGAAGAACAAATAAAGATGTTGATCACTAAAAGTGGTTTTTTCCCTTTTTTTCTTTAAGAGGTTATGTTCTATTTGACTATAAATCTTGAAATATCTGGGAGTAATTATTAAAAATTCAACTAAATTCAACTTTGGCTATCTCAGTACATTCTGCATCACATGTATATACTTCTGAGTGCCAGGTATAAGCTGAATAATGCTCTAGGTTCTTCTGTCAAATATTTTTAAACATTTTCTAAAAATCTGTTTTTGTAAAATCTTTTACTGTTCGTCTGCAAGTATAAACACTTGTGTATATACTAACTGAAGGCAAGAATAGAATACTACAGATTTTGCAGTTAAATAACCAAATATATTGCTTATTTGGTAACTATTTTCTAAGCTGCTGTTCTGAATAATGTGTCTTAATAGGTACTAAGCAGAAATCTGATCTTTATTTTTGTTCTGATGTTTGTAACAATGGCATTGTAGAAAGCAATCTTTAGGAAATCTTATCTCTATGTTAGATAGCTAATGAGCCTAAATGATATATCGTAATTCTAGAAATCTCTCATAATTAATGGAATTTTAATAAACCCTGGGATGTCTTTGCAAAGAGAAGTGAAACTGTTCAAGTACCACAGTTAGAATTTTGAAAATGTGAATAAATTCAATGCACAGTGACCTAGCAGTGCAGTACGCAGAGAGGTTTTGGTACAGCCAAGGTTGTGAAAGGTAACGGCTAGAAAAGCAGCTTAGCTGTGGGCAGCTGCTGTTTTGTCACTAGCTGTTCAGTAACCTGCTCTGCCAAGTGATGTCAAATTCAGAGGGAAAGCACTGGTGTGAGGCAATAGCGGAGCAATCTTCCTGGCAAGGATGAACGTAATGGGAGAAGAACGTAAGGGGAGAAAATGCATACAAGGACTTAAGAAATGCGTGCAAACAAATGTAGAGGGACAGCGTAGCTGGCAAAGCAGATAGAGAGGCAAGTGTCTGTGGGAGGAGATGCCTCTCTTGAGAAGTTGGGCTTTTGGAACTTGTTCTGAAAGGTCTCAGTCATTTCATCTCAGAGAGAACACCCAGCATAGATCTTGCAGTGTGAGGGTCTTGTTTCCTCTTCCTGAACAGCTGCATACACACTATCATCTTTAACTTCATTCCAGATCACTCAAGTGATACGAAATGGTTTAATGGTCTTTCTGCTCATTAATTTTCCTAAACAAGTGAGAAAATTCCTATAAATGTATGTGTGTGTCTGGACAGAGGAACAACGTTTGCAAACTATGGAAATACTTAACTATGATTTCTAATTTACTATTTGACTACTATTATGACTCGAATCTTTACTCCGTTATAGCAGCAGGCAGGAAATTGAGTAGTGCATCTTTTTTTTTTTTCTTCTCAGCATAAATTTAAAATAATTAAGATAGTTATTTTTTCACTGAACAAAGTTTTAGAGAATATTGAAGTGAATATGGTACTAAAAGAATGTGCATAAGTAATGGATGGATATAATTCTAAATTCCATGTTCTTTATGAAAGGCAGTCTGAAGGAAGTTGAATAATACCCTACGGCCATCAAAAAATCTCACTTACAGCAAAATAGTTTTGTGTAAGTGCCTACACGGTAATTTGTAGGAGGAAGAAAACTTTTAATGCGAAGGAGTATCTTAGCTGAATTCTGCTTGTGTTCATTTTCATTCCAGTATTTTTTGTTCTGCAACGGTCTAACAGTAAAGAGGGCAAAAATCTTGCATTGCTAGAATAACACTGCACCAGAGTCACTACCCTTACCCACTGTGCGCGTGTTTGGATACTGCAGAAGGCAGATGTTTATCGTACAGATGCTGCTTGTAGCGAGCTGAAGTTAGACAAAATGCCTTACTAGAAATGGTTTGTTCAGGCTTGAACCTCCTTTTTTCAGTTTTCTGAGTTAAGGTATGATGGGTTGAAGTTTGGAATAGTAACTTGACTACCTGTAATGGGGCCCGAAAGAGGTTTCTTTGCACAGCAAATCAAAATAGTACAATGAACATGTAAAATGAGATGAATTAGAAGGTTGCACTACCTTCTCCCTAGGCAGCTTTTGCCCAGCTGTGTGGGATACCCTAGGCAGAGTGTACCGTGGCGCCCTCCCTCTGCTCTGTGTGTCTTCCCTGTTGGTGCTGCGCCACAGCTGCTGTGACTAGAAATGTTCAATATACAGTCACGAGTCTGTTACATTTTTACTTTTGTATTGCCTGCCTCTATTTTCTTCCCGTTTCTTGACAGTTTCTGTACCTCATAGCTCATGTACCAGCCTTGCCATTTGCTAAAGGTCTCAAAGGATTCCATATTTCTCTGTGCTTTCACTATCTGTCACTTCTCATTTACTTAACCTTGTGCATACGAGACTCTGGAATGATGTCAGGTCCAGACATGAGCTTGGGAGGGTGTCACTTGTGCTGCCACCTTCTCGTTTACACCCACCTTTCTATTCATACACTGGTGCACTTCTGCAGTCTGAAATTCTGATTTATTAATCACACCTACATCTTAGCAAAACATGCATTGCTTCGAAAGGTGACTTTGTCTTACATTATTTCCTCTTTCCAAAAGTTTTATTTGAGGTACCCTTTCCAGCCATAATTATTTACCTGTTGTTTGGAAAAGAAAAAAAAAGGGGGAGGGTGGAGCTTTGAATAAGATCCTGACTGAGAACCTCCAAAGGCAACTAATTTTGGGTAAGGTTTCCTTTCTTAAACTAAGCAGGCTGAACAACAGCTGTTAAGTAGAAATTATTTAGCTAAGTGGAGTTGGAAAAAACAGCAATTTGGTGACTCATAAGAAATTGTCACAGATGCAAGTGTAGTCCTAGCAACAAGTGTTCCTGAAGTAGCCAAATAATAAAGATGTTTTTTCATGAAAAAGCTATACAAATATGTATTTGTCTACATCTGTATATACATATCTGTAAGATTGATTGCATTTCTGTGTATACATACATGTATTTATATTTTAATGGAAAAATATACAGAAGCAGGTCGTATGTATATCAATATATTTATGGTAATGTAGTAGACCTTTGACCTCATGTCTAAATTGGAACCTCTAAAATAAGTAGCACTCCCATTTCTTACATGATAGCAATGATTTGTACATTAGCCTGGCCAAAGGACAGGGAACAATTGACAAATTTGTGTTGCCCTTTTAAAAATAAATCAGAAATGCATTCACATATTTATTACAAATGGCATTTCAATTGATTAAGGTGAGCAGAGCTGGGCACTAGAGAATTCTGCCCTTATTTGGCTGACACATTGCTCCAAACAAATAAGAACTCCTCATTATTACTTTTTCTATTCTCCTCATGTCACTATGGTAATTGCAGTGCAGTGGTTGCTATAGCAAAAATGATTAATCCTTCGTTGTTGTTATCTGTACGCTAGCAGAGGCTTTTTATAAGATCTGCTTGCACAGTCTTTGGAGAAAATCATAGATACCAGCTAGAATCTTTATAAATAATTGCATTTATAAAGAGTTTTAATAATTGCTATTATAAAGAGTTTTAATACTTGCCACTTAAAATAGTGCGAAGTTTTGTATTTGTTAAAGAAATTTAAGTATTTCAGTGGGATGCTCTGAAAATGACCAATTTGTTTTAGTAACAAGATGAAGTTACTTAAGAGTACTGAGTTACAAATGTCATCTAAGGCTGTAACTCCAGCTATTCTTCATGTCTGTCATATTCAGATCCACACTATGACTGCAAAAATGAGTGATGAAGTTACTAAAGCAGTCAGATGGGGTGCAGGCTGTAGAGCAACACTATTTATAATGAAAAGAATTTATACTTTGAATGGTTGTTGGGGGGGTTATGTTTGGTTGGTGTTTGTTTTGCTCGGGTTGGTTGGTTGGGTTTTTTTAAAGGAACTGCGAAGGAGTAACACAGCTATGGCCCTAAAACAGTATAGGATCTTTTTTTTTTCTGAAAGAACTGTCAAAAATTATAGAAATATAAAAAATGGGATTAATAGTAAAATGAAAATGTATCACTGAACACCATTGCTAGTTACCACTTAAAGAATGAGACAGACTTAGCTTCTAAACACACTTTGATGGACTCGGAACACAAGTGGCGATTACCTTGGTGTGCCTCTAGGCACTGCTCTTCAGATGAACTGATGTGCACGTGCTACTAAAGCAGCTTATTACTTATGTAAAGTCACTTAGAATTCTGTATTACCATCAGCTTTTTTTATCTTTTTCACCCCAACTGATCACAGTAAGAACAGTTTTCCTCACATATAGAGTGTTTCAAACACAGAGGTATTGTCTTCCTGCATCTTAAAGGTTCTTAAAGAATCCTTTTATTGACTGCAGGAGCACTGGTATATTTTCCCAATGCAGTGCTCAAAAGACAATTGCTTTATAAAGGGATTATTTACTGAAATGCACCACTAAATTTTTTCTTTGATACATAGCTACTACATCTGAGGATGCAATGTTCTGAGGAGGAAAAATAAAAATCAGATGCTCAAACAAAATTGATAACACAAACTTAAAAGCTACAAAATTGGAATGCAACTGCAGGCAGAAAACCACTGCATTTAAGATATCAGCTGCAGGATAATCAAAGCCTGTTTTGAACAAAAATCTTTCAACAAAATGCATTTTTTCACAGTGCAGTGAATAGCTTAAAAAAATCCAAAGGGTAGGCACTCTGTTATCCTGTTTAAACAAAATTAACTGTCAATAATGAGCTATAATTTCCTACACGAAGAAAGGCAATTTCTACTTTGTGTCATACAAGTATGAACATACGTGGAGCAGTTCAACACACAGGAAGAAGAGACAAGATTGTCTTAAGATTATTAGCTGGATAACTGGATTTTAAATAGAAGAGTTTGAGTTTGGGTCCCTAGAAGACTTGCACAGAACCTCAACAACCCCAACCCACGCTTTGTCCAAAAGTAAGCATGTTTGCACAGTAGGAGCAACCACAGGCTTCAAACACAGATACAGATGCAGGAGTCAAGAAACTGAGTAGAAGATAAAGAACTGAGGTGGAGTTGGCTAAATGCTACCTGGAGAAAGTTGTGTTGTATTTATTTATGAGAATACTATCAACAGTATTATCAAGTTTGACTTCATAGAGCTATTTTTTATTCTCTTACATAGAGGCAGCAACAAATTTCTTTGCCTAAGCTAAGCCAAATCAGTGACTGATTAATCCAACTTTTACATTGTTAGATTAGTTATCACAAAGGATGATTTATCATCTCCCCTATCCAACTGAACCCATCATAGTTGAATAGCAGTTGTAACATTAATTTCCTGTAAAAAATAATTAATGGTCTATATAATCAAGACTCCCTCAAATATAAACACTACTTGTGTTATTTCTTTCTCTCTAGGTCTTTATTATAACCTGGATACAGTGAGATACTTTTGTTCACTCAGTTTTAAATGTAGTTCCAAAGCAGTCCATTTAAGGGGTGGGGACAGGAAATGTTTTCTATATTTTGGCAAGTTCTTTCATGTGCTGCTGACAAATGCTAACATCTGGGGCAATAAATTGATATTGCTTCATATTAATTTTTGTCAAAGGGGCACTTGTACATTAAGAATTACTTTGCTATCTTACCAGTAATAAAATTAGAGGAGTGGTACCCGTGTCATTTGTTTATTCAGTCTTTGTTAAACAACTTCATCTTCTCAGGATTGGATTTTTCTTTGGTAATCTTCAGGGTTAATATAGCAAGAACTCTCAGCCCAAAATTTAGTCACACAAGTGGCTTTCTTTAATTGATGTTATCCCCTTCATTTGTCAGCATGTCAAGGTTTAATGCCACGTGTAACGTTGGATCATTCCAAGCTGTGCAGTCAGGCTTTGTTGTTTCTGCTTTAACCATATGAGTTAGTTGGAACTAGTATTTTTTATAGTGTGCAGGGGAATCCACATTTTGTATTTAATGACTTTTTACAGATAGTATATTTAATACAATCTTTCCATTTAAGACAGAAGACCGCGCTGTTGGATCAGACGCAGTGTGGAAGTCTCCTTGCACAGTTTGCTGGCGTACCCTGTTCAAATGCTTTTCCTGCAAGGGAGATGTGATTATGGATACAGGCAGACTTAAAGTCAGAATTGATTTAGTGTGAAGGAGAGTGTTACAAAAGTTCTTTAATGTCCATGGAACTTTGAATCGTGTAAAAGCTCTTTTGCATCTGTTTTTGAAGTTGTGATTCACGTGCTCTGAAAGCAGCTGACACTGATTCCTTTAGTAACGTGTAATTATCTTAGTAATTTATTGTAATTGTCTCTGTCATGACCATCTCATTGAACACTTAAAGGCAGAGAGTGACAAAGGAATTCTAATCATTTTATTCCTTAGGAAGGTAAATTTAAGATAATCAGCTTTCAGACAAACTTCTATTTTGTTTGAATATCAAACTCACTTGTACTGGTTGTAGTTTTCTGGCTGCCCTACATGGGTATTGTTTTGAGCACTGCCATAAGAGGGCTTTTTCATCCTTATTTTCTTACGTTTTTTAGACCTTTAAATGAAAGGCTCATGAGAAAGAGTACGAACTGTGCAAAGCTATGTGGGAGAGATGTGAGCAAGCTATACATATGGTGAAATAAAAAGCATATAAAGCTTCATTAGGATATATTGCATGAAACAAGAGATGCCTTAAACTGATTTGGACTTTGAATCAAGAGCAGAGAAAAAACCTCTTGGCTTTTATTGTACTATGTTCCTGAGTACACTTTTTTTCTTGCTTTTTTGACGAGAACTGGGAAAACCGCACCAACAGAAGGTCTGTAAATAATGCAGGGACCACAGCTAGTTTAGAAGGTGTATTCTCAAGAGAGAGCAGTAGGTTCTCAAGGTATGAGGACTTTGTTGTGGATGAATCTGCCTCTATGTAGCATCAGGTTCAGAACTGTGAAAGCTCGACTGTTCTCACTGTCTTAGCCTGCGGAGTTAGCTTATTTCTATTTGACAGAAAACTATTTCTTTTTATTTAACACAATTGTAGTAAGTTATAATAATTATAATAATATCTGTCATCTCTTAAAAAAAAAAAAGTTGGTTCAATTTTTGTTTCTAAAGAAGTATGATTACACCGCAGCCCACCAAAAGCCATTTTGCTCTTCAGAACTCAATCTTGCTGTTTTACAGAGCAGATTTGAATGGAGTGATCATGGTACTTGTTATTTCCCCAGGTTCCATTTTTCTTCTAGAGCCCGTGTTGGAAAGTATGTTGTACAACTGTATACAATGAATCTAACAACTTGCACTTGATTGCAAAATACCACTTTTCTGACACCGTTTTCTAAGCTTTAAAGGAATTTGAAGATTTGGATGGAGTATTTTTTGTCTATGTTTACTCATGCTAAGTAAATTTATATGCATGCTTGCTTTAAAAGCATCTCTCTGATACATCTTGGTTTGGGAAGAAGTTCACTACACATGTAATTTTTTTTCTTAAAAGTGTGAAGGAACTTCCTAATTTACTGTCAGTCTTGGAAAAAAAATCAATTTGGTAGTGGAGTGTTAACACTGTCTTTTGCAGGGTCTGCTGCCTGTTTGCCTATTCCATTTAGTTACTTTGTATATAGTTCTGTTTAATTGTGAATAGGTGTGACAAGTTATCAGAAAGAACTGACCAAGTTCCTATTTTATTTTTTTTTTCTCCCCGTCACAAAAGGTCTGTGCCAATCCAAGTCGATAATCTAGTTGATTCAGACTGAAAGGGCTAAAACCTAATGGACCTGCTACAGCAATTTATTAACTATCAGAGCTGAAACAACACGAACTCTGGTGTCACCATTACGAATGAGCAGACAGCACAACATGTAGATGTGCTCTTCAGTGAAATGCTGAGACCTCAGGGTCAGGGAATGTCTCAGAGTAACCATTGAGACACTGTTTGCTATTTGTGCATTCGTTTTAAAACATGCTTATTCTATGGTACGTTAGCATTGCATATTGAACATACAACATTTTAATTACATTATGTTGTTCTTAATCTAATTTTGGTTTGTTTTGCTTTCTCACACTTAAATTTACTTTTTAGAATGGACAGAAAAGATTTGAAACGTGTTTTTTTGCAAGTGTGAGCATTCACAATCAGTGTAAAGCTTCAGCTGCAAGTATATCTTCTCATATAGTCCCTCTGTAATCCCCCACCTGTATGAGGTTTGCTGCCAGTGATCTGCACAATCTGTGTCTTTTGCGTTAGTCTTGTTCTGGATTGGACTGCTAGCAGTTTGCAGACGTGGGCAAAACGTTGGAAAGAAGGCTTTGTGTCCGTGGCTTTTCTTTGAAATACAGTGAACAGGCAATTGTAAGTAATGTTTCTGCCATGATGCCTAGATGACATAAGACTGCTAATTTTGTCTGTGTATTTTGACATAAGTACAGATTTGCAGCTGATGGGTATGTGGGACTGTTCTTTTTCTAGCCTCTTCCACTGCCTATGAAACTGATCTGTATTAACCATGTAGTTCTTCAGTATCACAGTCAAGCCAGAATCGTGTATTGAGGCCATGCTAGCTAGCAGTTAAGTTTTTATTTGTATGTCAAACATGCTTTAAGTTTAACAGTGTTCATAAAGGTAGTTCGGAGTCTAGTCTATGTTTAGCAATGTCTAATGGTACAAATTACGTTGAAATTACAAGGAAACATTGAGATTTCTAGCAATTAGGACTGAGATTATTTAAAGTCTGTACAGTAACAAAAACTTAGCCTAGAAGACCCTAGAAGCTGAGTGAAGCCTACAGACAATTTCCAGAAATAGATTTCTTAGGTAGACCTTAGGTGCTTCTTAGGTGTTTCTTTAAAATCTGAAAATAGTGCAGCTTATTTCACGTGGTCTGATGGGTTCATTCAGCCATTGTCACCAATGCATGTTTTGTCACCTCTGAATACCTAATTGTGCTGGAGCAAAAGTGCTAATGATACTCCTTCTTAATTTCTGTCCTCCTCTGTGGAGGAACTTAAATTCAAGATTAGAGTTCAGAATTGAAGGATGTTTATTTAAATTGAGATTGAAACCAAGCATGAAGATGAGAAGAATTAGCATTGCAGGTCCATGGTAAGTTACTGTTGGTGAGATTGAGCTCTTCTGGGAGCGGCTGCTGGTTTGGTTTGGGTTTGGGTTTTTTTTGTGTGGGCTTCAATTCAGTAGAGTTGTGCCAAAGATTTGTATTTCAGTGGATGCCTCCAAGGTGAGAATTGCAGAAGAATCAAGAATAAACTATTTTATTTTAAAACTGGAAAAGTTGCTGTAGCAATTTTTTTGTAGTGCCTTTCAAAAAGCTTCTAAAATACAGGAAACATATTTCTGGTTATTACAGGTGAGGGCAGTTCAAAATGGCAAAGGATAGTGAAACAGACTCTGTTTTAGCTTTGTGCTTAGGGCTGGGGTTTGGGGAGGGTTTTTTTAATTTATGTTTGGGCTTTTTGAACAAAGTTTGATGCAAGATCGTCATTTAAATATATTATGTTACAGTTTAAGCTAGTATTCTAGTTGGAGTTTATCCTTATTCCTTTTTAATTTTTGTCAAAACTAATAACTGCTGCTGTTGATTTTTGAGATATGGTACCATTTTTGACAGTATCTGATTTTTCTTCAGAAAATTGCTTTTTGATCAAATAACCTCAACAGTAAAAGATGGATCTGTACATTGTAAGATGTGCATTAGGAATAAAAACTAGAGAAGAAATAAGAGATAATGGTATGACAGAGATGAAGAATGCGGAGCTTGCTTTCTTTTGATTGTTGCTTTTCTGAGGGAGAGGGAAGGAAATGAAGAGGAAGGAAGGAAATGGAAGTGCTGTCAGAGAGCTTAGCATTCCTGATCACCTTGCCATGTGGTCACCTTTAGTTGAAGCCCACAGCCTAGATCACTTCAAAATAGAAGTAGCATTCTGTAAAATCATAGTTTCGCAGAGTAATATAAAATCATTTTATTAAAATATTAATTTAAAAATACTGATTTAAGGAATTGAAGTTTACCTCACAGTATGAACTTATCTTAAATTCAGTTTCAGGCATTTATGCTTAAGACGAATGTAATTATAGTAACTTATTGGACTACTATGTTTAGATTTCATTTCTTTATCTTTTTGTAAGATGGAATCTCTATGTGAAAAGCTTTTGGAGGGTGGATACAGCAATAATTTGAGATCTAGATGAGTTTTTTCTTTAAACTGTGCTATGAATTACCAACAGATCTTTCTCTTTTTTAAAAAAAAAAAAACAGCACTATTAATTCTTAAATAAATGTTACACAGAATTGAATTTTTAACTGAAAATGTGAGCCTATACCAAGTTTTAATAATGGACTTGCAGGTTCTGGTCAAAGTAATTGGGGAAACTGTATCCTTCTCCTATAGGATATGTAGCATTATTTTTAGTTGCGGGGGAAAAGGTATGTTGTTTGCATATTTACCTTCATTCTTTGGTTGTACTGAATTATTGTAATCAAAGCTTACTCTTAAACTTGTAATTTATCTAGAACACTTGCATCTGTAAGACAGTGGCTTCATATCTAATTATGTGAAACTTCCATCCTTCTTCCTGCCTTTACAGTTTCATTATTCTTCAAAGCTATGTAGGTTGTTTTTGTCAATATACTGCAGTATTACTGAACATTAATTACCAAAACTATCAGACAGAGTTATCAGCATAACAAGATTAATGTTTGCAATTTAAGTAGAATCAACCATCTTACATTCTCCTCTGCTCTGTGGCATAGTTCAAAATGAGAACATCCTTGTCCTTGTCCCTTTCTAAGAGAGAGCAAGAAGAGAGTTGGTATTTGAAGATTCTTTGTCCTCACGCATTCTAAAATTGCTTCAGACTGAAACTTCTGTAGAAATGTGATTAAATATTAGGACTTAATTTAAATTTTATATTCACAAAACACATCTCTGCAACTTGATTCTGTTCTAGCAAACCTTTCAATATTTCCATAGTTTGTAATTTGCAAATTAAAGTTTCCCTCAGTTTGAGTTTAGAAACAGCCTGCAGTCTAAACAGTATGTTATTCTAGTACATGTAAGCAAAAATGAAAGTGAGTAACATGTTTTTAATTTTTGTTGTTGAGTGATGCAGAAGGAAAACCAACAGCTTCAGAAGTCGGTGCTGATTTCAGACTGGTTACATTCAATAGTTGCTGTGTTAATGGGTCTATTCAGTGGTAATTTCTTTTCACATCTTTTTGGATGTGATCTTCCTGGATTTCTGTTACCCAGGCTGCTCAGCATCCTGAATTGTCTATGCTTGATAACAGAGCTGTCATGATCATTTGGGAGGGGTTTAGTGGTGAGGTAAAATAATTCATGAGGCAAATGGGATGTAGGAAGTCACTAAAGGTGATTGTTTGGCTTTATCACTTGGAGATATTTGGGCCAGTCTGGTGATATCATGGCTACTCCTCCCTGTTAACCCCACTTTCCACCTCCCAACTTCCTTATGTAAGAAGGGAGCAACCTAGAAGACTTAACTATGCACAGATACATCTAGAGAGAGAGAGATACACACACGTATACACACTTGTAGTATACACACACTAGAAGGAGATTCAGCTTCATAGAAATGTAATTTGGCAGGCTGAGAAAGCATTTCCTGGAGTGCAGGTAAAGGATGATGTAACATTTCAGCTATGGTCAGTCGCATACCGGGAAATGAATAAGGGATTCGGTGACTTTGGCAGACGATGTAGGTTGTTTTGCTTAGTAACTAAGGAAATCTCATCAAGTAACTTTACAAAATGCACTTAAAATATTTGCAGCAATTCTAGCCGCTGCTTTTTGGCTGCTTACATGCCACTACTCTGTTCTTCCTTCTCAGCCCATACCAAGTAACTAGCGGTGGCCCATCTCGCGGGAAGGCCGTGCATTTCTGAATGGGCTGGGCAGGGCTGCAAGGTCAGAATAACACAGGGCTTTTTCCTGGAGTAGCCAGTGAGCAGTAAATTGATTTCTCTCCCTCCGTTATATCCTCTGTGTGTAAGAATTGTAGATGCAAATAGATATTGCTTTTTTTAATCATTAAAAGGTCATTATTCTACTAAAGGTTTTGGAAATACATGAATTAAAGGAGCTTAAAGAACATTTTTGAAAACCTGTAAATTTCTCAGGTTTGCCTAATTCTGTAAGCCTGAAATTTATTAGCCATTGTGTTAGTCTACTTGCCAATGGTATTTTCTTGCCTGACGTTAATGGATTAACATATTACATGTGAACTCATGACTCTTCTTTAAATCCTCCTGGCAGCATAAGAGTTTAAAACTAGTTTAGAAAATTAAATAAGTTTTTATGGTAGACTTGTGACAGTGTATTTATATTAAAGGTAATTTTCTTCCCAGCTCAGCACAGGGATTGAGTAAATTACTAAGCACTTACTCTTCTAAATAGGTCACATTCTAATCAGAAATAAAAAAAAAAAACTTTAGTGCAAGTCAAAATGAAAATACATCAACAAAGACAATTTCAAACAAGAGACAAATTTTGAACAGGTCTAGCTTCTCTCAGGTAAATTTTTAACATTAAAAAAAAAAATAATACATTATTCACAGCTGATTATCTCTTGCAAACAAGGTTTCTGATTTTGCAAATACAAAGTTGACAGTCTTGTTTTCCTTTTGACAGATGGGGATGGACAAAGTGAACATTTATTACCAGTCTGTGAAGATGAAAAATGTCAAAAAAGTGCCATCTACTTAACTAAACTAGGACTGGATCAGGTATTGTAAGTTTGGAATTGCAAAGAACAAAGGAAAATACTGTGCTTTATAAAATAATATGAAATAAGAAAACAATTTTTTGGGAGAGAAGAGAGAAACTTCCTCACCTCTAATTATTGCATATAAGAGACTTTTTTTTTATTTACTTAGTTATTATGTATCTGAAAAACACAGGTTTGGTGGAAGAGACTGCATACCTAGAATTCTATGTAATGGCTATTTCTACTCAAAAAAATTATGTATGTTTCTGATGAGTCACTTTGATTGCAGAACACTGCATTTTAAGCACTATAACTGCCCTAGTGTGAGATGAAAAACAAGATTTGTGTTAAGAGTTGGAAACAGATCTAATTAATTCAAATAAGCTCCTTCAGTTTAAGTAAGGGAGTTATTTTATAGCAAACATTATATAAATGTATGAAGTATGCACACACACATGTCGAGTTGAACCAGTCCATACTTGCCCCTTATTTCTACTGTGTCTTTGATTGTTATTAAGTAAATTTCCAAGTGGTATATGAAGACTTATTTAGGCTATATATCTTCAAGATTGAATTTCTCTTAAACTTATTTCAGTTTCTTTTGTTCATAACACTACTGGGTTTGAGACACATCGTCATAATATGTGTAATAAATTATTATATATTCATTTGGTTTAGAGTGTGCCTTAATTTGTTGTAAGTATTTACAGTCCCCTGCTTTATAATAAAGCTACAGGTTACAATAAATTAACCTACATTTGTTTGATGCCTTAATAAATGTTTTAAGCAACGTGCACCTAAAGGCCAAGGTGACCTATAAAGCACTTGCTTACAGTTGACAGCAAAACCCACTGCAGGGTACCTGCAGAAATTTATAATGTATGCCATATGTGTTTCTAACCAGGTTGTGAATTATCAATTGTTCCTTTACTGACAAAAGTAGGTTTTTTGTGTGTGTAAGTAGAATTTCTATGATCTATATTTCAGAATTTAGAGATGAATGTACTGTTTGCTCAAGGAACAGTACATACTTTAATAAGGCATTTCTTTTTACAGCATGCAGCCCAAGTTTATCGTGTAGATTTTCTCATTTAAAGAATCAGACTTTCTAGAACACAGCCTATAGCGTACTTTCCTACTAGTGAGACATTAACTCTGTACTGGAAAGGAAAGCACGCAATTACCAGTCAGTTAAGGAAGTGTGACTGGCGTGGAACATACCATCAGTGCAGGAAAGAGTAAGAAACTCTAAAGTTGGTAATGGAACTCTTTTAGCCTTCTGGTCTTGGCATGTTTTCCGGTGCACACTGTGTTTGACTGTTTGTGGGATGGTTTTGTTTTACACTAATTCCCTGTGAACAGAGAATAGAGACAATGGATTATGGTCTTGCTGGAATCACAGTGTAACAATAGTTTGATTGACGGGTCGTAGCCTTTGCATAAAGCAAGGGGGTGCTCAGTCGTGATACTTGCACGGCTTTCTGGCCAAAGAGGGGGAGAACACGAGTTTGGACAAGCACGTTACACTGGTTAGATAGCTGTGACGGGCTGCTTACATTTCACTGTTCAGTAGCTGGGGTGCTCTTATGTCAAAAAACAACTGCTCTTCATCTCTAGATTTTGTTCCTTACTCCTGATAATATAAAAAGTAAAAGACATTTGAGTTTTTCTGCTCAAGTAATTTTGAGACAAATATTCTGAATGAAAATGATTGCACTGGAAAATCAACCACACACAAATAGGATGTACCTCTGAGAGACACGAAGCTGTTGCTTGAGGGTGGCAGATGACTGGGCAGTGTGCGGAAGAAAAGTTGTCTTGTCTGGTGTTCATGGTACGTTTCTAGAAAGAAGTGATGAAATAGTGGCAGGGGAAGGTGCGGGTGAATTCGCCTAATAGCCAAATTTTTCCTGAAGTAGTCTTTTACTGTAACCTGATCTGAAGTAACATTGCATGTGGACAGGTGTTCTGTTCCTTAGGGGATGTTTTTTGCTTGGTTTGGTTTTGTTGTTTGGGGGTTTTTTTTGGTTGGTTGGTTTTTGTTTGTTTGTTTGAGTCTTGGTTTTTGTTTTTTTATATAGAGGTCAACTATTTGATCACACATATATCAGATTTTTAGCATATCACTTTTTGGTACTCATCAGTATATTTAAGTTTAATGCTTAATTTAAACAGTTTCACTGTGCAGTTTCAATTTTAAAATGATTTCAACGATAGTGACATTTGAGGTAAAAATTAGTAGCCAAATACTTTATTTTAAAAGCTGAAGTATCCAGCAGATTGCCATCTTGCTAGAAAAAAAAAGTATTAAAAATTATTAAGAGTTACTTAGAATCTTTAAAGCAATCTTCCCTGCATATTTTTAGAATGACTTAATTAAAAATGACAGTATCAAATGTCACACAGTAATGACTTGTTCTGGCCTGACCTTTTTAAAGAAAGTTATATCTGGATACTCTTTAGACTCATCTAGAGGTGATGGAGCTTTTTCTTCTAACTCGTTTTATCTTTTCCATTCTGAAACAGTGGAAAATATCAGTATCTTCATTCATACGGCTGCAGTTTTTCCCATGTGTTGCATGTTTCCTTCAGGTAGAAATCAATTCAAACGTGTTGCTTCCCATATTTATTTAGAGGTAAAACATTTTAATTTCACTGAATTTGGTCAGATGACCCAGCTTTGAGCTTTGACTAAGAAAGTTAATATTCATGAGAAATGAGAAATGTAAACTTTGTGGCAACAGACTGAGATCAATTCCTTTTGTTTATTTAATCACTTCACAGTGTGAGGGATAATAATAATGAGTCTTTGTGGTGCAGAATGTGTTTCAACAAGGAGACAGTATCTCTTGTGGGACAGGTAGGTAATTATAGGGAATCTATGGGAAACCAAGAGATTGCAAGTCTATTACTGAAGAAGTAGAAGGTGCTCTATATCCATTATCTCTGTTCAGTTTTTGCTGTACAGTTTTGTGGGGTTTTGTTTGGTTGTTGGGGTGTTTTTTTTCAGTTGAGTGTAGCAAAGAATTCTGGGTTTCAGAAGTTTGTGGGAGTTTTTTAAAGAAACTTACTGATCTCGGATCTGAAAGATTAGGTGACAGATTAGATGACTGTCTTGTAAAAAATATGTTTTGCCTAGAGTAACTGGACTAGTTCTGTTCTTCCTGCTTGTTTGTTGTGACACTTGATGAAACCAAATGAAAAACAGCTAATGCGGTTCCGTAATAGCATATGATGCTTTGCATCATGATGAAATGCATAATGATCAGAAATAAACATCTGTAGAATTTGTCATTCTAAAAAGTGATGCTATAGAGAGGCGTGCAGTGACATGTCAGGCTTTGGAGTTATTCTGGTGAGATCTTGTTTGATATCTGTCAGCCTGCAGTATCCTTCTCATGATGCTGTTCGCAGGGCTGGATGGCTACTGGAAAGCCAAGCAAATCTGAATTATTTCAAGGATGATACTTCACTGTAGGTTTTAATCTTTAAAGTTTACTTTAAAGTGTTAGCAGATAAATGGAGCAAATGTAAAGGCCAATGAAATACAAGTAAGGGACTTAAGGAGATACAGACCTACTAAAATTTCCCAAGAATGTGAATGTTCCCATGACAACAGAAGAATTGCTGCCAGATCTGAAGTAGAATCCCATATGCAGTTTCAGATTGTGGCAGGTGTTAGGACACCTCAAACTTCTTTAAATTCACCTGCAATAGCTATAGACTCATCTGCTAGCTGATTTAGATCTCTCATCTAGATTCGTAAAATTAGACTGAGTTCTCCCTTTTCAGGAAGAAAAAAAAATATATTTCAATGTTTTGAAGTACTTGGTACTGTTTATTGTAGAAACTCTAGATATTATGATATTCTTAGAGATAACTGATTTTTCTTTTGAGTTTGCCAAGTATTGAGTGTGATTTTTCATTTGTGTCCTGAAGCAAACACTGTCATTTTAGTGTTTTTTTTGTGGGCTTGATGGTTCTTACAACCTTTCTTGGTACAATAGAAATGTTATAGCTTTATTCTTCTTATAATCTAGTGGCTTTGAAGTAGAACACAGCAGTACATCCTGCAGCAAACCACAGGTCTTTTTGGTGTTATTCTCTAGGCAAGAGAGAGGTACCTGACAGCAGTGACTATTGGCTGCAGTTGGTCAGCATTAGGGTTTTTTCCTTTTTCCTCTGTAACAGTTTAAGGGAGGGGGAGAGGCGGATTACAGCTGCTGTAATTTCCATAAATCTCAGATTCTACAAGATCCTCTCACCATTTCTAGGTTGCTCATCTTCCTCAAAGCAGCTATGGGGCTGTGAGCCACATTCTGGCATCAAAAAGCCATAGAAGTTGTAATTTAGTTGTTGTCTTTTTTTCCTGTGTTGCTAAATCAGTGTTGGAGATTGTCATCTTCTGGACTTTGAACACCATAAATTAATGATGTCTTGTATAGGTAATTTACTTAGTTTATTTTTATGCAGTAGTGGCTGCTTGACTTTTTATGGAATTTAGGTGACCTTCACTTCACCTAATGCATCCTGAAATCACAGGATTTATTTTTTTATGTGCAGCTGAACTACACTGCATGCGTACAGTACAGGGGGAGCCCTCAGGGAAAAGGACTTCTGTTGGTGTGGCCAGTGCTTTCAGGCCACTCGTCTCTCTCTAGATGGGATAGAGTCTTAGAGAAGAGGAGAAAACTTGGCATTTCCAGAAAAGGTATTGGCAAAGAATGGGCTACCGATTTCCAAACGCTTTCGGATTTGTAGCTGGCTCCCTGCCTGCGTTAGGTGGCCTGGATATGGGCAGCTGGCTGAATGGGGTTTTGGTGTTTCATAGGTTTCTGGCCATAGTTTAAAAAATGAGATGCCAAAACCCCACAGGATGAGCTCAAAGACCGCTGTCAGGCTTTAGAGCAGGCCGTATAAGAGAATGGGGACTCTGAAAGAAATGAGCACTTTTCTAGTTATGTGGGGTGAGAGCAAAGGGGTTTAAGTTTTTCTCAAGTACCAGAGATCATTTTCAAAATGAAAGACCCTGTTTTTTTACAGGACAGTAAAGCATTCTGTCTTCCACTTGTTGCAAAATAAAGATTTGAAGAGTTGTAAAATAAATTTTCAAGCACTTATATAAAGGTATTTTCTTGGTTTAGCCTGCAAAATCATAACTTGGAGTCAAAATATCTACATAAATGATTTAAGTAATGGTACTAGTGGTAGTACGCAACAGAACTTAGCAGAAAAGGAAGAAGTAAAACTTAGATTTCCCTGACTGAATTTTATGTGTTCATTTAAATTCTTTTAGATACACGCATTCCATTTTTCAATTGTTTTTCATCTGAGCTAGATAATAGAAATCATATGATCACAAAAAAAACCAAAAAATAGCTTTATGTGTCCTCATTATACCCACCTATTTCTATTTTAAGGTGAAAGGAAGAAAAAAGTTCTCTTTTTCGTATTAAAATAGTAACAGCAAACATGAAGCTTAAAGTAATTGCCTGGATTATCAAGTATAAAAGTACTAAGGAGATTTATATTGTAGTAGGAGATTTATATTGTGGACAAACATATTTTAATTTTTTGCCATCTGTACTGAAATATACGTCCTGAGGCACATGAACAATTAATCTTGTGTTACATTACACAATACTGCCTTTTTATAATATAAATATGCAGAATGAGTTTCACCAAAAGTGTAGATTGCTCTGAATTTCAAGTCTCGGAGTAAGTTACGCATGGTGCTAGAGTATGCTCTGGTTACACGTCACATGAGTGTGACCTTTTTGAAATGTTCTACAACTGCTGTTATAAAAAGTCCCCCAACTGGTTCGGTGGGCTGGGTGGATCTTACTCGGTAGTGTGCACAGTGGTGATGTGTGGTAGCAATAGGTCATGTTTCTGGTTTGCTCACCTACTGTTTTGTATTTCTGCACTTGCATTGCAGACCTCACGATTGTAAAATTGGTTTCTATGAATCACTGAGTAAAAACGGAATAAAAATCTGGATTTGTGCCTAAAAATCCATTTTTACTTTTGTTTCTTTAAAATAGTGTTACCACACATGGGAACATCTAGAAAATATATGATGGATATAATTGGATTTCATTGCAATGACTGTGTGAATGATACCATGTAAAGTAAAAACTGTATTATATTTCATGGTTCTGATTTCAATCAGTGTTTTTCAAAATTACAGTGTCTTGCAATAATAGTGTTTCATCTGTCTTCCGCATGACAACTAAGTGCTAAGAAATCTAAGCCTTTGAAAAATATCCCTCAGGTTGAGTCGTCTTCTTGCTTTCTGTTTCTTAGATTTTTCCAAACATTCAGCAGCTAACAGTAATGAAATGGGCATGCATGGGTTGGGCAGAAGGGGGAGGGGACAAAGCGTGTTTAATTTCAACTTCGAGTTCTTGTGAGAAGGGTTGTAAGTCATCATTGCGATGTCACCACTTACACAGACAGACATGCACTAAGTATTATGTGGTGTCTGGCAGAACTATTCCAGGCTTCTAAGCCTGTGATTTCCAGACAAAGTTGACCTTAATGCACTTTCTAAATAATTTTGGGGGCTTCTCTAATATGCATGTGGCTGTATGTAATCTCAAGGGACAAGTCCAAGTGTCACACGCAATTGGCACGTGGCAGGAATGTTGCCGATTACTAGATTGTGTTAGTGGGGGAGTTTCTCCACAGCAGGAAATGATGCTGTCAGGGATCTCATTCTGGTTCCTGAAATAGCTGAATGAAGGCTTGGATGAGCCGTATTTAATATGTTTTAAGGGCTTTTGATGTTAGTGATTAGTGATCCTTTAAGATGGCACCTTTCTGCCCTTTCGAAAGCATTGCCAGTTAGCTGACATACAAAATTACTTCTGGCTTTCAAAATGGCACTGGATTTCTCTGTAGCATTGAAATGTTAATGCTGGTACTTCAACTTCTTACCAACTTGTGAAATTACTTTGATTTTAATTAAGATAAATTCCTATTTAGCACCTCTGCAGCACTTTGTGGAAAGTAAGTGCAGATACATTCTATTTCTTGTCCTGGAGTGATTATAGTTTGCATTTCTTTTGTACTTTCAATTTGATACTGTAATCTTAATTTCTTATCAAACAGTTCAGTATCTGGTGCTGCTGGGGAGACAGGAGGGGAACTGAAGCTCTTGAACTTCTAAATATTCATGAATAATTGAATCATCCAAGCTGAAAGGAACCTTAGGAAATCCAGCTTTCTGCTTTAAGCAAGGACAACACTGAATTCAGGCCATGTTGTTAAGAGCTTAATCCAGTCAAACTTCGAAAACCTCAGGGACAAAAATTTTGCAAATTCTTGGGGCCTCTTTCTAGTTTATTTTGTTTATCTCTAGCTGGAACCTCCTTTGTGTGAATCCATTACTGTTGTCTCTTCTGCCATATATCTCGGAGAGCCTGGCTCCATCTTTTCAGTTGTCTCATTGCAAGTATTGGAAGGCCGCTGTAAGGTTCCCCCCTAAATCTTCTGTTCTCCAGGCTGACCGAGCCCTGTGCCTTCAGCCTGTCCTTTGAGTAACTATTTAATGCCTGACCATCTTGGCAACCCTTCTCTAAATACACTCAATATTCTCAAATCGTTCGTGAACCATGGGGCACAAAACTGGGCACAGAATCCAGATGAAGACCAACAAGTGCTGAATAAAGAGAAATAATCACTCGCCTCAGTCAGCAGGAGCAGAGCAGGGGTTGCAGCGGAGAATGCTGGTTTGCTGTCACAGCTGCCACGCTTGGCTTTAGCTTGTGGTTCCCCAGGACCCATGCATCTGTTCTAGGAGAGCTGCTGCCCAGCTGCTCGGTCTCCAGCCTGTACTGTTGCAGGGGTTTTTACTCCCTGGGCAGGACTTTCTTTGCTGATTGTTACGAGGTCCCTGTTTGCCTGTTCCTGCCTTTCTAGGTCTCCTCTGAACGGCTGTCACCATCCTGCCCTGAAGCGTATCGATGGTATCCCCTGATTTGGTGTTGTCCACAAACAGAATGGGGGTGCATCCTTCCTTCTGTTTTACTGCCGCTATTGCTTGCACTTCCAAAAAAACCAAAGGGACTCAGGATCTCAAGGCCCTGATGGTTTGGGCTTACCTACATCTAAGGATTAGTACAGATTCCAGGAAAGCCTGAATTTCAGTGTTATTGTTCCTGAATATCTCCATACACTGGACATGTTCCAAAACACAGGTCCTTTTTTCTTACAACATTACATTGGGGTTTTTTCTGTTCTGGAATAATTCAGTATGTAGAAAAGACTTCAATTTAAATCTTTTTCATTTGGTGGCAGAGTTAGGAAATAATCTTTATTTCCTCTTCAGAAATTTGTAAATTATTAGGAATTCTGACGTAGTGAAGAACTGTAAGCTGTTCTAAATAGAACTAGGTTGTTTAAATAAAATGGATTTCTTTACCTAGCTGTTCGTTCTTTATTTTTTTTCCTTTTTTTTTTTTCTTGTCTTATTTTACAGTGGATTCCAGTCTTGCAAGACTTCAGAAATAAAGACACACTCTGGGGCTTTGTACCACATGAAAATGACAAATCTTCAACAGATATTTCATTCCCAATTATGCTTCATATTGGAGATTACAATATGGATGGCTACCCAGATGCTCTTGCTATACTAAGGAACACATCTGGAAGGTAGAGTATATGTAAACCTAGAGATATAAACACTGTCAATGCGTGTTCTGTCATCAGTCGTACAAATTACTAATTTCAGTGCATTTCATTTTATCAGGTGAATGAGACTTGATCTCTGCTAAATGTTTCCCTTTGTATAGGCTCAGACTGTGCCTCTTGGTGGGGAATTGCACCAGGGAGTATAGTATGAAGCATCATTTTAGGTGCTCCTCCTGGATCACAGGAGCTAATTATCTCTCCCTTTACCCAAAATCACCATCTGTAAAATCCTGATTTCAGCTTTCAATATTGGCTAATAACACCAGGCTGATGAGAGCTGGGGAACTTGTTCCGTGCTGTCCCATGGAGCAAACACTGACTCTGCTGAAAAATGCAGCAGTGTTTTGCCCCTTTTGAGAAGCAGAAATTTTAGATACATCTGAGAACTTGCCAGTGATTTTCTGTTGTCCAAATTTAACTGGAATAAACTCCCTCACTCCAAAAAAAAAAAAGCTTCAAAACTTGTCTATTAAATTTGTCAGTGTAATCTTTCTCCTTTTTTGTTTTTTCTTCTTCATTACTGGCCTTCCTAGTACTTCGTACTGCTACCATCTGGTGCTAGGTGGGAGAGGGTGTGCAGGGATGCTTACAGGGAGACTCTTGTACGTTGAGAAGTCGGTGATCCGCACAACAGTTGACCTGAGTAGATGCACGCCTGTGCTGTTCTGCACATGCCACGTGGCTGTAGGATACTCAGCCAGCTCGTTGTAGTGGAGAAGCCTGTAGGCAGCTCTCACTTGGCACCTGGTGATGATACCACTGGCATGTCCTTGTCTTTACCTTGAAGTGAAGCAGCATGTTTTCACGTGAACTGCTTGACAGTAGAAATGATGAATAGACTTGTTTACTTCTAAGAAAACCTTAAAAGAGCTCTAGAGACTGTAATGCCAGTGAACCTCAGTACAGACAGGATACGCGCAGTGTGCCATGCCCTGACTCAAGGTCTGTCCGATCCTGCACAACTTAGGTTTTCCAGCATCTGGAGAGATGTAAGATTATCTCTGCTATCCCCTTTTTCTTCCCTGTGTCATCACTTGTAAAAGGTATTTTAATCAATACCTTACAGACTCTCAAGATCTTTACTGGCTTCTATGACAGATACTTGCAGTAGTGCATTACAAGGCAAAACACATCTCGTACAGGTGTAATTGTTATCTTTCTCTGTATGGTATTTTGGATGAGCTTGAGTGTAGGTTCATATTTTGAATTAGTACTTAGCAAAAGAGCTGAGGATCTCACTTTGGTGCTTAAAACACTATATAGACAGAATTTAGAGGCTGAAGTCAAGTCAATTCGGATCCTCTAGTGGTTGCCTAAACACTGACATTTTTTGTTAGAGTTCTTTAGATACTGAAAAATACCTAAAAATGACCCAGTTTGAAAAGTTACGTTCTTGTATTCAGCCTACGTGACATGATTCAGAGACAAGGCAGTGAGCAGCTGAGCTCTGTCTCTGTACCTCTGAGCTTAAAATAACTAGCACGGCAGCTGTTTTATTCTGACATGGTAGAGGAGGAGGAGGAGGTGATGCTGTTACTGCTCAGAACTTACACAGTCAAAGTTAAAGCACACAGGCCCTGAATGTCAGGTTTTTTACTCCGTAGCCTTGTTCAGTTGGGAGTTGTATCTTCTGTTTAGCAGTCGTTGAGTAAAGTCTGTCAACAGTCTAAGGAGCAGGTCAGAACCCAAGTCTCCTTTTCCACAGAGGCACCATGACACCTCAGCTGTAAAGTTCTTGTCATTGTTGTTACCTGAGCCTCACAAATACTGTGTTTTGAGCTGGGCTATAGGCTACCTTCTAGTGTCGATCCTATTAGCTAGTATGCCTCAGAAGAACTTTGTGAAGAATTTTGGAGTTCAGAAGTTTATTTGAGGTTATTTTTTCTCTCTTAAGATTCTTGGGAGCCTTCCTCATCTGGTTGGTGTGTAATGTGGAAATGTAATACTATGTAAGAGATTTAAGTGGTTTGGAAATAAATGGTTACTCCTATAAAGGCGCAGGAAGGTACTTATGTCTCATTGCAATGAATTACTTTGACACACCTTGTCTTCATTGTCCTTGCTTCTGAAATTTTTTATTCAATTGTGTGTGTGTCTTATTTTGAAACTTGATTTCAAAACTGCATGACACAGTAAGGCATAAAGGTACTGGCAGATGATGTGACAAGTTATTAAAAGGGAAGTTCAGAGAGCTAAGGAAGTCTGGCAAACAAAGAGTAAGTAAATTAAAAATTAAGAAATGCTTTGCGTGTTAACACTGTATGTTTCCAGTACTTCTAGGAAAGTAATGGAAATGGATTCTTTGTACTTTGGGATGGGAATGAAATTCATAATTTTTTGTACCCACTATGAAATGTCACTTTCAGAGTAGTATTAATTCATTTTTTCTGAAAGACTTAAGCAAATACTTCTAAAATGTGTAACTGGGTCACATGAGTAGAGAGAAAACAATGTGGGAATTAAATTAAATCTTCTTATATTAAAGCAAATTAAAATGAAAGCCTTATTTAATTGATTTTAAACACTCTGGATCAAACTGTTTATTTCTTTCTCTGAAGCCTTTCATGCTACATCTACAGATGTAATTTCAGTGATTGATTACTGTGATTAAATGATAAAAGCATTTTTGTAAACTCTTGACCTCAATCTGTGCTGTAGTCTAGGAGCCCAGCTTCTAGTTGCTATCTGTAACTTAAAGATATTAAAGGAGGAAGAAACCATTTTATTAATTTGAAAATATACTGATAGTGACAATGGATGAATGGGATTAAAATCATTTGCCTGTTTTCATCACAATTTGGCAAAGCACTTTCATATCAAATCAGTAAAAATACCTGCAAAACACTGAAAAAGACAGGAGTAAAATTGGTTTACTGTCCTTACAGGTGAGTCAGGAAAATTAATAGCTTCAAGTATTCACAGAACTGCCGTAAGACTACACTGTTTCATCTCCTGCCATATCCTTTTGATTTCAGTTAACAATGTGCAATATTCTGACATCATGGAGACATTCCTTAACAGCAATACCAAAAAAAAAAAAGTCCCACTTGTGGCTGCAAGTGTGGTGGGGGTTTGAAACCGGAGACTCAGTAAGTTTTAAGAAGTGAAAACGCTAAATTCACAGTTGGTATTTTTTTGTCCATTATGGATTCTTTTACCTTCTCACTTGAGTCAAAACCTGCACGTTTGGTGTCAGAAATGTTTGGGGTTTTTTTCTCAGGGTAAAGATTTTGCCCTTCTCTAACTCTTTCTGAAATTATTAGAACAGATGCATTAAGGTTGTGGGATATGATTCTTACAAGTAGCAAATTATCTGAAATATACTACAGAAACAGAAAAACAAAAGCTTTCTTAAGGAGAAATGTTTGTGTGTGACTGCATCTTGGAGGCACTGGATGCTTTTATGATACAGAAGAACACCTTGCTGGCACCCTCCAAAACAGCAGCGTGGTCAAGGTCATAATGAAGAAGGGGCTTTGATTATTGCCCTGGGCTCTGACATGCTTAGCCAGCTTTACGGAACAGTGTCTGCTCCATCTCCTGGCTCTGCCCCCAGAAGTAGAGGAGAAAACTTCATCTGTTCCCATTGCCAAGGCAGGAATGGATTCTAGCAGGCTCCCAGGATACAGACCTGCCACAGAATGAGACTCCCAGCTGGCAAAGTCTGAAGGTTTTCACAGTTCCAGTGAGAGTGGCACTGTTACAGTACCAGAGACAGTGTATAATTCTGTTAGTCATCGGTGTGCGCGTATGAACCTCGTGTGCCCTGCTGACCAGTGGGCATGTGTTAGATCAGTTCTTTAGAAGGGAGATTTTGCTATATTAGACCTGCTATTTTGGTTGGTTGGTTGGTTGGTTGGTTCTTGTTTCAGTATTACAGCCTGTCTTTCTCTCTGTATTTGTTACACACTAGCAAATGCCCAATTTGGTTTGTCTTGTGCTGGTTTTACTGTGCTGGTAGGCTGGGGTTTGTGCTTTATATTTAGCTTTGAAACAACAGGAAACATACCAATAGAGATTCAGTTTAATCTTAAATTTGTTTAAAGCATCATGCAACGCGTAAGAAAATTTATTAACGGAGCTGACGTGGGAAGATATTGTCATAAAATAATGAGGAAGCACTGACACTTTTTTAAGTAGTGTTTAAGCTGAAGAACCATGGAGGGATTAAGGAAAATGGCAGATAAGTGCACTTGTACTTGTTTTAGAATAAAGTAAGAATATGTTCAGCCTTTTAAGTGGATGCTTAATGCAATTAACTGCTGATTTGAACCCGCTTATTCAGTGTATTCGTTGATTTAAGTCAGGCATGGTTGCAACTCTGTCTGTAAAGTTAATATAAATGCTCATAGATTTTAAACTATCCAATAGCTGCTAACTTTGGTTTTATTATATTTGATTTCAGCAGACTTGAATGATTTAATTACAATATTTCGTAATATTACTTATTTAGTTTATTTGTAGCAAATAAGTTGGTTTTATGTTTATATGTATGTTTTACAGCAATCAGCAAGCATTTTTACTAGAAAACGTCCCATGCAATAATGTAAGCTGCAAGAGTGTACGTCGCATGTTTAAAGTTTTTTGGGAGCTCTCGGATCTAAATCAAATCAAGGATGCAGTGGTAGCAACCTTCTTTGACATATACGAAGATGTAAGTTTAACTCTTTACTACAGCATCTTTCTGTGTTGCTGTATCTGCGGGTGCTGTTGGCAGACTGCTTGGTAGAAAAGGCTCTGCAGCACGGGGCAGGCGGTGTCTTTAGCCTGGGAAACGCTCTTGCGATGCTCCCTGGCAGGTGAGCAGGTGGCAGCAACCCATCACTGCCTACAGGTCTGCTGACCCTCTGTGTACTCCATTGAGCTGCTCTCTTCAGTGGCAAGAAAGCAGCCGTGGAACACATGCACTGTGCTGGTTAGCTGGCCTAAATTGCCATAGAATAGTAAGATTTTGAAGATGAAGGAGGTGTCAAAGTTTGCTGAGCACTCAATTTTTCTTCTTTCTATCTCTAAGGGACTTCGTTTGCTAAATTTAGATGTAATCTAAAGTAAATCAGCACTCTAATGCAAATTAATTTCTTTTTTCCACTAGGGAATCTTGGATATCATTGTGCTAAGCAAAGGCTACTCCAACAAGGACTTTGCTATCCATACGTTAAAAAATAACTTTGAAGCAGATGCCTATTTTGTTAAAGTTATTGGTAAGTTATTACTGTATAATCAAGTCAGAATGGGACATTGACAAGAATGTGATTATTTGAGCCTCTGTATATGATAACAAATAAAAAATGACGACTTGGGAGTCATGGCAGTTGTGAATATTTGCACACAAAATATTAAAAATGTTCCTGCACTAGAACAGTGCCATTTCTGACTCCAGTAGGGAATTATTTCAAATCAGACTATTACACTATGAACATCTTATAGACACGTTTCAGTATTTCACTGTCCCAAAACATTTTTACCCTAAACTTCATCAGCATTAAAGTAGACAGAAAATGCTTTAAAATCTTCCTGGTGGTTAGGATGACCTGCCCTCCAAATCTAGCCCAAACCTTAGTTTTTGCTGTCTGCCACACTTGCTTCAGGATACCATAATTCATGGACAAGCTACATTTTCACTTGGATTCAGTACTGCCTGATCTGTATCCTCTTTCCTGCTTTGAGCCATTATTGGGCTGCTCTGCAAGCAGACTTGTCATCTGAAGTTCAAATTTTGCATCTGAGCAACCTGATCTAGTTAAAGATGTCCCTGCTCACTGCAGAGGGGTTGGACTAGATCACCTTTAAAGGTCCCTTCTAGCTCAACACATTCTATGATTCTATGATAGAATGACTCCTTAGTTTTTTTGGTGGGTTTTTTGGGGGGGAGGAAGGGGCAGGGGGTGGTGTTTGCTTTAAAATACATTTTAGTGCTGATGTTTTAATACTCAGTGGGACAGGATGTTCTCGGTTATAAACAGATGGCTTTCATTATCCATCATTTAGTTGATTACAAATAAGTGTTTAACAGATATTTCTGTACTTTAACTGCTTTTTGAAACTATAATATGTTTTAAACAAGCAGTTGAACAACTGTCACAGGCTTTAGATATCAAGTAACATTATACATATCTGCCTACAATACTTTTGAATTCATAGAATAAATAGGCAATGGCATTTTTGTTACAGCTTTTGTGAATTGCTTCAAATCAAGTTGTAAAACTATTCCTTGTACAGAAGGAAAAGCATTCATGTACCTTTTTACCAGTTAAAACAATAAATCTGCATCTGCCAATATTTTAATTTTAAATGGTTAGAAATGAAGAATATTGAATAAAATGTACAATCCGCTATTTAAAAAGTTTTCATTTGCATTTTTTTTTAACTGGCAAGTCTCTCCTTTTGAAGCTGGTTAACCAGGGAAATATGATAAAACTGTGATTAGCTGATTAATTTCCTCAAAGTATGCTTCAAACAGATTAGGCATTTTTTTACGCATTAACATAACGAAAATGTCTTCTATGTGACTTATGTTTTAATGGATATCTGTCACTATTACTATACTTTAACAGATTTCAGAGATAATGCTTGTAAAATGGCTTGTTAACATAGATACTACAAGCTTGCTTTTTTGTTTTTGCAGTTCTCAGTGGCCTCTGTTCTAATGACTGTCCTAGGAAGATAACAGTAAGTGTAACTATAACTTTGCTTTACTATTTAGTGTCAAATAAGCTGAGGTCTAATTATACCAAAAACTCTCAGCATACTAAGACAGTTATTGGCTGGAAGAACGTGTAATCCAAATCACGACTGGCCAAGCTCTGCGTGTTTCAGACCCGTACCTTTTGCGAGCTGCCTGCTCAGAGATGAAATCAGTTGACTCACTCTGCAGTGATCTTTGTTACCCAGGGTCATGGGCGGTGGGATAGACCAGATACAAGAAAAACTTGCGTGACACAGCTGGATGCCCCAACTGTGTAGTGTGCCAAGTCCTGTTCCGGGCAGTCGGAAAGGCCAGGCAACACACACCTCTAACAGATCTCGTGCCATTATCACTTATTCTTATGGTTTAGAACTTACTGGGGTTTGAGGCATGGTGTGAAATGTGTCATCATCTCTTCTTATAATGTTCTTACTGTAACTCATCTGAAAGATCTTTACTGGATTTGATGCCGTAATACCAGCTTGAATTCAGCATTAAAAAAAACAAAACAAAACAAACTTTTTAAAAAATCTATTCTTACAGTTGTCTTCCTCCTCTCCCTCTCCCACCGTAGCAAATAATTGTTCCTCCCCTTCTTAGGTGCATTTGTTACAGTTCATTGTTCAGTAATCTACAACTCCCTTTGATTTTTTTTTTTTTTTCATTTTTTCCCCATAACTGTACTTTGATGTTTAAGTACATTTTCTCCCTCAAGAGAATTTGCTTAAAATAGGTATTGGTACCTGACATTTGACATAACCACTTTCATGAATTAAATAAAACATCGCTAAATAATGATAACAAAATTTTGAATGTGCAGTATTTTTTTAATTCAGAAAGACCATCAAGATAGTGCATTCTCTTAGACAGTACCAAATTAGTTCTGCTTTTCCAGAACATGCAGTTATTTCTTTGAATTTTTAGGATTTTTTCATTTTACTTGTAACTTCCAAGGAAACATTAAGCTTTTTGCCAGAGGACTGAATAGTATTGCTTTCTTCATGAGAAACCAAATATTACTTAAGCCAACTGATAAGCCTTATTTTGAAAATGAATTTCCGCATAATGCTGTGACCAAAACAGTTGCAAGATTTTGAAATTAACCATATCAAGAGGAAGTATTAATCTAGAAACATTTTTCTTTGGTTTACTCTTCTATTACGATAGCTTTGTTCCTAAAATTTTGCCTTTTTTTTTCCTCCCCCCTCTTCTCTCCTTTCTGCTCTTGTAGCCTTTTGGTGTAAATCAGCCTGGTCCTTACATCATGTACACCACTGTAGATGCAAATGGATACCTGAAAAACGGGTCAGGTAAGATAACCTCATAATGAGAACACACACGGCATGGTCTGTCTCTGCAGCTTAGTCGGGAAGAAGTTTACAGAGCGAAGTGGGACTGGTTTTGAATAGTCTTCAGTTTACAAGGAGAAAACCCCCTGACTTTCTCCTCTCTCTGTACAGATTGCATATTTATTACAAATATTGCAACTGCGGGGTTTTTTTCTTCCTCCTCTGCCCCATGCATATTGGGTTTGAACAGTGGGCTATATCTTACCCAATCTGAAAAACCATTGGGTGCAATGTCATCAGTTTGTGAAATAGGGGAAGCTTCTAATAACTTGCCTTTTCTACCAATTCCTTAGCAACTGTCTATCAAGAAACAACACTGGCCTTGAAATACCTAAATAGAGTCTTGTAGCCACATGAAAAAGGATCAACATAATATTTGGTAAACACAGGATGTATTTTTCTAGAGTTCACTACACCTGGCAAGCTGACACCCACTGATGAAATCATGAGTAGTGTGAGGAAGGTAGAGAAGGAATGGCTGTATCACATAATACAAGAACTACAAGGTGTCAAAGAATTTTTAGGAAATGGGGTCAAAATAAATGGAAAGAAGCAGCACTTGTAGCTTAACTAAATCACATGAGATGTTGGAGATGCCACAGTTTAAATAAGTCCATAAACAAAGTAGACCAAAAAAAAAAAATAATCCATTCGCTATGGTCCAAGCAGTGCCTAATGTTAGAAAATCCTGCGGTATATGCTGCCTTCTTAGATATGCACTAGTGGCTCCTAGGAGACAAAGGTGACTGTACTAAGTGGTCTATTAGTCTGATTTACAACTGTTAATCCTATGACTACAATGGACTTCTCGCTTAAGCAAAAAATCCCAAACTCAGAAGCCAAAACATGATCAGAGTATGCAAATCTGTAAGTTGCTCCATTCTGACCCTGTCTGAATGGTGGCAGTCATCTGCATCTCTCACTCCAGTCTTAGTTCAGATTAAACTCATATTTTCAAAAAAGCTTCCCGTAATTCACTGGAAAAATTGTATTCTCTACAACACTAATTTAAATAATAGTGATAATTCAGGGGAAAAATGCTAACATGTTAAGGTCCTAAATCAGTGATAAGGCTCTCACCTTGAATACTGTGCTCAGGACTGTTAATTTCACCCTAGAAAAAACAGAGAAAGATGTCCTGAAGTATGAATCAGCTGCAAAAACATATCCTGATGTTCTGTAGCACTTCTGTATTTGTACATGCTTAAATGTGGGTTTGAAAGCTTTAAAGTATTAGCCTACATTTTAATCAAGCTAATAATTAATGCTAACATGACAATGCAGAGCACTTTATCTAATTATTGCAGAGATTTAACAAACTAATTGTCCTGCAGTTGTACCCTCAGCTTCATTGCTCTGAAGCTTTTCTTCATAAGCTAAATTTAAGAAGAGCCAGCATATTTAGCTAGAATCATTTAAAACCCCATGATGAGTTTAGAGATTGTTAGTTACACAACACTCTGTTAGACTATCTGACCCATGCCCTTAGGCAGCCAGTTCTGGCTGGGGAAGAACTGCCATTTCTCATTATTGCCAATTACCAAGATGAAGGCTTGCAAGCTTTGTCAGTGCCAAGGCACAGTACAGCCTGTCTTGTTAACCAGATTGAAAAATATTGGTAAAGGCCTACTCAGGATCTTTCTCCTTATCCTTCAAAGGCTTGGATTCCTGTGAATGGGAAACTCACTTCAGGATGCTGTGGTTTTGGTTATTTGTGGTCACTAATAACTTTCGAATTCCAAAGCTTGTTTAAGCCAATTTTACCTGGAGCATACCTGCCTCAAATAAAACTCTGCTGGTTCTGTAAAAATGGTAGAATACAAAATTCTACGTGAGAAAAATACTTCAGTTTGAGATGAACAGTTACTTGATCTGGTTTTGTCCTCAGGCTGACCATATGGTCAGCATGCGTGCAGCTGCAGTTAGCCAGAGCCTGAGATGTTCTTGCCCAAGCAGTAATGAAGGAGCATAGCAGGAAAAAACTTAGTGTACTCTGGAGGGTTTTGGGGGAAGTAGAAGATAAGGCTAAAAGGTGCTGCAAGTTCCATGCAGGAAGTAGGGCTGCTTGCAAAGACATACAGGGTTCATATTTATACAAATATAGACATTCTTAGTTTCAACGCTTCTGTCCCATGTTTGAAGGCATTTTGCCTCAGGACAGGGATCTAGAGATTCCTACCATGCTATGCATATTACTTTAATCCACACCGGAGTGCCTTTTCTGTCCTCCTCTTCTTGATGACCAAGTATCTTGGGGTTTTTCCCCTTTTTGCTTCCATGTTGCATACTGGCTTTAGAGTTGAGTTTCTGATAGGATGTTGCCAATACCGCCTAAGCAGACTTTCTGCTGTGCCTTTTGCAACCGAGCTTGCCTATCCCGCGTCGGCCTTTTTAGCCATCAGTGCACTTGTAGCAAGTGTGGGTAGAGCCCTTCCCATATCTTCGTTCGCGAAGCCTAGCCGTGATGCTTGGTAAGACATGCACTTAGGTGTGTGGCTGTGGGTACAACCATCACCAGGCTCAGAGCCCTGTCCAACCTGACCTTGGATGTTTCTAGGGATGGGGCATCTGCCGCCTTTCTGGGCAACCTGTTCCAGTGTTTCACCACCCTCATTGTAAAAAATGTCTTCCTTCTATCTAGTCTAAATCTCTTTCAGTTTAAAACCGTTAACTCCTTGTCCTGTCGCAACAGACCTTGTTAAAAAGATTGTCCCCATCCTTCTTATAAATTCTCTTTAAGTAATGAAAGACTGCTATAAGGTCTCCAAGGAACCCTCTCTTCACTGGGCTGAAAACCCCCAACTCTCCCAAGCCTGTCTTCATAGGAGAGGTGTTCCAGCCCTCTGATCATTAAGTACAATTATATTACTAAATCACAAATTAAATACAGTTGTTAAATACAAGCTATTTTGTTGTACCTATTGTTTTTTAGAAGACATGAGTACTTGTTTTTTTCAAAACGCACAAGTATAAAAGGTTTGGAATACACTTCATATCATATTGAAGAGTAAAAACTCTTTTACTTTCACAAATTCGTGTAACAAATATTGGAGTTCATTTATCTCTCCTTATGCTGTAAATTAAACTACTTGCAGTTGATCAGTGCCCCTTCCCTCTGTATTCTTTGGGGATATCTTCCTGGAATATGAACTTACTGATAAAACTTCTCCTGAGAGCTGCTGTCAGTGTCATTGGAAATTACTGTGATTTCTGTATTACAAAATTTCTTTCCAGCCTGCTACTAAGTTACTTGAGTGCATTCATTGGCTGAACATGCATTTAAATGCATAAATCAGTGGGTTTAAAGTAGTGTCATGTACTCACTCCGTAAGGCTCACTGGGACTTAACGCAGGTCTGCCTAAATTTGGTGCACCCATGTGAATATAAACTAACTTAACGAAAACACAGCTTCATAGATCCTTTGGTCGTGTAACTTAGAAGAGATACTGACACACAGCCTTACTATCGTAGAATCAGGAGTATTGATGAATAATTCTGCCTAAGTAACTAAAAAGATGCTTTTTACTTAAGAAAAGGAACATGTGAGTAAAACCATCAAATCGACCCTTTTTCTCTTCTTTAGAAAAGTGCTATAAAATGGCCATAAATCAAAAAAACCAACATAACCTTTGCTTAGATCTAATTATACTCGTTTAGATTCCTTAGAGGATTTTTTAACTCTTGCTACTTATTTGTAATTAACACAATCTCAGACTTAGAAATCTGACATTTTAAATGAGCTCCTACAATGCACTTAAATAATATCTAAGAATGTCTAGTAGAATCTATATTAGACTCCTAGGCATATTTTATATTTAAGATATAAATAGTAATCGTAGATGACTGAAACTTGCCATATCTGAATGATATATTACATGCTGCTTTTTAAAGTAAATTTGACTTTTGTAAGTGTATATATTTTTAATCAGAAGATGACAAAATAGTGGATTTGTGGGATCTCAAGTGCAGAATATCTATTAAAAGGTTAATTCACAGCAGTGTAAACTTTGAGGAAATACAAGTTTATATGGGTTTGTTTTGTGTATGTGTGACCCTTTGGCACATGCTACTTAAACAAGCTTATAAAATAACCCAGTGGCAAAATAAATATGTTCTTCCAGCTGCAAGACCTCTGTGTCGTGGAAGAATGCACATAGCTTACAGATTCCTTGTATCTTCAGGGAATAAAGCTAGGTCCAAATTTTAAGCTATTTCATGTATCATTTTCTTACTTATGTTTTTCTGGTTCTAAGTTTGGTTGGTTGTGGACCTGTTTTTTCTAGGGAGGCAGTGCTTTCAGAAATGCAATGTTTTTACAATTTAAGAAACGGCTATCAAATATGATTTAATACTGCTGTAGTACCATTCATCTTCACTGATAGCATATTTACAATAACAAAAACCTGAGAGTCCAGTCATGACGATTTTCCTTTTCTGTTTTGTCATTATGAAATAAAAGTAGTGAATTCCAAGTACGTTTATGGCCCTAGGAGTATTGCTACAGGGAATTTTTTAATACTGCCTTTGATGAGTTTCTCAACTGTAATATGTTAATAGATTTTTTGAGTATCTCTAATTCCTGCAAGAACTTCTCAAAGTCACATTTTCTGAAGGTACTATATTAAGTTTGTAGCTAAACTTTCTTCTTTTACAAGTCCTACTCATAAAATTCAGTAAATGTTCTAACTAGAATTACTGGCCTACAGGCTATTATCTTGAAAAAGTCTGTTACATCAGAATTTTATTCTATGTGACTATCAAGAAATACCTCAAGCAACACTTTCATATATGTGTACTGGTTGGCAATACCAAATCCACATGATGGTTAAACCTACAAAACATTTTTTTCCTACATTAAGCTTTTAAAAGTATGGCATCGATATGCTATTTTAATACTAATTTTCATCAACTTTATTTCTGATATGATATCATGGAACAATCCGTATCTGAAGCTTTTAATTATACAAAAGCAATAATGAGATAATCCTATAGTTTGTAATCACAGTTTTGAAATAATGTATCTCTTTCCCAAGAAGTAATATAACAACATGGTTCTTTTTCTAATGAAAACAATGTTTGCCGTTCTTTTTATTTTATCTGTTGTTGGGGGGGGGCTTTTTGTTTGGTTGTTTGTTTCCCAAGTCAGTTGATTGTGTTTCTTGTCTTTACTGCTCGTTTTAGCAGCAGAAAAGTTATTGGCCGCTGAAACCAAACTATCCAGTCACCTTAAGTTATCCTTCCAGCTCTGGGCTAAGGGAAATCATATAGTACTCTGAGAAACGGCCACCATTCTGCATCTGATCTTCCTAATTCTGAAAGCCTTTAGTTCTGAATTATGGTATCTTTCATGTATGCAATATTCATGCAAAGAGTAAAATAAAAAGGCACATATGGCTGTCCTTATCGAATTCATTTTAAGGTTCTTTGATCTGCCAAGCCTTAACTACAGGAAATTTGCATAATTACAAGGGCTTTTTCTTTTAAACATTGTTAAATTATTCTGTCTCCTATTAACATTCCAGTATGTTGTTAAAAGATAGCAGAATAATAATTAGTGCATATTCTGTGCTTTTATTTTCACATTGCTCAATTCTCTTGTAATCTTACAACAAGAAATACTGCTAGATTAGCTACAAGAAACAGCAATTGCCAAAATGAGCATTAGAATTGAGAATTACTGGCTCTAACATCTGTGGTTAATACCTCCAACATACCTTTTCTCTCTGAGAGAAAATTCAATTGCAACAGCTTCTCCAAATATTTAAGGAATTTTATGCTTGAGATCAGATCAGGTCCAGGTGTAAATCTGGGAGAAGTACACAAAGTCATATTTAAGTCGTGCTTTCTGATCTGTCCCTTAGAAACTTCATGCTGTGAACATCAGGCTGCCTTTAGCCATCAGCATGGTTTTGCTGTTTTTCCTTCTGATACCTCTTCCTCTTTCACCACAATCCAATTTTTCTGTCTTCCTGCTCGTTTTCTCCCACTTCTGTGTAACAGCTGAATCCTCAGATACCTTCTCCTTCTCTCCTTTGTAGGAATTCCTGGCCTTGAAGTCTGCCCGTCTGCGGACGGGAGGGTAGAAGGGTGCATTGCCATAATGGCAGCAGTACTGGCTGACTCCTCAGCGTCTTGACAGCTGAGGCAAAAACACTCACAGCTCCTTCTTGCCATTTTTGTGACAGGGACTGTTAGGAGGGGCTGTTATTGTGTGTAGTGTGTGGCACACCCAAAAAACTTGGTATTTTTTCATGTGTTGCATCATGTACCCAGTGAACCCTTGTGATTGTGCAGGCTGGATCTTCAAGTTCATGTTTCCACTTCCACTTAAAATGGGATAATATCTTCCATATTTCAGCCTCTGCTATGGATGTCTTAATTTTCTCTATGAGGTAAAAATATGCCAGTAGACTTAGTTTGAAATAAATAAGGACATAGTTGCAGTTTGTGTCTACCAAAAATATAATCCTGTGGGCCAAGTAAAACAAAACAATAAATGTTTAATGTTTACTCCGGGATCAATATCCATAGGCATAATACTATCACATGAATAGATTCATTGAATTGCTCATATGGATCATGTCATAATTTATTGAAGCATCCGTATGACTGAAGCTGCATGGACTTGATAGCCTTTGCAACTCTCATGTCAGAGCTCTTTCATCTTGCTGGGTTTGCTTTGTTTGGTTTTAAACCTTCCGTGGCAGAATGACCTTTCACATGCTGTTAAGTCGTGCCCTTCTGGTTTTTTTGAAATCTGCTTACTCTTCCCTGTTGTTGCATTGAGTTCTCATGCTGTTTAACTAAATTGGATTGTGAGGTGAACACAAATGTCTAGCGGCTATTATAGTAATGAATTTAAACATGAACACTGCAATATGTACCAGACAAAAGCAAAATAAGCTTAAGTTCAGTAGCCGTTTGACATTGCAGGAATTGTGATGTAGAATTCTACTATAGAGAAAGAAGAGTGTATCATGAAACGAGCTACAGTAATTTAATAATTGAATAGCTGGATTCTGTTAAGAGGGGGTTTCTGGTTGCTGTAGATGGGAATACCCTGCTAGTATGTTTTTCTATATAACTCTCTTTTGTTTAGAAAACTTACTTAAACTTATAATACTGCAGGCAGTATTATCAAACTTCAAATATTTAGGCATTACAAACTAATCAACTTTCCCCTGTGCTAAAGGATTGGAACATCAGCAATCTAATAATGTTATTGTTTGTTTGAAAAGAGTTTCCAGTTTTACTTATATAATTTAATGGTGTAAAGTTATTCTTAATGAAAAGACGTACTCAGCTAAATGCATCCCATTTGGGGTTTGGGCTTTGAGAAGTCACAGGTGATGGCAGCAATGCAAGTAATGGGTATTGAAGTTGCAAGTGTGAACTTTCAATCCACTGCACCCAGTTATTTCTGGAACTCCACAAAAAGGTACTGCAGAAAAAGTTGAGAAGTTCTGTACTGCATTAATCTAGAGTTTTCTATCATGTGACCTGAGGAGAAGAGGTAAACAGCTAAGTCAGAAGAGGGGAGACATCCTCAGCCCTTAGAAAGCTGAAGTCACCACTGCATAATTTTAAGCAGAAAAAGACCTCTTTCTCCACTCCTCTTTTTTTCATTTTTATTTTCTCCAACCAGTGACCTAGAACTTCTAAGGCAGTAATAAGGGAACTGAAGTAAAATTTTCAACTAAAGCCAAGGACTCAAAATTCTCCAACATTCTATAAATCTTTCAAGTTTGGTGGTGGTGGTGTTTTTGCTTTTTTCTGAAAGCTGCTTTGCAAATTCGTCTGCATATTACACACGTATTTTACTACGATCAGTTATATTCTCCCTTTCTTTTGCAAGAAGTGGTTCTGGCATATCTTCAAATAAAATAACGAGCTGTCAGCTTCAAAAGATGGGGAAACACTTTGGTGTGCAATGTAGCGCAATACTGATAAACATTGTAAAGTAAATATCCCTGAAGTGTTTCAGCTCTGCAGCTCAAGTGACACGCGTTCACTGTGAAATTTCACTGAACAACTGATCCAGCTCTGTCTCATTCCAGCTGTTGCGTGCATGTTGTTCGCAGCTCTGCAGCAGTTCGGGCAACTTCTGGATATTGTTTGGAATACTTTTGAGGTTTTCTAGAACACATGTGTGTATGTAATCTATTTAAAAAGCAGTCATTCTTTACCTCAGTATTAAGGCAGATGATGGTGCAGACAATTTAGATGCAAGTCTGAGACTATAGGCTACAACTCGGATGCTGTTCTATACAATGAACTGGTTTACTTTACGAGAAAAGCTGCCTGCGTTGTCAAGAGGTACAAAGGAACGTGTTTCTATTAAAAAGCAACTCCTTGTTGTATTTTCTAGCACTGTTAGTTTGAAATCGGTTTCCATCAGTCTTTGAACTCCATGTAGTGATCTTGTGTGTTCTGCTCTATTATTCCACAAAATAAGACTATTTAAACTGACTGAACAGTATCACTATCGTAAATCTACTTACGTAGGTTCAGCTAGATGTATATAAATTTAGCATCACACATTTTCAGTTCTGTTTAAAGAAACAATTGCTTCTACATGTAAATGCAATCACCTTCCCTTCATAATGCTAAACTGGCTTCATTTAAGCACTTAACACTGCCTGAAATAAGCTGTTGAGGACATTACAGTTTAACCCAGGGCGGAGTGGGCTACTCTTAAGCTTTCAGTAAATTTACATCCCTGTAATGGAAACAGAAGGGGAAGGCCTTAATTCAGATGTAAAAGAACAAGTATTGCAGGCATCATAGATGGCACATCATTCTGTTTTTGAGACAAGACTTCCAAAAGGTTAATGATATGTATTCCTTCAAATTTTATATGCCAAACTTCAGAAATAAGGAGATTGATATTCAGAAATCATTCTGAACATCCCAGAATCAAACTCTGAAAAATTTTGTATGGTTTGGCTGTCCAACATCATAAGCTATTTTTTAAAAAATTGATCCTGGACAGACTGAAACCACTGAAAATCAGGTCTTAAAATATTGAGGTTTTTTTACTCAGCCCAAGGTTTTTTAAGCAATAAACCTAGTGACTTATGATTTAAAACAAAGATATAAATACCCACACGCATAGGAATAACATAGCCTATCATACCTGGGTGCTTTCAAATAACTGTTTTGAAACAGAAGTGTAAGGCAAAAGACATAGTGTTGAATACTCTTACAAGTTGTATTAAAAATAATAATGCATATCATGGACAGGAGACAGTTCTGATGAAGTGAAACAAACTGTGAAGGAACAACCACTTTCTCTATCTTACTTGCATAGACTTCCTAAAGCTTAAAGAACAATCTCAGTTTTTCTTGTAAATAAACTCCACCTTCCTCCTTGGAGATGGAATGGTATTTTCAAATCTTTCTGAAACAAGCAGAAAACTGTTTACAATAGTTTTACAACCAAGCAAATACCTAGAGTTGCTATTTAAATATGAAATATTTTCATAATTAAATTACTGGTGACTGAGAACTTCAAATATGACAATAAACTGCTGACAGTACTCTGTAATTTTCCTTATTTTTAATTTTTGTTCAAGGTTTTTGTTTGAGGTGAACACTTGTAATTCTTAATTACTTGTTTGCAAGTCTGAGTGGAGCATTTGAGTAACCATCAAACTCTACAGAATTTATGATAGATACAAAGGGACTTTGAGACACCAAATAGTCTCACAGATCTTCTATTTGTAGTCAGATTTAAAGTAAACTAGAACCTTCTGTAGGCTATCACCCCATTTAGTTATTGTTTCCCAATTTTAAAGGCAAATAAAAGAAGGTATGTGCACATTTTCTCCCTGCTTTGTAAAAGAAAACACTCCTTTCTGACCTTTGCAAATGATTTATTTACATGCTGAAGCATAAGATTTCATTATCCTTATCTTAGTAGGCATAAGAACCAGTGTTAGTAGCTATGAAATTATTCAGTGCTCTTAAGAATTCTGGCTGCAGTATCTGACTCTCTAACCTCTTTAAGGCTGACTGCACACGGTGTATGACATTTTCTTTTATTTCTTTTAATTCAGTTGACATTTGTTTCATTTGTATGATGAAAGAAAAAAGGAAGATCTCAGTTGCAGTCTGCTTGTAATCCTAAATATTTCACTCAAAAGTCATTCTAAAAGCTTTTTAGTGTTAAACGTTAAAGCAGTGCCTTGTTCTTTTGGGAGAACTCCTTCAGAATTCAGCATTCATGAAACAAATTGTTAAAGAAAAATTCTTTATTATGTTATAGCATTGTCAAGTAATACATTGTTTCTGTAACTAAATCAAATTTAATAAACTTACCTTTGCTCTTTGCTACTTTTATATCAGTAATCGGTGCTTTCAGATATTACGGGGTTTTTCTTAATTTGAAAATTGCTCGTATTTTAGAGTTGGAAGTTGAGACCCAGAGCTTGAGCAACTTAGCCAAGATCATGTAAGGGAAGTCAATGACAAAGAGGGGGCACACTCAAGACTCGAGTCCTTTATTGTTATCTCAATTTACTGGAATAAATCCCCATTCTTAAAAGCTGCTCAGCTAATGCTTTCTCCTCCAGATTCCCTAATCTAGGAGTTCACCTAACTACATGGTACACCTTGCCCTCACAACAGAAGAATACAAGTACATATCTTATTTAAATATTTCCACGTCTACTTGCTTGTTACATAGTTCTGCATGGGGAAGAAGTAAATCTAAAGTACGCCTTAAGCTTTGGGAAGACTGTTGCTGTTTCTTTTTGCTAATAGCATTTTAGCTAAGTAAAAAGCTAACTGCCTGAAGCTGATTTTTCAGATCTCATTTAAGTGTATTTAGGTGGCTTTTATCTTGCCTTTTTAGATAAAATTACCATAGCTCTAAAACTACAGTAGTGAAGAATATTTACCTCATGATTAAACAGGCCAGTTTCAAAACATGACTGACAGCTTAGTGCAAGCTTCTTCCTAAAAAGCTGGTGAAGGGTGGGGAGATTCAGAAAAATGAAACACTGAAGTAATCATTGTATTAAACTGGGGCTCAGAATTGTCAGCATGCAATATGCATGGTTTGTCCCCCAGAATAGGCTACAAGAGCTGAGGAGCTGCTTCTGAAAGTAGGTGTTGTGGTGCATTTAATTTTTTAAATTAAAAAAACTGATCGTGTAAACCTACTTGTGATTGTCAGGTATCCCTTGAACTTATTGCTGTTCATGTGCTGAAGGGCTGAATTCACGGTGCCAATATCATTCCTGCTGTGTAACCAGCTCACTTACCAAGAGGGTTTCCAGAGAATGAACAAACAGTCCTTGTAGGTTCTGAATCAGTTTGCCGGAAACTAAAGGGTTACACGATCTTTATTTAAATGGAATAATCTGGTATTTTGGAAGTAAGATGTTAGTGAACCTGTTGATAGCTGCACCACTTGTCTGTTTCCCTGCTGCCTTTTCAGGCAACAAAGAGTGATATTTTTCCCCTACAGTCTCTCCTTTAATTATTTATAATTACATGCTCTCACTAGGGCCTAACTCCCAACTACTGTAATCCTGTTTTCATTAAATCAATTTATTATTTGAGAATTTGTTCATAAGAATTTACTCAGCTAATGTTGTGACAAAAGAAAAAAAGGTAGTTAGTGATTAACACTAATAAGAATTAGTGACTCATGTAATACTTGGCACTAGTCATCAAAATAAACACTGATAACTGATTTCTTCTCAACTTATAACAAATAGTAGATTGAGTTTAATATAGAAATGGTGCTCAAAAGCATCATTTTATCTTGAAATCTGAAGCATTTAAGCTATCTGCCAGGTGAGTGCCAAGAAGTAGTTTGGAAATATGGTATTGAACCTCTAAGAATTAAATAATCATGTGTTTGGTTTAATTTTTTTAAGCATTCTTATTACTGACTCTGAAATACATGTTTGTGTAGAAAGCTGGCGCATTTGAGGTTGTTTGGTGTGGGTTTTTTTTAAAAATACCTACTTGGACTTCTTTAATTTTGTTTCAGCCGGACAGCTTAGCCAGTCAGCACATTTTGCTCTCCAGTTGCCGTACAATGTGCTGGGCTTGGGACGTAGTGCTAATTTCCTCGACCATTTGTATGTTGGCATTCCTCGTCCTTTAGGAGAAAAGGTTAGTCGAGACTTAAGACTGTCAAGCTAATACTGACGGTGTTACCTTTCTTAATAGAGTTTTTATGGAAATACTGCTAGGGACCAGGGTTGGGGTTTGGGTTTTTATTCGGAAGCGAGAATATCAAAGAATTAAGTTCAAATATGGAAAAGTTTCCCGACAGAACCTTGTATGCCTGCTTTTGGGGGTGTGTACAAGCTCTGAAGCTAACACTTAAGTCCAAAGACTGAAATTGTCTGTAAACGTTAGCACAGGTATATGGTGCTTGTTTATATGGTAAATGTCTATTAGATCTGAGGGTCCAATTATTATGGTCTCAGCTGTATGGCTTCCCTGGGCTTGGTCTGCTCCCCTGTAACCCACACAGTGCTTTCTGCTCGGTGATAAAACCGTGATCAGTCTGATGGGCGGTGGAGATTACTGTGATTGTCTAATCTTCAGCTGAAACATGAAAGTAAGGTCCCGACCATTTTTAGTCTTTAAAGATCTAATGATACTACTTTAAAAAGTGTGCTATTCAAATTAGCATACTGGCCAAATTCTGATTTAGCTAATTGCTTTGCCTGCCTCCTTTGTAGAATTGGTTCTTTTCTTCTTTCCTTATTATGTTGTTGCTTTGTACTTGTTAAGCAGATGCTGTCTCATGTCAGCAATAGTTATTTTGCTTTTTACTTTTGGGGGTTCTTTTTTGAAGCATTTTGGAGCTTTCAGAATAAAAGGTTTATATGTGAGGGAATAATGGCTTATTTTGAATTTTAAAAAGAGGTGGTTTTGTTTCTTCCTTTATGTGTTTCAACAGAGAATTTCTTTGCTTTTAAGTAGTTTGGTTTGTGAGAAATTGACATAGCCTTTGCTTTTTATTTCAGTCCGTAAGAAAACAAGAATGGACAGCTATCATACCAAATTCCCAGCTTATAGTCATCCCCTATCCTCACCATGTTCCTCGAAGGTAACTTCATTATTTTGAATTCCACTTCAGAAAAGTACATTAATACAGAATTTAAATTAGGCATTATTTGTAGGTTTAAAGTAGTCACTTGCATAGAAAGTAAACTTAAGAACAGTGGCAGGAGGGTCAGTTGTATAGATGTAGTTACCTCTGTGACTAGGCAGAATACTTCTCGACTATTTACACAGACTCTTAGATAGTGCCCATAAACAATCAAAATGTATTACCAGCTCAACTCCTGTAAATAATAACATATTTGCTAGATTTACCAACATTCTTTTTGACAAATTGCAAGCATGGTAATGATTGAAGCAAACACCCTTGTTTCACCAAACATGCAATTTCTGTCTAGTTGTATATACAAGCTTTAGTTCAGCTCTTCCGAATGCAGTATCTCTTGCCACAGGTATGAGTGTTTTTCTTTAAGCAAAGGTAAATGGGTTGGTTACACAAGAGCTTGAACGCTGAATTCACTTTTCAATTAAAATGTTTATCCCAGAATGAGAGCATGCTTCTTTCTTTGCTATTAGAGAAAACATTAGTCACATATTCCAGCTGCTTTTTGCCGCTTGATCTACTAGTGAGGTCAGTCGCATTTATCGTGCAGAAATGATTCTCACATCAGTTGCAGCAGTTAATTTTACTATGGGATGAATAACACTTGAGAAGTGATGTACCACTTGAGCTGCTAATTAACCACCACAGGAATAACATCTGCCAGATGAAGAAAATTTAGTCATAGTCTTGAGGTATTTAAACATACGTGTCACACGAAAAATTTTTCAGTCATGTCATCCTTAAACTGTTTTTGGCTTCCTATAAAGTAAGTTTATGGACACTGTAGAATAGCAGAGGATAGAATCCCCAGAAGAAAACAGATTTCATAATAAACACTTCTTAAATTTATACATTTTTTTAACATAGACATATTGTTTCCTGAGAGACCTCAGTCTTGCCTCAATATAGAGCCTCCTGCTGACAGCCTTCCCACAACAGGAAGTCTGTAGTACAATAAAGGGTGTTGACTGAGCCTCAGGACCCCACAACATTCAAGGAATGTCTTCCAGAAGCCGTTAAAGTGCTTAACTTCGTTGCTCTCCAGCACTCTCCTGTCATAGTCAACAGGTTATGTTGCCTACAACAGCAGTTGTCCTTGGGTAAGCCTCAGACTAAGAGATGCCTAACCGACTGCCACCCATGAGCCTGGCCAAGAGGAGCTTCTCATGTGGAGAAAACAATCTATCGTACAGGTTTATTTCACCCTGCTTCTCCATCTCCCCAAGCCCCAGGCGGTTTTGTGGAAGGTTTTCTTAACACATTTTACTTAGTTCTGGACAGAAGATAAATCTCCTAATAAGAAAAAAAGTCAGTCCCTGAGGATACTCATAACATTCCTGGAAAGTTAAACAGAAACTGAATTTAGACAAGGCATTACCCAAAAATAATTATACTAAGCTATGTCTTTTCAAGTGAACACCATTAAGCTTCAGTCTCCTAAGTATAGCCACTGATTTCTGTAGACCAAGTTGTTACCAGTCGTAGAGTAGCAGGGTTTTTTTTAAATCTTTATAAGTTAAATCTCTTTCCTGTTTCCTAATGAAGGGTATTAATGTTTCTTTGGATTTTCTGCTTCTGTATAGCTGGAGTGCCAAGCTGTATCTGACCCCCAGTAACATTGTGCTGCTAACAGCTATAGCCTTAATTGGTGTCTGCGTTTTCATCCTGGCAATAATTGGCATATTACACTGGCAAGAAAAGGTAAGCCTAATTAACCAGATTATTTTCTATACTATTTAACATTTTCTATTAGTTTACATTCTTGTCCATTGGGGGTTCTGAGTAGTTTTCTACAGTATAATTTCTGACACAGACTGCATTAATTCCCAAAAGGTGTTTATTTTTAATTCAGCATTTACTGCAAGCTTAAAAATTTGCATTGTTTTTATTTAAGCTTTAAGACGCTTTTAAAAAGGGGAAATGAAGAGCAACATGGATAAGCTTTTGCCACTAACTGTTATTCCCAACTAAATGAGACATTTTTTATCTAAACTCTCTATTTTGCAGAGTTTTAAGGAGTACCGTTTTGGAAAATGGAACATAAACTCAGTTTACTTATCTTGAGTTCTGGAAGTAGTCTAAAAATAAAGAAAACATCTCTTTCTTCCTGTATCTATCTTTGCTGATTGCACTGACATTAGCATTCAAGACTATAGGGAGTCAATCACGTGCATATTGGCTGCTTCACTCCGTGTCTGATTTATACACGCAGTGTATAGAAATCCATTGATTTCAAGAAGCAGTTTGAAAGAGGCCTTTCATGTCACAAAAGAAATGCGTTCCCATTTTTCTTAACTATGCTCAGTTCACAATCATACCCAACCGGCAGGATTGCCAATAAATGCTACTGCATACCCAAACCATAATCTGAGCTGTCAAATAAAATTACTGCACATTTTGACATGGTAGAGCTGTTTGTTATTTTGTGCTCATGGAAATAAAATGACCTTGTTAAACATTCAGATAGGCTTTGCGCATGCTTCATATTTAAATGTTATTTGTCTGTCAGTCTTCGCTCTTCAAAATGTTAAATAAGTTCTCCAAATAATAGTAAAGCTTGGAATAAAACACACAAAGCGAAGAAATACAAAGTTTATGATAACTGTCCTTAGCATGTCCTACTGCACCAAGAAAGCATTGCCAACTGCTAGCTAGGACCATGCACTAGTGGCTTTAACTCCATCTCCAGCCCATCTTAAGCAACAATAGCAGAAAGAATACTTGGACTTTGAGATGGGGAAGGATTAATTATGTATAATTCCATCTGGAGAAATGGAGATTTAATGTCAATGTTTAAAATAATCCTTCATATAATAATTCATGTATTGTAATGTAAAGAAGCACTCAGCCCCAAGTGCTTTCTGAGCCACTTTAAACCCCAGTACAGGTCTATGTGAATGGAGTGGTGCGCTGGTTATGTTATAAATATATATATTTTTTATATATTTATTTATATTTTTTTATATATATATATATATGGTTATATATAAACACTTGTTAATTCCTGTAATTGCCCAATGCCTTCCTGTTGATTTTTACCTTAATACTTTTTAGAAGAAATGGTTGAGGTACAGAACAAACAAGAATCTTGACCAAGGCTGTCTTGTGCATCACCGACATGACTGGGAGTGAAACCCCGAAGTTCCTTGTTTCTAAGCTTGTTCTTGGTTTACTGCCTTTTCCAGTAATCCTTTCATAAAAATACTGTTCTTCCTAAATACTGTTTTCCCTTACAGATCTCTAGAGTACCTATAGCAAAGAAAGGAAAGGGAAATGTACTGGCAGTTACAATCTCTTCTTTTCTCCCAGAGGATATATCTGTCTGTAAGCTGCAGTGTTTTATTCAGCAGTTAAAATAAACTACGTACATTGACCACTGCAGATAAGTAGCAATAGGAGCCCTTTGTCTGCAATAGTTTTTATATACTCAACTGCCAGCCAAGTATTGTATTGCTTAAATGACTGTAGGATTTAGGGGATACTATGTTGCTCTGTCATTCCTTAGAAATTTTGGATCCATTAAAAAGAAGAAACACAGAGCTTTCCAATCTCAGTTACTAGGCTAGTTTTTAGTTTTGATACATCAAATGAAAGAGAAATTGGGAAAGAATTTACATCATTATTCATCTTACAGAGTCTGCTATGTGAGCTGAGGACCTTGATATTCCCATATTCTTTGTAACTTGCTTTGTGGTTTTGAGGCTACTCGTGTGAACACTACACAGTGATGATAATACTGCTAGAGAAGTTTTGATGGATTCATCAGAGTATCAGTTACTGTCAAATTTGAAGTAATGATTTTTCCAGGAAGCATACAAGAAATGGCATGAAAATTGCTTTCTAAGTGAGACTAAAATTTTGTGGAACATGACAGGCATTTCAATGTGGGAAAGAGTATGCCACTCCTTTCTTCCCACCCCGTTTCTGGCGTTCAAAATCCTACTGACATTGATAAAGTCCCTGCCAAAAAGCCAGACTGATATATCTTAAACTTCACCAGCAGCTCTGCTGCTGCCACAAAATGCAGTAAAATCCATAGTTAATCCGATGGAGTTGCTATCATACATAATCATTGTGTGATGAGGAAATCTCTGGCCTCGAGCCGAAGCAGATGACAAACTTTGACGGCAGAACACATGCACTGATTTCTACCAAAATTATCATGTATATTTATCAACTGAGATACAAATCTAAATGCCCACAGAACAGCGTCCTTGAAAGGCTTTTCTTTATTTTACTCATCAAAAAAGCAGTTAAGTGTAAGGAAGCTAAAAAGCATTTAGATCTATTTTGCTACATTCTCTTACGCTGGGATTTACACATACTGTCTGTCATGACGAAACCACTGTTCTCTAGAAAAGTTCACACTGTGTGTTCAAAAATCCTTTAGCAAGGGCTCTCATACTGTTACTGCTTTAGAACACAAGAAGAGGCTTGTGGGAGAGGACATATTTTTGCACATTGCATGGATTATAGACACAATTTAAATATGCTGCTTTTTTTCTAAGCATCACCCAAACTACTCTTCAGCAGATCAATGTGTGTTCTGCATAAATAAGCAGGGAAATGCATCCTACCTCACATTTTCATAACACAAACAAAACACAGAACATTTTTTGCCTACTTGGTGCAGTTAATTTTTGGTTGAACTGCCACCTTTATCTAAACATGCATTTAACAGAATTTTAAAAAAGTAATCTCATTTTAAGTGTAACATAGGTAATGTCTACGGTTAATCCAGAGCAATTTCCTCTCGTATTTATAATGCAGACTAAATAAATGTACACTAGGAAACATTCCGTGGTTTTGAAATATTCCTTTTAAAAAAACATTATTAGAAATAATTGAAAATAGTGGGTCATAAATACTAAAACAGGTGAGCATTAGCGGTGAAAGCCAGTTTTGAGCAGATTATTGCTATTTCAAACTGACATTTAAAAGCTAATTATCGGGGCCTTTACTAAGCTTTTTGCCTTTGTCAGATGAGTGACTTGGAAACAATCAACCGTTCTCTGACATTTGATAACTCATTTCTGTAACAGTATGGCTCTGGATCTCACAATGTGGTTTTTCTATTATTATTTTTCAGAAAGCAGATGACAGAGAGAAGCGACAGGAGGCTCATCGGTTCCATTTTGATGCCATGTGACATGCCTTACTATTTATGAAGGAGCTGCTACTCATTTGCTTAACTGAAATACTAAATTCTGATTTATGAAATGATGACCGTGAAAGTACTGCTAGTGTGTTATTTGTAAATGTTGTGTTATTTGGTATTTATTTGGAAAGTATTAACAGTAGACCTGAATGTCTCATAAGGCCTTTCAGTTAATACTGTATATAATAGCATTTGGTCTTTATTTAAAAGAACTGTACATTTATTTTTCTTGGTAAAGGGATCAAATTGCATGTACCTTTGTTTACGTGCCAGCAATTCCTTAGTAATATTTGATAGAAAGCTGTGTAAATAAAGTTTAGCATTTCAGCGAGCAGAATACTTCATACCACTTGAATTGGTCTTGTCGTTTATCCATTCCTGCAAACTAACCTGCATTTCTGAAAACTAAGCTTGAGCAGTTTCTCAGATGAGTTGATTATTAATTATTTTGATTGTACTGAAGGTGCTCAACCTAAAGTATTCTGTATTTACCTTTGTTTAAATCTGTATTTGCAATACTTAAAAGGATTTAGGAATTGAAGAACTAAAAGAAACCTGCAATGTTAATGCTAGCTCAGTAGCTCATCATGGGAAAGATGCAGTATTTATGTGTGTTAGTTCTAGAGAGAAGACAGTGCATTAAAAAATTTAAAATCTTAAAAATGTATCAGCATTACATAAACTGCTTTTATAATTAAACTATAACCATATTTATTTTAGAAGGGCCTAAAGTCATTATGAAAGTAACTTTTTTTTTCTTTTTAATAGGAAAAGTGGGATTTTTTTTTGTTGGTTTTATTTTTAAAGAAGTTAAAAGAAACATTTTGGAGTGGAAGAAGTATGAGGATTGACTCCCTAAAATGTATTGCTGAGGGCTGAAATATACAAAGATTAAGACTGTAATAGGATACCCAGAATAAGCAGTGTACGTTATCTGCACACACTGCTATGCCCAGATTTCTCAAGGCTGCAATAATTACTTAAGACGACGTTATGTATCTGTATAAAATGGTGAGAGTTACAGTTGCTCAGTGTACTTTGGATCCTGGAAGAGTCTTTAAAAATAATCATGCTTTTATTTAACGGTTATTCCTTAGTGATCTGAGTTTACATGATTGTGCATTTAAATCTGTCAATCTGCATTCCTAATAAACACTGTTTGATAAAGGAGAACAGACTTTCTCAACAAAGTGTTGGTCTTATAGGTAATTACCTCTGCAGTCAGTATCTCCTCTCGTCAACTGGTGTCCTCTAATGCTCCCTTTGCTTGTCAACACCAGAACAGAAAAGAGCGAGCAGGTACAAACCTGAACTGATCACATCCACCCTGAGTTGCTGTCAAACAAGTTGTTACCATGGCAGCCCTAAACAGACCCATTCATACAGCAACACCAAGCCAAAAATCAGGAAAGTACTGCTAAGCAGTCTGCTAAGCGGTGAAGTTTTACCAAATATTTCTAATGTGAACTGATCGGATGCCAACAAGAAGGCTTTCATATTCGTTACTATTCAGGGTAGCATATTTCCTTAACGCACACTCTTAGAGTGGCATGAAAAGGGAAGATTTTTTTAGATAAATACTTAATGCTATTGGACTTTTTAAACCCTATTGATAGAATTTGCTTCTGACAGCAAAAGTAATAACAGATTTGATAATTAAGAGGAAGCACAATTCAATACATGTTCCTGTCTTTTCAGATGGTTGGAGAATAAGGTAAACGCATAAAGCCCCCGTGGCAGCACAGTTGCCTGTAGCCCTCTATTACAATATAATAAACATAGATTAGCCTCCTTATGTTTCTGGAGAAACAATTAGGAATGAAATAGCCTCATGCTGATATTTAAGCTGTTGTCAAGTTAACAAAGCAATGCACTCCGTATCGTTTGCTTTAAGGTATTTTGCATGCTCAGTAGCGCATCACTGCGTCATTTTATATACATTATTGGCTCTTTAATAGCTTTCTTTAGAATAAAGTTTACCACAGGTTCTAACTACTTATAGCGTGGCTCCCAACAGCATATGCATACTATTTTGACTGAAGGTATTAAATATTGTTAAACCTCTTGCCAAAGGTTTCATGTTGTATGTTGGTTTTCTATTCTGTAAGCATCAAAAATACGTCTGGGTATGGTTATTACCCGTCTGTCAGTAAGTTCCAGAAAGCAACATCAATTAGAAAGTGTAGTTCCAGGTGATCATCACAGTGACTGAGAAGTGAGAAGTAGCTTTAACTACATAAATTTTCAAAATGCATCGACCATAGCACAGTCCTGGTGAGAAACACTATTTGGAAGGCTCCTTCGGTGTGAAATCTCACCTATATAAAAATACTGTTGACACGCCAACTGACAGATGGCTGTTCAAATACCATCTTTCTTTGTTCTCATTTTCCATGAGAAGCTTTAAGACTGAATCTTCCTACCAGATTTATCATTAATGCACTATAATCTCCCAACAAAAGAACCAACGTTCCTGCTGCAGATTAATAGGCATATTCTATAGAGTATGATATTCCTCCTATGAGCAGGCCATCTTTCTTAAGATAGCTGTATTAAAAACATTTGCTACAGTTAATCACTATAAATGCACCAAGTCAATTCAGGACTTTTATAACTGGTTTCAGATAAACAATACCAAAATAGAACAGGAAAAGTCAAGCTGTAAGTTCCTGCTATATTATAACCATCAGAGCTTAGTTTTGTTGAAACAATGTAAAAGCATTAACCATGCCAGTTTTGAAGGTATTAATAACCAAAATAATTTTTTAATCCATAAAATAAAATTGTGTAAAATAATCTCAAACTTAGCACCATTTATTTGCAAATTCTAAAGAGATGGGTGTATTTTTTTGATCAAAGACTGAGAAGTATGTTATGAAATCAAGACCAATAGGTATGTTGAATCTGAAATATTTCTATGCTACGTCAGTAGCCCTATTGTGCATTCTATGGGTTATTTTCCATTTTGGTGACAGGATCTTTTTGTTGAGGCACTGGTAATAATGGCCTAAGCTTTCGCTTTGAAAACAATCAGCCACACAGCACTATTTTTATAATTATTTCCTGTCTTCAGTGAAAAATGTGATCTTACCTATGACACAACCCATAAAAATTGTGAAGTATATGTTAATCTTATTTGAAATTCTTGAATTTCCCAACTTAAGCCAGCAAAGTTTGTAAGTATATTCTAATACTTAGATCTAATTGTAATACCTAGCAAATAGAGAAATGCACAGTAAGCCTTCTGGAGACTATCAGTGTTCTTCATGACTCTTCAGACGTTTGCAGTGTTCTTAATAATAAGTAATAAACCAATTATACATATTTATTTATGATTACATATTATGTTACCACACTAAGAGATGCTAACTTTTATAATTAGAAATTGCATATAATTAAGGTTTATAAAATGCACCTAAATCCTATTGACAAACCCAGAAACTAGAACAGTTAAAATGTAACTTCTACCTTCCTTCCATAATTATTCACTGTTGACATCTATATTTTTGCAACCTCTTTTAAAACAATATCCAAATAGCCTCAAATTTAGTAAAAAAAAACTGCTGGTCTAAGGCTATTTGTGATGTGCAATCTGCTACTCAAGAGCAGCAAATACTTCAGGTAATATTAAGATTCAAACTTCTAGCACAACTGCAAACCAAAGGACGTTTAGGAAGAACTGTTGGGAGGAGGCAAAACCAGTTCCAGTAAGGGCAGGTTAAGCCTTTTTGCAGTAGAGCACCTGTTGTAACTGGAACTGTTGATGCAGGTGTTTACATGCATCAAAATGACTGGTCCCATTGCCTTCCGTGAACCACTCCCATTCAAAAGTAATCAGGAGGACTCAACGGAGCAGCAGAACAATGCACAAACGGCTTTCCAAAAGCTGTCTTCAACTTGTCTTAACTCCCAGACTCAATTAACACGAGCTTACTGCCGGCTTGACCCCAGTGGCACTGCATTTTCTTCTGTGGAAACTAGCACTCTGCAGGCTCAGAAAATGGGAATTGAAAGTTGCTTCAGACCTGTCTGTAGTTTACTGTAAAATATTTTAAAGCACCACCTATAACAAGAACTCTAGCACGACAAAGCAACAGGGATGTCCACATGAGAAATTTCTCTGAAAGCGGCAGTAAACGATGGCAGAATACGCCCCAAATCCATGAGCTGACGCTACCACCTGCATCTCCCACCCTGACAGCCTGACACAGCCCTGGGAAAAGAACAGGATGGAGAAGCTGCTGCGCTCCCCTCAGTGTGTAACAGCTCTGTTCAGCCTTCTAATGGACGAACTAGAAGTTCAACTTTTCAGTTAAATTGGCTGTAGCAGATTGTGTCTTTGCAATTACTACCAACTTGTATCGAGCACAAGATATTACTCAGTTTTTCTCCTATTTCTTTGGTGTGAGACAACTGACCACAAGTAATTTTCCTGAATGCAAATTCAGCTTGATATCTGAGATTTGGGCTAATTCTGTAATTTCTTACGTCATCAAAAAGTAATACAACTATCTGAACCAATTTTTGCCACCAGTTACACTGCACATTCCAAAAATAAATAAATAAATAAATAACACCCTCCCTGCTCCTAACAACCTGCAGAGCAGCATAGTAAAATTATAATTCTGTGCTTATGTACTTGCAGAGAGGATAAAAAAATGTGGCTGATGCACAGGTACACTAGAAAATATTAGTCTATTAGATATTTTTTGAGTTACTACAGTAAACATTTCTATTAGTAAAAGAAAAAATGCAAAGTAGATCCACATAATGAGGACTTCTCTTTGTGCAGGAGTTTTTACTATAGAATTTAACATTTCATCACACCACCATAAATACATGGTTAAGAAGTGAACACATGAATTGCTTAATCCACTGTTGGAATGCAGCAGCTATTTAACAATTTATGGGAAAACAACCCTTTGAGAAGGACTGTATCATCTCTATTTGAAATTGAAAGGACAATTCAAGTAAGCGGAATAATATAATTATGTAACTTGGGATTTTGCCAGAGCATCAAGCTTAATACTTCATCAAGCTTCTTAGAACACTGAAATGGATCTTTAATACCCAGAAATGCTCAAAGACTTTTCCTCTAAGGTCCGGCCGGGTCTTCCCAGCACCCCGTTGGTGCGCAGAGCACAGGAGGGCTCGGGGCCAGAGCACTGCCCCCCACACCCGCTCTCTGGTCCCTCCTTCCTTAATCCTCCGTAACTGACAGTCATATTGACTTGAAGAGCCTGAAATATGTAACTGATAACCAGAAGCAAGAGAATGACCTTTTCTAACAGGATATGCTGACCTTTGAACATTGTAGAAAGAATTTAACATTCAAACGCACAGCACCGAACCACAAGGAAATCAGAGCTTCACCTCCCCCTGTCATATTGTACCTAACGGCCCTACTCCTTCAGCAGACGGAATCGCAAGTTGCAGTTATGCACCTAATTTAAAATTTGCAAAATCTGGTGGGTCTGCCGAGTGGGTCCCAAGTTGTTCCCATACAGCGCCTGAGCTGGACAGCGGAGTTCCGCGTGGGGTACCTGGCTGTTCAGCCGCGCATCACCGCGATGAGGAGAAGACCTGAGTTAAGTGAAGAACGTGACCTCCTGCATCCTGCGAGCGGGGCTGGAGCTGGCTGTCTGGCACGGGCAGCCCCCGGTCCCCTCAACCGGCGCCGCAGCCCAGGTCGCGGATGGGCCAGGAGGACTCTGAGCTCTGGGACGCGCTGCGCAAAGCTTTGCAACACGCTCCGCGCACGGATCCCAAACAGCTCCTTGTTTCAGCACCTCGGAATCCTGAGGAAAAGCTCTCAGCCTCGCCTAATCAGCAATTCTAGGGAAAGACACCCTATTTTAAACACCCCGAGATACTTCAACCCGCGTTGCCTGTAGGGGAATTGAAAACATCTCTAATGGGCTTACATGTGTTGCTATAATTTTACACGTAGCTTTCTTTACCGGTACGGCATCGTTTCGCGGCCATGCTCTCGGCTGTTCGGAACAGCGGTGGCTCTCGCCATTGCCAGCTCGGAGGCGTCCGGGGGAACGCGGAGCCAGGCATCCCGCGGCGAGATCAGCTGCCCGGGGGCTCTCCCTCCCCGCCCTCTCCCGGGCCTTACCTCGACATCGCTACCTGCCCCCACCTCGGGCCCTTTCCCTAAGCAACATCGCCCCTCACAAGCTAACCCAATGTAATGGATAACCAGAGGAATGGGAGTCAGGGCAGGCAGCAGGCTAAGTGCGCCTTTTATTAACTTCTTGTAAAGTAATAGCTCCATTTTAGCTGTCACTCTTGTCAGACAACAGCCGCACAATAGCGTGTGATGGGCTCTTCCCGGCGTCTGAGCTGCAGGCAGCAGCGCGCTGCAGCCAGGCAGGCAGCTGGGCACGCCGCACGGCTGGAGCCACCTGGGCTCTCTGCCTCGGGTGAGGGGGAGAAGGGGAGGAACGGAAGACGAAGGAGAGGACCGGCTCCCTTTTACTCCGCCGGGACCCCACTCAGCTCACACAGAAAGATGGGCAGCCGAGATTCAGGTTCACGCGAGCCACCGTGCCCTCCAGAGGGGCCGCACGGCTCGCCCGCTCCGCCTTGGTCGCCGCGGACGCGGGAGACGCGCTCCCGGAGGCAGACACCGTCGGGCTCCTCGCCGCAGACGCCAAAATCCTGGCAGACGAGCGGAGAGGATGGGGCCCGGGGCATGAATGCACGGCGGGGGGCGGGGCGCGGTGCCTCAACGGGGCCACTACCCGCTCCCCGTAGGGAGGAGGCTCGGACGGCTGCTGCCCCACCGCTCCGCCTGCCTCCACCCCCGCTCCGTGCGGGGCCGGGCGGGAGAGGCGCAGCGGCCCCGCTGGTTGCGGCGGCTTGCGGGGCCCCGCGGGGGGCGGGCACATGCGTACAAGCGGCTCATCCAGGCAAACACCCCTCACATCTTAAATGAGCTTCATTTACTGACAGCCGCCTTAGTCGGGTTGGGAGCTGCGGGGCTGCGCTGAGACCGCCTTACGGGGAGCCCTTCCCCCCCTCCCTTCCCGGGGCCGGCCAGCCCCGACGGAGGCCGCCGCGCCCCATTCTAGATGGGACTGAGCACGGCGGCGGCTCCGGGCTCGGGCGGCGGAGGCTGAGCGCGCCCCGCGCGGGGCGCCGGGCATGGCCGCGGGCGGGCGGGGGCCGGCCGAGCCGTAGCCGCGGGCCACAGCGCCCTCGCGGGGGGCCGCCACCGCGCCCCGCCGCGGTCATGGAGCGCCGGTGATCGCCGCCACGGAGTCGCCGCCGCGGCTCGCCGGGAGACAATGGCCCCGCACAAACTCTGCTCGGTGCTGGAAGGTAGGAGCCGCGGGCGGCGCGGCGCCCTCCGCGGGAGAAGCCGCCCGCGCCCAGGCGGAGAGGAGACCGCGGTACCCCCGGGGGCACCTGCCCCTTCGGCCGCCCCCGCTCCGCTCCGGCCGCCACCAGCGGAAACTTTGGTACGAGACGCACGGGGGCCGCGCAGGGGGCGGCCGCCCGGCTGCAGCCGGCGCTGCTCCCGCCAGGCAGCTCCCGGGCCCCCGCGCCGCCCCACGGGCGGGGCGGCTGCCAGTCACCGACCCCGCTCTGCTCCATGCGGAAGCCAGGGCTGCGGGGCCGGCAGCATCTCCGAGCTGCGAGGCGGGCGCTGCCGGGCGCCCAGTGCGGGGCCGTGGCGGCCCGGGAGTCCGCAGCCTTCGCGGGCTGCGCAGGTCCCCGCTGGGCGCAGACGGGCGGCGGGGGCATCTCGGTTTGGGAGGGGTCCCGGCCTGAGGAAGCGAGGGTCACGGTGGCAGCCACCCTGTCCAGTGTATTCCCGAGAGACAAGGAGAACCTCCTACGCTCCAGTCTTTTCTCAGTAAAAAATACTCTTTCTGCTCTCGGAACTCTCCTAACGAGCTGACGATTATCGTACTTGTTACCAGAAGCAAGATCTGTTTTCAGTAAGGTTTTCACAGAATCAGTCACCTGCTACTGCCTGATCGGTATTTACCTGCTCTGCTCTTGAGGCTTTTAAATCTTGTTTCTAACTTCTTTAGGTTCAGAGGTAAACAGCTGAGGAAGGCTCCTCATCCTAGGATTTCTTTATCTGCGATATTACTTACACAGCTTGACAATGGACAAGGGTTTTCTTTTAGAAAATAAAGCTAGATACGACAGTTAACCTTGTGCTTCATGAGATTATTTCTGCCATTCTGTATCTTCTTTAGCAATAGCACACTTGAACCATCAGGGATTTTTTTAATATTAATACATTGTTTTATTAGGAAATTTAGGAGTGTCTGATTGCATTATTGAAGCCAACAAGGCATAACTACAGGGTGGAAAACTGTTTCTGATATGCATTGGTGTCCTACCAAGGTATGAAAGTTGTAAAAAACTCTGTTTTAAATCCTGAGTGCTTCCATGGCCTATAAAATCCCATGTTTCTCGCCTGAAGGACAGATATCTTCAGGGTTTAAAAAAGTATTTTTCATTTATTAGCATAATAATTGAGAGACAGAAGATTCTTACTCTTAGTCAATGTCTTTATCTCTGTGTAGTGTTAACCATCTGCTGAGTTTAGATAACATAGAAACATAAGGCTTACGTGGAGGAGAAAAGGCATTTAGATTTTTTTTCTAGTTCCTCTAAGTAACATAGCATACTAACTACCATAAACCACTATAAAACAACCATAAAATACAGCTGACATTTCTGCTTCTTAATTACTTTCCACATATGCAGATTTAATTACACTTCAAAAATATGTGATTGCTGCAAATTTGGCTGTACAGGTTTTCTCTTGAACAGACCTCATAACAACTTTTTGTAATCATGCTAGTGTTCAGGTAAAAAGTCCTTCTACAGGAAGGTTTTTGTGTTATTCTTAATCAATAAACTGCACAAATTGATTAGTCAATAAGGTGTTAGTATTCTAAGTGCATCACTTGCCATGACTACAGAAAGAACCTATCACTACTTAGCATCATACACTCTCTTTTATCTCCTCTTCACTAGAAGTCTTACAGCCCGATTATTTCATCTAATCACAAAGAAAAAGAGGATTCCTATAAATAGGCACATAGATTTAATCCCAAAAGGAAACTGTTGGGAATAACAAAGTCAGCCTCCATATTTTACTAGTGGCATTCCGAATTTTGCATGAAAACTACCTATAGTAGCATTAATTTATTTTTTTTTTCTCCATCCAAATAGCTTTGTGTGCAGAACTTGGAGAGTTCTGCTAAACCATATATGAAGTACAAGGAAGCTCAGTACATTGTGAAAAGGCATACATCTTTTAATAATAGTTAGAAACAGTTTCATCTTCTGTTCTTAACATGGAATGCATTATATACATTTCTGTCATCCACAAGGCTTCTATTTTTTGGCTGTATATTTCAGGGCAGAGGCAAGCCCGTCACACTCACTTTGTGGCATTTCAAATCTCTTATACTTTTTTCAGAAATACCTTATGTTCTCCCTCAACTGTCAGTAGCAAGGGCTGATTTAAATAAACATCATAATATAATGCTTACAGCCTCTCTCCAGCAAAACTTGTAAAAGTCTCACCCCGAATCCCATCGTTTTACCCTGATTATTTGCTCTCAGCCAGCTGTACCAGGCAGTAGTGCTGAGTGGCCGCGGTGGTGGACCTCGACAGCCCTGAGGTTGCAGTAGCTGCACATTTGCTGAAGAGGAGCCCAGGCAGTGCCCCCCTGCTGTTTCAGTGCTGTGTGTAACCTATTGGAGGTTGCTGCAGTTTGGTTGTTTAAAGACAAAGCCTTTTCCTCCCGTCTGCAGTTTTCAGTGAGTTTGTAAACACACTAGATTCATTCTTTAATCCTAGCACAGCTTACAAAACGTAACTGCTCTACAACAATAAAGCATTATAACCGTCTGCTTCGTAAGAGAGAAAACCAGCTGCCTTCTCAATAAAGTCACGTTCCTGTGATGCTTGGGAAATAAATACATCCATCTTGAATTTTCTTATATCTGCTGTTCCCCAAAAATGTGTTTGTTAAGAGCTTGTTCCCATTCTTCAGATGTACTCCCTCTGTCATTTCCATATGCTATTATTTGGTTTCCCACAAACCCTAAGTTAAATCCTGACTGTACATTAATTTTAGACTAACTTAAAAAGCAAAAAAGAGAATTCTGTAGTTTATGTCCTGATAATTCAACAAGCAGCCAGAGCTAGGACAAATTACTGCTACTTCTGGAAAGTCAACATTCCCAGCCTTCTAATGAGGTACAGAATTACTTCCAACTCTGTCAGGTTGCAAGAATGTGGAGTACTATGATTAACTTCCTGTCATGCTGCTCAGCCCCTTCATTTGCATTTTGGCATGATTTTAACAGCTAATTTCTCACAAACAAGTAGTGTTAGGAAGCAATGCTCCTTCCACACAAAAGCTAGGAATTATTGCCTCCTGTTTCCAAAATCAAAAGGTGTAACAATGGCCCCAAAAACTAAAAATAAGCAGAGAAGAAAGATAATTTAAAAATCTGTTAATGAGTTCCTGATTTGTCCACTAAAACCAAAAGCAGAAGTACTGACTGAAGAGGCTACAGTGGCCCTAATGAAGGTGTGAGTCAGAATTTGATTTTTACTTTAAAATGTAGTTCTAGCAAACATAGAGGATAACACTGGATTGAAGCTAAAGGAGCTACTGAATTATGTATCCCTAGATAGATCATTAGATAATGAAAACCCTAAGATTTTCAGCACCTACCCTAAGGTTTAATTCACACAGAGAGAGAAGACAGAAAAATTACCCCCAAACCAAAACTTTATAGCTATTCATCATTTACGATCCTGTCGGAAATTCACAATATAATTCATTGCAGGAATGGTGAAGAGATCTGAGAAACATCTGCAATTATACCAGAAATTGCATATACTCTTGTACCCATTGCTTACATAAAAAATAGGTTACACATGTAGTGATGGATATGCTTGTCTGGACTGAAGTAAAATCTTAATTGTTGTGTCTTGGATATAGTTGGTGTTCTAGCACTGCAAACAAACTTGCTTGTTGTCGGCCTTATGTATTCAAAATTGTTTTTTAAGTAATGAAGCATGTATAGCCTTGGACAACTTAAACAGCTTGCTGCCTTTAAATAGCTTACTACCGCTACTGGTACAAGACTGACAACTGCCGCCTCAAACGACTGCAAGTGATTGGGATGGGGGAGTATAAATTTTTCAACAAAAGAGCAGGAGGTAACTTCTAATGAAAAAAAAAATCTACATTTCTTTTAGCTTATCTTTATGCTTCACTCCATTTTCTGTTATTACAAAGCTGACCCACCATGCAGCAGGAAAGGACTGCCAAAATGTTAACAATACATTTCACAAAGCCTCCTTGTTTAGCATACAATAAAATCCATGAACACAGAGAAGTCTCATTCCAAGGGACTGAGAGTGAGGAGGCAGAAAAAATACTCATTTACAGTCTGTACACAAATTGTTGTCAGATGTGACAGAAGGCAGAACTTTTAATATTAATTCCATAATAGACAGTCCTGAGAAGATTTCCACTGAAAAGTACACTATATTGATAGTAACGAACAAGACATTATGAAGTTTGGTAGAATCTGATCTATTCTTAAGTCAAAATTACCATGCTCCAAGTGTTATAGGAATAAGCAATCTCTGGGAAAGATGTATCCAGAATAGTCGTGTACAGCAGGATCAGTTTTGTCAGCTACAGGGAAACCATCTGAACTAAAGTCAGCTTAATAAGGTTAGTAAGTTTAATAAGGTTTTTGGAACCCCTCATCAACATGGATTGTACATGCAGACTTCTCATCAGTCTCTTGATGCACAGAGCTTGGAGATGAAAAAAAGATCTTCCATATAAAAAGGAAAGCTTCTATTTCAAAAATGAAAGATACCATTCTTCGGGAAGAAGTTTTGCTGGTAGACATGCCCAGGAATGGATTGTAAGTACCAGGATGTGGAGCAACTGGTAAAATGAAGCAGCGCGTAGCTGCTTGTACATTTCTAATGGAGGAAGGGATCAGAAATGTTAAGTGTTTTGAGCAAACCTGGAGGTGACTCTGTCACAGATCCATCCAAGCACGAATTGTTCTGTGGATGATTTTGATCAAAGGGGCGTGAGAGAATGGCATTCACTTTCTGAATCAGTTAACCTGGTTTCTCTGCAGAGATCCAGACTCCCAATTTGTTTCTTTGGCAATCTTAAATAGAGGAATCCCTACTGGAAACAGCTGGAGTGAGATGAAACTGTTATGTCTGAGAACAGACCTAAGTGCATTTAGATATCCTGCTGGCACGCTAATGCCTAACAAGATTTGTATCTTAGAAAGGTGCTAGAGTCACTGTTAATAACTGCTGAAGCCCACTTCTGCTATCAAGCTTCTGTGAGGAGGATTAAAAATGGGTTGGCAGCTCCACTAGCATGCTTACAAACAGCAAAAATATGTCTTGCCTGATGCACACCTTCATCTCCGTTACTTTATTCTGTGGCAATCCTGCAGTATATTCCTATATGAGAAAAATCACTGGAGCTGCTAATAGGCTGAGCTACAGGCAGCCACCTTAACTGCTCTTTCATACTCATTTTACCAATCTGCAAATGTCCTGTTGAGACCAGAAAAGATTAGGGAATATATACAGACTATGAACTATAAGAGCATGTGGGATTTGAAAACTGTGTTTTCATCCTCAGCCATAGAATTGTTTGCCTAAAAAAGCAGCAACAGATGCAATCCAGTGTTCCTTTTATCAATTAGCAAATGTCACCAAATGCTAGGAAGAGAGAGAAAAATCTCATTCCCCAGAATTTACCGTTTGTGTTTCTGAGCTAAAAATGGCTTGAATCAGAAATGCATTTAATTAGCTTTCTGAAAGGAAAGGAAGTGACCATCCACACAGAATTACATAAAATCCAGAGTATTGGTACACTTCACCTTCTCTGTCTAAGACAAACTGCAGAAGTTCTATACAAGAAGACAGGTCAATCACTTGGAATTTGTGCAGCATGTAACATCATAGGAGCGTACACTTGATTAGAGTCCTTAAAAGCAACCAAAAGACATATAAGTAGTTTATGTTGTATGTATAATCTTGGCCAGCGAATAAGATAGCCTATGACATCACAAGTGTCCTCACCACATTAATATCTAACATTAATATTTAGACATATGTGTGTGGGAAAAATGGATGTAAAAGCTGGGATACTGTGATTAGCAGTTACCGAAAGTAACAACTCGAGCACACAGGGCAAACGAGGAGCTAGGTTTAAGAATAGTACACAGAAGAGGATTCATTCCCATAAGGCAAAAACATAGTATATAATTAAGATCAAGCATTTGTTACTCTAGGCTATATCTGCCAGAAAGAAGCAGGCATCCTGGCAAGATTTTCTAACATGCATGACCTATGCGTTGCCAATTACTGTCTGTCTGGACTGTATGTATACAAGGTGCTTCCTAATCCAGGGAGTACAGCACAGAGATAAAACAGTGAATCCTGCCTTAAGCAGTGTCTTCATCTTTATCCCTAGGATTCTGACTACCACTATACTAAGAATGTGTAATACTCTAAATTATTAAGTCTTTATTTAAAAAATCGGTGGATTTTTTCACTGTGTTTCTCTGTTGTGCATGGCTGCTCCCCAGTTTGATATTCAGCTTGCCCTGCATGCGTAGATCCCCCACTGTCATCGCTGAAGACAGACACTGCTCTCTCAGAGCCACACAGCAAATCTAGTCTGTTTTCTCTACATGTGAAGATCCCTAGAGCATGTAGAAAAAGCTGAGGAAAGACATACTATAGGGAGCTCAGAGCGGTACTGCAGCCCATGAAATCTGAAGAATGCATCTTGCCAGAAAGTACAAACATATGTCAGATTTGCAGCCTAAAGCACTTGTTTCTCTAAGCAGCACACTGATTTCTCACTATTGGGTTGAGCACCCGTTTACTGTAAAACTAACTATATTATTCTCATTTTTAAAGAGAAATAGGAACCATTCATTCATGAACCTCTCTCTACATACGCCAGTACACAAATTAACATTTTTTTTTTCAGCTTACATTCATTTCAGAGAATTTAAGAAATGCAAGCAAAGAAAATCTTGACTCCTGCAAACAATGCATAGTTTATTACACCAGTTCAGGGATTCTTTTATATTAATCCATAAACCTGTTTCAACAATGGAATAGTAATAAGAATTTGCAACGTACAGTTAGTGTCTTCACTCTTAAAAATTTATACAGCTGTCTGCAGGCTATGTGATGTAAAACATTTAATGCAAAGAAGTAAAGAAAATGAGAAACTGATTCTTTTAAAAACAGAGACAGAAGCTTGCTGCTTTTTCTTTATTTCTAGTGAATGTTCACACAGGTAAAAACAATCAGAGCCTTAAATGGTAGTACAAAAGTATGCACCATAATTTGTGGAATAGAAGTCTGTAGCAAATACCAGATTCATGAATAAAAGAAGCCTCTCAATCTGTCTGCCTCAGTGGCTGTGCTGCTGTTGACTTAATGATAGCCTCTTCTACAGTGTACATATAATGAAGTAGAAGCTCAATATAAGGTGCAGAACCACTAACCTCTATTATATTTACCAACTAAATATCTCTAAGTTTATAAGGTCAGTCTCCCATATTTCAGTGTCATCTAGTAGAAATCTCACCACACTCCTCCATTAAAAACTAAACAATCAAACCCACCCTTTCACCCCTTTGGTATTCAGTGCAGTCACGCAATCCTGCGCTGTTTGTGCTCTTGCTTACATTAGCAAGCCATGTTGAAGTGGCATTTTTAGATACTTAACTGCTTCTGCTTCCTGTACCATAATAGAATACAGAGCTAAGTCTGGAGATATCTTTGATCCACACTGAAGAATAGTCACGTCACAGTGACATGCAACAGACTTTAAAGAGTAAAAAAGGAGCAGAGGAATACTGTGTCTCACTGCAAGTTCAGGTGCATTATAACTTTGAATTTCAGTTTCTCGGAAGTAACAAGGTCAGTCTTCATCCTTCTGAAAGTGCCACAAAACTTTTAGTGAAAGTAGTTGGCCATCTCATGCCTGCCCTAATTGCTGTGTCTGTGTCCCTGCGTGCAGTGCCAGGACATTGTTTCAGTTCTTGCTCTCCACTGCACCATTCTACAGGATCTCTCTCTTCCCTAGACATCTTCCTTCTTTCCTGCTGACTTGTATGGTCCTAATTAGTCTGTGCAATTCAAAAATATTTTTTTTCCAGCAAGTAGTATGGATTTAGGACACCAAGTGATTGCTTTGTTGTTTTTAAAATGCATTCAAAAATGTGTTAGTGGAAGCAGTCTAAAAGGCCTAAAAATATCCTGACTGATTTTTCTTCCTTTTTTCTTTTCCTTTCATCCTGAACATTGACAGGCCTTCTTTTCAGCCAAAAAACCTGTTTGCTATCCCACATTACACTGTGTCATGTAAATGCATGTAGTTTAAGGCAATACTACTTTAGGCACCCTTGCCCAGTACTCTCGGGAAGAACAGATACAAGTCCTCTCTCCACCTTTTTGCTAGCAATGTCACAGTCATAAGGACAGCACACATACAGAGTATTACTCTGAGACAGTTCTTTATCATACTATCACCTGGGATAAAAAATAATGGCAAAGGAAGGCCCTTAAGTATTTGCTACCTGGGCTGCTTTGAATACATCTTAAGGGTTGTTGAGAGCATGAGAAGGACAGGCATTGCCAGGGAAAGGCGAGGGATGCAAGAGATTAAAAATGAAGAGGATGAAAAGGGCAGGGAACAAAGAGAAGGTGGCCCACACTTACTATATCCACTCATCCATATAATATGACAAAAAGAAGACAGTAAGACAAAGATTCAGCCCATTTATCTTCTGTAATTGCCTGCATATCCATGCTGTTCTGCAGGAAATATGCACTGTTCTTTTGCACTTACACACGCATACATAGCTCTCGACTATTAATAGAAATGGCACAGGCTTTAGTGAAAGCCAGTCAGATTTTCTGAAGTCCTTTTAGGAAGCTTGTTTCTGTATCTGCATCATTTCAAGAAGGGAAGTCACTGGTTAGGGTGAAACTGAAGATTTATTCTTACCTTGTCTCTGTCTGTACAAGAGACCATGATTACTGAAATAAACATAGATGCTTACTGATATTTTAAGGAGGAATTTAAAAAAAAAGGTACACTGTAACACTGTTAGCCACAGTAGATCACTGCACTAAAAAAGAACACACCAAACCAAACCCAAACCACACAGATTTTTGACTGTTACTTGAAAGTGACTCTCTGCATTAATTTTGTTAATCACGACAGTATTTATTTTACTCAGGTTTCTGTGTTTGTTTGCTTTAAGAAAAAAAGGCAGAACCCATTTCACATTTTAAGAGATTGCTATGTCCTTGCAAAATAGAGGGTGGGCATAGCACATCTTTAAGAACAGTTAATTCAGTAGAACATACTGATTTGATTTACATGGGATCGTGGAAACTGCATTTACTTTAACAATAACAGCCAGCTTGGAAGTTCTGCACCAAAACCATTGTAGAAAAAAAGAAAATATACAGACAACTTTAGAAACATTGTCATGATTCTCTGTTGGGGATAAGCGATCTCAGGAGTACTAATGCATCATAAGTTCATGCACTTGAACTCAGATCTTTTGAGTGCACAGTTTAAACACAGAAGCTACAGAAATAAACTGCAAATAATTTTGAAATAGTAGTATCTATTTAAAAAAATACTAAAACCTAAAAATATCTGAACACTAATGTTGATCATGTGTTAATAAAGATGGGGTATTTTTTTATTTTATCTGCTTTAAAGACCAGTGAGCGTCCCTAACTTGAAGACCAGTAATGGGTACTAGATGCTTCCTTCTGAAGGGTGCATTTTCAATTTAGGGTGAGTCAGCAACGATTAATGGTTGGTACTTTGTATTGGGGTAAGGGCAGGTAGGAAGTATATTTTTCAGTATATTTACATTGCTGAAAATGTGGCATTATTGCAAAGATGGAAGTTGCAAAGCTACCTCAGTCTTAACCTACTATCTCGTAATCCATCCATAGAAATTAAGTAAGCTTCTAGGGATGTAACACTTGTTTGCAAGACCCATATGGGATTTTAGAACACCCATGATGTGAACTTGATTTATAAGGGAAAAAGTGGTTGTTGGTGTGGAAAGTCTTATAATAACACACAGTCTGGTTTAATATGGGTAAAGCAAAGAAAGGGCAGCAGAAACACACATAATAAAACAGAAGTGCTAGACGGACACTTTCATGGGCAGACTTTGATTCCTTTTGTCTTTCCCGGAGATAATACATCTACGCCAACGTTACAGTCGCATCTGGACGAGTTCACTGTAGTTGGCAGCGTGTGTGTGCTCACCCTGGAACTCTCTAAAGGGCTGAACGTCTGACAGCAACGCAAGGAAAATCATTGATAGTGAAAAAGCTCTTTCAGCATGAGCCACTGAAATGCCTGAGCAACAAGAAGGGAAAACTGGAAAAATAAAGTGAACCTTTTGAATGTCACAATAGAATTCCTGCTGAAATCTTTTTTTCCCTGCAGTGGTGAGGCCATGCCTGTCTGACTCAGTATTTACAAGTAGATTAAGAACATGGGAAAAACTACAGCAGGTCAAACCAAAGGTCCATCTAGCCTAGTATCTTCTTTTCACAGAGACATAAAAGCAGAAAGAGCATAAAAGTAGAGCAAATTATATTTGTCCCAAATATGGTCCTAGATTTCCAACAACTTGCCACTTAAGAGGTTTCTGAAACAGTTTTAGAAACTGCCTCAAGGATGTGTTACAAAGTATGTGCATGAAAAAAAAAGAATAAGAATCATTTACTTCGAACATGCTACCTGCTAGCTATGTATAGGGTATAACTGAATCTTTAACAGGTCCAACAGACAGTCAAGTTCAAATGAAGAAAGCACCAGCACGTACCAACACCTGAGACTAACACAGTGCTCAGCAAACCTGAGTGCTTGTAACAGTGGACATACGAACAGTGTCCACATGCTAGCTGTTGTGTACTCGGACTACATCTCTCCATCACTAGAACTTGTATCCATTCATTTTCTAGTGCTACATCGTTTGCAGAAATCACTGGTACTGCAGAGGCATCAGAAAAACCAGTCTTCAAAGCACAATTCTCTAGTGCTCCTGAAATCTGTGTAAGGGTAAAACAGTGCAGTGTCTCTTGTGGTCCTGATTAACTTCTTGAAAGCCAGACAAGTCTTTTGCACACATTATGCAAATGGAGTTTTAGGATAAATACGGTTCAATATAGCAGTGAAACATTTAGTTTCAGGATATAAAAGTCATAGAGGAGATAGATACCATGTAATTTTATAAAATTCTTGCAAATTAGTAGATACTCTAGAAAATATTCTTAAAGTCCCCTCAAATGATAAATTGCTATTCTCATATATACTTCCTTAAGGAGCTTGGAAGAAGTGACAGTGCACTTAAGGCTGCGCTGGTTTCCTAAAGCTCAAGTTCTAAGAAAGCACATGAATGAATTATGTATTTTCGTATGTTCTGAGTTGCCAGGATTTGCATGAATCTGGACTGCAGAAAACAGTCTGTAATTTTGATGGATTACTGATGTTTTTCCTGTCCGATTTCTTTCATCAGTGCTGCTGGTAACAATCCTTGTAGTGGAAGGGATTGCCGTTGCACAGAAAACACAAGGTACAATTCCATTTTGATGATATTTGTTCAAAAAATGTAGCAGTTTTATATTTTTTAATTAAGCAATATAAATGAAAGAAAGTATTTGTGTTCAGGTATTAATGCCTCTTTAACTACCAATGTGAATTCCAGTATTTTCCATTTTCCCCCTATTTACTGCATTTTTTTTTCAATTCAGCAAAGCCACCCAGTCACAAACTACATGGAAGTTCTCTTATCTAGTTAAAATTCTATGGTTTTAGACCTTAGAGGTGGGAAAAAACCCACCATGGAAATTCATGTTTTCTGTATCTGACAACAAGCTTTTCAAGTAGTCCACCCACAAACATTTTTGAAGCCTGCTGAGTGGGGAAAGCATCAGTTTCACAAACCTTATTTTCTCATATGTGGGATTAACCCACACTTAAGAGAGAAGAATTACTTGAACTGACACCTACAGAATTTCCTTGAACAATTTCTGCAGGAGAGACTAAGTTTTCACCCCCGTAAATCAAAAAGCTGCCAAGATATCAGTGGAAGGTGATGTAATTTACTGAAGGCAGCTAAGACCTGTATCAGCCTAGACTCCCTCTCAAAGGTCTGCAAAGAAAAACTGCATAAATATAAATGGCATTGAGAGCACCCTGTGAGATATAGAAAAATCCAGCAGAAACTACATATCCTGTGTCTTATTCTCTCCAGTTCTGCTGATATTAAGGAAAAGGGCCAAAGGTACTTAAAAAGAATATCAAAGAGGTCATACTATTCCCAACTCCTTTCTCCTTGGATAAGGAAATCCGAACTAACGAAGCTCCTGTGAATGGTCCAGCACGGTGCACTCGTTCAGTAAACTGCATAATCTCAGTCAAGGGTCATATTTCCCTGTACATCCACAACAAGAGCTTTGATCTTAAACGAGGCCCTCAGCTACCAATGCAAACTACCTATTGCTAGTAATTTTATTGACTACCGTTGCTGTATTTAGTGTATTGACATATTACAATTCATTCTGGTATAAGCATTTTGTATTCCAACAAATTATTGCAAATAGATATTCGACCTAAGGGCCATGTACTTCAGTATACTCTGGAGTCAGGGGCAAAAGTACTAAAAGCTAACAAATATTTTGGATTATGTTTGCACTGGAATGGAGAAGATGTAAGTCATAAAATAATGCTGCTGTATTAGCAGACTGCTTGACTTAGAACTTCTTCTTTCATAGGATATGTATTATATCAGTATTTTATTTTTGTGAAATCAAATTCACATGCTTGCAGGAGAAATTTATTCAAGCACTTTTTTTCTGCTTAAGGTGGGCAAAATATTGGAGTGAATCGCATTCCTCCTACGCAGTGTGACAATTGGGTACGGACAAGTAATGGAGGGCATTTTGCTTCACCAAACTACCCTAATATGTACCCACCAAATCAAGAGTGCATCTACATCTTAGAAGGTACGTGCTGTATTTCTGGTTTGTTGTGTTGCAATCTTACCATTAAATGGATAATCTTGAACTGTTAAAACTGTGTCATTTTACTATACTGTCAAGTATAGTATAGCCATACTGGGAAAACAATCAATTCTGCGGTAATTCAGTTGAACAAGAAGCTACATTTACTCTCCGAAGTAATAATAACAAATTAATATAAACCGCAAACATTCAGGAATTAACTGTACAGAATGAGACATACCCCCACAGCCAGAAAAAGCAGCATCAGATCTACTGTAATCTATGAAGGCACAGAACTATTAAGATAAAAAATCGTTGCTTGTTATCTTAATATCACTTCCAAAATTGCTGATAATAAGCTGCAAAAGATTGTTGAAGACTATCTTCAGCATTTACCAGACCATACCGTGTTATTCTGTCTCACAAGCTATGCTGTCCTTTATTAATAAAAAGGACACATCTGACTGCCACTTTACTAGAAAGATGAAGATTTTAGCAATGCTGAGGTCACTATTAAAATAATGTGATGAAGACAAAAAAAAATTATTAACTAGAATAAAACCACATTCCAATGAGAATGTCTTGGACAAAGACTGCAAGACTAGGGACACACTAATTATTTTCTCCTCTTATTAGAATGCACTCAAGACCCACTGAAGTGAGCTAAAAATGTTAGCTTAATCATCAGATTTGTATCAATTAATTGAAATATTTCCAGTCATACGCTTCCATGTGTTTTTATTTGTACAGTATTGATTCATAGACACTCATTTTCGGCTGCATGCATGCACTCCTGAAGTTTGCATCTTTCCTGCCGTGAAGGCACAGGAGAGCAGAAATCCTGTCTGACTTCAGACGTACCAGACCCGTTGCTGGATCTCCCTTACTGAGGGAGTTTCGATGGGGCCCAGAATCAGTTTCCATGCCTCTGTCCTCTCAGTCCTTATGCAGGAATAAGGGAACCTGAGACCAAGGTCCTCTATGATTTCTAGCAAAGATATGGTCCTTCTTGCGAACCACTGCCAATATGTGCAGACAGCTACAAATGTTTTTAACTCATGTAAAAGTAAGGCATAGAGTCTAAACAGAGTGTTAGAGACGTATAAGTAAATTTTTGTTTGCATTCGGAAGCAGCAGACAGCATGTCATGCTTTAATGCTGTCATTCCACGTTCCAGTTAGTATCTGAAAGTTCATGTAGCTGAACAAGAAACACTAAAGCTACTCATAGAAAATAAAGTCACCGTTCCAGCCTACACATGTGAAGTCCAGTCACAAAGGAGCCATAGCTGCATCTCCTCAAGATTTAGGTGTATCTGATCCAAATCCTGATGTTGGGCTGTCACTGATTCAGACTTACCAACATCCATAGTCACTTGTATATTAAAAATATATATGAAGCATTTACACTTCTCTGAATAGTCTAATATAAGATATCTCCTGCCAAAGGATCTCCAAATTTGGGCTTAATACTTAGGAAATACATCAGTGAGTAGTTCTTTGTATCCTTTTCTATTCTTTTCTGCATTACTCAACGTTTTGTCCCTTTTTATGTACTTTGCTTTCATGAAACACTAATTTTAATATATATCTTAATATTAAACCTTGTTTGAATACCTTTGCATATATGTTAGTATCTGTTACATGTGCTGTGTGAAATTTATGTCATTTCTGAATTTTCAACAATAAAGATCAACAAGCAAAAAATTCAGTGAAAAAGTATCCCCTACAAAATTAATTTTTTTATTACAGTGTGCCTGAGCTTTTGTAGCAGACTGCCAGCAGCATTTTGAAAAATTTCCAGTTTCTTTTTTATGATGCTATTTTTGGGGGCCTGTCTTCTCATTATTTCATGTCCTCATGTGTTTTTTTACATAGATCTTCATTTAATCTTCTGCTCGGTTTTTTATGTCTAGCTGCTCCACGACAAAGAATTGAGTTGACCTTTGATGAACCTTACTACATAGAACCCTCATTTGAGTGTCGGTTTGATCATCTGGAGGTTCGAGATGGCCCTTTTGGTTTCTCCCCTCTCATTAATCGTTACTGTGGTCTGAAAAGTCCGGCATTAATTAGATCAACAGGGAGATTTATGTGGATCAAGTTTACTTCTGATGAGGAGCTGGAAGGAAAGGGATTTCAAGCAAAGTATTCATTTATACCAGGTAAAGATGCTTAAAAGCCTGACCGTGTTGATGACCATCTGCTCCCGTTGAACTCTGTGGATGTGTTTATGCTGATGGTCTTAGAGCTGTATTTCATCGTAAGTGCTTACAAAGGCAAAGTGGCAGCACAACAGTTACAGTCTCAGTCCTAATCCTCCAGCATACTTGACTAAAACCACTTACAGGTCTGTGGTTTGCTAGTGAAGAAGTGAGTTGATCTTGCTCATGCTGAAAGCTTTAGCAACTTCCCTCTGTTATTCTAACTTGTACCAGTTTCAGCAGTGGTAAGAATGAAAAGAGCATTTATGTAGACAAAGAATCTGGCATTTTCAACAGCCTGTCTTCTAGGAATGTAGGACACTATGACAAAAACACCTGAAGCAAATCTAAAACAGCACTTCCAGCCAGATGCAAAACGTTTTAAATCTCCATTCTGAAGAGCCAGCGGAAATACCTATTCAGTCCAAGCATCAGCTCTCAGTATAATGGTTCCCTCAAACCACAAGCTCAGACAACAGCATTATTCTTTGCTCAAAGTACGGTGTAGTTCACAGGGTATGAAGGAGAGGATAATATGCTGACAGTGCTTTTAGACAAACAAAAACTGCATCTGCTCTGTGGGACCACTTAAAACTGTCAGGACATTCTTTTTACAAGAGTATTTGACCTGATGTCCTTGTGCAATGCTTGACTGCTGTTGTACTTGATAGATACTATACATGTAGTTATCAACACTTTATTGACCTTTGGGACGAAAGAGAGTATACAAATGTCATCTCTGCTACTACTATAAATGTATATACAGGCGTAACTTTTTAGTATCATCTTTATCTGACTGGTCTTTACGAAAAAGTATCTTTACTATTAACTGTCCTTCGTTACATTCTTTATTAATAGCAATTACCAATTTCAAAGTGTTGATGTATGCTACTAAACTACTCCAGTTCAAATTGTTCAGAACTAGACAGACAGTGGTCTGATAAAGGTGATGCACACAGAAAGATCCCCCATACTCTTGTGGAGCTCCCGTGAAACCTGGCTTAGTTAAATTCAGCATGTACGGTAGGAATAAAATACCAAATAGTAACTTTTCGTGTTATGCTGGAAATCTGAGCTGTCAGTATAGAATTACTTTATTCAGATAAGGTCAATCTTTGTGGAATAATGTTACAATCTAAAAAAAAATTGTCTCTGTACCCCCGAATTGATTCAGTAAACTTTCTCGCAATTTTTATTGTGACATAATAAAAAAAGGACATAATCTTAAAATCGTACTAAATCTTGAAGTGATTTTCGAGCACTGATAGCCTCTGTGATTCATGACTTCTTTCTATTACAGATCCTGACTTCACTTACCTAGGAGGTATTTTAAATCCCATCCCAGGTCTAGTATTACAGCAACAATTTCTTTATACATGAAATTTTAAATTAATATCTAATTGCATTTGACAGCAAGGTGTATCTTCTCCCTTAGACTGCCAGTTCGAACTCTCAGGAGCTGATGGAATAGTACGTTCTAGTCAAGTAGAACAAGAAGGAAAAACAAAACCAGGACAAGCAGTTGACTGCATATGGACAATTAAAGCTACTCCAAATGCTAAGGTGGGTTTCATTCATATGATTCAGCATATGATGGGTTTCCAAGTTATTAATAACAGGTAACAATCACTAGCTATGATCTGCATAATGTTTCACTGTCACTGAAATGAATTACCTATCACTAGCTTAGGAAGTCCAGATGGAGGATTGTTTCTGAAATTAAACTTATAAAGTAAGTGCACAGTGTTGTCTTCCTATTGTCTGAAAATTAAAATAGAAAATAACTGTGAAAACTAAGCAACAATTTTCAAGGGTATTTGACTTAGACTCTGGTTTTATTGGAAGACCGCAGGCAAAAATGCTGGCTAACAGCTTTGGTAAATTCCAGTAAATCTTGCTGCCATGGTTTAAAATTTTGCCTGCAGTGGTTCTATTAGAGAATTTGGTTCTGTTCAAAGTCAATGGAACACTTGCCTGCTCCTCCTCACAGTCCAGCGTCTTAAAACCCACTTTCATCACCAAGCTGAACTAAAATGAAAGGCTTCACCTGGATACAGCTGAAGAATTACCATTCTGACATAGCTCTAGGATCACACCCTCTTAAAGTGCCATATTAAAATTTGCTAGAGTTTTTCTGCTCAAGCCCTAAAGGGGCATGTTAGCTGCTCAAGACAAAACCTGGTATTAGTTACCTAGGTACCTGCTATTCGTGATTGTGCCTGCAGAACTAGAAGCTGCTTATGAAAACATTACTATCTTACGCTTATTAAAACCAACTTGAGCTTTGTTGTTGGGCAGAGAGCAGGATAAAAATATTATTCATAATTCTAAAACATAATAGCTTAAGAAAAACCCCAAACCAGCGGTATGTTTCAGAACTGTATACTTGTTAATTGCTTTGGAGTTGCACTAAAGAATAACTGTCTTTTTCTCCATGTAGCAAACATGTTCATAATTTTGCTTCTGTATAGATATATTAAAGCACATACCAGTGCTTGCATATACATAAAAATATTTTTAAGCAGTAGCTACCAAGATGACAAATCTACTCTATGCCTTCTTACACACTCCTAAGAGTTAACTAAGCAGCCCTATTGACTTCCAAATTATTTCTAAAACAGCCACCTAAAAGATTGTAATAAGAGGACAAGACAAGCGAGAAACTAAAATTCCATTAACACATTTGAGCCTTTGAGGAAGTGACTCAACTCCCAAGAGCCCTATACTAGTCCAAGTAATAGTAGCAGTTCTTCCAGAAATAATAATAAAACCATTTTCTCTCTACATTGCCACTTGAGTGCACCAGGTCTTACGCTTAAGTTTTTTAATAAATTATTGAATGTTGCCAGAAGGTAGAGTTACAGTCAGGTCAGTCCTGAGATGAGCTAATCATCCTAAATTATTGAGTTAAAACATTACAGAAAAATAATTCTTAGTATTCTGACAGTGGTTTCTTAAGCTTCAATTCTGGCAGAATTATGATGATAAAATCCATTAAATCTAATATGGTGCAGTCTCTTGAGAAAAATAAGCATAGACATTTTTTATTTCCATGATTTTGTAATAAAAATAAATTTTAAAACTGACACAACTGCAGCAATGAAGGAATTTTTAAAATCTACATAAGAGATATTTATTAAATTCCTTCCAGATTTCAGAAAATTACTAGAATAATCACTATAATCTAAGAGTGAGGACCTTTTATATTTACTTGTCTAACACATTAAACAGAAGGAGCTTTGCAGAGCTGAGCTCTTTTAATGGAATTATTCCTTTGTTTTCATACACAGAATAGCTCTACTAAAAGTGGGCTAATTTATTTTTAGTTTCCATTGTCATTTCACAGCAGATATATAAAGTGATTAAATAAAAATACTACTCTCAGCTGAAATACTAGCACTTGGAACTCAGGCCTGTATTGGTGAGATAAGACATCAATGGAAGATGGGTTCTCAATGTAGCTGAGAATTTCTGGCAGTAAATCTAACAAAGACAGCAGGAAAGAAAAAAAAAGAGAGAAAAAAAGAAAAAAAAAGATAAGAAAGATATCTGTACAGAAAATCACAAGACGCTAAGATGAAGCGTGGGGTAACATGGCAAAGCTGCTGTTTTTCACAGAGTGGGCAAGGGGAGACAGTGCTGGCAGCCTGCCTCTGGAAAACGCTGGAAAGGAAGAGCCAGGGCGTACAACTCTCACCTGTCCTCTCGTGTGCTCTCTTACAGCGTTTTCAGGAGAGCCTGTTAAGTGTGTGGGGGGGGTATCTTTCTTTTCCTCTCCCCCACCCCAAGGTGGTTAGTTTCATTTTAGTGATTTCTTCAAAATTCAGTTTTAAAAGGCTTTGGCACTAGCTGAGGCTAAAAGTGAGATGTGGCAAAAGGGCGCAAAAAGAGGTGATGTAGCAGTAGCATTCATCTACCTTGTCTTTCGTTTCACAAACTAAAGAGTTTGAGATTCTTGTCATTAGGCAGATGGGTGAAAAACCACACGGTGCAAAATGTTCTCAGCTTACATAGCATCAGCCAGAGAGGTAATTGTAGGTTGTACTCAAAACATGTAGTCTAGACCTATGGTTATCTGAGGAACATGTGGAAGACCACATGGACAGAGGAGAAGCACCTCTTCTCCCACAGAGCAGGAGACCTCAGCCTCCACATGGAGAGATTTCTTCTCTGGCACAATAATGGCTATTTGAGGAATTCTTAAAGATGGACTTTGCAGCATGCTTAGGTGGCTTAGTGGCATATCAGCTTTCACTAGAATTTTGAGAATTCCGATACAACCATTCAAGAGATTAAAAAGCCCTGTGATCTTTTCATGTAATTCTAACTTAATTACAATCTTGCACAAGTTTCCTGCTCCAGCAAAATCAATTATTTGCTTACTCTTCAAGTGCCATCTTGGTCTTCTCATTTCCTTGATGCATGGGTTCTAACCACACACCCTTGCATTAGGTGCCTGCTTTTGGAGGATTGAAGATTGGCTTAAACTTAGTAACTCTTCTTAGATAGCCAGCTTACTTTACTCCTGCTTCCTTTTTTATTCAGGTTACTTCTGACTTCGTAGGTTTATGTCTTCTGTAAAATTGCTGTGGTTCAGTGATCAGCTTTCATTCTGAAGCAACAAATTTTAAGTTCCTTATTTTACTTCAGAACTTCTCTGACTAGACTCCTTCCCTTATATTTTAACATTGTTTTTATGAATTGAAAAGAAGAAAAAGAGAACAGTCAAAACACCATTAAAATTCTTTCAGTTCATTTACGCACTGCGTCAATCTTTTTCTAGAGTAACAGATTGCACATAGAGCTGTTTAGCGCTTTCCTCAGCCCATGTCTTGCTTTTCACTTTTTGTCCAAGGGGAACAGAAATATATCGAAGTAAATCACTAACTAAAGACTGGGTTTGGGGGAGTGAAAAAGCAAAACAGATACGTAAGACAAATTTCAAGTAATACTCCACACAGACATTTAATGAGAAAATGTAAGCTTAAAAGTAATGTGAATGGGGACTTACACATACGTGTAAGGGGACAAAACATCTTATTCAAGATTTACCAAGAAGGAAAACGGTCTTCGCTGTATTACTTTTCCTAGAGACATTATTTTCTCTTTTCTAACAGATATATTTGCGATTTCTCGACTATCAAATGGAGCATTCAAATGAATGCAAAAGAAACTTTGTTGCTGTCTATGATGGAAGTAGTTCTATTGAAAACCTGAAGGCAAAGTTTTGCAGCACCGTAGCAAACGACGTCATGCTGCAGACAGGGACAGGTGTGGTGCGAATGTGGGCAGATGAAGGCAGTAGACTAAGCAGATTCAGAATGCTCTTCACTTCATTTGTGGATCGTAAGTAGATTTTAAAACGCCTGTTCTCCTTGTATTGGGGTACTTGAGATATTTTAGGAAAAGCTGTATGTTGCACAGCAGAAATACACAAAAAAGATTGTTCCTGTTTCCTTCACATACTTGCTTTATTACAGTGGTTCCTGAAGAAAGGCTTCTCTCCATTCTTAAGAGGTTTCGTTTTCATTCGAGTTCAGTCCTAGACTACAAAATTAGTTGTTGTAAAATTAGTAACTGCTTTTTCAGTAGCCCTTATTTCAATACAGTTATTAATATTAGTGATAGTGCAAGTTATTCCAGCTTTCAGTCTGCAAAATGCTATGAACTTTGCCAGGGAAATTGCCTATTTATGTTAGAAATATTGGAGTGGTGGTTTTATTGTCTTTGTTGAGTTCGGGGTTTTTGTGGTTTCCTTTTTTTTTGTGTGGGTTTTTTGAGCACAAGAGGTTGAAACAGTAAATACTCGTAAAGCTAGGTAACTTTCTACACTTACAATTTTAAAGCAACTCAAAAGTCATTGGCAGAAGAAAATCTTCAAAGGTATGTGATTACTCTTTATTTATCTTCTAACCTGAGATAGCCTTTCTCGGATAGGGTAATGGAAAAGTAGGTGTCGGAAAAATGTTTCATGTATTTTTAAATAATCTAGTGATAAGCAGTTTTTCTAACTGAAAAAAGTGAATCTGTGCTTATCTTATTTTCAGATCCTTAAGCTATTTTTCTCTTCTACCTTACTAATAATTTGTAATCATATGAAGCCAACCATGAAAACAATCAATATTTCTGAAAAGATTTACATAAATGAACTAATTGTGCATGACAGTCACCTCACACACCTAGAGTTGCTTGCAGATTTGACTAAGTAATTCAGCTAACAGCAATGTTAAAAATCAATGTATTTGATTTCTGGCTTGATTCAATACACAAATAATGCTAGATACAAAGAACAGTGTGAACATTGCACCAGTCTTAGGCATCTGTTATGAGAAGAGTCCAGCTATGTCCTTGAAGTCTTGGACTGGGAACGATCAATGATTGTGACTTCTAGACTTAGTACTCCCCAAACAACAAACAAAAGGAAAATGAAGTCCATTTGTCCTCTCTTTATGAACTTGTGAACAAAAGCCATCTCCAAAAAAACAGACTACACAGGAATGTAAACTAGAGACTGTGCTAGCACTCCAGATGTGGTCTTCACCAGTGCCGAGCAGAGTGGAAGAATCACCTCCCTTGACCTGATGGCAGTGCTCTTCCTAATGCAGCTCAGGATGCTGTTTGGCTGGTTTTGCTACAAGGGTGCCTCACTGCTTCATGTTCCACTTCTCTTACAAAACTTCTAGGTGTTTCTCTGTAGAGACTGGCCCTCAGTCGGTACACATATTCCTCCACAGGACTTCTGTGTTTCCTTGTGTTGAATTTCAAGAGCTTCCTTTTGACCCGTGTCTCTAGCCTGTCTCAAATGACAGCACAGCTGTCTGATCTATCAGCCACTCCTCCCAGTTACGTATCCTCTGCAGACATTTGTGAGGGTGCAGTCTGTCCCAACGTCATTAATGAAGAGACTAAACAGTGTTGGCCTCACTGTTGAGCCCTGGGGTACACCAGTAGCGACAGCCTGCAGGTGGACTTGGTGCTTCTGATCACAACCCTTTAGGTCTGGCAGTTCAGTCAGTTTTCAGTTCACTTCACTGTCCTCCCATGTAGCCTGTGTTTCACCAGTTTCTCTACAAGGATATTACAGCATACAGTTTTGAAAGCCTTGCTAAAGTTAGGATATACACCATCCACTGCCCTGTCTCCTCAACTAGGCTAGTAATTTCATTGTAGAAGGCAATCAGGTTGATCAAGCATGATTTCCTCATCTAAATCCATGCTGACTACTCCCAGTTCTTATCCCTAATATGTCTGGAAATGGCTTCCAGGATTATTTATTCTATCACCTTCCCAGGCATCAAGGGAGGCTCCACTCTGTCCCAGTCAGTGGTGGGCCTGTGTTTTCCTTGGCCTTCTTTTTGTTGTCGATACACTCGAAGAAGCCCTTCTTCTTGCCTTTCATGTCCCTCCCCATATTCAACTCCAGGTACCCTTTGGTTTTCCCAGCCCCATCCCCGCACACCGTGCCTTCTGTTCCTCCCAGGGCACGTGATGCTGCTTGCATCTAAAATGACATCTCGCTGCTAACTGCTACAATGGGTACGACTGATCCTTTCTCAAGCTCTGATCATTTCGTAAAGCAGTGTTCTTAAGACTAAAGCTGAAAACTCAGTTGAGCAAGGAAGTTACATGTGATAGCTACCATTACATTTTTAAGCATTGGAATTACATAGATAAACTCTTCCAAAATGCACTTTAAATACATTCTGTTTTACATGAAAGCATTGTGCTGCAATTGAACCTTGAGCTTCCTCTATGGAACTTCTTGCTGGGTTGCCAGGGGTCAAGCCATAACAGGAAATTAATACAAAAACTTAAAACCAGCAAGCATAGGTTACCAAAATTAAGTGCAGTAAGAAGTGGGAAGACAATGCATATTAGATTTAGGAATGCAAATTACGTTTGAATTTTCTCTTCTCTTAGGCATAACTCCTCTTTTTGTCACTGAGCTTCTGAAGCCTAACAGAAGGAATAAGTAAGAAACAATGCTGTATTCAGGACTAGTCACCCTCTTCTGCTATACTTTTTGGGTTTCATATTATGTTTCAGAGAATCCAGACTACTCGAGAATAAACTCTTTCCACGAAACCAAATAGTAGAATGTCTATCACTCATCTTTTTAATATATAACTGACTCCACTAAGAATAGACATTTCCATCAAAAATACTATATTACTGAGACAGAGAAAAGAAGAAAATCAATTTCTTGTCCATTGCCCTGAATTCATAAAAAATTCCCTACGTATATTATACAACATCATGAAAAGAATTAATACTATTTTTAATACATTCTTCTAATGTCAAGGAGCTATAACAGTCACACAAACATAAAATCTTTAGGGCAACTTTCTAGTTAATTTATTTCTTCAAACTATATATAGACAGATAGCTAAAAAGCTCAGCTGTACTCTGTCAATCCCTGCATTAGCTCTAACGGGAGGATCTAAGAGCTTTGATTTACAAGCAGGAATGACTTAGATGCCTCCAGTTACTGAAATCTCTTGAAATTACTGAAACAGCCCTCCACAAGCTGAAATCTGATTTGCCTTAAGATATTAATGGGCTCTAAAATGCAGATGTTCAGGAACCGCTTCACAACATCTACATAGCAGATGCACAGCAGACTGAATAAATAGATAATTGATGGTGAGCATGCGATTTTTAAGTATTAAGTTTTTTAATACAAGTATTAAAGCCTTCTTCCATTGTCCGTGTTGTATGACTATACCTGCTACCCGTTTTGAGCAAAATTTTTTTGTAGCGTTGATAATACAGCTGAAAACAACCACAGGAAAAGAGAATAAATCTTCTGATAATTAACAATGCTCAAGAAAAGCAATTGTGTTTCAGAGCTAAAAAATGAGTAGGCATGTTAAAAAAATAACACTAATTTATTAGTTTTATTGCAATGAATCAATTGCTGATAATTCCTAATGTTTTCTTTTTCTTCTCTCCTCAGCTCCTTGCTCAGGCAACACTTATTTCTGCCATAGCAACATGTGCATCAATAATTCTTTAGTCTGCAATGGCATTCAAAACTGTGCATACCCTTGGGATGAAAATCACTGCAGAGGTGAATATAGTGCAAAGTATCACCTTTATGAGCTAGGCTGGTCAGTTTGCCTTTCAAGAAAGTCATGAAATGTCTTTTTCCTGGAAATATGCTGAAGACAGCTATTCTACTAATCTCAGGAAGGTGTTCCAAATTTTTTATTTAAACTCAGGAGACATGTAAGCATCCTGAATACTGATCTTACGGCTTTATAATTAAGTTTCTTCCTCTTTATCATATACTGTATATTTTAAAAGGATATGAGCTTAACAGGAAATAAAATTTAGTATTTGCAGGTTGCATCTTACCAATTTCTAAACTTTAAATGAAGCAAATACCATAAGGACATGCAATACCTTTTAAAGAAAAAAAAACCCCGATGGAAAAAGACAAGCCATCAAGCCTCTCTCAAGGCAGAAATAGAAGCAATAGACAAATACAAAAGACAATGCAAAGACAAGTACAGTTCTAAAATGTTTGGTTTAAGTAATTGATTACAGACTATCTCAAAGTAAACGCAACTGCCGCATATGGTGTGAGAAGGGTGGGCGGAAGAGGAATTGTTAGGAGGCAAGGAGTCATCGCTGATGGAAAACGGATACAAGTAAATCACTGCTTCTAGAACATGGGGTAGGAGAGTATTGTTGAAAGCATCGCATCTACAGTAAAGACTTATTTTAGTATCAGGTTTTGTAGCAAAAATTCCTATGATTTAAGGAAATTCCTGTTCTGCTAAAGGACAAATAAAAAAATCGGTGCTTCAAAAATAACCGAATTTTCAGAGTTGGAACAAAACCAGTTTGAGGTAAAAAAAAATTCTTACTAATAGAAAACAATAAACCAACAAATTAAGGTTTTTTACAAATAGAATGGCATAAATAGGCTTGAAAACAAAACTCCAGAAAGATCTAAATATGTACACCGTTTCAAAGAGAAACTGACCCTGGAGGAAGGGTCGAAACCTCTACAGAAAATCTTGAAATAAAAGAGATTTTCTACACACAAATTCTGCTTAAATTTTTTAGTAAAGAATTATTAAAAAACCTACTTTGAAGTTGCATTTTGGTTAAACGGAACAATTCACACCACTAAAATACTCCAGTGCAAGGTGTATTTTGGAAGTTTTCCAATTGACAAAGCTGATCTGTATTTCCCAAGTTTTCAGTGTAAAAGTAGGCTTCCTCTAAACAGTCATTAGCTATGCTAATATTCAGTGTTCACGCTTAAGTGCCGTTTCTAGATCTCTTTCCCATCTTTACCAGCTACTTTCTAGAATTGTGCCCAGAATCCACACATCCCCTACTGCAGTATTAAAAAAACAGATCTCCGTGAAAGCCGTACTGCAATGTGAAGAAAGTGTCTTTCTCAGTATTTGTAAATTGCTGTATCTGGTGCTGGTACTGTGCTTAATGTTGAATAAAATCTAAAGTCTGCTGTAATACTTGGACAGCATATAATTAAGAGACAGATGAAATCTGGATCCATATTGCCAGCTAAGGGAGGCTTGAGGGAGATTGATGCAACCAAATGAGCAATATCTAGCGGTAAAAAGAAAGCCTCTCACAACTGTACTCAACTCCTGCAGGCACCCAGAGTTCTCCTTTAGTCCGTATCGATAGCTACCTAAATCTGAACATATTGTGACCTACTTTATGCTTAAACCCCATGACGCAAAAATTGACAAGCAGTTGCACACACTCGTGTGCAACTTTTTTTAAGAGACCGGAGAAGACGTATTTCGCATAACAACTTTTTTATTAGAATATCTTCCAAGCATGAAGAAACTGAGATGCAGATACATTTAAAAGAACGGCCATAGCACTGAAATTCATACCTCCCAGAAAGTATGGTAACACTAAGATCTAAGCTAGGGAGGACAAGGGGAGATATCCTCCTTCACATTAAATGTATAAATGTAACAGAGTAAACAGTCTCTGAAGCAGACCTGTATTTCAGACATAACTTCTTATTAGCCAGATCCTAAACGTATATGGATCATTTGAAGTAATGGATGATGGTATATAACTCTCTCCACGCACTGTGTGCGGAGTACTTAGGTGCATAACACACATCCAGATACCAGGAGCCAGGTATCTGAAAATAATATGCAATATTTAGGCTACATTTTCTTCTACATAGTCTTGAATGCTTTTCTTTCTTACTAGCAGGTATTGCAGAATCTCAGTGTAGAATTCTTTTAGTCCTCTAGGACAAGTATGTTTACAGAACAGAAATCCAACTAGAACATTTTAATCTTCAAATAGGAACTTTAAGTATGGAAAACCATCTTGTTCTGATGCTGCCATCTTGTGCGTTTTCATATGAAGTACTAGCCAAAAGTGCTGTATGGTTTAGGTGGCTGGGTTGGTTTGTTTTCCCTGCCTCCCTAACCTTCTGCTTTCTTTTTTTTTATTCCAACTGACTTGATTACTGGACTGTTAAAATTGGAATGTGTCTGTGCCAAAACTCCCTGTATTAAAACAGGTATAACAGGCTTGTACAATAGACACAGTGATTACATTTCCAAGAGATGTGAAAACAAATAGTACAGTTACTCTTACACCACGAGTATGATAATATTTCACTTTTAAAGTACAACTAGATCATTTTAAATCTAGGCTTCCTTCTCAAGAATGTTACCAGCTGGAGCTGAGAAGCGTCATTTGTAGCTGTATTTAACCTCTTTCAGGTTAATTTAAACCAATCTAACTCGTGGTTTTTGGAATATGAACTGATCAGTGTCAGTTCAGGATTGAAGCCACATCCCAGCCGAGTCAGCACGCACTGGCCACAGAGCTCCACCTGCCACTGAAGGGTCATATGGCAGCCACTAAGGCAGACAGGGAATTAGACTGAACAAAGGCACAGATGCCGTGTGATAAATCCCATTGGCATACAGGTCTAGTCTCTGGTGCCATTATCGTTTCATTAACACAGCACTCCTTGTGGCCATCACGGTACAACTTTGGTTTGATACATGATGAAAAGTGTGGAAAATAAAAAAAAAGCATTATCATAATCCATGTTTTTTCTTTGCAGAAAAGAAAAAAACTGGATTGTTCGAACAAATAACCAGAACTCATGGAACAATCATTGGCATCACATCAGGGATAGTTTTAGTTCTTCTCATCATTTCAATTCTAGTGCAAGTAAAGCAGCCTCGCAAAAAGGTTATGGCTTGCAGGACTGCTTTCAACAAAACCGGCTTCCAGGAAGTATTTGATCCTCCACATTACGAACTGTTTTCACTAAGGGACAAAGAAATTTCTGCAGATTTAGCGGATTTATCTGAAGAACTTGAAAACTATCAGAAAATGAGACGCCCTTCAACAGCTTCCAGATGCATTCACGACCACCACTGTGGTTCCCAGGCCTCTAATCTAAAACAAAGCAGGACAAACCTCAGCTCCATGGAACTTCCCTTTCGCAATGATTTTGCGCAGCCTCAGCCAATGAAGACATTTAATAGCACATTCAAGAAAAGCAGCTACACCTTTAAACAAGCGCATGACTGCCCTGAGCAAGTCATAGAAGACAGGGTGATGGAGGAGATTCCGTGTGAAATTTATGTTAGAGGAAGAGAAGATACTGCACAAGGTTCATTATCTATTGACTTTTAATTTCCTAGTGAAGGTGGTGTCGGTGTATATAAAATATGCTGGTGTACAATGACAGTGTATATATTAAAAATGTACTATATGCAGCGTGTGAGATGCACACGCTTTTAGCTTATTATACTTCATTTAAAAACAAAAACAAACAGTCTTTAACTAATTCTTGCTGGAAAATAGTGGGTTTCCTCCCATCTTCCCAAGCTACTCCTCTGTCTAGTAGGGGAGTGAGACAAAGACTGCATGGAAATTGTAAGTTAAGGATATTGGAAGAAAAAACCCAACTACTAATCATTGAACACTGAAAACAATGACTACTATTCTCTTCCTCATATAATTTTCTCTTCTTTAGATGTCTGCTTTTCAAGACAATTTTAATACCTCAGTTAAATAAATAAAAGTAGTTAAGTGCACCATGTGTATGTCAACATAGGTGTCTTATTGTATTTGTCAAATTGAGAGTAGAGTTAGTGTTAAGTGCCAGTTAAGACTCAAGAATTATGTTACAGCCATCTGTTTCATCTTGCCTACACCACTTATATTGCCTTTAATTATCAGTTCCTCACACTACACTTTGTGAGAAATAAGTGAAAAGGATTACTGCCTTTTAAAAATACTGAGTTATATTAATTTTAGCACATTTGGAAATATAGGCTTTGTAGCTTTTGGTTAAAATATAAGTACTCAAGTTATTCTAGATGTAGACTTTTACAACAGTTTTCATTCTAGAAGGTTTAGGAGTTTCAAATATTCTGCCGTATATTATAGACCCATATGGCTCACTGATTTCACAGCTCTAGTTTGAAAACAACTTTGTTCCTGTGTTTTTCAAGTATTTACATAAATAGACTGTACTGTACATTTGTCTCTTAAAATAGCCTTTTACTCCTTACTGCAGCCAGTTTTCCCTACTGAAATCAGTGATGATACTTCTAGCTCATGTCTTACTTGCCTGAAGAGAACTGCTCTGAGGTCTGTGTGATTACCAAGGTATATAAAAATACTGGAAACAGAGAAATCACAAAGCAACTCTTATTAACCCTTATGGAATCCTTCTTCTGCCCCTTGTTTCCACTTGCAAAATTGCACATTTCATACCTTTTTTAATGGTGGTTTGGACCTAATTTTAAAATTTTTACAATATAAAAAAAATTTCTAGAAATATAGAAGAATTCTCATTGTGGTTTTTAAACTTTTTATATAGTTTGATACTGTACAGACTATTTATTAAATCAAAATCTAGCACCTGTACAGCCAGCTTATATCAGTGTCCCTATTAGCAGCTCTCAATAATATGCAGTGGCTGCTGTGTACATCGCAATTTGCCAAGAATACTTAATATGACTTCCACATTAGCCTACATTTTATTCCCTGGTTTGTTTGGGTTTATTCTGGTTTTTGTTTACAGGAAACCTTTCACTAAAGCTGACCTACCAGCTTGCACTGAGCATATCTTTTATTTACAAATGTATGTAAAACCATAATGTTTGTAGCGCTGACTGTAGTATAAAAAAGAACAATATTAACATACAACCCTAACAACTGAAAAACTATTCCTTTAAAATAAAAGATGAGCATCTGTAATCACAGATTTTCATTAGAACAGCAAATTTAATTATTATTTTTTATAAATGTTTAAAACGTAAAAAGTTTTAAGGGGCGGGGAAAAATAAGAGTGTGTGGAATTGAGTATCATCAACACTTCCCAACTTCAAAATGAATGCTGCCTAATGTCCTGAAATAACTTAATCAGAATCTCATAGGTCAGACGTGGATAAAAGTTGTAGAACTAAATCTACCGCCAACACAAAAATAAAAGTGACTGAGAACCATGATTCTTTGGAGTTCTGTAAGGAGATGCCTGCATTTACACCTATGATGAGAGCGGTATAAGAAACTCAGACTTAACACTGTTACTGACTCTGAAATGTTTCAGTGATCACAGAAATGCTAAGTTGTACTTAAACTGCCTGAGATTCTCTCGTATTCTATAGACAAGGTGACCTTCATAGTGCATACAAATCATAATGGCATAAGAATTACTGTCTATTTTTATTAAACTTATACAAAGCAAGGTTACGAAAAAAAGCTGTCTGACTTTCAAGTAAAAGTGCTTGTCACGTGACCATTCACAGAATTTAAGTCATTAAGATACACCTTGTTTTGGTTTTTACTTGGTGGAGGATTCTGGGTGTTAACAGCAAATCTGCTAAAAGAGGAAAAAGGCTTGCCTTATTTTCAAATCAGCATAGTCCTTAAATAATAAGATTCTTATATCAATGATCATAACAACATGTAAGTTTCCAAACCATGTAGGTGTCCTTTATCTGAAAGGTTACCAATAGCAAAAGTAATTAAAAAAAAATCTTAACACCTGAGAAGCAAAGAGTAAGTTACTGCTTGAGATGGACAATTTGTGGATATACTGAAACACATCTAAAGTTTGATCTTCCTGTATGGTCAGTCTCTATATCTGTTCACAGTAAAGCTCAGTCAAATCCATTTACTTGTACATGTCCTTATTTCAAAGTTTATGTATGAGCCCTGGGATTCCTCAGAAGGTCTGTAGACTGTTTACCGAAACAAGATTCCTAATCTGTGTAAGCCTGAAAGATAAGCTGATTTTACATTATTTGAGATCACACTGTTACAAGGGAATATTAGTTATAATGGGGAAATGAATTTTAAAATCGAAAACCTTTGAGTTGATTCATTCTTAGAAAAAGAGTATTTATAGCACCTGTCTCAATCTAACAATATAAAAGCTACTATCTTTAAGACTTCTTCTGACAACCATCTCTATATAGTGTAAATCCCGTCTACAGGTACACAAATAGATCACATGTCAATATGCTCTAATACGTGGTTCTGTGTCACCATGGAACTGTGAGTTTATTTTCACATTCAAATTCCTCTGCTACATTTTTACAGAATCAGCTTAACAGAAATCTGTTTTCCATCTGTTTCATAGATCAACACCAACAACAGTCATTTGTGAATTTTCAACTTGTTTCCTCTTATCTCACTATTGAAGATAATCTACCATATACCAGATAAACCAGCTTAGGTTTTATGAGAATGTTCTTACAGAGCCAGACTCAGGGAGAAACAAAGTAAAATATATGTCTTTCCATAACCATCATATAATTTATGGTAATAGCTTTTATACTAGAGAAACCCATAAAAATTATGTTCAAGAAGAAGAAAAAAAAGTACTATAATAAACTAAATAATAAGTGCCTAATGCCTACACACCTCAAAAATAATTTGCTGTTTTGGAGTCTGAATTATGCCTTCTGAAGGGTAAAAGCTGTCAATGCTGCCAATATAATTCGAGAACGCACATCATACCATTTTCTGTGAACCACTCCTCCTCTTGTCAAACAGATTTCCTAGCCATCTTGAAAGTGTTAAATCTTATTTCACTATTTTATCAATTTATATATAGAAATATAAGCATATTGTTTCTATCTTATAATTGGTCTCAAATACTTTATCACTTACAGAAAAGTTGCTTCTGTCTTCCTTCCAGATGTATTTAGGAGTAAGACTTACATTGTTGAAGTATTTACCATTAAGTCACAGCATTTCAGAGTTTAAGCACTGTGTTAATTTCTGAGTTTATATTGCATCTTATTTTCATCTGTAAATTAAGAGACTACAAGGAAAACTCAAAACTCACAGGATTATCTCCTTAACCTCAAATGATTAAGGCTAAACTTGAACAGAGTACATCAATGTTCTAATATTCAAGGTTTAGTATTTTATGAGAAATTAATGTCAGAATTAAATGTGTTGTTATGTGAGAGGGTTTTGTTTGCCCCTGGTTATCACACTCAGTATCCTCATAACAAGTGTCTTTAATAACTATTACTTTTGCCTGTAAAGAACATGGGAATCTAGTTCTGCTGGCAAAGCACATCAAATTGCACAAAAATCAAAGAAAGCTATTTCCAGAGAAAGGGGAGAAGTTGAAAATGAAAGAATTCTTTGTTTTAAATACAAAATGCGATACAGTAAAATAGTAACCACTGGATGTTTCTGATACAATGTGTAACCCACCCTTCAACGCGCTCAGATTACTCTCAAGGTAATAAAGCACACAGTTCTACTTCACCAGTATGTTCAGTTCCCTTACTTTAGTAAACACCCTCAATACTCTTAATAATTTGGAAGAAGCCAGCTATTAGTATGAAATTTACTGGATAACATTCTCAATTACTACTGACTATTGTATTAAATGACACAGTGATTAACGGGGGATGAAAAAAAGGAGGAAAATACAGGAAAGCAATTATGAGAATAAGAGATTCTTAGAAAAGTCAGTAAATCTCAATTGTCTTAAATATTGTAATGAATTTTCTGTTTATAAAGAACAAATAGACAAGGTACATATGCAATACCACTCATTACTGGCTCGCTATGTTTAATAACCCAACAGAGCAACTGAAGGCCTGAGGTGAAGAAAAATAATTTTTCTGTAGTAATGAAAAACAAAGAGCTCTAGTAGAGTGAAGATGTTTGCTTTGCACTTACCAGAGGCAAAAGATTCTGCACAGGCCATTTTATCTTCTGTCATTGTTAAGCTTTATCTTGGGAATTCTGGAATATAAGAGTAGTGCAAAATATCTATGTAGAATTCAAGTGTATAGTAAACAAATCAAAAAGTAACGGGTACTTAAAATAATCTTATATATTAGGTATTTTTTAGAGCTTTGTATGACTCCTGAGGTTATCACATTCTCCCAGACATTTCTGCATTTATGACTGCTTTGACAAATTTGAATACAAGCACTCAAACGTTAAATCCGTGCAACAGAAGTAGTAATACCAGAAAACTAAGTTATTTGCCTTTAAGATCCAGAACTAATAAAGCTTCAGACTTGGAAAGCTTTGCTGTACTGCACTTTCCACATCAGAGCAGGAGCAAGGATAGACATTAGCGTAAGGGAAATACATCTTTTATTTGAACTAGCAGAATCCAAACATGAGTTATTTCTTATTAATCACTAGAATATAAACATTAAGTTGTTTGAGTTTTTTTAATTGTAGTTCCAACTCTTCTTTAATTATTAGCGTAATAAAATAAAATGTTCCCTAAAGTAAGCATGTGGATTTCTTGCCTAGAAGGAGCTAGAGCGGGCAGATTTAAATACGGCATTATTGTGTTTACAACTATGAAATACCTGGGTCTAATTTACAGAAGTATGAAAACGTGCATCACGCATATTCGTGGAATAGTTTACGTTACAACAGACTGCCTGATGTGTAACATCAGAATTTAATAACAACATTTCAGCAACACCCTGCAGCAGTACAGTTAGCAAATACTAATGCTCAACAAGAGAAACAAAAAGCACAAACGCCACTTTTGCAGTACTCTCTCCTCCCCGCAGGAACACAAACAAGGGCCAGTAACTGTTCTTTAGCAAAAGGGGGAGCTCAAGGTAAGAAGCAGCCGACAAAGCTTAGGGGAGCACTAATGAGAGGTAGGAAGAGTGTAGAAGGTATTTCTATATTAGCTTTCCTGTTCCTAAAAAGATCATGCATCATTTAAAAACAAATCAAAAATACCCAAACAAAGCGATCAAACAAGGACTAGTAAGAGAAAAAATACATAATTAAGTTCAGTTTTATTTGAATCAGAACTGGAGGTCATGGCTTATCTTTACTGTAGGACTACACAGAAATTAATATTGCCAAAACCCGGAAAGATAAGGAGCGGTCATGTCAAATTTACAGTATAATGAAAATTTACATAAATTTGTGAGAACATGCAGATTGTTTGGTTGCCTTGTTGAGTTGCAACGAGCAGTTTACAATGACTGAGGGAACTGACAGAAAGCCAAGCCTATCGCAGGGCAGAAGAACTTGTCTGTCTTATATTTGAAAAGGTAATAACTAGCCTTCTGTGTGTCTAACCATGAGGTTACCTTCTCTCTTTCATCATGAAAGCACTTAAAGTAATGATGTCAGAATATCTGAAATGAAGCCCAGGCCAACCTTAACAGAAATAATCTGATATGATCTATCCAGAGGAAAATAAAATTTTATGGCCTTGATTTCCTCTCAGGCTGGAGTCAAATTTTAGGGTCTGATATAAAGCCCACCAGATTCAATGGATAAGCAGCCAAAAAAATAATACAGTCACCCTAAGGAACTAGATCTGGATCCCACAGGAACGATAGACATTAGCTTCATTGACCACACCGAAATACTTCTCAACACTAAATCACACTCAAGTTGAAAAGTTTCAAGACCGATCCAAACATGCAGAATGCTGTTTTGAAGGGTAATACATTACTTTAGTGATCCTATCGATTAACAGCAAAAGCCTGTTATTAAGGTCAGATATACTTATTGATTTTTTTTCTTTTAAAGGAAGACTTTGTATGAATATTAATGACTAATGCCTAGAATCAAAGAATTGAAATATGATTTAGGAAATTGAATTAAACCAGATTCTCTCTATTCCCAGAAGCCAAGCTATATGAGCAAAATGCCACATCTGATCCAATGCTTATTCTTACTACTTTTTAAAAGGATTTTGAAAGAAAATATTTGTCATAAACCCTTTTAGAAAGGTAAAAGCTAGGAAGGAAAGTATATATGAAAAAGAAAGGTTAAGTTATAAAAGCATTAGGACAGATACAAAACAACAGTTGACAAAGGTGTGAAAAATTCAATTGTATATATAACCCAAGGCATATCTCATATGTCTCTCTAACACCAATATAAAGCTGAAAATTCTAGAGCTCAAAAAACTACAGCATTATTGAAACATTGCACTCTTTTCCTGCAAGATTTGTCTTATTTATTACCAATGAAGTTTATCACCCATCAAATGACCTAATTTTCCTAAAATGACACGAGGGAGGGTTTTACACTGTAACAGTAGGCTGCAGAGATATTCGGTTCACTCTCAATCCTGACGGTGCATAAAGTAGATCAAAGACAAAGTTCTTTGTTTCTACTGCAAAAACCTCTTAAGCACAAACAAATCTGATTATTCCAGAATACTGTCCTCATTAGAATGCTGCAACAGCACACATTTAAAAAATAGCTAAACCTGTTTCCTCATCAAATGGGGTCCTGTGTCCAGTACTGCCTGTACACAGCCTGTCTAAACAAATCTCACATTCATTAGAGTTTCGTCTAAGTGTTCTCAAGTAATAACAAACCTCAGGTTATGCTGCCAAAGCCTGCCAGCTCTGCTTTTTCCTACAGTATTAACATCCATTAAAGCTGCTGATTGTGAAATTACTTTCTATCCTTGTCCTTCACTCCATCTGACCAAAAGCTCAGCGACTACTGCTCTCTTCTGTCTTCATGCAGGTAACAATTCATATGCAAACTCAAATGTCAGAAAGTTCCTGTAGCCATTATTTAAAATACTAATCTATTAATATCTATGGTAGATAGGGGATACAATCTGCTAAGCAGTTATCCAGCAAACCTCTAAGAATCTGGACATAAAACTTAAAATACAGATATTTTCATCTTGAACAACCGAAATTAAAAAAAGTATACATACAGGAAAGAAAGGAGGATATTGTGCAAAATGTAATGAAGGACTTAAGTATTTCCAATTTTATTAGCAGCTTACTATCAGCATTAAAGATTAATAATGTATGTATATCTAGGAATTAAAAATGTTCAAATAATTGAAGAGAGAGGTCAAGCTGAATAACCCATCATATCAGTCTTTAGGGAAACAAATTAGGGTACACTACTGTCACAGCTTTTGCTTAACGTGGTTTCAGCGTTTAATCCAATTATGTGGAAAGACTCGGGAACATCAAAGAAATAACTGTCCCCCCACCCCACCCCAAACACAAACAAGTGAAATTCTTAATAAATCCTTTAAGCTGGATACACAGCTCACACAGAGGGAAAGAGTACATTAAGTATTCCTCTAAATTCTGACTTGCTCTGGAAGAAGGAATGGTGCCTCAATTACATCCCCAACAAAACACAGGCTTTCAGAAAATTATTTCACTAAACATTAGTTCACTGAACGTACCTCTCAGCCTCATCAGTCATGTATCTAATTCCTATGCCCATTACATTGGCAGACTCAGAAATTACTTAGTAAAAGTCACAAATAAAGGTGCTTTTCTGTATGTGTCTCTCTACATCACCTATTTCAAAAATTTCAAGACAATTTCTGTTTGAAGTTGTGCACTGTAATTTTAAGCACCCAACTCTACCACAATCAAATCACAAAATGAGACTGATTGGAAAATGATACCAGTATAATCAAGATTCAAAAGACTGAGCACCAACTTTTCTGTCAGGAGTCATGGATTTCCTTCCCAATTCTGCCATTGTTCACTGTGTTTTCTTGGTTTAGTCATTTGAGATCAAGTGATCAAATTTGTCTATTAATTTCATGGATGCAGTAATGAAATGTTAACTCTCTGCCCTCAGTGTTACCAATAGTGTGACAATGCTACTTTCCTATAAAATTCAGTTTTACTTCAAAAATGTTAGAGCAGACATGAAAGAATTTCCTTAGGCTTTTCAATTTTAGACTGTATTGTGCTCCTGAAACAAGACAGCATGCACATCACTGAAAAGAAACCATTTTTCTTCATTGTATTTTCCTCCAAAACAAGATTGTGGCGATTTGCCAGAGCTAATTTTCCAGCAGAGAAAAAAAAACAAAACAGAGGAATATTAAAAACCACATACAAATAACTGCTATCTAGACTAGAGAGAAGAAAAAAACCATCACCATAAAAAAGATTTTTAAAAGTTACCAAATATTAAAGTTATCAAAGATTAAAAAATGTTACCAAATAGCTAACCATCTTTCACTTGATACATAAGATTACTTCCTGCTGTTTCTGCGCAAAGTGCAACCACTACTCTCCTTTTTGCTTCAAAACAAATATAATTGTTTTGTGCCATATAAGCAACAAAGCAGAAAGAAATCCGACTACAATATCTCCTTCATGATGCAAGGCATGATGCTTTTAACGAGTCTCAATCACAGGTAGGAAATTTACAACTCAAAGAAACTAAAAGGTCAGTAACTAGCACAAGGTCTCTTTAAAACTAAATTTAAAACTGTCCAAAAAGAACCAAAACAGCAATGAGTGAAATGTAACTTTCTGCAAAAGTGTTGCAGTATCTCAAGACATCAGCGGGATCTTGACTACAAAAGTATCACACCTTTTTTAAGTTCTTTCTACTTTTTCTATTACCCAGGTCATGAAATAAAACACATCAGGGTGTATTTAGTAAGTAAATTATATTTAGATTAAAAATATATATAAAAGTAACTACCCACATAAAATTGCAGATACATCTAGTACATTAGTGATAGATCTTTTCAAGTTGTCTGCAAACAGAATACCGGCATTGTCATTGCTATGACGACTATGCTGACAGTAGCTTTTTTGGCAGCACATGAACAGGTGATCATTATTCAGGTCACGTTCTTCTAGAGCAAATATTTGTAAACAATTACTGTTTAAATTGCCATTTGCTGGCCAAGAGTACACTCATGTAATTTGGTTTTGGGCACAGTTTCTCCCACTTCTAATGGGGATGATACTAGAAATACCACAGAAAAAAAGTATTCACCAGATAGCTTACACTGTTTTGACACAGAAAGGGGGATAACAATAATGACAAAAATCTGTTCTGGAGCAGAGGCAGCTAATAAAGCTAGGTGAATTGTGTTTCCTTTGTCTTTCCAACAAAAACAAAACTGAACACCACACCTCACCCCAAAAAGGTGGGAAAAAGAACAAACTCATCTTAAGCATCAAAGATCCAGGCTTTGTAGTAACTGTGAACTTCAATTCAATTTAAATCAACACAATTCCACAAAGGTTGGAATGGTCACAGAGAATGGCAGCAAGGGTCAGTTACAGTACTTGATACTAAATTGAAGTATCTCACTTTTTTTCACATAGATCTATTCAGCTTGATTTCTTTTTTTAAACGACACTCACTTCGTCTTTGGTCAAAGTAAATAATGTGTGGAAACACTGGGCAAATTTACACTTACTACACATGAAACTCATTACAAATTTTAATTGGGATCTTTCCTACACAAACCTTCTCGCTCCCTTCTCTCTTCTCGTAGCAAATACTGGCTATAGATGAGGATAATGGCTACAGAAATGTTTACTTTGGAGCAAAATTTCCTTCTAACTACTTCATACAAACTGTCTCAGGACAGCCACACACCAGTGCTTCCTCACAGGAGAGCCCCTCGGAAGCAGCACTCGGCCAGGACTGCGCCTGTTGTTGCCAGCTATGTGCCGGGTTCAGCGGGCAGATGCAGGCTGGCTAGGAAAAGCCTGAAGCACCAGGCTGCTTACGGGTACCACTGGTTTGGAGCTGTTACACTGTGAGGCAGGGAACGATTGCCCGGTCATCTTCTAGGCAGAAACAGAGACAAGCAGTTCCAGCAAGAAGGTAACTTACAGGTTACGATACTGAACAAAACATACAGTCCATTCCCTGATGAAGCAAAGCCCATAACACTTCAAGAAAGAAGAAAGAAAGAAAAAAAAAATCACAGTAATGGATTATTTAAAGCCTCCAAGAAGAGCCTGCTTTGATGGAAACTAAGCAGAAAATTAGAGAAAATGGAAACAAAGACTTCATTTATACCTTTGGCTATGAAAGCAGATTAAAAAACAGAAGATGAAAGGCTGCAAGCTCTGCCGTTGCATATCCTGAGCTGCGACAGGCTCAAAAGGCTCTGCAAACATTTTTGCTCTCACAGGGAAAGAGAGGACTAGAATAGAAATTTTAAACTATAGATGATCCTTATCCTTTCAAAACACAGCTCAATAACAGATTTCTTTTTTAAAGCAAATAGAGGACAGATGAACAAACTAAACGTATAATAGATTTTGAACTGGTTTAGCACTGGAAATGTTTGAAGATTCTTATTTTTAAGAGCAATCTAAGAAGCATATCAAATCTAGTATAAATAATCCTCTAATAATTCTCAAGCCCTTCTACATTTATTGCTAGTGATGGAACATTCAACCACAAGACAGTGCAATAATTAGTCTCAATTAATTATGGCAGTTAAGTTTCTATAGCAGTTTTCAATTGAAGATACCAATTGCTTGACGAGATAAGTGATGTACTATGAGTTACTCAGCTGAGCAGTTACTTGTGTAAGCACTTCACTCTCTTTGATGAATCTAGTCACACAAGAAATAAGTGTGTGTAAATACAAGCATAGTTTTTTATAACAAACCAATTTCAGGTGCTGACAAAATAACTCCATATTCTAACCAAAGAGCAGAGATAGCTCTACGCACGGGCAAAGCAGATGCTATTGGAGGCAGCAAACCTGCAATGGTACTGCAATCTATTATATTTGTGAGTGGTAAATACACAGAGAATCTGACAGGCGAGTTTGTGGAGTTTTTGTTTTTAATTTAGAGATTCTTCACTCTCTGAGTGTCTCATCCTTAAAAGTGAAATATTCTACACAATAATTCTTGAGAAAGCTTCCACCTCCATAAGGAAAACATGACCCCTGTAAGAACCTGCTTGCTTGCTTTCCACAGGATCATGGAATAAGGTAGCTCCTTTAGTCAAAAGCCTCTCACAAAAAGAAAACAGAAAGCATTTTCATCCATATTTCTCAGCTTCAGGAAAATGTAGCAGGAGGGGGCTTCTACAGAGAACAGGAGGAAAAATGGTATAGGACAAGGCTTTCTTCTCTTGTCAATAGATGTTTTGGGCCAACGTCACCCTATTCTACTTTTATCTGCACCTCCAAGCAAAATGTCACACAACTACTTTATTTTTAAGCACTATCAGAGTGATGCTTTGCCCACATGACTGTTTTTGTCATAGGAGTTTATTACTCCCTCATGGAGTCTATGATTCTGTTATAACATTCCATGTATGATCAATGTAACAAAATAGCTACTGCTAATTGCAAAAAAAAAAAAAAAAAAAAAGTAAAAATCCATTTGTAAACATTGTGGGGTCTCCTGCTCTTGCCATTCAGTATTACTAAGTAAAACGATGCCAACAGCACAATGAAATAAAAACAGGCACCACCTGCCTCCCCTTCACCTTCCTGAATTCTTTTTTCCCCATAAAACTGGGCACTAGCCATAATTCTGGTTTTTTTTTCCTGTTAAAAGAATTAAAAATTATACAGTATTAAATGAAAATAAAATGTGGACTACTATGAGACATTTCTTGCAAATTTTCCTGATGCTGCCCTAATCTGGTTAGAATATAACAATCCTCATCCCTATTTGAAAATTTTACTTCCAGATAACCCTGACAAAACAGATTTGTCTCAATGATATTTTATCCAACCTTCGAACATAAGCTTTAGAGATAATAGTTGAATATTCATCTTTGTTTTGGCAAAGCACCATGTATCAGGTCTGTCCAAGCTGTGCATTTTGAAACAGTGTATCCTAATCACTAGCAACCCCAAAACACAGGGGATATTTTAAAGTGACAGTGGATAAAGGCAGTCCTTTTGCCATTTGTTCTCTTCTTCTCAGTCCGGCATTATTTACAGATAAGCTACAAACAATACTGAGACAAGAAAAAGGAAGCTGGACTAACAAAAGCACATGACAGTGCACAGTTTATCAGCAATAGCTGTACCCCCTCCCTCCCTGTCTCATTCAAGTTAAAGAAGATCTAGAATTTACCAGATGCTGGGCAAATACACTTTAAAGATTTGAAGCAGACTCACAAAGAATGCGACAGTTACTAAAGTCCACACAGGGGTAGAAAGCTATGAACTGTCATTATCAGTGCAACTCAGCTCGAGAAAACTCCTCAAAAGTATGTAGTGAGAACAGACAGGGCTGCAAAGTAAGCTCACAACAGATCTTTCTGTCCTGTCTTTCCCAGATGACCCAGCAGCCCAGTGCAGCAACTGAGAGCACCATAGAAAATAATGCATCACTGTTTTTTTTTCAGGTCAAGCTGTTTTCCTCCTACGGGATGTGTATTCAGATTTGGAATAGACAGGAGAGAAATACTCATGCATTTGTCCAAATTTCCCAAAGTGGTAATCATCACTGTTAGTTTAGATTTTATGAAATCAACTAAAAGCAATTTTGTTTATAATTGTTTTGGTTTGGCCTGGCGGGATTTTGGCGGTGGGGGGGGAGCTGCAGGGTGGCTTCTACAAGAAGCTGCTAGAAGCTCCCCAAGTTTGATAGAGCCAAAAGAGGGACCCGCCGCTGGCCAAGGCTGAGCCTATCAGTAAGGTGATAGCAGAGGAACGCCTCTGTGAAAAACATATTTAAGAACGGGGAAAAGAACTGCGCCATAACAGCTGGCACAGAGATGGAGGAGTGAGAATCTGTGCAGACACCAAGGTCAGTGAAGAAGGAGGAGGGGGGAGGATGAGCTCCAGGCGCCGGAGCAGAGAGAGTCCCCCGGGTCCGTGGTGAAGACCATGGTGAAGCGGGTTGTCCCCCTGCAGCCCATGGGCGAGGTGCAGAAGTCCACCGTGAGGATCACCGCGTAGATGTCCACCGAGGACTTCACGCCGTGTGGGTGGATGCCTGAAAGGGGACTGTAGCCTGTGGGAAGCCACATCAGAGCAAGTCGCTGCCGGAACCTGTAGCCCGTGGAAGAGAGGAATGCCCACGCTGGAGCAGGTTGGCCGGTGGGACTTTTGGGACGCTGCGGGTGGCTCACGCTGGAGCAGTTTCTCCCGAAGGACTGCGCCTCAGACTCACGAGGGGTGGGCTGCCCCTCGTGAGGTGTCTCACATCGGGCAGTTTGTGATGAATTGCTCTTCGTGGGACGACTCACACGGAGAAGAGAACGTGAAGTTTGTCTCCCATGAGAGGGACCCCACGATGGCCCTCAGGAAGAGTGAAGAGTCCTCCCCCGGAATGAAGAAGCGGTGAAATCAACGTCGGATGAACTGACCGCAGCCCCCATTCTCTGTCCCCCTGCGCCGCTCGGGGGGAGGAGGTGGAGAAACTGGGATTGATGTTAAGCCCGGGAAGAAGGGAGGGATGGGGGGAAGGTGTTCTGTTTGTTAAGATCTGTTTGCTCTTTCTCACTTCTCACTACTCCTCTCTGATTAGTTCTTTTAATAAATGTATCTAATTTCCCCAAAACTGAGTCTGTTTTGCCCGGGACGGTAAATGAGAGTGATCTCCCTGTCCTTATCTCAAACCCTGAGCCCTTGGAAATATTTTCTCCCCCTGTTTAGCAGCAAAGAGGGAGTGAGAGAGCAGCTGTGTGGGTACCTGGCGGCCAGCCAGGGTCAAACCACAACAGTAATAACATAAGACATGTAAATAAAATGTAAAGACAAGTCTAAAATTCTGAAACCCAGTCCTAATTAAATTTCTTGCCTGCAAAACTACTATGGTTACTCTACCTGTACACTCTTCCTCAATTCCCAGTGCTTTGAACTCTGTTTTAGCAACCACTTTATTTTCTTTGGTGTTTTCTGGGGCTTGGAGGGAAGATGAAAGAAACATGCTCCTTTCCTCCAGTGTTTACACTGGTTTGTAATAGCAGAAGAAAGAAATTGGCAAGAAACTGTTGTACGTTTATGGAGAATCCGAGACTAGGCCAGCTACACTGTAATACGATCTATTGTGCCAGCTTTTCAAAGGATAACACAAAATTTATTTCCTGCACTGAATAATAACAGTAAAATAAAACAGTAAATGTTATTGTGCAACTTGGAGTCTTTAAAAATGAACTAAACCGTGACTTTGTTCCAGACCACTTTTATCCAGAATTATACCTTAATACAGCTTTGAACTAAATTCTGGCTTCAGATACAAGAACTAATACAAAAATGAAACCAAGGATCCTCACCCCAATAAATAAAGGCAAGTGCAACAGCAAAAAAGCGTGTCCTGTTTCAACACTGTAGAAGCACACATGAAAACTGAGAAGGTCCTTAAACAGTTTAAGAATTGGCTTATATTACAGTCTCACTGCGGAACTTGCTAAGATTGACAGTTAAGGGCATCAAGCATGTCTGATTGATAGCACAGGTAAGAGTCCAAGTTAAAATACTTATCAACATAAGTGGACTGCAAAGGATAGAAAAAACCCTTCTATTTCAAAATTTAATTAGATCCCCAAATTTTATATATTTGAACTGAGCTTTTAAGGATACACATTCTTCAGGACTTTCTTCATTTATAGGCAATCTTGTGAAGCAGGACAGACAAAGCGGTAGTTTGATCTAGTATGCCAATAGCCTTGGACACAGACAATACCTTCCTATTCTCTTTCAGTAGGTAAATATGAGGTAAAAGATATTGAGAACAGTCTTGGGACAATGAGAAAATAGGGATTACTGTTTACAACCGATATTCAGAATTTCAAGAAATTCATCATGAAAATCTTGAAGCTTGATTCAGCCATTATTAAGCAGCCTCCCTCCTCACAAGCGGCCTACTGATATCAAGTTGAGAATGCCTTACCCAGGTCTTAAAGGTGAAGTTCAACTCTTTGCAAAATACCAGTATAAATCCCATGCACCAGGTGGATTTACATAGAATTTAAGAGGCATGTAACTCTTGCGTCAACTTCCTGCTCAGGGATGAATTTTGCCTTAACATACAAAGCAAACTACAGTGAAAGAAAGGTTATTGCATAGTATTTAAAAGAAAATATGACATTCAGGAGAAAAGTAAATATCATCATAATCTCTGTAGTCCTCACCTCCTCACTAAACTAAAAATGAATAGGATGGCTATTAGTTCAGTCAAGAGAATTCCATATAATACATGCAAAACAGGTACACAATTACACTTTTTTTTTTATTAAATACAAAACTTATACATGAGTTCTAAATACCATCCTGGATTATATATCACTTTATTTGTTGTAAGCAGAATAAATTAAAAGGAGAAAAAATATTTTAGAACAATTGTACTCCATTAAAATCTCTCTTAAAAATGCACAATTAACATATATAAATAATCATATAACCTAAAGCTAATTTCTGGGACATAATGCATATAATAAATGGCTCACTTACTGGTTTTAACATGCAACACCAGCATCTCTACAGATTTTGATTTTTTTATGTTAAAATTTTCAGCACCTTTGAATTCTTATGTGTGCTATTTTCTTGTATTTCCTGCAATTCTTTTCAGTGCATTTTAAAGCAAGCTGATGTGCAGCAATGTGTACATTTATTTAAATTATACACCGTAAAACACCTGGCACATCTTGGATTCTTTTGTCCTCATTTTACTTTGATCGATGTTTGACTGACAATTTGTGCACAGTATCTAACAAACACATGCACTGACTTCCGATTGCTAAAATAGATAGATACCAAAGCAGCCCGAGGCTCTTCACCAATGCGGGCAAAATTCACTACTGCAAGCACAGCAACAAGGAACAAAGAGCAAAAAGAAGAATCAGTGGCCAGGGCTGACTCCTGCATTGCCATACACCTGCTGGTCACCACCATTTCCTGAGGATACAGAACCATGACTCCATCCATGCCTTGATTCCTGTACCTACATAACCCCATAGAAGGTAGAAGCCCTCTTTTTTTTTTTTTCTTTTGATCCAAGTGACAAACCTCTAATTTTGCAGTTATGGGTACCTTAAATGCCCCAAATTTTTACCATAAATTCTTCTCAGGTTTACAATCTCATTCATAACCATTACAATCCCAAGGCTGAGAAAAAATGGCAAAGAGTTCTAGACAATATTTTCACTACAAGTGTGGTTCATTCAGAACCTGTTGAAAGTAACAGGTCAATTCTGGGTAGTGCGTGTTCTAAAGAATACATATATCAAATTTATTAATTTTCCTTGATGCAGCCAAGAGGGCACACTTCAATAATTTATATATTCTCACCAGCTAGCACAAAGACATAGCATGGGCAAGTGCTCAGAGTAGCAGGACTAGAAACAGGAAATATTCACTGAGTTTGTTTTTCTTACAAAGACTCTCTGTAGGATCTTCACAAAGAGTCTCAAGAATGCTTCTTTGTCTATACTCATGCATAAAGCAGGAAAAAATTACTCATTTCCTAGTCCATTACAATATTTTAAGACTTAAACGATGAATATTAATAAGAGGTGTGCTAATTTTTGCTTTCAGGTAGGTACATACAAGATGTTAATCTCAGACTAGACTTTTGCTTTAGTATACATAAACTAGACTGTCAGTCTTTGAAACCAAGTGAAAGTATCATTTAGCTGCTGAACCCTTCTCATACTTAATGTAAAAATGTTGTTCAACCCTCCCTTCCTCATTGTCGCCTCCAGTAAAACTTTAATCCGAACCGTGTTAGTACAAATTTATCACTGTATAGAAGATTAAAATTATTAGATTTATTTTTACTGGAAGGAAAATCAGAATATAAGACAAAACAAATGTGCCATGACTATCATCCATGGTGATAGTGGGCCAGAGTGAAGAAAGAAATGAAGCTGGCTGAGCAAGAGATCTTAAACTACTTCAATAACCACTAAAAATCATTTCACTGCTGTTCTGAAAAGTAAGTTTTTTACTTCTTGGGTAGAAGTGATGTCTCAGTGCACAGGCCTGAGGAGCTCACTGTAACAGTTCTTGACAGCAGGAGGCACTAGCTTTAAAATCCTCACTTAGAAAAAAAGCAGTCTGCTATGATTTGTCATCATTTTACGACACCACAACTCTGTGAGATAGGTATTTACTCAAAATTCAGAAACCACTTAATCTTCTTTTGCTTCTGAAATATTCTGCAACCCACATGACCTTCTTCTGCTTTGAACAGTTGGCTAATACATTAGTTCCAGAGGTTCTCATACAGTTTATCTCATGAGTGAGAGTCAACCTAGTTACTCAGCATTCACAGTTCAGCTGAGTAATTTAATCTCTGTTTAGCTGAGATACAGAACTAACTTTGAAAAGACATTGCTGGCCAACTAGCACAGGTGAAAAAAGTAAGAAAGAGAAAGAAAAAGCATATACAGGCATGCTCTGAGCATGCTTTTTAACTTTGCAAGACTTCATGCAAATACCTGTAGAAAAAAATAATCACATTTATGCAGTTATTTCTGTTCTATACCTTATAACATGTCTCTCAAGACTAATAGAATATTTTCTTTCTGAAGAATTACTCAGTCATTTTGTAAGGGATGACTCTCTTCTCTATTGATCTCCTCTAGTCATATAACCCTTCTTTTCATACTGCTTTTGCCAGAAGTAGGAAGAAACTATTCCTTGATTTAGCTCATCTTGACACTGTGCTGTAGCTAGGTTCTTCACCCTCTCTGTCAGCGCAGAACTGGCAATGAACTCTCCTCCTATTATGTGTTGCAGCAGTGCTAGTATATAACCCTTTGCCATATATCATTAGCTGAGATGCTTCCTCTCAGCAGCACTGAGCTGTTCTTGCCCAGAGGTTCCTACACTTGACAGGAAAAGGCGCTGCTGAAGGTAGAATGTTTGTGAGCTGGAGAAATGCCAGTGGGCATCTGGGCTCACTACTTCTTCATCTGAAAACAGCAAATTTATTGTTATGAGATCTCACCTCCACCAAGGCATCCTATTTCTCAAATTATCAATATACTTAGTGTAAATTAGCTGTTCACTTAATGATCAGCATGCCAAATCCATGTACTATAATTTTACTGACTGAGCAAAATCAGCTTGTTTGGTTAACTGTGATTGTTTGAGTTTTTAGCTAATAGAACTGAATGAATTAAAGGCCTCAGGCTTTCAGATATTTTCTTCCCCTGTGTATAAAAAACCCAAACTGTTTTAAAGCTTGATAAGGTAACAAACACTTAGCAACACACACACTATGCTCCCACATGCAGGTCAAAAAAAGCTCCTCTTCACCAGTCTGCAAACACTACTACACTAGTTCAATGCTGGAATATCAAAATGAAAACTGGATCTGTTCACAAATCTTAGCTGCATTTTTATATCAGCTATGAAACAGGAAAGAGTAAAGCTGACTGTCTTAAATGGATGTGTTTTTAAAAGTCTGTCCACAACGTCATCTTTGCCTCAGTCTTTACTCCTAGAACCAGCCCTCGGGAATCCCAGTCACTAGAAGTAAGGGAGCAAAACTGGGGCAAGGAAGATTCTCCACTGGTCAGTGAGGATTGGGTTAGAGATCTCTTGGAGCGACTGAAAACAAACAAATCCATGGGCCCCGTTGGGGTGCATCCATCATTTCTCAATAATCGTGGAGAATGGGAGAGGTGCCTGAGGACTGGAAGAAAGCCAATGTCACTGCAGTCTTCAAAAAGGGCAAGAAGAAGGACCCAGGCAACTACAGCCCAGTCAGCCTCACCTCCATCCCTGGAAAGGTGATAGAGCAGCTCATTCTGAAGGCCATCTTTAACCAAATGGAAGAAAAGAAGGTTATCAGGATTGATCAGGAAGTGAAATCCCTTAACACAAAGATGTGTTCTCTACTAAAAGTCAACCTATAGTGTTACAAGTCCTAGTTATGTTCATGAGATACTCGGAGACGGCTACACGTAGCATTAAATGAAACAAAAGTAGCTTTAGCCGCCACTCTCCATGACACAGCACTTCCCTAAAGTTATATTTGCTATACACCTCTTGCAGTAAGAGAAAAGTCAGACCCCGATTTCAGTGTCTGCCATTTATATATCTTTTTTTCCTCCTTTTCAGCTGTTACCTATACATTTCAAACTATATTATTTCCCTTTACTTTTGAAAGAATGACCTTATTCTTCCCACTGCTATTTCTGTTACCTGCTCTAAAGTAGGAGCATTGGGTTGCATTCAAACAGATTTCTTGCAAAGTACAATACAACCAACTGACAAAGTTGTCTGACTGGGCAGGATGGACCAGATTTTGCTAAACTGACACTTTATGGAATTCGCAGAAGCCACATTAAATTAATTATAATTACCACAATTATTCATTTAAATTACTGTCAGTATAATAGATTGTGTTCCTAAGCATCTATTTTCAAGTTATTACGGAAACAATTCAATATCCTCATATTTGTACTAACTGACAGAAAGTTCCAGATGAGTCATTTTAACAAAAACTGTTTAATTTGACTAGATGAATTTTGGGGTTTTTTGTTTTGAGGTTTGGTTTTTTTTGGTAAGAAAACAAGTAGAGGATCGTTACAGGCACATACAGGTGGGAGTAAAATAATTTAAGAAGCAAAAGCTCCCTCTCGCGGCAGGAAAGGCGGCCAACGGCATCGGAATGAAGATCGAAGCAAGTTCACGGCACACACGGGGTGGCTGATTCTCCCTCGTTTACACACGGCCGTTCTCTCTCTGGTCAGTTACAAGAATACAGAAATAGAGGAAAAGGTAATTCCTCTAATGTAAGTAGACAAGAATTAAGAGGCACGATGTGGTAACTAGAAGACAGGGAAGTTCATAACCTTAAGGGAACTGAATTCAGCTCTGAGAAGGTGAGCAGCATCTCAGATTGTCACAACACATACAATATTTAAAAAACAAACAACAAACCACCACCACAAAAACCTACTTAGATTTGGAAGACTGCCACACTTTAAATACTAGGCTTTTCTCCTTTTTTTTTTTTCCCAGGATTTGCTGGTAAAAATGAGAAAGCAACAACAATGTTCTTTGAGCTGTACATTTCAGCTTTATTCAGAAATGAAATATGCCCATTTCATCTTGCCTCAGGTGGATTAATTTCTTTACTGATAGAAATAACAGATTTCAAAGTTCAGAAATTTATCTCAAGATATCCATGATGAACCACAGTAATTGTTCTATTACTTGGATGCCTGCTTCTCTGATATCCAAGGCAGAACAAGAAGACATCAGCAAGACAGCATGGCCACCCACCTCACACTAGTTTCAGCATTACCTGATCTTCTGACACAGTACCAGGACTACACATTTTCCCCAACACAGAGCCACATTGCCTCTGCTTAACCTTCACGTGGCAAATTTCTGAGATCCAGAAGAAAGTCTTCTTGCTACAATAAGCAGCAAGAGACAAGAACTGAAGTCCTTTACTGCCGACTTTTCATAAAGGGAGCCGCTAGCATGTAATGTAACGCAACACATACTACTTGATGATGGCAGTATTTTGGCACGTGTTCCTAGCCTTAATCAGAGATGGTTAGAAAACATTCCAGGAAGAGCTCTGGCCTTGAGAAAAGCCTACCTTTCGCAACCTCAGACCTCTAGTAGACAAGAGGTATTGTGTAAGTAACCTCCATTTCCAGTTCAACAGGGTTCAGACACAAAAACAGCTGGCTGCAGATACCTGCCTCGAGACAGCTATGCTAGAGTGAACTGGGACAGGTTGTAGGTGGAAAGGTATAGGGGGCTGCAACTGCTATCTGTTTGCAGAGATGAAGTGGCCCGAAGCATTTCTGTGCTTTTTCTTGTCATTTTCTTCACAGCAATCAGATGCAAAATTCCCTTATTCCTTACAGAAATGAGGTAAGGAAGATAGGAAAAAATTTTTTAAAAAATATAATCTCAGATATCTTGCTTATATTCTGGGTTGTAAAACCAACGTAAACAAGATTATTTAAATGACATTGAAAATATAGGAAAGTTGCACACAGAAAAAAGCCAGACTCCTTTTTGGCAGTCCACTTTTGTCTGGACTCCTCCCCTCTCCTGTTTCACTTGGAATTCACATTTCAGTGGGAGGCATTGCAGTTACCTCATGAAAGGTATAACTACTGTGGTCTATTAAATCACCAACCAAAACACATAACTGGGGCAAATTCTTCAGAGCAGCATCTTAATACCACAGAGAGCCTTAGAAGAGAATGAGGGAAGCTAGTCTTTACTCAAGGGAAAGTTTGATTAGATGATCTTAAATCTCCCAGTCTTTTACGTGAATCATGTGACCAAATTGTCACAGCCATCTTGGAGGTCTATGAGTCTGTAAAACGTAAGTATTACTGTTTCTCACAAACCATACCATTTTTTATTCAGGCCTTTTTTTCTCCACCTCGAATTACTAAAAAAAAAAAAGTCACTGAATAATACAGGAGGAAATTCTATTTCCTCACCTTTCCCCCTTTCCAAACCTCTCACAAGAAGTCAGAAATGAGTCATTACTCAAATGAAGGAGTACAATGATAAGTGAACATGGTTATTTTTCATATTTTCACAGAGTACAAAGGTAATAGATACATGAATAAACAATTCCTGCTTTTAATACTACAGAGGATCTGCAAGACAATTTTAATATTTCTCTCCACTAAGTCACATACTGTTCCTGAAAGCTAAAGAGTTTGTTGGGAGTTAAAATGCAGACATCTCATTTTCTCTGTCCAAATTGTAAATTTAGTAACAGATAAAAAGTTATACCCATTTTAACTTGTTATTCAAATACATTTCAAATTGGCAAAGCTTAGACAGACATTTGGTAAAGCTCCAGACTTCCACTTCTGTTGAAATCAGCAGTAAAACTGACATCAGCTGGAGCAAGACCAAAGCTCAAGTTATGAAGTAATCTTTACAACTAAAACAAATAATGTCATAGACATTGGTGAGTGAATAAACAAACACATGAAAAGTCTATATATAGGAGGATATCACTCTTAAATTGGTCAAGAAATATCACCTCAGCTTGTAAAATTTTGGAAAGCCCCAAATGTGAAAATCCTCTGCATTTACCTAAACACAGAGATCTATCTTATACATAGAATTTTTACCAGATGATATCTTCAAAATATCACATAAATCTAGATATCAAAATTTTGGCTATATGAAGGAAGAAAAGAAATGCAGATACTTTCATAACTTAGGGTGAAATATTAATCCCTGTTATTTGTTTTGCAGTTTTTGCAATCTTAGAAGTAACTACAGTGAGATATTTCATGTCAACTACTTCATCTGAGACAATATAACTGAAGAGAGCATGTGCAATTAAAAGTATTTATAAAAAGCTGATATTCAGCAGTTTCCAATAAATTCCTTATGCATTTCCTAAGCACTGACTATAAAACCATTGATCTAGCAATAATTTGACTCTCTGCTGTAATAAGATTAATTACAAACATAAGCTCAAAGCATAGAGGAAATACCACAGGCCAGCATCAAGCTGGAATTCAGTAGCTTTCAGAAATGTTCAAGGACAAGATTCTGTCAAAAGCTGGACTGGTTTCTTTTAAGACAGCACCTGACTGACAGATTATTGCTAGGATAATGAACAGTTGTAGTTTCTTCTATAGAATAAATAAGCTACTGAATGAATAGCTGATTGCTTCTACAGAATATTTTAACTGCATTTTATACATGTTCTAGCCTCAAAATACTACAAAAAGCTAGCTATCTGTACCTTTGCTGTCTCCTTTCTTCTAAAAGGGTATACACTCTTGCAGATGGACACATTCAGTGGCAGCTGATGACCTCAAGAAGCCCTATTTACTTTCTTTTTGCTAAAGCATTCTTAAAACTGTAATACTTCTTTATCCTCCCAATTTCCATTTTCCCCTGCTTCCACCACTCATGTGAGGACTTTCTTCTTCAGCGTACCTACATACATGCACAGACTCTTTCCTTCAGAAACCCCATAACAGCATAAGGCAGATCGGGCAATATAAAGAAGGCTTCTGCATGCTATCCCAAGTTCTGTCGCTCAGAAGCCAGTCACCATTAGTCTGTATTTTAACGGCATCTGGAAAGAATTAAATCCCATATGACTGCTTAAGAATTATCTAAGGGTGATTTTCAGAAACAGGTCTTCTTTTCTAAGTAAACATTAAACACTGCTGCTTGTCCCCAGTTACCTTCTCCAATGGTTTCTTTCATCCTTGCTTAAACCTTTGTACAGTCTGTTCAGCACTACCTAGCTATACCACTTCTCACTTGACAGTTGTTACCTTCGCATCTTATATTTAGAGGCCCTAGTCTACATTGTGACATTTGCAGCATACTTCAGGAAAAATGTAAGTAGATTCAGAGATAGAACAACAGTGTCTTTATCCTTATGTGACAACAAAATGTTCTTGTTACTCCTCATTTGCTGAGGTCTTCATTAAAGAATAGATGCAACATAAAGTAACAAAGGACAGTAGATTTTTCTTCACAGAATGTTTGCACATATTACAGTAAAGAGGACCTAAGAGGACAGATTGTTAAAAATACACAGTTCTCTTGTTCTATATTGTGTATATATTTTCCTATATGTAAACTTCAGTTGCACCAAATTTTTAAGCATAAAAATGTAGCACCTGTGTAAATCTGTCTTTGTATATAGAGATCGTGATTTTGCATGTTATCGAAAACACAGCTTTTATCTTAAACATGCTTGTGGTTCCTACATCACACAGAGTTAAGGGCAAAACTCTACATGACCAGCAGGACTTCTGAGAAATGCATGTAAAAAATTCTCAAGTGCAAGTGAACTTAAATTGCTAGTAAAATTAAAAGATTCGATACTTACAGCTCAAGCAGTCACTTTCTGTCCAAAACAACTGGACTTGCTGTACACTAGAAAAAAAAAGAAAATTCTTATATAAAAACAGTGAATGCAAGTGTAAGTCAGTTATATTACAAAACATAACTAAGAAGGACAATAGTTGGCACGGCCACTTCACACCACGTCAAGGGTCTTACATCTCAGCTGTTACATGCACTATACATCCTAATAAACTGAATTTTTCCAAAGACAAACCTTATTAAAAACATTTTATCTAGTACGATTCCCAGTAACACAAAGATCTTTACTTTAGAAAAAGAAGGAAGTTGTGTCTCATTCAGTAATTTAAATAATAGATCACAACAGGGCTGACTGACTTTTTTTCACCATTGATTTTGATGATTTTTTCTTTTTCCTCCAAAATTGTATTTGAGCATGGGTGTTTTGTTTTAGTTTCTTTTGTTGTTTAATTTTTAACACAAATTACAGTTTTGAAATTCAGAAATTCTGTATATTTGAGTTGTGAATAAATTTTTGTACTATTCACTCCTTGCTCTCTTTGCCAGTTAACCATGTGGTGCTTCTCTCTCACTAACCTAAACTTGAAAAAGATTTATTTTTCCAAAGGAAAACTTCTCACAAACTTCTCAAGTCTTAAATGAATCTATTTAAAAGGTATTAAGAAAAATTCCTAAACAATCACTTCATTTTTTTCAAAGCTAAAGCTTTGATTCCTTCTCCAAACTAATTTTCACATCACCTTTGCTTATTACTGACATTCATAACATACTTGTATCAGGCTCCTATGGCAATAAGTTCTGCGGTCCATAAAAATCCTCCAACTGAGGGGATAACTGGATAACTTTTAAAAATGTTGAACTTCTGAGCTCTTCTGTTTACTAATTCAGAAGGAAAACACCTTAAAATTATCTCCCCCTTTACAGATTCCTACAGTACAGTCATGCGAGCCTGTTATGACACTACCTGCCGATGTTCCCCTCTTTGTTGATATTTACTTTCATTTTGTAATGAAAAAATGCATAACATTTAAATGCTTGTATATATTAAAAAAAAAGAACAAAACTCAGTTAAAACTATTTAATCAGCTATTATTATTATTAGGGTTGCAGGAAAATGACAGGCCACTGACTAGGTTTTGGCATGAGATTCAGCTAACTTAAGATGTGGAAAACTACTGGACATGACAAAAAAAATCACTAGGAATTACAAATAACATCATGAGACGGTGATGGAAGCTACAGATAGTGCTGTAAGTGGCTGGATCTCACAGGTGTTTAAGGGGTAGTTACAGGAGAACTTGAAGATACGAGAGATAATTGGAAGGGAATATGACGGACATTTTAGGGAGTAAAGTCATGCAAGGCCAACAGCTCCAAGGTAACCCTATCAGTAATACCATATAAGGCTGAAATTAAGTAACCCAAACCTGAGTACAGATGTAGCAAACCTGGGACCAATGAGGAATAAGTAATGAGGGGTGGGTTGTTTACTTGGGAGGAGACTGGCATGGAAACACAGAGGTGTAAGGACAGCAACAATGAGTGCCAGGAAAGGGCAAAAGGAATAAGGTACGTGATTCATATCACTGGTGCTGCACAGAGGTACCTGTCAGCAGCCCTGGGCTTCACCATCACAGCTGGGGCAGGACAATAAACCAAAGTTGTTGTTCTGACCATGTCACAAAACCCAAGCTGGCTTCCCTGGGGAGAAGTGGGGCAGGAGCAGGCAGCTCTTCCTGACCAGCAGACAAATAGCTGGCTGGCACAGAAGTCCTGGCTGTTGTGCCTTCTACACCTCACAGCACAGGCAGCTGCCCACTTCCTAACAATCTCCTCAGCAGGTCTTAAAATTGCCTGCAAGTTTCAGGTTTGTTCGTTGTTCTTTATTGGCTTGCTTTCTTTCCACAGTTAGAAAGTTCAGACACAGTGTGCACGATACATCAACTGCCTTATCTGATGAAAGTTGATACCAAAAAGGTTCACAGCAACGGCCATGTAAGGTCTATAATTTTTCTCTTTTTACAGTATAACTGCATCCTCCTTCAGGAGTACTTACAGAGAACACTTGTAAAATTTAAATTTGATTGTGTATTAGATTAAAGGAGGAGACACTGATGCCTGCTCATATTTTCACATTAAGACCATACTAAGCACATAAAATCACTTGTTAAATAAACCTGAAAGAAGGGGGTTTATTTTTCTTTTACAGCAACATGAAACTGATCTCTTTCTGACTCTCCAGTGCTAACGATAATCAACATTTATTTGATTTCTAAAGAAGCACTACAAAATGCTCTACCTTAAAAAAGAAATTCATTCTTTTTTATATAAAGAATGCAAAAAAAAGGCTTGAAACAAGAAACAAATTTGAATGGTCCCTTTTAGTGCCTGTGTAAAACCAAAACAATACCTCTACGAGCTGAGAATTGTGCAATCTATTTAAAACCAACTTTTATACACAGCAACTGCTTTTCACCACATTATATGATAATAATGTTAGAAACTATATGAAAAAGCCCTTATCTGGAGGAGGAGGAAAATAACATACAAAGGAAACAAAGACAATGTGCAAGTGTTAACAAAAAAAAAATGGGGGAGGACACAACATTTCAGCTGTGTGCCTGACACATTCTGTCAGTAGAACTCACAAGTCTATGGGTAAAAGCAGTATGTAGGAAGAGGAAACTCAACCTTGCTATTCATCTGCACTTTAATGTAATAAAAAGGTAATCACCCAAGTTCGTGATTCTTTAGCTCCACCTAAAAATAAAATGTAAAATCTTATCCCAGAGGTATTTTCTTATATTTATTGCATGGTTTGGTTGTGTAAGACACAAAACAGTCCTGTAATAACAAGGATGTTTTGGTAAAGAAAAATAAAACACACAAACACTGCTTCTAAACTGCCTCTAGCTTGTGCTCAAGCCAATACACTGAGTTGACCTAACATTCCTACTATCCATCAATCTGCTAGCTCACATTTTGGCTTGAGTTGCAAACAAGCCACTCAGCTCACTGGACAAGTAAGTCTGGGCTGAAACATACTTTTGGCAAACTTCATCCCTACAGGTAAAGATATGAATGGCACCCCACTGGTTTGAGCTAGCTCACCTTCTCAGATCTTTAGATTTTTATATTTTTAAATGTAAAGACATATAAAAACCACCTTGTGGTATTTTAAATACTGCTTATCTCAGTACTGCTGATTCTGCTTAATTCCTAAAACAATTAGTCTGACTTGTAGGGCAAAGAAGCACTCCTCCACACATTCCTAACTTTTCTTCTTACCTTACTGTCCAGTAGGAATAAAATCTTGTATGATAAGGAAAAAAAAAATCTTATCTAGAAACATACTAATCTGTAAATTGAGCACAATCCAAAGTAAAGCCAGGTATGCACACCAGGTAGTTCTTAGACTAAGTGAATTCAGCCAAAATAAAAGATGTAGCTAAGTAGGGCAAAATACAGCTAAACCAGATTGTGAAGCCTTATTGGCTTCACCCACATACATTAAACCATGCAATTCCCAATGGCTGTTGCACACAACCTTCCAAAAGACCAAAGAAACTCCTCCTTGTGAGTTTCTTTTTTGTTTTTCTTTCCACATATTTCTGAAGCAGACTAATAATTACAGTCCATGAAACTATCTTTCCAGTAGCTGTTCTCTGCTTTGTCACTGTTTTTCTCCCTCCAAAACTAGTCTCCAATCTCCTTTGAAGCTCTTGACTGTCACCACACCTGCAACACCAGAGGCAGGTATTACCATCCTCTGCTAGGATTATGGCAGCCTAAATAAACACAGTGATGGAATTTAGGGCCCCATAAACACCAGCCTGAGAAGCAGAGAAGCCACCATCAGGCTGCATTTCTCAATACAGCCATTGCAACCACAAGTTAGGTCACAGAACTACAGATGAAGAGCCCCTCTATAAACAAGGGAAGAAGTCTTCAAGCACTCAGTTCTGCTCCCCTCAGTCAAGCGGCCTATTCAAATTCCTACTCCACAGACCCATGAATTACTTCAAAGGGCCTTTCTTACTCTCTCTCATACTAGGTCACTAGTCTGTCTTGAGCAGGCTCTCCTCAGGGCTCAGCCTCACCCCTTCCTCAGGGAGCACCCTCCCTAAGGCACACCCGTGGCTTGCCCACAGAGAGACCAGGAAGCTGATTTTGGGTTTCTGCTCTTCCAGAGCCCTGACCCCACAATCCTCAGCCAGAGTTTCTAGAGCCTTCCGGCAGCCCCCGCCTAACAAGGCACTAACAACCAAGTGACTACACCTGAGCAAGGGCTCACTTGCTGCTCTCCTGGCCATGCTTTAAGAGACAAACCTGCCATTAAATAAACCCGGGCTTTTTATTTGCCTGCTGAAAGCGTGGCTGAGCTAGGGCCTGAGGGCCCTTGCGTCACTCAGACACACTTTGCTCCTGTGACTTGCTGTAGTCCAGCACAGCAACCACTGCTTTAAGACCCCAGAAGTGCAGCAAAACATAAAACCGGCGCAGACTCGTACCGACGCCATTAATAACCACGGGAGCCTTGGCCGTACGCCCCCGAAGGAAAAGGGGCCGGTGCTCGAGGCCGGGCTCTGTGGGCGGCTGCCCCTCCCGGCTCCCTCCCTCCCTCACGGCCTCTTCCCGCCTTCCGGGCGCGGCCGTTACTGGCAGCGGCGCGAGCGCCCCCTGTCGGGCCGGTCCGGAACTGGGTCAGGCGCCCGAAGTGGGCCGAGGGGGCGGGGCCGGACGCCGAAGGGCTAAGGGGAGTGGGCGGGCTCCTCCCGCGTCGCGGCGTGGTGACGTGAGGGCGTCTGCGTGTGACGTCGAGGCGGCTTTCGTCCTGCTCCCGGTCTCGCCCTCGCCGCCCCTCGGCCCGTTCCGGCCTGCGCCCGCCGCCCGCTGCCGCCATGGCGAACGTGGCCGACACGAAGCTCTACGACATCCTGGGGGTGCCGCCCGGGGCCTCCGACAACGAGCTGAAGAAGGTGCGGGGGAGGGGCGGCGGCCGGCGCCCGGGGAAACCGGGCGGCAGCGCCGTGGGGGGAGGGGGCGGGCTCGCCACCGGGCAGGGCCCCGCGAGGCGCCTGGGGCGGGCGGGCGGGCGGCCGGTCCCGGCGCCGGCGGTAGATGAGGGAACAGGAGCCGGTAGAAGGCCCCGGGCGCTTGGAGCATGGCCTGAAGGTGGCGGCGGCCTGCCCGCCCGCAAGGCTGAGGCCTGCGAGGGGCAGGGTGCGGCACCGGGGGAAGGCGCCCGGTGCCGCCTCGGTAGGCCGCACCGCGGAGCCGCTGGGGCCCGGCTCGTGGGCGGGCGCCGGCGGAGCGGGGGAGGCCGCGGGCAAGGCCCGGGGCGGGGGAGGCCGGCGGGAGGAGGGAACGGCGCGGCCCGGCCGTGCGCCCCGTGTTCCTGGCCCGGCGCCGCCGGCTCCCGCGTCGGCTCCGAGCGCCGCCGGGGCTCTGCTTGTCTCGCCCCCGCAGCGCCGCGTCCCACCCGCGTGACAGAGCGGTATTGGCAGCCGGCGAAAGGCTTTTTGGATGTAAAAAGCCTCGCGAAGGACCAGTAGATTCTAACTGGAGCCATTGTCTGCCCCACGTGCAGGCCTTAGTAAGGTTTCGTTTTGCTCATGTATTTGATCCCTCCCAGGCCGAAAGCGACAAGGTAAGGTAAACAAAGGAGTGGGGTGAGAACTTGGAGCCAGGTCATCAGTGTAACGATTCACAACATCCATTTTATTCTGTAGCATTTAAACGGCTTTTTTTTTTGTAAAAGGACTTAATGACCGTTTACACGTGAAGGAGGAAAATAAACTGGAGAGTTTACTAGCAGTGACCTTCTTCTGCTGTTGGGTGGTGCTGACATTAACAACTATGTGTTACCCATCATGCATGTGGTAGCCTAATTTGTGCAGGGATAGGCAATTGCAGTGTTGAAATGGTGTTAGAGGTGGAAGGCACGCAGCAAGAAGATAGTGCTCTATACCAAATACAGTCAAGTACGTTTGGTTTTGGGTTTTTTTTTTGATGTTACTGAATTCTCTTAAAGGTATCAGTGCCCTGTAAGAATGAGAAAATTACAAAAGTTTTCCACTTGGATAACTTATACTGCTCAATATTAATTGCTATAGATTAGACTTACCATGAAGTGTAAAGTTTCCAACTGCCTGCACCAGCAAGTTCATCTGTATCTTATGATCACTGAGAGGTCACATGGATGCTTTATTAATCTGATATTTTAATCCATGTAACAATGTAAGAACCTGAAAAAGTTGATAGCTTGGTCAAAAGGGGCTGAGAGAACATGCTTTAACACTGATTAGTTAAAATAACTTTTTTTGGAAGTATAGTACAGTGCCAGTGTAGACCTTGATTAAATAAATAATGGTAGCTTCCTTTTGTGCCATGTGTAGCCTTAAAAATTGCTCTAAACTGGAATGCTGTTATCAGGAAGGACATGAGTGCTCTCTAATTTTAAAGATCAGCATGCAGACTCTTCTTTTCCTGATTAGATAATGTTTTGTAGGTTTTTAGCTTAGTGTTCTGTGATTTATTTTTTTTCTTCACTTGGTTAGACTGCTTAAAATGATGGGGGAAATCCATTTTTATTACAGAATATGTACGTTTGTGAAAGATTATGCTTTGCAATTGATGAGTAATCTGTCCTATAAGACCTGTGATTTTTGTTCTTTATGGTTACTGTGGTTTAATATATTTGGCTTGTAATATCCATGTTCTGTTTTTGTTTCACTAGTTTCTTATCATGCTTTATTTCTTGACTGCATGCAGAAGTATGGAGTATTTCAAGATAATCAGTAAAAAGAAGTAACTGCAGATAAAAAAATCTTAGTTGTTCAAGTACAGAATAGTTGTGATCTCTGTAAAGCTTTCTTAGCACTGTAGTCCTACAGAGACGGTTTAGATGCTCAGCTCTACAGAAAGAGAGCTTCTGGAAAATCCTAAGAATGAGCATTTAATTTGTTTTCATTTGCATCACTGTAGCTTTTTAAATAAATACTGTATACCATGTAATATATTAATATCTGTTGCCGGATTATTAGTGGGAGGTGTTGAGGTGGAGTGGGGAAGAGTTGAGGTCTTTACTGTCAAAACTTTACCTCAAACTGTAAGAAATGTCTCTGCCTGTCCTCTTACTTGCTTTGATCCTCTAAGTTATAAGCAGAACAGATGAAGTACAGCTGTGAAAAAATGATGGCCCTGAGAGTCAAAGTACTGGTCAAAAAAAAAAAAAAACCAAACTGAAAAATCTCTTCTGGAGATTTGGCTGTACTTATTCCCCCTACTGTTCTAGAACAATGAAGTTAAATACAGGCAATCATCTGTACACTTCTGCACATGTAAATCATATACTTAGTTCAAAGTGAGCCAAAATCTTCTGTAATTGATAGGTAAGGAAGAATAAAATGAATATTGTGAGGATTAATAAGGTTGAATGAGAAGCTGAGGCAGCCATTTTGTTAATATATTGCTGTGATTGAGGTGAAAGACAAATGAATTGAAACTTCAGTTGTCATATTGAAGGTTTTGAGTGGGTTCTGTAGAGCAAGTCCTTTTAATGAAGGTCCAGTATGATCCTTCCTGTAAGTTAATGTAAATAAGCAGGAAGACTAGTTCTAGCTATTATGTGCTATAATTGTGTTTAAATCCAAGTGTAGTTAACTTATGCATATAGCAATATCTGGATATTTTATGTATTATTTCAATGTATGAGTGATTTCAAAAGGCTAGTTTTCTCCCTTTGGCTTGTTAGTGTCCTCAGGAAGAAAGAAAATCCTATTTGAGTTTCTTAGAAAAGAACTGATTAATCAGAACTGAAACTAATTTTGTACCTCTTTCAACTAGGCATACAGAAAGCTGGCCAAGGAATACCATCCTGATAAGAATCCAAATGCAGGGGACAAAGTAAGACTTTTTTTTTTTTTAAAAAAAACAAAACCAACAACAAAGAAACTAAACAAAACCCCCCACAAAACCAACTCCTGAAGGTTTGCTGTTACAGTAGCATCTAAAGGACCAATTACAGGTGTTGGGAGGCTTGCTGTTACAAGTTGTTCAAAAATAACTGTGGAGGGAACCCTGTCTTGTCCACTTCTTCCTAGTCTCAAAAATCTACTGATGTACCTTTTGAAAAAATGCAGCAGTTTGCTGAGTGGAATCGGCTGAGAAAGTAATGCTGAGGGAAAAACTACCTCTCTTCATCTGCAGAGATGGTGTCAGCTGGCATTGGCCTTTAAATAGGTATTTGAGAAAGATAAAAGACTTGGTTATCCAAGTTTGTCCAATGTAGAAGAATGTATGTGTTAGAGACTCTTAAAACTGCTGCAGCATAAAACAAATTACGTATGTTGAATTAGGTTTGTTACACTAATAGCAATTAAAAAATATCAATTGACTCAGCTGTTCTAATCGTTGCTTAGAAGTGAGCAGAGATGACTATGAAGAGATTAATTTGAGGACATTAATGTGCATTGTAGTAAGTTGCTTGATTGTTGGTGTATTTTAAGTGCATAACATACATTGAAGTCTTTGCCATTAGTATGTAACTGGAGGGTTTTTTCTTGTTGTCTACTGCAATACTCTCTACTAGGGTTTTTTATTTTCATTTTTTTAATAAGAAAACGATCTTGTGCTAGGCATAGTAAGGAAAAAGTCTACAAAGTTTTGCAGTAAAATGCCATGTATTGTGGTAAGAAGTAACACAGCTAAGCCCAAGTATGACTTCTAAGTCTTGTATGCTAGAATGAGGGTGGAAAACTGTTCTGTACGTTCTTATTTGGGTGTTCATGCTGGTCAAGAAACAGTAATAAAATGCTCACTTGGAAGTTCCAAATTATCATGTGCTGTTTTGACTCTGTTTTTCTAGTTCAAAGAAATAAGTTTTGCCTATGAAGTATTGTCAAATCCAGAGAAACGTGAGTTATATGATAGATATGGAGAACAGGGCCTTCGAGAAGGGAGCGGTGGAAGCAGTGGAATGGACGATATTTTCTCCCATATCTTTGGTGGTGGATTGTTCAATTTCATGGGAGGTCAGAGTAGAAGTCGTAATGGTAGAAGAAGAGGAGAAGATATGATGCATCCACTTAAGTGAGTATCTTGATAACTGTGATTTGTACTTCCAAGCTTTGCTGATTGTCAACTAGCAGAGTCAAGTACTATTCTTGATATGCTTCTGCACTCTGCACCTGTTTTTCAAACCTGCATGTCCTATGTAGCCCAGAAGGCAGTTGAGTAGCTTTTCATAGTTAATCTTATAGACTACCTAATACTTTGCTTTGTCTGGTTATTAGCCTGCATATATTTTGTTACCGTTATTTTCCATTTGCTCCTTAGTTAGGAAGTTCTAATCTGAAAAAGCATTCAGCAACCAAATATTACTCATTAGTGGATTCCTAGGGAAATCGAGGTACTATGGCTCTGGAAAGTCTTAAGTTGACTTGTATTCATAGCTTAATACCATCTGGATCTAAAGCTGACCTGCATAATCAGTTGAAAAACATGTGTGGTGGGTTGGTTTGGTGGTGTTTTGTTGGTTTGTTTGGGGTTTTGGTGGGGTTTTTTGTTGCCTTTTTTTGTTGGTTTGTTTTTGTTTTGTTTACAGCCATGCTTGACTGTCGCATCTAGTTATCTTTTGTAGATCTCTGCAATCATGACTGGCTTTTTGCCTGCTGAGCAGGTTCTTTCTAAGTTCTTAAGCTGTATCTTTGCTGTGGTTGGCAAACTGTGCTTAAAGTCTGCTTACTTCTACTTGCTTGCTTAGTTTAATAGCTAGTACTGCATACTCTACTATTAATTAGCTTTGATTTTGTTGTTATTTGTGAACATTGATGCCAGGCAACCTTTTCTCAATACATTGAGTTGAAATTTCTCTCCACTAACAAACCCTTTTAGGAGAGACACTAAATGTGTTCATAAATTTCTATCAATATATGAAAGTTACTGGAGTTTGATAATATGTTCAAGAGCTTCTAAAAAAAAAAATCAAAACATGAGCAAATCTAAAGAATTACGTGTCCTTGGGGGGATGCTAAACCTCCTCCCCAGCTCTCAGCTATCTTGTGTGGAAAGCCCAATACGGTAGTAAGTATTCTGTTTGCATTCTTATGAGTACATGCTCTAAGTATCGTCCAGCCTGTCTAGAGACGTTTGTTTCTCACCTCCCTGGTAGAATTAAAAATAAAATATTCAGCTGTGACTATAATAAAACCTAAAATGATAGATAGCTTATTTCCTATTGAGAAACACAAGCAATCCTATCTGGTTTCTTCTGATTAAATTAAGCTTTTCTCTGAAACTATGTTCAGGATTACATGTGCATATTCATATATATACATGGAATAGTTTTTAATGACTTTTTGTGAAAGCTAAAATGATGCTTAAAAACTTACTGAAATAGACTTAGCCTTTTTATGAAAATCTGTGGTTTTTTTTGATTTGTCTAGACAAGTTTTAGTTACATGGAGAAAGTTAAGTTGTTAAGTGATAACCCAGGAGAAATGCTTTATTTTGTAGAGTCTCATTAGAAGATCTGTATAATGGAAAGACAACTAAACTACAACTTAGCAAGAATGTCCTTTGTAGTGCATGTAATGGGTAAGTTTGGTTGTATTTTTGAGTACTCTGTTTTGTTGGCATATAGCGTAATGAAGCATCTCCTATGTCAGATCTTTATCAGTATTTGATTTACTGGAGCTTGCTCTCGGACTAGAAAATTGTTGAACTTGAATGATACTGTTGATGGAACTGGAACTATTCAAGGACTTTGTTTGAGGGAAAGCAGTGAGGAGGGAGAACCTAATTATAATCAGCAGTGCATTTGGGCATGTTAACCTACTGATGTAAGTTTGTGTTTTGGTTTTGATTTTGGTTTTTTGTCACATGTTTCTGAAAACCTTACTTTTCATGCAACTGGTTCTTTCTATTCTAGGCAGGGAGGAAAGGCTGGAGCTGTTCAGAAATGCAATGCTTGCCGGGGTAGAGGTGTACGTATCATGATCAGACAGCTGGCTCCTGGAATGGTTCAGCAGATGCAGTCTGTATGCTCTGACTGCAACGGAGAAGGTAGGCTAAGCTATTCTGTTACTAAATGCATGTAGTTGGATTCAGCCTCCTGGTTAAATCTCAGGAGTAGCTTATCCAGGACATTTTTGCTCAGTTGGGTCTTGGTCTGATGTCAGTATTGAGAAAGTGTTTTACTCTGTTGAACAGCAAGATTAACACTGTTTAAATGTGCTGAAAAGTAGCCTGGAAGCATGAACACTAGGGATTCATTGGTTTTAGAAGCACTTAGATGCGAATATTGCTTATCGCTAATACTTTTGTGTTAAAGTTAAAACTAAGATTTTGTTGGTTTAGGAGCTTTTTTCTCTTTTTGCAGTCTCCTAACATCCAAGGACAGTACTGGAAATAGCTACTGAAACTGTACAGCACATGTGCCCTATTATTTTGGTTACTCTGTACAAAGACAATAGCTTACTTGAAAAATGAAGTAGAACAGAGAATTTCAGCTGGTTTAGATAATCATCCTTCAGTTTGCTGGAAAAAGTAACTGCCTTGCTATGGACAATGTTGAAAAATACTCAGTTTCAGAGTATGAAAGTGAAATAATCCCTCATGTCAGAAAATGTTAGATCCTTCCCATGGGAAAACCTATATATTGCTCTTGCATGAAGCCGGTTTGGCCATCTGTCCTCTCCCCTTTTATATTTTATGCAAGACTATCTAGTTCTACCAGCTGCATTTACATAATTCTTTGTGGTGGTGGTGTATGGCAAAATATGGCTGTCAATGAACAGAACCCAGTAATCCTTTTTTCACTGTTAACAGAAGAGGAACTAAACTTCCTAAAGTAATTGAAATAGTTTGAAAATTGTATACTGACTTTTAGGGGAGGTGTTTCAGTTCAGTTTTAGCTTCATTCTTTCTCTTCATCTGTCATCCTCCAGTGTAACTAGGAATGGAGAAGTAGACTTTTTTTTTTTTTTCTTAAGAATCATAAATTGGGTGATAAGGATTCTGAAGTCAAATTAAGGCTTAAGGAACACTAGGAGCTATAGAAGTCTTGTTTGCTTTTCTCTGTAGCACTCTTACTTCTCAAAATCCTTGTTAAGACAGAGTGGAAGGTTATATGTATCTTTGTATTTCCCCCCCCTTTTTTTTTAAATTATTTTTATTTTTTATTCACTCTTTTCCAGCTAGAGTAAATTGAGCCTGGCTTTCTTCTTGTTCAGTAATTCATAAAATGACATCGAAGTAACTAGTTGTATTGCATGTATTTTCAGCCTATTTTAAAATAATTTTTCTTCAGAATCAAGTGCAATTATGATGAAATCTGTGAACTCAAAAATTTGTCTTTTCGCTAGGTGAAGTAATTAATGAAAAAGACCGCTGTAAAAAATGTGACGGGAAGAAGGTGATCAAAGAGGTAAAAATACTTGAAGTCCATGTAGACAAAGGCATGAAACACGGGCAGAGAATTACATTCAGTGGAGAAGCTGATCAGGCTCCAGGTGTGGAACCAGGTGATATTGTCCTCTTACTTCAAGAAAAGGAGAATGAGGTAATACTTTGGAGTTTGTATTTTAAGTGCCTTTTATCCTAGTCCTTAATATTTAAGTGATCTACATGGCTGTTCATTTTTGAGTAATTCATATAGTTGCAGCTCTGGGAGAGATGGTGAATAGCTTTTAATACATCTATAGCAAGTGACCTTGGCTTTCATAATGAGCCAGAAAAATCTCTGCAAGTCTGTAGCCAGAGGACATGCAGATTCTGGTGCTTCCTAATGGTTCTAAGACGAAGCTCTCTTGAGTAAGCTCAGGGTGACTGATACAGTGGATGTAGTGAAGAGTTATTCAGGACATTAACTTCAATCTGCTTCACTTGTGACACTAGCAAAATGCTAGGTGTGGCTTTTTTTTTTTTTTGTGTCTTGTGACATGGCAGGGGAACTCCTATTAAAATTCCCCGACACTGCTTTCTATCTCTGCTACTGTGGTTGTGGAAATAAAACACAGAATGCTGATGTTACAGATCCATTTAACAAAACAAACAAACAAGATTTTACTAGTTTAAGGCATATGTTTACAGTATTCCAGAGTATATATGTTATACTTTTCAATTAATACTGCAATTTATCTTTTTCTGTGTTAAAACTCCTGTAGGGTAGAGTTGAGGTGAGTGCTGCTGCTTTTTTTTTTTTTTTAATGCTTTTGTTTAGAATGGCCAGGTATTACTAGGATTAAATAAATAATTTGTTGAACGGAGTAGTGTGTGTGACACAGAGAATAGCATTCGTTACAAATGTAAATTCCAGTCACATTAAGGATATAATGTTGGTTATCTGGAAATTAGGTACTTTAGCAGTCCTTGTAAGGTTTTCAAAGCTGTGTTTATTTGTCCATCACTTTTGGATAGCTCTTTACACATTGCCTCCTTTCTTCTGTAATACTGGTTGTGGCATCACAGTGACTCTAGTAAGGGAGAAATTATCTGTAAGCATACAGAACAGTCAGATGTGGATGACTGCTTAAAATTCTATATTGTGAATGCCACTTCTGTCTTAATTATCTAATGAACTACATCTAGTTTTACAGTATTAAAAAATCTGGAATATACTGTACCTTGTGCCCTAGTGACTAAACTGGGCTGACTTTTAGTGAAGCTTCTGGTGTTCTTAAAATTTCCCTTGAGGTGGGAATCATGGTTCTGCCAGTGGACAAAGCTTATGTTTATTCTGATTAAGAATCCCGAGTGATAAGGTTTAAAGACCACTTATGACAGCTGTGGACTAATTGATCAAAGCCCTGCTGTAGATAAAGCTAGCTGAAGCAGATATATATAGTGAGTAGTTAAATGTTGAGGAACAAAGATGTTTTTTGTAATCTGGTGCAGCGAAAGTAGTGTCAAACTGTCGTAAGTTTTGTTTATAAGTTATTTATATAGAAGATCTTGAGGGTAAGAGAGCACTGCTGCTATACATGACTTATTTAATTTGAAGCTTGCATCATAGTAGATGATGTGGTTTGCTTTATCTTAGATGACAGTTTCATCGGGCACAAACTTTCCAGGCATGTTAAGCTGTGTGAATTAACAGAATCAGGTTAACTTGGTACAAATGCTGTTGCATAAATAATAGTGACTTAGAACCATAGAATGTGTTGGGTTAGAAGGGAACTTTAAGGGTCATCTGGTCCAATGCTTGTGCGGTAAGCAGGGACACCTTTAATGGGATTACTTCTAAATAATGAGTCTTGTGGAGGTGTGATTATAGGTCTAGAAAAGGTATCTTCTGTTCCTGTTTTTCAGGTGTTCCAGCGGGATGTGAATGACTTGCATATGACGCACAAGATTGGACTTGTTGAAGCACTGTGTGGATTTCAGTTCACATTTAAGCACCTTGATGGACGTCAAATTGTGGTTAAATATCCTCCTGGAAAAGTAATTGAACCAGGTAAGCTTGACCTGATAAGGATTTATTTGATTATGTTTTTGTGATTCTTGAACATTTAATCCCATTCTTGTTATCCTGTTAACTGAACCTTGGCTAGAGAAATGAAGAAAATTGTATAGAGGGAGATTTGTTCTGAAGTAGCACTCCTCAGCTTACTCCTCTTTGAATTTCAGGTTGTGTTCGTGTAGTCAGAGGTGAAGGAATGCCACAGTATCGCAATCCTTTTGAGAAGGGGGATCTTTACATTAAATTTGATGTTCAGTTTCCTGAAAATAACTGGATTAGCCCAGAAAAGCTTTCAGTAAGTAGTTTTTCAAGCATAGATTTGGTGGCCTTACTTGACAGTGTATGCCAAGTATGTGTGGTGTACCTCATGTGCTTGCTTTCAGTGCTTTTAGCATGTTTTATGGGCAACATGTAACTTGAAAATACCCATTGGCATATGAATTCATGGAAGAGCTGTGCAGATGTTGGGTGGACAAGGGCAGGAGGAGAATCTTCCTGGTGCTATGTGATAAGTTTTCAGAGTGCAACTGTATTTACTGATTGCGCTTCTGGTTGATGATACGGGGAGCTGTTGGTTTTCTTTAAGCAGCATCTTGCAGTTGATACAAATACTTCGGATACTTCTAACTGGGTGTGTACTTCAGGACTTAGATCAGCTTAGGTTTCTAAACCAAACCAGCTCTGAGAGGGAGGCTTGAAGTTGTGAGAAGCTGGTCACTTCATTTAGCAGTCGTAGATGCAGTACTGAATATGATTCTTTTTCTTGGGGCAGGAACTTGAAGATCTTCTGCCAGCTAGACCAGAATTTCCCAATGTAATTGGTGATGCAGAAGAGGTAGATCTTCAGGAATTTGATACCACTCGTGGTTCAGGTGGTGGCCAGAGACGTGAAGCTTATAACGATAGTTCTGATGAAGAAAGCAGCCATCATGGACCTGGGGTACAGTGTGCCCATCAGTAAACCTTTGTCTAAAAAGTTGCACAAGGATTTTCTTTCAAATTTTGCCTGACTTGTTTTCAACAATCCAAGCTGGATTGTATAAGTAATCCAGATGAACCAATGGACATCTATTGCTGTATGTGTAACTTTTAAATTGGTCTATAGTATCTACAGAGTGTAATTTAAACTAACCACAAGCTTACATCTTCATTTTGACTGTGTAGCAGAATAAAGCACTTGAAAGGAAGACGAGACTCCTTTTCACATGGGTTTTAAGTTTGTCCTCGTACCTGTGCTTGATTTTTACCAGTTTTGTGTAGATTTTAAGTTTCATATTTTAAATTCAAATTCTCCATTGTAAAGTTTGTGTACAATTTGTCCTGAGGCTTGGTATTTGGCTGCACCTGCATAAGCTGCTACAAGTAGAATAAAGAATTTCATAGCCTGTATCTATCATCTAGATGCATGGTAAATGGGCTTTGCACATAATGGGTTTAGAGCTGACTGGGAACAATGAAAGACTAAATTAGAAGTGGTTGTAAGTTTTTTCTACCATCGTGTGAACGGTTTCTGAAATTAAATAAAAGCAGTTGGTGTATAATATATTTCTTTTGCCTTCTAACTCTTACTTTTCCAGTGGCTTAAGGATTCTGTGTACTATGTAGATGGTAGATACTTTATAAAGACAGGGAGACTGAAGCTGCTTTAGGACTGGGTTGCAGTTAGGTAACAATTGCGTGCCAGAGATAAAAGTCTTTTCTTGAAATGAGATGTGACTAAATGGGCACAGGGAAGGCTGCAGCCATATCCCTTTTGTGTGAGGAAAACACAAGGATATCTGAGTTCAATCAGAAGATAACAAAACCTTTTAAATGAAAGTGATTACATCCAAAAATAATGGTGTCTTTCTCTTAGCCTTTTTAATCCAATTCAAAGCCTGATTCAGCCTGACTTCCTAGAGAAATGTTTCCAGTTGTAAAAAAATCTTTGTGAAAATGAACATTATGCCGGGCAACTTGTGGTTGCATTAACACAGTTCATAAAAAGATTGAGATTAGTATTATCCTTGACAAAAATTTTTGGCCTGGAAACATACTAAATGTAGATGGGTTTGTTACTTTTCCAGTAATTTGAACTTTATTTCAACTATTAAGACATAAAGTTCTGCAGCTTCAGTTCTGTTCCTTTTTATATGCTTTTAATTGATAAAAATACCACGACAAAGAAAAAAATGTGACCTTAAATAATTATTGGGTACAGTTAGGTTAAGCATTTTGTTGCAATGTTAAGGAACTGTGCATGAACTTTGGTTGGTAAGTTGCTGCTTTATAGTGAGATTTCTCTCCTTTTTGAAGCAAGGAAGTTGATAGATGCTTCTACTTTTCTTTATAAATCTGAAGTGTGAGTTGTTTAATTATTGCTCAGATAGTTGTTGACACTTTACCAATGAGGTTGGAGGGATGAACTCCAAGGGTTTCCATCTGCTTGGGTACACATTGGCATTTGAGTGTTGAACATCCTTGTCATAGACTCTAAAACTGAAGCAAGAATAAATACTGTTTGACCTGTATTTCAGTATTGACTTCTTATGCTGTCGCATTCTCATCTAGTGAATCTTTATTTTCATTTATTAAAACTTCAGGTTGCTTTTCACAAAGCCATGGTTACATACTGATCTTTTCTCCTGATTCATTTCTCCAAGCCAGTCATCTGAACCTGTAACACTTAACCAATTGAAATCTCTGTCTTCCTCTTTTTAAGTAGTAGCTTTAGGATTTACCTCCTTGACAGATAGAATGTGTACTCTAAACTTTCATCTCCTTACTTCCACATTGCTTTTGTGGGGAGAGGGAGGGAATATAAAGGAAAAGATTCATGAGAACTTTTTGGATAGCATGCTGAAGTGAAGGGGTGAAAGGGAAGCTGATCACTGTGTGTAGTGCAAGTTAATCTAGTTCTGTTTCAGGCCTGAGATTGCATTAATTTAAGCTCCCAACAGCAGTATCTTCCAATGAGTGGTGATTTCTTCAGACTTGCCCTTACATGTATCTCCTGCTCTAGGAAGGTGTCCCTTTACAAAGTTGTACCCTAGAGAAAAAAATCACATAAATGCAAAATCTACACTGTCTTTGTTCCAGTATTTAAGTTGCAAGTAGTATAAACAAATAAGTATTCTGTATGTTGGGAAAGGAAGAAAATGTCATCACCAGAACCACATTAGAACCACTTTTCAGTTTGCATTATTTTTTCAGTATTAAAAATTTGTGTGACTTCTAGCAAGGTATTAACAGTAAATAATTATTCATAAGATACAGTGGTATGGTTCTTGTTCACATAAAACATGAGCCTATGTTCTTTTGAAAAATGGCTTTGTAAAGCAGTTAGAAGTAATCAGCAGAAGGAATACTAGTGCTCTTTGAAAAAATGAAACTTACTATGCATCAACTTATCAGTTCTCTAAGAAGGATGCAATAGGAACACTGTATTTTATTAATTAACCTGTAACCTTCCTCTATAGCCTTAGGCTGATGCAAGTATGAAGTTTACACATAACTCTAAAGGAGGTGTGGGGTGCTTAATTATATGCCTCTTACCAAATTTAAAAGGAACAGTGTAGATGTAAATGGTGTTTGATGGCTTCCTACCTTGGTCACCTTTACAGTGACTGTTCGAATTTCATACCTGCATCAATTTTGTATTGCCTGTCCTGTCCCCTCCTCCCTCAAGCTGTGACTTTTTACTTCCTTGTACCCATTCTACTTCCTGGGACCCCAACATAGAACAGTTGCAGTTGGAAGAGACCTTCAAGATCAACAAGAATTAGCAGTGACCTTGGTCATTATAGGAGCAACTATAAGCAAGAGCCTTTCTTGGAAAAAAAATCTGAAAACACCAAATGTTACTGCTTTATCTGGAAGCAGACACTGTCTGCAAAAATACCCTGACAATTTCAGGAAGCCTAGTCTCAGAAGAGACCGAGCTGAGAAGTAAAATCACTGAACAGAACTGGTTATGTTTAGCGAAAATGAGAATGATCCACACCAATGGTGTGTTGGCTTGTCTTTCAAAGCATGCCCAACACTATACCTCTTCCGGATTTTCAAAAACCTGCATTGTAATTTTGGTTATCTTAGTGCAGTATGGGCATGAATAGTTCAAATGGCCATTTGCCTGCAATATTCAAAAGCTGATACCACACTGAGGGGATGATCTTATCAATTTAAGGGGAAATGGGTGTTAATTCACATTAAACTACAGAACTGTAGAACTATTCACAACTGTTCTGTAAACTTTCTGTATAATCTGAGTGAGATGTTTATTCTTGTATTTTCTGGCTACAAGGTAAGAAATGGTTTATCTAGGTTTGATGGTGTTTTAACTTCATGTTCTTTGCCAGTTTTGTCTCCAATACCTTGGAAAGCTTTTTTCATCCCCTTATTTGAAACTTGGGACCTTTGTTTCCATAAGTGAAGCAAGGATGGAAGCAAAACAGAAGAAAAACTGATCTTTAAGCTTTTTTAGATTGTAGGAGTCTTTCACACCATCCTTTACCACACTGGAAACACTTCAATTAGTCACCACTGGGAGAATAAAAGCCCAGTGCAGCCTCAAGTTCTGAAAACACTAGAGCATCTGCAGCACAGTGGCTGCTGGAGTGGCATCTTTACATGCAAAGATTTTAAAAGCCTTTCCTACAAGTTACTGAAAAGTACATAAAAGTACTAGAAAAATGGGTTTGATACCAGAAATGACAGTAAATCTGGGTTACTACCTGTCATCTTGCACATTACTGTTATGTCACAGCACAGGACTGAAAGTGTGTCATTCACATATGCTACTACAGAACTAAACGTATGTGCCTTAAATGCTATTCAAGAATTTAGAAACTTACACTTCAGCTTAATTCCAGAGTTAGATTCAAGGAGATTGATACTGAAAAGCCTGAACACGAGTAGCAAACCAATGCCACATTCTGCTTGGGGCATGCACGGAAGAATGACTTTGAAGAGTTTATGACTAGTTATGTATATATATATATATAAAAAAAAAAGGCTTAATTTAAAATACCAGAGTTAAAACTTACTTTCTACATACAACCTATTACTGTTCATTTTACTGTGAGCTAAGGTTAGATGTTAATTAAACCTTTTATAAAGAAGCTGGAAAAGTAAAATTATTTTCTTCTGCTTTTGTATCCTTCACAGAGATGACAGGAACTTAACACCGGTAACAGGAATGTAATAATACACATCACAGTGTAAACTTTGTATAAAACCATTTACTGAACAGTATACAGCTTTATTAAGACATTACAGACATTGTCTAGTCACTTCAGAGGCAGCAAGCAAGAGCTGTCATGAACGTTCTGTAGTTCCAAGACAGTTTCCATTAAGTCGGTTTAGCTGTTGCCTTTCCACATAGTACAGTCAGCTCACTCTAAGGAGGGAAAAATTGATTTTAGTTCAAGCTGCCCAAAAGAACTTGGAAGAAAGAAAAATCACTAGTGCTAAAGCAAGCAGTGAGCAAACACTCCACCATTCTCCACTCTCCAGAGACAGGTCCATGTTATAAAATACAAAACAGCTTCCAGACCTTTAGCTTAACTTACAGCTACATTCAAGTCTAACTACCTGCAAGACTGTAAACCGATTAATATTTCTTACATCTAGATACATTCTGAGTGCTGTACATCATCCAAAAGCCCAGGTCCCCTTATTCTGCACCACAAAGTTCTGCTCAAAACACTTCCCTGAACCAAGTAAGGTTACAAGGTAAGGCAGTTACTATTCAGTTGCAAAGAGAATTAACAGGAGCATTAATTCTTACTCAAAGGGCATAGAATAATAGATTGTAATAGCAATAAAAACTTAGCTCTAGCTTTATAAGCCTTTGGGAATATGAGCTAGAGAATGGCAGTTTGCTCACAAGGTGGGAGAGACACCAGAGCAATCTATAAGGAAGAGTTTATGCTTCTGTTGTACCCCCAGGCAGTGACCAAACTGCACATGCTATTTAAGTGGATCTACTTTTATGCATTATCTGTGTGCAGTGCTTTTCTGCACCTTGTTTCTCCCCTGCCCTATTCCTCCCTCTGTTTTAAGCCAACCAATTTAGGCTTAACTGCAGAAAAGTTAAAGCATCTAGACTGCATTCGTGACACCTTTTCACAAAAAAAACCTGAGACTAGGTATCTGCATATTTATATGTAAGCCTACTAGTTTAAGCTTACCACTAAGTTATGAATATGCTGTACTGTATCTTGATTTAGCAGTTGCACATCAATATTATGGAGGTCTCCACCAGCCGTACAGAGCGTCTAAACATGAAGAGAAACAGTTTTAAGATAAAAACTATCCTGAAAGTTTACTTGCATGGCAAGCTTTACTGAAAATCACGTGCTTCCCTGCTACATGGAAAAGCTTTACTAGTAACCATTTTTCCTTTTGTTTAGCAGCAACTCATTTAGGGATAGTAAGAGCTATCACTGTCTGACTGTTCACAGTTTATCAGCTACTGCAAGATTTAAAAAAAAAAAAAAAAAAAAAAAGAGTTCTATACCTGTCCATCAGCCAGGGGAATGTTTACAAATGGAACAGTTTTAGCTCGGGGTACTGATTCACTTCTTAGTAGCGTGCCTTGAACTCTTCCACTGGTAGGTACCGTTCTTGAGACACGGTGTTGTCCAGCACTGCATACAGTAAAAATGTTACTCTCAGGTTAACTTCCTTTGCTCTGCAGGAAACTTTCAAGCACGAAGCAAATGCAAGTAATAGCAAACATACCTAAGAGAAAGGCAGTTATGTTCAAATTTTTCCAGTTCTGCCAGAAGACTACAGGAAATCCAGCGATCAGCAGCTTTTAGCAGCACCAGCAGGGTAGCATTTTGACCCTGAAACACTGCAGTAACCTTCTAAGCCTGTGTTAGCAGGCCAGTGAGCAAGCTGACATTTGGACCACTCAGTAACAAAAGTACCACTCTCCAGTATCAACAGTGAATGCTTATACTTTTGGAAAGAGGAAACTTCATGCCTCAGGGCTTAAGATAAGATGTGTGCTGTATCTGTCTGCCGCAGGAGATACCAAGAAATAGAAGAGCTGCTAGCTCTCTGAGCCACAGGGCACATCTCAGGCCATACAAAATTCCTAAGCTTCTTTCATGATACAATTATTCTGATTCCACTTCAAAAATATAAGATTTGGGTATCTTCTGTGTGGAAACAAGCCTCTGAAATTTATAGCAGGCCAAGACGAAACTAAGCCGCTTGCTGGATTCATGATCCCATTTAAGTTACTAAGTTTTTCACCCCCTCACTTCAGCTGATGACTTCTGCCAAAACCATGCTCTGTAGTGTCTGAAGAATGTTAATAATTGAGAACCTTAACTGTTCTATATGCAAAAAAATGATCATCAGTTTCTTTGGGGGTTTGGTTTATTCATTTTAAAACATGACAGTACTGGTGATATTTTAGTCAAGCTTGGGCTCCAAGAATTAGTTTAAGCTGTAAACTATGGCTTTAAACAGTTGGTGGGAGTAGAATTTATACTCTGAATTAATTTGTTTGGTTTTGTGGGGTTTCTTTGGGTGTGGGGTTTTTTTTTAACTGGCTTAGTTATGACTTCAAATTCTGTGCCTCCACGAGAACATAAATTAACACCCACAATCAAAGCAGGAGGTGTGACCGATTCACATCCCCACTACCGAATTTAGTGGCAGACCATGATTATTAAATCTACATTGATGATGAACTAATATCAAGATTGATATTAATATGCATATATAGTGTCTTAGTATTTAACCAAATTATTTATTAAGAACAAGCCACAAACCCCTTACCTTTTAGATACCTTTCGCGTGGCTTTGAAGTTTGTGGCATTGCAGTCATATGCAAGAGACTTCATGGCCTCAGTCACACTTGAAGAAGAGTGAGCGGACCTTTAAAAAAAAAAAAAAGTGTATGTTTATCTTACTTTTTTTATTTCCTCCTCATCTACTCTACAGTTTTAGCTAAGATTAAAGGTAGAAAGCTGGTGAAGTAGAGAATGTTGAAGTGGTCTATGACAGAGATCTCGCCTATATACAGGTGAAGAAGCCCTCCTGAGGTAGACATGCTACCACGGGAGGTAACGCCACAGGGGAATGAAAGGATAATTTAGATTAGCTGGGAAGAGAGGGCTGCAATACCTGAGCTGGGTATAATTAAGAGACCACCCACAGCTTTCCATGTGAGTATGCAGAAAGTTTCTTGGGGAGTTTCTTTTTCATCAAGAATTAATTTTTCTACGTTACGTATCAGGATATTTGTCCTGTGTGGTTGACCTGAATCCAGAGGACATGTTTTTCTAGTTTTGGATTTAACTCAGTTCACAGAAATCTTGATGTCAGAAGTTTACCTCACTCTTTCTTCCTGTCTCCCTTTTCTCACACACATTTTGAGATAACGTAAGGGCATGTGGTTTTGGCCCACTGTTAGCATACTTCAGTAAAAGCAACCTTCAAAGACTGAAGAGATAGACTTCCCCAGTCAAAGCAGCCTTCTCTAGTTTGATTTTGCTGAGGCCAAAATTCTATAATCCATATTCAATGAAGTAATGAAACCTGGCTAAGATTTTGTAAAATTTCTGTTAGGCACATTGAACGCTGGTACATTATTTAAATTGCATTTCTCTGAAGACAATTTGAATGTATCAAAGTAAGTGCCAGTGGGTACAAGTATGCACACTGGAGCCACGGGTGTAGCTGGAGCTCCTCCAAAAACACATCTCATCTAGATACCACCAATTTTTTAATTCATTAGGTCTTACAACAAGACTCAGATTTGGTCCATTATGACTCTTTAGGTAGCTCTAAGGTGTTTTGTATTTTCCTGCTAATGACCTCTCCCTTCCAGCTATGTACCAAGGCAAAATTATTACAGAACAATTCCTTAGTCCTAACAGAGCAACAAAGACTTTTCTCTTCAACACTGTCTTATTTACTGCATTATTTAGAAATCTATACTGATTACATAGATTCAGAACTGTGCACCATTCAGTGAGCGAGAGATCCTACTGCATCCCTTCAGCAGCTAGAAGTGCTTTTTTGTTCAGGGTTCACAACACTACAATGCATCTCATTCGGGTTACGAAAGACATCTTTATCAGATGTCTTCCTGTTGGCCTCGAATCTTAGCTACTTTATCTGAAAAGAGTTTTATTCAGCAGTCACAAGTTCAGGTGGGTTAAATAAGCTGTCAAAGGTCAGTCTTACCTAGAAAGAGGGTTCTGTTTGCTATTTAAACCAGAGGCCAATGAAACCAATGACTTTGTTTTTGAAACCTGAAAATGTATACGTAAGACTGCAGTTAAGAAGTGGCATTTTAAGGCAAAATGATAGATATTTTCAAGGAACAATACCATAAAAACTCCTGTTGAAAAAGACCAGTTAAACCCCATAGTGATGCCTTTTATATAGATCTACATGTACATAAAATGGCAAATATGCACTCCAAAACAAGAGTTTCATAATGACAGAATGTATTTGCTCATACTGAAGTTCAGTACAACCAACCACCTTTCTAATATACACCCTTCCAAGTTGTAATCCCTCTTATAATTAATGCATTAACGCCTGTCACTCTGCATATAATCTTCTCATCTTTGTTTTCATCTTGCTACCTACTTCCGTGTCTGGCTGAGGCACTGCATTGCACAAACTGAGGTAGTAAAGTTAATACACCTGTGCTATTGGTTTAGAGATCAAGGTGGACAGGAATGCACAAGTCATTCAAATGTAGAAAAGCACGTACTGAAGCATGAAGTTTTCTTTAAAAAAAAGTTGCAACAGAAAATGCTTCCTCAAACCATTAGGACTTACTGGCAAATTAAGAATGACTACACCAGTATTTGCAAGCCTCTGTGAATGAGTTACTAGAAGTGCAGATACCATATTTTATTATAAAATTAATTTCCTTGGCTTTAAAACAAAACAGCTTTGGTTAACTTAAAATATGCTGAATTTAAACCAAATGATTTTTCAAACAAGCAGGCCACTGGCCTGCTCAGTCATGGATCTACCAAGGTTCATAGCAGGTCAGAACTGATTAAACCCTTATGTTGTTTGTTCAGAATAAACTTACTTTTTTAGGTATCTTCTTCGCAGAAATATGCTTGGCATCTTCATATTCAACAATTGTAGTTACCTTAACTAGAAATATATTAAAAAGACAAGGAAAATAAAAATCTGTATTGGTTCTGCTGTCTGACAGTCATTCGCCTGCAACAAAGTTCAAAGCAAACTATCCGTGTTCCTCACAGACGCTGTGACACACGAGACAGTTAAAAGGCACTAGAAAACCCTTCAACCTCGACACAAAACAGAATTAAATTTCAGCGGTAGTGTCCTTCTTATCGCATATTTTGGATTACAAAGAGAAACGGTATTTTCCTTGCAAACCTCAATGGGCAGGAGGTCAAAGGGGAACCTATGAGAAAACAGGGGTGACTTTCCTAGCTTTTTTGCTATACTGTAAAGCATTGACTAATCACTTCAATCTGTATCTTCTCATCATTTTCAGTGATAAAGCCAAAGGGCTGGAACTCTTATGTCACGTTTTAAAGTACCTCAACAGTAGTATAGCTCATGATCCTCCACACTGCATGCTGGGGGGACCTGTATGTTGTACTTTTGGTTTTCCCTCTTGCATCCTTTGGATTTAACATTCACTTTACAAATGCTCAGTTCAAGCCAACAAAAAAAAAAAAAAAGTTAAAGAACCAAGCTATATATTAATGGACTGACTTGCCTTTTCTGTTGTTGGTCCTCACTGGTTTTGGATTTGGTATGTCTTCTAGAGAGCAGTCAGTCTAAAAAAAAAAATGTTTATCCAAAAGGGAAAGTCAACAGATTTTGCCCAATAAATGTGTATTATCCTACAAAAGGCAGTGAACTAAAAGGGCATAAAAGAAAGTGACAGAAGTGGGATTGGCTAAACACTAGTTTATTTTTTCAGAAACGTCTGGATTTCTGCCTGCAGATGACCCTGAAGTTTTAGGTAGTTTTCATAACTATACCACGGCTGTCTGCCTAGCCTCTGTGTACTCTTCTATTTAAACAGCCAGCCAAACAAAATCATTTGTCTGAAATGTTTACAAAAGGGAGAGAAGACTTCTGTTCTGTAAGCTGTGATAAAATTTGAAAACACACACTCACCACTGCAGCAGCAAGAGCTACTTCCTCCCCTCCTTGCAAATCTGTAACTCAGGAAAGCATAACTTGTTTGTACACCATTACTTGCATAATTATTATCTGCAGGTTCTCATCTTACGGGCTATGAAGCTGAACAAGTAATTCAGGATTACAGTTGCTTAAACCTGAGCTGGCATATATGTTTCATTTGAACAAGATTCAAGTCTTGTAGGATAGTCACTCCTACTCTCAGGCCATTGCAGTTTCTTTAATCCTTGAAAGGATACTAAGCACAGTCACACAGTATACAACCTGAAGTTGAAGAAGAAAATTGCCCACACATTGCACTGAGGAAAGCTAATGCTTTTAGGCAGAAGTTTTCAAAAAAAGACATTGAAATACATACTTGGCAAGGGCTTGCAGTAAACTCAACCTCTTCAAGAGTCTTAGATTTGATCCTTGTGCAACCCCTCCAATTTCCAGCTCCACGTAGATTCCAAAAACATCAGCTCTCACCAGAATATACATACTGTACACCACAGCTTAAACTGCTTCATAAACATGAGGCTAAAATTAAAACATGTTTACTCATCATGACAGGTGAACAACTAGGTGAGAAAGGCTCTCTAGCAAAAGGCTTCAACAAAAAGATTGTGGCCAGGATGAAGAGATTCAGATGGAGAGAAGTGCATAAGTTTTTTGGGCACAGAAAATACTAGACTGGTAATTATTCCTTTTCTGTTCAGGTTTCAAACAAGATGACCTAAGAGCACACATAAGAGGCTCCAGACTCTATCCACCACCAACTACTACCGTTATACCCCACGTTACACAGGTCAGTCTGCTCGAACAGGAGTGCATACCGGGCCCCCGCCGTGTCAAACGGCAGACAAAGCAAACTTCTTTATAAAAGTCACCGAGTTTACAGGTTGTTCTCACATCGGTCCAGGGTCCATCACACTGCGATGCCGCCGGCATCCCTCGCAAATACGAGACCATGCACACTTACCGAGCAGGTCCTTCCTTTTCATTTTCCGGATGGCAACCGGCACCTTCAGCAACTCCACCATAAAGGCCTTCTCAGCCGTTTGCAAAAGCGAATCAAGTTCCTTCTTCATTTCCTGGATGTTTTCCTTGGCTTTAAAACAAAACAGGCTCTTATCACCACACGTATTACATACTCCCAAGCACGAGCACGGGCGGACTGCGTTAGGAACACGAAGTTAAAACGGTGCTGAATCCGGGGCAATCCGGCTCGGCAGCCGGGGCGCCTGAGAGCCGCCGCCGGGCGCTCCCGAGGCGGACGCGGTTCGGGCCGGCAGCCGCGCGAGGCGCGCCCGGGCCCCGCAGCGCGAGGGGACGGGGCCGCCGCCGAGGGCGCCGCGGGTCGCGCGCCCCCCCGGAGCCCCCTGACGGAGCGGCGGGGCCGGCTCGGGCTCCCTGCGGCGCCCCTCACGGACCGCGGCGAGCGCCGCCCGCGCCTCCCCCCCGAGGGGCTCCTCGCCGGGAGCCGCTGCCCCCCCCCGCTCCGCCCCGCCCGGCACCTCGCCCGGCAGAGAAGCGCGGGCGGGCGGGCACCATGGATCCCGTCGCGGTGCCCGCTAGGGGGGCTCCAGCGCCGACCCGCGCCGGGATCGGCCTCAGCACCTGCGAGCGCCGAGGGCAGCCCCGAGGCTCTCGCCGCCGCCCCACGGCCCTACCCTGCTGGTCGAAGTCTCTGAGGAAGAGCGAGATGCGCTGGTCCTTCTTCTCCTGGGAGAGGGCCCCGCGGTCGGACTCCACGCCCGAGTCGCTGCTGCGCCGCTTGCCCGCGCGCTTCCTCAGAGGCATGGCTGCCGCCCCGCCGGACGGGCGCGCCGCTTCTCGCTGGGACGCTTTTGTAAGAGCGGGGACTTCTCCCTCTCCCCCTCCCTGCTCCTCCCCCGGGCCCGGGCGGACACACCTCCGGGGCGGTGGGAGCGGGCGGCTCCGGCTCCCTGTGAGGGGCAGCGGGTGTGAGCAGATAGGGCGGCCCGTGCGGCCTTGGCCGAGGCGTGTAAAGGGCTACCCCTGCGGCCACCGGCCTCCGCCGTCAGGGGCGAGGGAGGGGCTGGCGGGGAGGCGGCGCGGGTGGGCACCTGGGGGTCCCCCGGCCCGGGGGTGCCCCGCGGGCGGGCCTGCGCACGGGCGGGCAGGCGCAAAGCCGCGTCCTGAGCCGAGCGGGGCAGGCTGGCGGGTAGCCACAGGCACGGGCGCTCTGGCCTGGCGGAGCAGCGGTAATTGTGCTGCTTTGGTAATTGCTTTGAAGCGGCCGCTGCTGACCTCGGCGGGTGAGCAGCTGCGGGGCGGCCCATGGGGTGGGTGGTGTGACGGGCGCCGGGCAGGCGGAGGTCGTGCTGCCGGCGTTTCAACGGGTACGGGGAGACCTTGCTGTGTAGGATGGCCCCTGTTTCACAGCTGGGGTTTCGTTTTAGCAACGCCAATATCAAACCAACCCCTCGCCAAAGCTTTCAGGCCACAGTGGATCAGCCTTAACTGACTGATTGATTCTCTCTGTGAAGAAGGAAGCGTTTCTTGCTTCACTCCTGGTTACAACTCCTTGCTTAAAGAGCTATGATTAATTATGAGCGTAAAGTATGCCTAAGACCATCTTTAAGTGCAGTTCTTTGTTGGTAGGGAATAGTTTTGTGGTAACAAGTTTGACAAATTTCAGGTCCATAAACTGGAGTGATGCAGAAATTCATGATTTGGTACATGGATTAAAGTAGATACTGAAGTAAATACTAACATGAAGTTAAATGTCTCATAATGCAATCCAGCAAATGTTGCTTCAGGAACAGAGAAAATGGAGAACTGTTACTTTTTTCCTTTTTTTTTTAACATGTGCTTTATTATTTGGAAGTCTCATACATCTGAAGTACCATTATAAGGAGCACCTGTAGGAAAAGCATGCTTTTGAAAGTAAGGATTGTCTGTTATTAATGAAATATTTCAAAGACATGGAAAATAAGCCTCTTTTCTTAGCTTTACAAGATTGTTCCACAAATGCACATTAACATTATCACAGTACATACAAATATTGTGGATGGACAATAGAAATCACCACCCTTCCGTATGAGATGCACAAATTGTTATCCCTTATAATGTCAGAAACATAAAAGGCACCATAATAGAATGTTTAGAAAAAACTCAGTTTATGCCATTATATTTTGATTTAAAAGTGTAAGAATTGCTGTCTTGACTTAAAACAAAGAGCCTTTCACACCTGTAAATTATCATTAGAAACTTGTAAACCTTTACATTTTTTTCCAGAAGTATCAGGTGCAAATGCAAGGCAAATATAAAATCTATTGACTTATTAGATTACAAATACTACCCCATGAAAAAGCTGTAGTTACAAAAATTTAAAAAAATATTCTAACTCCCATTGTTAGATCTTAGCTTCAATCTGCACTGCATCACGAGTCCAAAGCCAGATCTGATTTGGACACATTCCTAGAATAGGAAAGTGCTTTTTGTCTTATTTTTACATCGATATTCTGACCTTTTACTGTGGTTTTGCTCTCTGGATTTGCTTTCTTAGTGCATATTAAGGATGCCAAGTAGAGAATGCTAACAGATAAAAAGGTTGTATTTATGAATGATAGTAGCAAGATAAGCGTCCTCAGTCTGCTGTCCTCCAAGAAGTCCATTTCTCCAAGGCAGGAAGGATTTTTTTTTTCTACATGCCTCCACAGTAACTTTGTATTGCAGCATGCCATTTTCATTGACGAACCTGTGACCACTGGCAGGTGATTGAGAAGTACTAAATGCTTCTCACAGACTTCAGTAAGGAACTGTGAGCAGTACCCCGACTGCTAGTGCTGTGTCATAGACTAGTAGCTGCTGTTGCAAGGACAATTACAGGCGACATCTCTTTCACACATAATCATTGGCACGTGCTTTATGCGAATGATGACTCTCTAGCCTTTGGCTTCAGTCACCTGGGTCAGCAGAGGATGTTGAACCAGCTACAAAGGCAGCCCAACAAAGTGCTACTAGACGTTAAAGTGAATTTACTTCTAAATAATAACTTAAAATTCATTGGTAGATTAATCAAGATATTCATAATGAATAAACTTTGTAAATGCTGATCCTAAGCCTGACAAATGCTAATGCTTTCATGGCTGAATACTGGAAGCTGTGTTCCTTCAGTCCTTTATCAGTCCTAACAGAAGGTGTCCAGCTTCCAACTGTAGAGAAACAGAAGCCTTCTTTCGTTGTGCAGAGAAACTGGCATAGATTAGTAGAGTAATACACCTGCACTCCTAGATAGTGACCTAGTTTGGCTTGGTTTTAGTAAGCACTCGGGATCATTCAGCCGGCAGTATGGCTGTGGAAGATTTAAGAGTTACCTTTATGCTTGGTGCAAGACATTTTCCTTTGACCTTTTCCTGCGTTCGAAATCACTCCCAGCATTTTTCCTGGTAACATTTGTTGGTCCTTGCCAGTTCCAGCTGGATTTTGGCCAGCTAATGGATCTCTCAGTCATGTGGTTCCAAATGTTCTCCATAGATGAAGCGGTTCTGAAATAGTGTTGTACTTTACCCTACTGGAAAGGATTCACAGTACTCACATCTGCTTTGAAACAGTAACTTTCTGTGTTCCATGGATGTAAAAGATGTGAGTTAACGGGAGACTCATGGAGTTGTGAGAGGAAGTGTTCAGTGCTCCTATGCTGGATAATGTGCTTAACAGCATACGAATAAGAAGCCGATATTACTTGTTATGTTTCACTTTCATAAAAATAGGGTTCAAGCAGACACCATGTTCACTCTTCTGAATATTCCACTCGGATTGTGCTGTGAAGGCAGGATTTCTTTCTAACAGATGTTCAAGGGCACACATTTTTTTTCTTTAAATAAGCACGCTGCACTTACATGCTTAATCAAATTTGGAGAACACTTCATACTTAACAAGAATAAAAAAATTAAACCGAATGATGCTTACAACATAGGCTTTTGAATTTTTGTTGAGCAGAATTTTAAAATGGGAAACGTGTTTTTAGCTAAACAATTGCTACTGGCACTTGCTTTGTAAAAAAACCCACACAATAGTAGTAATTTTAATGAGCAGCTCCATTCCCCAACCTGTTCAGTCAAAAGTTCATGAATGTTACTTCCTATCAAGGCACAAGATCATCTACTGACTCTTTTTTTCTCACTGCTTTCTTCACATTCTCCCCGTACCCTTAAAAAAAAAAGTTGGCGTAACAATGTCTTCTATATCAGACATCATATTTAATAGTCCAGTAAGTTGTAGCAGAATCCAAATTTTGAATTTAGTTAAATTAGGTGAACAGCACATTCTCAGCACATCTTTGTTCATTTTCTGCATTCGCCTTGAAGGGGAGGGGATGATAGGAAAAAGCCACAGTAGTTTCATGCGTATTTTTCAAGAAACTTTATGTGGAAGTCTTTCACTTTCTCCAGTAGGATCTTCAGCTTCTCTACTGGAGGAAGAATGGTCATTCTGAAAAATAATATTTAAAGGAAGAAAAAAAAACAACCCACATTATCATCAAAACAAACTGAACTGTGATCTTTTCACAGTTATTGATTAATCTCAGGGCACAGCTACTAATGCATTGTTTAATATCTGGTTTTGGTACTATTCTCTTATTTTCAGCATTTATGCTTCAATTGAACTATACTCTTAAACTAGAGCAATTTGTTTCCGTTAGTTAATATATAAGAATTTAAGAACTGTTATTTTCTGTTGAGTGATAAAGAAAGTTATTGGTAAGAAACAAGAGCAACTCAGTTTCCATTTTGGGGGCAGTTATACCAATATATATGAGCTTTAAGGGTGGGCAGTTATGAGTAACTGTACATTTCTTTTTGAACCAAAAAATTCAGAAGCATTAAAATAATGTGAGATCCCACACTGCAATCTTTAGTCCCCTTTATCCTTGTTCTGCATAATCTGAAAATCTTGTTGAGTGTGTATGCAAGACTGTATGCAAGACCTACAGAACAAAATGTTTTCCCCATATTGGTGCAGGAATGAACTCACACTGTCTTTACTCTGGAGCTGCATGCACCCAGATATCTAACCCAGCTATCAGTGTTGCAGAACTGTCATGGCTAGAGGTACCCTCTGTGATGTTGCTTCAGATCAAACAGGACTAAATTCTGTGATAAATTCTGGCAGTGGCTTGGCTGGAGTAAAGTGCTGTTTATTGGAAGCAAAAGCAATAGAGTTTATGTGCATTGTTTTGGTGTTAGGAGATTTAGTCCAACATCTTGTTTTGGTAAAGTGAAGAGTCAGTCAGCGTGTTTAAGGAGCGGATTTTTAGGGAAGATACTGCATCTTTCACGCAGTTTCTCCATATGGAAACGCTGTTTAATCCTTCCTCCCTCCAGAGGAAAGTAGGACAATTTTTGTAATACCTTAACCAACTTTATGATTAGAGTATAAGCTATTATTATTGTTTGTATTTTGTGGAGAAGGCATTTCAAATGCCAGTGTATAAAAATAGAATAAAACTATGTCATTGAGCTGTGAAAACACCATAAAAAACCTGAACAGCTCGTCTAGCAGACCAGGTCTTTGACCTAGGTGTCAGGCTGCAGAAAATGTCCAGTAGAAAGTAAGACTGAAATAAAAATCCTTGTATTTTATCAGAAGAGAGAGTACTGGTGTGGTACTTAGTTATTATGTTTCATTTGATTGTAAACAAACAGAAACTGTACCTGAAATGGTAGCTTCCCTCTCTTTGGCCAAATCCACTTCCCGGTACAACACATATTCCGGTCTCTTCCAGAAGTTTCGTGCAATAGAACATATCAGGTGCCATTTTGTGAGCCTAAGGGAATGGATGTTTTGGAATTAGTAAAGTGAAAATATTCCAAATATATAGAATCTCATGATCGCTTTTCTTCCTGAAACCTCATCTTACATTATTAGTTCCTTATTCTGTTTACTAAAGAAGATGCAGAACAGTGCTAATGGGACACCTCACACCGTGAGTTAACAGTGACTTCATGGAGGAATACAGCCTAAGAAACTACACAATACACTTGCTTCAGAAGAAAGTTTTTAGATATTTTTGTTTTTCTCCTTGACTTGCTTGTAACTTTTTGTCAAAAGTCTCAAAATTGTACTGAAAAAATCTAAGCCACTGACATTTGACGAGATGAAATTAGAGAGCTGTGTGTTCCAGTTCTGTTACCAGTTACTATTTTTTCCCCCCTTTATTATATGCTGACTAGAAAATCCCTTGATTAATAACTGTGGAAGTTCTTAAATACATGCAGGTTATATTCCTAATCAAATCATCAGCTGGAAACCAGCCCTATTTTCGTCCTCAGCTATGCTGATAAAATTCCCTTTAAAAAATGAATATTACACATTAGATAACAGAGATCTATTTAGGAACAAAACCACTTCTCATTTAGTAATATAACTTGCTGACCCAAACGCCGGAAGGCATTGTACAGAAATAAAATTTGTAAGGAAACCTGCCTCGCTCTCTGCCACGCTTGCAGAATGGGACTTCTTTTGCAGGGTCAGCAGCGCCCTGCTGTGCACCATCCCGGTGGCACATGCTGGCCTGCCTAACCCAGGCGTGGGCAGCAGCTGGGAATTTGCACAGGTCCAGCTATGCCCGCCCTGTGACTTCATCTATTCAACACTAACATGCTTGGGTAACTTTCTCAACCTGGAAGCCTTACCACTGTGATGAAATGCTCTGTTTTGTTTTCCTCTCTTAAAATAAATGTCATGCTATGTTTAAGATCATATGTAGTCAGTGAAGTACTGCTTTTGGAACTTTGTGAGCTTACTCTATCTCTGGAATAAAAATTCGTCATTGGAAGCAGCAGGCACAAGTGTGTGAAGGTTAAAATGGATGGGGATAAAAATGACTGACCTTTGCTTCCTCAATGGCTTTGGAAGGAATAAAGATCCGTGGGAAAGCATACAGGGCACCTTGAAGTGGATTGCAGTGAAATCCTGGTACTTTGTTAAACATGTCTTCCGTTAGTTTGGCTTTTTGGGCAAGATTGTTCAAAACAGACTCCTTCTCCTGTTTAAAATGAAAGTGTTCAGTTTGACATACTTGAAGTGGCAATAAAAATGCCAGAGAAAACTATGATGCCTCAAGAAGCCTTCCCTGAATTAAGTGCTTTTAGGACTCTGCTGAGCTATCAGAGCAAATGATGTTCTAATTCCAGTTACACTCTTGAAGACAGCAATGCAAAAAGGCCTTAGCAGGATACGGTTACAAGCTGTTGTAGATAGACAGTAACCTGGAGAATCATAGAATCATAGAAGTCTTGATCTGCATGCCCCCTTCTTACATTCTTCCTTCTGAGCATCCACTCTTGGCTGTTTTTAGAGACCATGTTAGCTGATCCTTTGATCTGCATCAATACTGTTATTTCCTAGGCCAGAGTCAATTTCATCTTTACAAGTGAGAAATTGTATGTACACTTTAACAGGGAATACCATTGTGTTCAGTATAAAGAGGCACTGGATACCTGAGAACAAGGCTGATTTTACAACTGTTTTTGGACTCAGATTCCTGTTTAGACTTCAGTAAAAGCAAATTCTTTTGTCATCCTAAACACAGGAGAAAAGTTGAATTTATCAGCAATAAAGCTGATTTGATAATGCCTTCTTAGATTGTTTTGGCTCCTAAACAAAGGAGCCATAAAAGGAATAAAAATATTTTTAAAGGTGGGCATATTGAGTTAATTTAAAATACCCTGCAGAGTTCTAAAAAATTGGTGTTATTACAGGATTGTCCAAGAAGAAAGAAGTCTGGTTTCTGTGCCTATTTTGAGTTAAAATACTCAGGATAGCTTTAGGAACCTAAAGGTTTTGAGCAATCTGATCGAGTAGAATGTGTCCTTGCCCATGGTAGGATGGTTGGAACAAGATGATCTTTAAGGCCCTTTCCAACTCAACCCTTTCTATGATTCCTGCTTTGATTCTATGAAAGGTGCAAAGGAATAAACACGTTATTGCTGACCTTTATAAACTGTGAATAAGATTCTTCTCCAGGTACTGGAGGATTCACTACAATATCCATTGCTGCTTGTCCTGAGACTGGAGGACAAATGCGAACAGAAAGCAGCTTAACAAGCTGTCCTTTAATTTCTGGGTGCAAGTTAAGGACCTCCATGTAACCTCCTCTGTAGCCACATCTGTGATTAAAGTGAGCAGAAAAGATCGGTTAACCTCAAGTATATACATACTGGGAAAGTAATGAAAATAACTGCAGAAGTGCAAAGACAATTAATGAGAATCTTACAATATGTAACATACAAGTTGTTGAAACAGCTGCTATACTGATAATGCTTTAAGATGGAACTAAATGATATGTCCTTCAGCCCTAGTATCCCATACAGAGAAAATCGTGTACATGTAGCTTCCCTGTTAGGCAAGTTAATGATTAGATTGTTTGCTCTTCAGAACAAGAGCATATGGCTGTAGCAGCATTCGTTTAATCAGAAAATTATTTTTTTTTCCCTCTCTTCCTCCCCCAAACAACCAAACCCACACATTTGTAATATCAAAATGTCCCAGTGGTTCTTGAGCTGTTCCCTTGAATGTTGGAGACCTTATCTTCCTTTATCAGAGGTCTGGTTTAGGACTGTAGAATTTCACCTTTGTGGAACTGAGGCATTAGGTGTCTGAAATAAATACACTTATTATTCAGTACTTTGAAAACCAGCGAGCTAATCCATTCCTTTGTGCTTTAAATGCTTGTTTCCCTTTTCTTAATAGCTTTTAGTTAAAATTAATAGAAGACAGTGGATTACCTTCAGGTCACAAAATGGCTATCCAACCAGATTAATGAGGAAGATGAAATTTAAAAAAAAAACAAAACACAACTGAAGCAGACTTACTCGCCCATGTATCCCTTAGAGGTGGAGTGAAAAGAGGCCAGCTCAACATTGTTATAGTACTCGGGTCCCATCTCATACAGAATCTTTTTGAAAGAATGAAACTGGCATCCTTCAGAGTATACATTGTCCTGGTAAACCTGAACAGTCAGAAGACATTAATGTGCTCTGTTCCCCCAACTAAGGATAAAAGATGGCCTTTTAGAGAGCCAGATCTGAACTGAAGAGACAGTGGTAACACTCACAGCCAGGAGAAGACACAAGGTTATTTGTTAAGTAATAGTTACTGTAATGATACATTTTATCTCGTGGCCATACTTAGTAGTTTAGCCTTTGGAAGAACTGCTTCGTATAATTTAACCTTTACTTGTATATTTAAATTGATTTTCCTACTGTTTCTTTCATTTGAAATGGTCTGCATATCACATAGACTTTTAGGTCAGTTCCTCCTTGTGTCTCCTGGCTTGTCCCCCCTATGTTTTCACTCTAGTTCAAATCCAGATCAAACCATCTCTCATATTAATCCTCTGATATTAATAATCTTGCATGTTTGTTCTTGTCTTAATATGACAACAAAGAATGTGTTCCCTGTACTTAAAAAAATACCAGTATCATACATGGAACAAAATTACACCTCGTATGCATACTCTTAGCTATGCTTTTGAGAGAACAGAATGTTCCATTACCTCATCAGCCAGAAGAAAAAGTTTCTCTTCCCAAGCAAAGTGTATCACATCTTCAATGCATTTTCGGCTTTGCACCTGTCCTGTAGTTTGATTTTTAAGGCAAGAAGGAAGTTAGTGGAGCATATATACACAAATATTTTTGTCCAGACCTGGTTACACTACTAGCTTTTTAATAAGATATCCCTCTTTCTCAGAAAAGTGCTACTGAATTTTAGAATTCAGTTCACTAAGTGTGAAATTAAGGAACATTTTTGGAAGAATTATGGTTCAAGGCAATTTAGTCTATCACAAGCAAAGGAAGTGTAAGATACAGTAATCAGTAACTTATTAAGAGTATTCTGTGTATAGTTGATTTGAAATACTCGCATGATGGTTAAGTGGGAGCTAGTTTCTTACTAATTAACCTCAACTACTCAAAACACTAAATTCTTCTGCAGGAGGCAGTGGTTGCCACTGAGTTCAGAATATATCTGTAGTCTGCCTCTCAGAGGCAGGGGGCTACAGGCCCTGTCAGAGACAAGAGCTTTGATAAAGACCAAAAGTGATTGAAACTCATTCCACAAGTCTGCAAAAGCTCAGTGGAAGCAGTGGCTTCAGGGGGGATCTAGTGAAGGGAAGCTCCTCCCTCCTCTGTTCCCAAATCCCTGGAGTTCCATGATACTAAAAATGTTTCTAAAAGTATGACATACTGTCTGACTTAGAGCACTGATGTCTAGAATTCAGCTTTACATATTTGATATGTGTTTAGGATTTGCCTGCAATGTCAAATGAAAGAGGAAGTAAAAAAAATATTGGTCTTAAAGCCCATCTATTTAACAAAATTTCTATAGACCTGTGGGATTTCCAGGGTTGATGATGCACAGGACTTTTGGATTGCAATATGCCTTAGCTTCATTCAAGGAACGGCGAAGTTCGTTCACATCTAGAGCCCAACAATTTTCTTCATCCAAATAGTAGTTCACCTGGATAGCAGCTAGTTCAGAAATGGCTGCTGAATACAAGGGATATTGTGGTATAGGGATCATCACTCCTGTTCGGGATTTTCCACCTCCTGAGATCAGGATCTTTAAAATTGTCTGGGAAAACAGTAAAAAAAAAAAAGTCACACACCAGAATTCATAGCATACTCTAGAGTAAGTTCCTGATCTTTCTTCTTAAAAACTCTAGAGGTAAGGTAGATTTTGATTCTAGAAGCATAGTCATTTTCTCATACACAAGGGAATTTATTTGTTTCAAATTGTTACAGGCTGAGTGAGGGTGGTCTGACTCAGCCTAATGGAGTTCCTTTGCACTCCACGGCTTCTGAAGAACGTCTGTGCCTGATCAACTGCAAAGTTTAGGCGAAACATTCTGAGCACAAAATGAGAGGGAAAGTTGGAAACGGGAATATCAAGATCATGATTTTTCTACTGTGCCCAGTTGTAGGCAAATAAACCTCAGCTAGCTATTGCTCGTTGTCTTCCACTCATTTTATCCCACAAAACCAAAGAGGCCAATAAATAAAACCAGAAAGGAGAACTGAGGCCCGTGGAGGTTCTCCTTTGGCAGGGAGACCTGTTTTAGATTAGGAGCAGCTGTGGCCAGGTACCAACAAGTAATAGAAGAGACCAAAAGCCTGCATGTCTTGGGATGGAAATCTGATGTATCATATGTAGTTATACATATACAGACAGAAGAGTAATGCTTGTGCTAAGGTCAGTCCAGAGGATTTACCTGTGCCCATGGGCTGTGTGTCTGTGTGTAGGCTTCTTCCATGTGAATTAAGTAAAAGAGTACAAGTGGTGCTGGAATTGGAAAGATTTCTTGCCTTTGTAATCAAGAGAGAACTCTGAAGTACAGATGCAATCAAAGCAGCATCCTTACCAACATGTAATTAATAGTGTAAAACCAAAAAAACCCATCTCTTCAGATATAGCAACAGTATCTTTTAAGTTTCTTACTGGTTCTAGAACAAAATCTGCCTGTCGGTGCCTCTCATCACGTACTCAGTTGATTTATAATCAACGTAATTTTGTACCCACCATTAGTTTAAAAATATCAGTATCCAAAATGTATAATCAGGACCAAATGCAAACTGAAAAACTCTTTAACACCCTCTGTCCCTCAACTTATGAAACAATAATTGTTTTATCCTTGTAAATGGTAAATAATGAGGCTCATTATACTGCTGGCTTTTCATCGCTGGTGAAATCAGATAAGCACGGTACAGATTTGATATGCTACACTGCCATTCCTCACAAGCTGCCAGTGTAACACTTGGTGTCATAAACTCAGGAAAGACAATTCACTAAAGACATCTGGAAAACTGTGCATGCCAGAACATTGTCATACTGAACTCTGCTACTAGATGTCATTTAAAAAAAACCCCAACTTGCACAGAAAAGCTATAAAAGGCAGCCTTAATAAAAGTGAAGAAGGTTGTAGCATCAGTAAATCTGTCTGAACAAAGGAAAAATCTGACAGGGTCAGTTATTCCTGTCTTAACTGAGGACCATGTTTGACCTTGGGTTAAAGCCAACAGCTGAAGGTTTTTCCCAAACAAGCTGGCTACCAAAATAAATCTTTGGCATTTTCATTGGCATTGATCTGCAGTAGCAGAGGCATTCTGTCTTCTCTCTGCCACTGATTAATACCATCTAATCTTCAGTGGTTATGTGTCTTAACGACTGAGGACACCATTATTTAGTCTGAATGGCCTGAACCTCCTAAATTTATAGTTAGGCACCTAAGCAGTTTATACTGCCTTTACAAAAGGTACAAGTTAATGCATAGTAAGAGACTTTGTCTCCATGTGCCTGTTTCTTAGCTGGCATCTTACATCCACATAATTAGACGTACTGGATATCCATTTAATGTGACTTCAGTATCTGCTAGATCAAACTCACAGGAGTCTGTGAGGTCGAGTGTTCAACAGCTATCTGTATTTCCAAAGGCAAATTGATAAGTTAGAGTTTATATCAAGAAGAGACAGGGTTAATTTTAACACTTACAGTAATACCATCACTTGCCCCCGTGGTAAGATAGATGTTATCTGGATCCGCAGGAACCCGTCCATCTCTTCTCTCAATATATGAAGCAACATCTTCACGGATGCAATTTATACCTTGACTGGCACTGTAAGACCCTATGAAAAGTGGAGAAAGAGATGAGAATTGAGTACAGTGAACATCAGATTTTCTGTCTGCTAGCAAAACTCCTGAGTTAGCACTGTATGAAGTAGCTTGTACGTATAAGGGCTTTGGATCTATTTTTTTTCCAAGGATTAGGAAAGGGAGTTGGTTTGGTCATAAAGCAAAATAATTAATTTGGAATTAGACAAGTACGGTAGGTATCACTAAAACACAAAAATAATATACTGTATTGGTAAAAGTAGGATTTAAAGGCTATTTTGCAAACTCAGAGAGTAATTGCAATTTTACTGTCTCCCAGTTGTTTTCTTCATGTTGAAAACCACTTCAGAATGTCAACTAACACCTATTTTAGTAATGGGAACAAGGAACAGAGGTAGTATATGCAAGAGAAGGGAAGATAACTTCTTCAAATCCATGACAAAAATAAGATTTCTGTTTGCAATATGAAAATAATATACCATTTCTCCCACAGTCTGAAACCTAAAAAATCCTGAACTGCTTCTCTCTCCTCCCACTACATCTCCCACAACTGCTTTTCTGTTACTTGTAGCAGAAGTATTTAGTATCACCTCAGTCTAAAAGCCTCATGTGCAGTTTGCAGAGCACAACTAATAATCTTAATTAAATTAAGATGGTTAGCTGCCTGTGTGCATCGTTGCTGAGCATGTGCAACAAATAAACAGTAAATGTAAGCCTAAGCCAAGGTGAGGAGTGGAGCCAAGCTATGAAGTTGAAAGACTGATGGACAATGAAATGACAAGTGTACATTTAACTTGAACACTGTCATGAAGCTGCAGAATCTTCTTTGCTGTTGGGTGGAGTGGAATAATTGTGCCTGACTTAACTCTCATCTCTCAGTTATATGCTAGTAGTCTGCCTGATAACAGTTATGTGAAAGCATGATTTATAAAGACAGAGAGCCTTTGCAAGTACAGCACGATTGCATGGGACAAAATGGCAATTCAGGGCACAAAGTTCTCTCATGTCTTAAACGTTTACTTTTACAGGACTATAAGTTAAATTTGGTCTATACGTGGGTCTTTGACCACAGCTAGAAAGCTGCTGTTAAAGTAGGAGAACAAACCTAAGATGTCATTCTGTCTTGTGCTCCATTGCGGGCTGAGTCCCATGACTCCGTGAGGATATATAGAAGACCTGAATTCAATTTTCAGGTCTTCTACACTTAATAGTACTCAAATGATAGCTTTGACTAGAACCTTGTTTGTACTGTGGGATGCAAATGAATAAACCCAACCCAAAAAGCTGCATGTGCATATATTAGATATTTTTATATATAATAATGACTGGAATAATGACTGGAAGGATATGACATTACCCTACAAGCAAAGGAAGTGATGTCAAAGGAATCCCAGAGTATTTGAATACAACAGAAGCTAAGGGCATGTCTGAGTCTTTATACAATGTCGGGGAGTAGCAAGACTCAATACTGTGAGTACAGTTTTGCCAAATGAATGTTCATTGGCAGTGAGGCTATTCTAGTTCATATCCAGAGGTCAAGACTTTCATACTAACTTTGCAATTTATACATCTAAATAGGCTGGTGCAGATGCATGTACAACGCTGCAAATAGCTTGACCATCTGTAATGAAGCTACTTCTGTGCTGGAAATAAGAGTTTATTAGAACATAACACAGTTACATGGACGGATCAGGTTTTGACCTTTTCTTTTTCCCAAGAAAGCCAATTTCTCCTTCTCAGCCATGTAGAGAACAGCAGCAAGTTGTCAGACTACCAGTGAAGTGATAGGAGTAACTTCCATTCCGCTGCACATCCACTTGCCTCAGACTGCGTGTTTACGGAGCGCTGTGCAGAGGCTGATGAGCAACTGAGGCCAAGAGGAGGGGCACATATGTGGTACTGGAGACAGAGAGGGTGGAGAGAAGGCATAAACCAGCAGTAGATCAGTGAGGCCTACAGTGGTTTTAGGTTCCAGGAATTCAGAGGGACAGTTGTTTTTCATACATACCATGTCAGGAAAAAAATTATTTTGACTCCAGTTTTTTACAGAACTCAAATTTATCCATGAAATTAAAAGAGTTATTCAGAATGATCATCTTATTTGAATATTGCAACTGTTTCAGGCTTACTTCTTTAGCATCTGCTGAGCGAAGGCAAATTACTTGAAATACGTCATCTTCTGCTGAAAAGGGGATTTTGTACAGAGTTGACATATTTCTGAAGTATCATTCAAGGCTGAATTCCTTTAATTTCACTCCAGCATGGGGCCAAGACCTAGTATTCTGAGAACTCTTACCATGTCCCTGAATTTGAAAATCACTACAAAGAAAGATTAAGGCAAAATTCAAATGTATCCCCAGTAACTCCTCAATGATAACTTGTACTATGTGGATTAATTGTTCCAAAGTAAGCCAGGAGAGGAACTCATGCAGCTACAGGAAATTCTCAGTTTTGATCTCCATATAGAAACAAAGCCAGTGAAAAAAATGTGAAGATAAAATACATTTTGTATTAGGCTGTGTTGTTATGAATAGTCCAAGGCTGAAATACTGCTAATGTAACCACTATTTAGGCTTTGTTTGTTTTATTAAGTTTCACAGCACCTGCTCTCAAGACGTACCAGTGCACATAGGCACTACAATCACAAAGAGTAAGAAATAGGCCAATTACTCTAATACGTGCTCTGAACTGCCACTGTTAGTCTGCCTGAAGGAAGGTAGTTAAGTGTGCTGTATTCTTTGCTGTACCCAACAGCTGTAGCACTATCTGCAGAGCAGAAATTCTAGTGGCATTTCCCGAGTACAAGTAGGCAGTAGAGTTGCTAGATGATACAGAATTTTGTCTTTTCCATTTCCCCTCTACTGAACCTGCAAAGTTTGTACTTATTTATGTGTATATGATACGAATATTCTTCATTCTTTCCTTCTTCCAAGGGTTATTTTACCTTGGAGAAATAGGGCTTTGACATCTTCAGCCAAAACTATCTCAGCTAAATAAAAAGCTACCAGCTTTCAGCTGTGAAAGCATTATTGCCTGTGAGTTTATATCCTAACAAGCATACTTGGGCTGATGGCTCAAAATTGAACTACAGGACTGTGAACTGTACCAGCTGAGGTGGACATACGTTGTTTGTTGAAACCATCATTACAGGGACAGTAGAGTCCTTCGCAGAGAAACATCTAGATGATAAAAGTGTAAACAGCCCCACTTAGACTTAGCAGAAGACATAGCTGTCAGAGCCCAGGGTTAGCCGATGTCCAAAACCAGTTAACAAAGCTTCATTAGTACTCTCTGCCACCTACTTTTCTGTTACAGAAAAGCTCAGCATTCTATTTAGGCTTATGCCTAGATGTTACTGCAGTGAGTGCTCTGTAACTGTATAATCCTCATCTTGTCCTCTTCTGTGACATGTCTCATCAAAATTTTGCACTGTTGGCCACTGCTTGTCAGTAGGCAACACTGTGAACTCCCCCCCATCACGTAGCCCTAGACCATCTCCAGTGTGTCTTGTAATCATATAAAACATAATTAAGAGATTACAGCATGGCAGATACTAAAACTGCCTTTGTTGGCTCTAATACCAACAGGAGCAACTGAAATAGACACTTACCCAAGCTGTTTCCTCCACAACCCTGCAAGATCCGTCTGGCTCGCTTCTTGGCATCTTCTGGAAAACTTGGGCTGTCCAACAGGTTGGGGTATGTACACAGTGCCACTACCTAGAGTGAGTGCCAAGAAAATGTAAATTGGCCACTTCTCAATGGTTATTTTAAGTTGGTAATATTACTGTTAATTCTCCTTGGAAATGAAGATCAAAAATACTAGTTAATTTAAAATAAAGGTTATTGATGAAGAGTTTGCAGTTGTTTTTTAAGGGTAGTGCTTACAGAAGTGAAGAAATTTCACTGGGTTCCAAGCTCTGCTGATAAAAACAGTTATAGAATTATTAACTATTTGTGTTATGAATAGTGAAGATTGGAGTCCAAGTGAGCTATGCCTAGTGCAAACACAATAAACCACAGTTAATTATTCTTATGTTACTCTAAACATCTCTGTCCCCCACTTTTTGTGTATTACCAGCCCACTTTATTGACAAGAAATCAACAGTTTAAATATGGAGTAGAAGCGAGAAATATTAGCAAATTTTGAAGTCCCAGTTTGCATGTTCTATTAATCCTTCCCAAAAATAACTTCTCATTATTACTAGTTTGAATTTGTGGGAAATATTTAATTAAAAAAGAAGTGCTGATATAGAACATAGTAAAAGTAGAAACATGACCTAGCGGAGTTAAGTTTATGAAGGAATGTAAGACACACAGAATCTCGAGGTCTTACTTGAGATCAGCTTAATTTGCTCCAGTCTCTCTCTCATTTTTATGCTTACGTGGTGTAATATGGATAGGCTGTTGTCATGTGGAGAAAAGATTTCCCATGTACCCAGTATTGTCTTTAACAACATCAGATTTAAATAATTTTAAGAAGCTCCGGTCCTCCTAGCTTGCCGACAGTTTGCTGTGTACTCTCATCACCTGGACCCCCAGTGTGATACGGCTTCAGTTTGTCCTCGAACTCGCTGGATTTACATTATTATAGACAGGATAATGACGTGTGTGTGTGTGAGGCATGCTCAGTAAATGGCATAATACAAGTTTTAAACCTTGCTTGTGTTTTAGGAATAATACGGAAATGTGGATTCTGCTGTAGTCTTTCCTAAAACTTAACCTACCAGTTAGCTCGCCTGAGGTAAAACGTGCAAAATCAGCAACAGTACAACTAGTTGCAGCCAACTGTGTGCAGATCTTAAAGTATACTATCAGATGAAGAAAGACATTTGCTTTTTTCTTTGAAGACAACTACTTTCTTTTTTTTGACATGTGTTATCAATAACGAATGTGCTGACTGATAACATAGGAGAAGTGGCAAGAGAAGTATGGATGGGGAACGATCTGAAAAGTAAGGAGAGTTACTGTGTTGAAAGAGGACACTCAGCAAGCAAGGTACAGGACTTTGTCTCGGAAACCAAATTTGTAATTATTTATGAAATATCTATTTGAAGTCTAAGTGTATCCAGGGAATAGTTTATACTAATACACATGATAGAGAGATTTTAAGGCATTCTCAGTAATCTAACAAAAAATCAAGAATAGTATTTTATAATATTCTTACCTGACGGAGGAAGGTGATTGGCCTCTGTCCCATTGCATGTGCATCTCCAATGTTGGCTTTAATTACTTCAGTAAAAGGTTTTTTGATTCCCTAAAAAGACATAATTCACAATGTATTATTAGGTCTGAAGTAGCTGAAAGAATTAATCTTTTTTGGTATCTGTTATGTGCCTGTAACTAAACAGTCTCTAATCTCAGAACAGACGGAGTGTTTCGTGTAAAGCTTAATGCATTTCTTATACAATACTGCCAGTAAATCTTACATGCTTTACAGAAGTGATGCTGACTGTGACACATTTTTAAATGATAGGCTGGCTTTTTTTTTTTTCTGCTAGCTACAAGTAAGAGATTGACTTGCCTGGAAACTACATGTTGAAGTAGAAAATATGAAAAAGAGACATTTTGAGTTGTCAGTATTAGAGCAACTAGTTTGATACACCTAAGGGAAGGATGGATCAGTCAAGAAACTAAAAAATGTTGAGGACATTTGAGAAATCCAACAACAAAATATTCCTCAAGTGCTTTAGTAATTTAGAGTAGAAAGAGTAAAGATACTGCTTGCTTATTTTTCTATTTAGATTAGATATTCATTGTGTGATGACCCCACTTTTCCATATACAAATGTTTTACAAAGTATATCATAGAGAGGCTCTATATGATAAACAGCAGAAGTGCTAAATAATCTCCAGTCTCCTAATCTCTGAAATATGAACAGTCATTTTTCCTATGAGAAGCTGAATACCTCATGAGAATAGAGAGAAAACAGTTGACAAATGTGGATAAGCAATCATAGCTCTTTAAAAAGCAAAGTAAAAGGAGGGAAGAAAGGCAAGGTAGAAAAAAACACCATTGATTTAAATAAAAAAGATTAACTGAAAGTAAAGGCCACCATGACACCATGACAAGATGAATAAATGACATAAGCAAGAACAAATTTATAACTTTTCTAGGGAGGCCTTCTAACAGTGACAGAATTTTCATGTGGACTAATAAACTGCAAAATTAGACCACTTGATTTTCTGTACAAAATTATATATAACAAGCTGCTCTGGCTGTAGACTGAACTCACAAAATCTCTTCCTGGCCCATGTCTTTACAGCAAGGTATTGGCTTTGGATATAGAACATGTGGCTGGCAAGCCATAACTAACTTTTGCTTTTCTACCATGGATTATGTGTTGGACTTCAATGACAGACCAGCACCCAAATGTGCAAAGATAATAATAACTGAAATATTTGTAGTCACCAGGGACACAGATTCCCAAGTATGCCCAGATTTGGAGGTTTACAACTGCATAATGTGGCTGAGAGGTTATGTGATAATGTGATTCACATCCCCACTACAGGTCTAGTCCATGATAAAACTGATGGCATTTAGATTTTTCTTTTGAAATGAAAAGGTAGTTAGAAACAGCATTAAAACAAGACAATTTAGCTTATGTGATCCTGACTGGGGTCAATTTTATATGGCCCTAAATTTAGCAGGAATTGAAAAAAAAATGTTCACTTACAGTAATTGAAAGTGAAACACTGACACCATCAAGTCTTTTGCTTTTATGTTTGCTCACCTAAGTGAGTACTGAAACGAGTTTTATTTCAATCTTAAATAAAGAATTAGGAATGGGGTGTCAGATAAAGGTTACAGTTATCTGAGGCTGAAGTTTAGCATTTTATGAGAAATGCAAAAAGATAGAAGTAGATTCTCTTCAAACCATCTGGGGTCAACTGATAGCACAGCATTGTTTCATTCTAGTTTGAAAAATATGCAGGAAAAGAAAGATACATGTAGGAGAACAAATTCAGTTTGTGTGAAATTAAGAAAAATGTCCACAAATTTTGATTGCATTTGGTCTTTCTTATAGCAAACTGGATCAGTCTCACTAGATTTACACAGTAATAAAAATGTGTTAAGGAATGAGGAATGCCTTAAGTTAGGCAGTGTAAAAAATATAGGAGTTCTCAGCAATAATAAGACCCTGTTTTACCAGAAATACCCTGTTTTATCAGATTAAAATCAGAACAAACCACCCCCCTAACCACATAACATAAGACACATTAGACACATTTTTACACACAAATACTATTGTGATATGCAATGATAAATATTTGATTCTTTGGTTAGTGAAATGCCTAAAGGTACCCAGCATTTCATAATGCATCTTCGGAGTTTTTACAGTTGTACAGCCTTTACAACAAAGGTAACAGACATCTCTGGCATTGTGTCAGGTTTATTGCAAATAATGTTGTAGCTTATTAACATGGATCTCCAGAGCTTTCAGTGTTTATATCATCCTTGCCTTTGACCATCAACTGCAAGTATGTAATCATCAGCTGCTCTGTAAACCCCATGCTACCTTTGCTACTAAAATGATTGATCTGGAGAAAATAGCAAAACATACACAACAGTTACCTTACTGTAATATCTTGGTAGAGAACGAACCATTTGGTTTTCTGTGTTGTACACACTGTTCCCACATACCTGCTTAAAGGCCCATGGTCCTCTTGACTAACTTGTATTTCTTGGTCTCAGCTACAAGAGCGCTGCCCTTTTTATCTTTCAAAAGAGAGATGCTTTTAAGTATGTGGGGCCTTTGTCTTCCCGAACAGTGAGTTAATAGCAATTGTTTAGAACTCTCTTCATGAGATTCACTAGATCCCCTCCTAATGAAAACTATAAAAATTGTTAGGACTCTTAGTTTTTTTCTCATCTTTTTTTCTATTAATTGATTTCCAGTCTTTCTGTGAAAAGAAGGAATACGAGAAGTTGCTCAGATTTAGTTCTGATTTCTCCAGAACAAAAGGTTCCATTTTACCATTTCAGAAAGAAGGAACAGGAAACAGGCAAGAACAAGTGTCAAATGCTAATGAGTCAAAGTTTCAAAGCACAGATATCGGCAGCTGGCATCAAGGGAAGTTCAGACAGTGCCCATGACTCTGCAGATGAGTTCAGGGTGAAATTCTACTTAAATCCTTAAGACAGAGTGGCATTTGTCACTGGTTACTCATGTCAGGGTTTCTCCTGTGGTGATGGTTCTGCTGTGTGTGGGTATCCAAGGGAAGGTTAATGTCAAATACATTTTGAAGACCTGTGAAGAGTTCTACGTGAAAGGAGTGTGAATGTGATGTTAAGAACCTCAATAACAGGCTGTAGAACAACAGGAAAAATGTTGCAACAGGACTTAGTTTGTTAAGGCAAGATTTATTTCACTGCAGAAGGCTAAGCCGTCTTTGACCATGTCAGCAACACGCTTGTGCTGAGACAATTTAAGGCCCTAGCAAGCCAAGGAACACACAGGGGGAGCAGAAACTAGGCCATTGGAGTTGTTTTGCTTGCTTTTAGTGATAGAGACCTCCCACCCCACCCTGCTCATGTTATCCCTCTCTCTCTCATATCCCCCCTCTCTCATATTCCCTCTCTCTCATAACTCCTCCTCTCTCTCTCTGGGCAGGCTTTCTTTCAGGCTGTGTTCTAGAGGCAATCTGACTGAATTGTAACTGGCCTCTGCCAGCAGGCAGAGATTTGGAAAAGGGAAGCTTGCAGAACAGGAGCTCTAACAACAAACTCAGGAGCACTAAATACCAGACTGGTATTCATGTCTACTGAAGAAGGTATGAACCATATTCAGGGAGGAAAACCAATCCCCAGCCCTGCAAAACAACGACTGCTACAGCCTTCTGCCTTTGATGGCGCCTCATGCTGTCCTAACAACATGATTCATCTTCATCTTGGGAACAAGCCTATCTTCTGCCATTCTTTCGAAATTGTTAGCAAAGGCACTAATTATAGTAGCCATTTTTAAAGCTGAAGAAGCCATCCTGCACTTTCAAATTCAGATGTAAAGCAGAAAATATAAAAATGTATTACTTTTTCTTCCTGTTGCTATCTTCTTGATAATGAAAAGATTTTAGTGGAATAAAGGAATCTTCCCAGATTTGGAATTAGCTCTTTGGAAATCAGTTCCTTCAGCAACTACTTATGTCGTTTTCCTTTTCTCAGAGGGAAGGCAGTCTTTTAAGAGACCAGATGAAAAGCCTCTGAAACCTGAAGCATGTCAGACAGGATTATTCTAACAACTCCATCAGTGTTGTAAGAATCACACGAAGTTGGGAAAAGCAATTTTCATATGTGAACTAGAATTCATTGGTGTAGAGCCAATACAAATCTTTACACAGTTAACTAGGTTTGGAGAAGCTTCCCCTTCCCTTAGATGTCCCCACAGCCTCAAGAAGCCCAGCAGGTAAGGAGGACAGTATGAAATTATGAGCTGTCTCTCACCATGCATAAAGTGTTGGGGGAATTATTTCATCAAAGAAATGATATGATGCCAGAACATACACTATCCCAAAAAACTAACAGGAAGGCAATCCACTGACAGGAGCTGGTTTGTGTCTTAGGAGTTTTGGTGTGCCTGGAAGTTCCCTTTACAATGGTACCATCCAAGAATGCTGGCACACTGCAAAATAAAACTGTGTCCAGAAAGAGTAAAGAAGGGTGCAAACTGACCTAAAGCTGTCTTTGCTGAAGTCTTCAGCAAATTTCAAAGGAAAACCCTCAGTCTGTAGAGAGCCTTGTGTGATTTGGATTTGATAATGGCAATAAGGAAGAATTAAAAAGGGTTCCCTTGAAGAGGTCATGAAAATGTGAGGTGCTCTTAATTCCAGAAGAACAATATGGTACTTCAGCTATTTGTAAATTCCAGAATTTGTCCCCTCTTGGCTGCTCCTCATTGTTTCATTTTTATTGCCATTGCTTTGTGCCTCCTCATGATGGTTATCAGGCAGTAACATCAGACTATGACACATTAGGCCGAGTCTGGTTTTGCTGTGACTTGCACAAGCAAGCTGTATAAGAGAGCTGGGAAAACCAAACAATTTGGCATAGCTGGGATCTGCACTGTAGTAGCCAAGTTGCTTGTGTTTTTTTTTTTCTCCTTGAAAGGGCCAAGAAAGTATTACCCAGGGGTGCTTAACTAATAGGGACTTGAAGGCCTGAATTAGCACTCCAATCTTTTTAATAAAACAGCTCACAGCAGAAAAATAAACCTGACCTGCCTACTGCAGAGTAAGGCTTTGATTCTGTGTTATGCATGTGTAATTCAAGCTGACATAAACTGTTGTTGGAAGGAAGGAGAGGGAGAATTCTGGATTTTTACTTGAAATGGCAGTGATGACTTGCATGCCCCCTAATATCAGATGAGAAAATCGGTAGGGCTGACCACTAATTGGCAGGTCTGATTCAGGGATTACAGAACAGGAGTTTTCCTTGAGTTACTTTTGCCTTATACATTGTTTGAAGTGCATTTGCATTCAGAAATTTTGCCTATATGAATAAAGCCCTAGATTTTAATATGATTGTACATGACAGAATTAAAATAATGCTCCTAAGAAGGAGATTAGACATTAGGACCCTCTTAACCTGAAGACTGGAAAAGGGCTATTTTGGAAAAGATTTTGCTACTGTATTCAACTAGAAAAGATCAAATAACTGGATCTTGTGGACTGTGTGCTTCTGAACATATGATTTTAGTAATCATACTCTTAAAATGGATTTTCTTTCATCTTCATCTGCAGTAGTTTTTGCCCCATTAAAGAACATTGGTTTTACTACTGATTTGCTTCCATATGCAACATGTACAGGCAACTGAGGAACAACAGTTCTGTCTTAATGACGTCAAATGTTCTTGCCTGGAAGACACTTTCTTGGCGTGCACACAGTCACGTCTTCAAAGCAGAAAATTATGGGATGGTAATTTAAGCGTAACATCTTTCATTACTGGGGGTACCAGTCAATCTTGTATCTTTTTCATGGCATGTCAATTTGTGTTTCTGTATGTCATTGTCTAAACTGTGTTTTATCTTTCCATAACTCCCAGGGATACAGTTAACTCACATTTACAGTTAAGTCTGGATTCTAAGTCAGAATTTTCTCTATTCAATTCTAAAGCCTGGAGAATTAGTGGAAAAAATAAAAGCTCTACAGTCTTCCAACCAAAATACTTTAGCAGAAGCTGCCTGGGATAATAGATACAAGAGTAAAAGGGATTTTGGTAGTTATATTATCCAAACAGAAATATAGGGAGTGAACGGGTGACTTGGAAGAATAAACGTGCAACAGGAACCTGTATGCAATAGTTATGCAAATGAAAAACATGGGCACAGGAAATTAGTGTAAAACCCTTTTACTGTAAATCAGACTATAGTGAGGGTTCAGGAAAAATTGAGCTTCGATGTGTAGAGACTATGTATTGCCATTAAAAACACATAGTTCCAGACTCAGTGGCAGAATATTCTAACCACCTGTGCTAATCTGAAGAAACTTTCTGCATGCTACTAATGTATCTCTGCATACCATCCCTCTACCCCTTTCTGCCCTATAATTCTGTTTCAGTAACTTGAAAGTTTTGAACAGGGACCTAATATTGTGTGACTTATGCCAAGCCAGGCACAGTTTCCAGTGTTACATGAGTTGATTTGTGGATCCTAAAATCCTGTCTAGTATGCACATGCTTTGCAAGTACGTGTAAACTAACATAACCTGACATAGAACTTGACATGATTTAAAACCTAAGCAGGAATTCGGGAGAAAAGGAGAGTGTAAGTGGAGAGAGATGTCAGAGTAACAGATAGGAAGGGACTTGCTATAACAAGGTCAGTTAAAATTAGCATGAATACAAAATAACAAATCAGGTATGTGTGATGCCTGTGGAATGATAAAGCTAGCTTGTTACTACCGATAAAGAGAAGGGCTCCGTCCAGAGATGACATTATTCTTGCATTCAGTTCATATTTAGGCTAAAATTTCTGGTCTCAAATGTAATTAAAGTCAATACTTGTTACGGTGGCCATCTGTTAGCAATTCTTAAAAAAATGATAGAAAAAATATCTTATTTGTTTGAGTTCTATTGAGAGTATAATAATTTATTACAATATACCTGTGCTCTAGCTCAGCTGCGAGTTTGAAGTCAGTTCTTTATCCCTGTATCACCTTAGTAAGCCAGAATCAGATGATTTTTAGCATTAGCAAAGGGAAATGCATCACTTTTGAAGTATGATGCAATTTCAAAATTATAAAAAAATACTCAGAAAAGTTATTTAAGTAATTTTGCATAAAGATTTCCAGCTGAAAAGACGTAATGTAGATCAAAACATCGATTATCTGTGAATACAAGTCGCAGGCCAACAAAACTTAGGGAGTCCAAGTACAGCATGCCCCACCTGTACTCCTGAGCAATCAGTCTTATTCTGCTTTAATAGAGTATTATAACTTGTCACTTACATTGGCTGAATCCTGAGCACATTAGCTGAACTTAATGCTTCATTTTTATTTACTTTTCTAAAGAGCTATCCCTTCAGTTGCCTAGTCAGAGACTTCTCAAGTAACATTTTAGTCCTTATTTCTATGTGCACTGTGGAGTTACAGCTGCCGTTGTAATCCTTTGCAGATAATATACAAAAGAAGCAAGTGCCAGATAGAATAACAGAGGAACTGCTGTTCACAATCTGAGACAGCAGAACAAAACTCAAAGATGAAAGCTTATATTGTGCAAACAGCTTCAAGTGGCTGGTTTAGTGCCTACAAAACAAGCTGTATAAGTTACACAAGTATGAAGTCTAACTGAATTGAACCAAGTTTAAACAGCGAGAGCCACTATTGCATCTGATAAGACAATGTCTGCATTTAAGATGCTTTTAGTTTAGAAACAAGCGACCCAAGGGTATCTTGGCAGAACAGGAGAAATGCAGATTTACTAGTAGGTACTTATCGTTACTTCACCTCCCCCTGCTCTTGCTACCCCCAGCCAGTGCAGCACTTCCCTGTCATACTACAGAGTTGATGCTTTCATGCCTGTGGGAAGCTCCTTCCTCATCATATGTAGTAGAGTTGCTATGGGGCAACCCTTTGGCTGTCAAGCGAAGAGTAACTGTGGGTCTAGAGATGCTGTGGAGCATCACCTTTCTCTGACAACCGCTTCAGCCTCCAGTCCTTAACAGGCAGTGTTAATTCTGCTGGCAGTGGTTGACATAACTCTGTGAGCCAAGGTTGAGAGGGATGAAAAACGTAGTTGTCCAGTTTTAATTAAAAGTAAACAAATAAGTGCCCTTGACCTGTGATTACACAGAAGTCACTTTTAGACTAAAACCCAGACATTTAGATAACCTAGAATATTTCAGTTATAAGGAACCTAGGTCCTGCTCAAGGCTGTATACTTTACCAGACATTTTGCTTAAACAATAGAATAACATTATTATTATCAGAAAGGCAAAGAGGGATGAATAATTTGAGCAGTGTAGAAGAAAAAAGTGTCTTTCAGCTGCTTTCTTAAGTTGATTAGTGTTCCCTGCAGACATATTGTCTCAACTTTTGCAGTAATACAGTCCTACCCTGCCAACAGGGAGGTTTTTGTTTGCTTTAGTCATCTTAGTCACATGTCTGTGAACGCTGGTAGCCATTGATAATATTCCATGAAACTGGCTCAAGAAAAAAAACTTTTAAATGGAAAATTCCACTTAAGCGGGCACAAAACTGCCATAACAATCTTTTAATAAGGCGATTGGCAATGCCTTGCTCTTGCTCTTTTTTAAAAAAATGCACAGAGTATTCTCTCTGCCAGTGACTCAGCTGGTAATTGAAGTAAGCAGGGGAGTTCAGAGGAGTTAGTGAAGATCGTATTATATTTGTTTTGTCAAGTAATATCTCCTGCCCTGTGATGGTAACTTGAAAACAAGCATACTCAGAACACTGGAAAACACACCCACTAGAGAACCTAGTTGCATAAAGTCAATGGCACCTTTATAAACAAGTTTTAAGGGAAAAATCAAACCAAATGTTCTCAGTCATCACTCAGAAGTTTTAAAGTAGAATCCTGAAAAAGAAGCTGGTTGATTTGTATCATGCAGAGGGAGCTGAAAACATGCTTCACCTTCTAAAACAAGGGGAACCAAGTAACACAAAGACCAAAGAATTAAAATAATCTCTTCTTATTGGCATTGCTGTAGCACTGTTTTCACTCAAAGCGCTTTGCATATGTACATCAAATTGATCTTGCAGTAATAACGTATTCGCAAGACTTTCTAAAGCAGTGAATGCAGGAAATAATATTTGAAGTCATAGAAAATTACCCATGCCAGATGATCTATTCAAAAGAAAAGTGAGTAATGCTGACAGGGGAAGTGATGTGAATAGAACAAACAAAAAGCCATCCCTGAAATGCTAAGGGTTGTGGTTTTGTCTTTCTTTTTTTTTTTGAATGCTGAATCTTAATAGTTAAGCAGTAAGGTAAAGATATGAAGAACGAAGTGTAAGCACTGGCTGATTAGGATTTTGGGCCAGACCCTCAGGAGGCTCTATTACCCTGTCCTCATCCAAGCACTAACCACCTAAGAACTTCAGGCGGTGTTACCAAGCGTTTGTGCTCTGACGGCTTGTCCTCAGGCAACTCAACTTCTGCAATTAAAAAAAAAGAGACGCACACTCTCAGTGGTCTCCTTAAGAAGTATTACCCTCCCCAGCTCTGGAGAACCCAGCAGCCGCGCAGCACGGGATGAGCCAGGGCCTGGGCAGGGCTGGAAGCCCGCTGGTGTCAAAGGTGGCTCCTGCCCTGGCGAAGGCCGTATCTCTAAAATCCTCGTGAACGTTTTAAACGCTCTATCAGTATGATGAAAGCTGGTCAGTCACCTTCTTGAATAACACAGAAGACATGGGATTGCAGCAGAGGGTCAAAGTGGCTGAAGAAATGTAAATACTGCTTCATGGGGCATACTGTGTTTGCCCTACGCAATCAGTGACTCCAGATAAACAGTAGCCGGAGGGCGGGTTTCTTTGTTTTGTGCCTCTCCCTCCTCGCCTGTGAAGGGGCGCGAATGGGGAGGGTCCCGCAGCGGAGCGGGGCCGGGCCGGGCCGGGGGAGGTGGCTGCGCGCCCCAGCCTGGCCCCGGCAATTCCCCGCGGGGACCGCGCGTCCGGCCGCGGCTTCGGGAGGCAGCAGGGATGGAGGGAGGCTGCTCGTGGTCTGCGAGTGTTAACTTGGTGCGAAGCGCTGCCAGCGCTGCCAGCGCTGCCGCCGCGCCTCTCCCGGCCGCCCGCTTTCCCGAGGCTTCGATAGGGTCACATCTCAGGGTGTCACCGGCCCCGCCAGCCCCACCGCCTGCCACGTCGGCCCCACGGCCGGCCGCGGCCCTGCCGAGCCCCTCGACGCCCCAATCAGGAGCGGCGGCGGCGGAGGAGTGCCCCGGGGGCGGGGGCAGGGCCAGTGCGGCGGGCACGCCGGGGGAGCGGCTGGCGCGGAGCGGGGCGGCGGGGAGTCCGCCCTGCCCTGCCCTGCCCTGCCCTGCCCCGCCGCTCCTGCCTCACCTTCCGCAGCTCCTTCTCGATCTCGCCGGCTTTAAGGACGATGGGGCCCCGCACCGCATATTCTACCGCCTTCACTTGCGGGTTCATGGACTCCAGAGTCAGGATCTTCTCCCTGCTCGCCTTCTCGTTGATCTTCACCGCGGAGGCCTTGGCTGCGCTGCTCCAGCGCACCGTCCCCTCCCGCGCCGGCCGCGGGAGCCGGGGACACCGCGGCTGCCTCCCTGCCGCCAGCGAAGCGGCGCAGCGCAAAGCCATGTCCTTCCTTCCGCCTCGGCAGACCCCCGGCCCTGTGCAGCCCAGGCTTGCCGCAGCTTGCTTGGCAACCAGGACCAGTCGATGCATGATGCTCTTCCAGGTAGCTCCCAAAGCAAGGCTGAGGATACCCGTGCTGAGGATGGGTGTGTTCTGTAGTCAGAGCCGGGAGCTAGTAAGACGCAAGCGAGCGAGAGATGCAGTCAGAAGAAATGCCGAGGGGCTGGCACAGTTACACGTACATGCTCGATCCTCCCGTGTCCAGAGCCTGCAAACTTAATTGCAATGGATACAAGTGATCTTGCAGTGTTGCGATGCCACCAGAGGAGCAATAGATCCCACCATTGCATCAGAACAGCGCTGCAGACCCCGCTGCCCAACAGGAGCGCCCGCGCTACTGCTCCGGAAGGGTCCCGGCTAGAACCATCCTTCTTAAGCCGGCGCCAGCAGCCGCCCCAGCCTCGGCTCGGCTCGGCCAGCCCCGAGGCGTGCCGAGGTGTGGATTGCACCAGCGGCTCTGCCAGACGCGCTGCCTGGCGGGTTTTGTAGTTCCGGCAGCGCTCGGCTGCGCCCGCCCACAGCGTCAGGTGATGGGCAGGAACTACCGCACCCACAGGCCTCCCCGGCCCGGCCCGGCCCGCATTGTCTGCCGCGCCCGCTCTGGTCAGTGCCGGAGGCGGCAGGGGAGCGTGGGAGGGGGCGAGGATGGGCCGGGGCATTTCCTCAGCGAGCGGCGAAGCCCGGTGTTGCGAGTGTCAGCCCCGCAGCGGGGCCGGGGCTGCAGGCGCCGCCCGCCCGCGGCAGGGAGCGCTCCCTTTGTCTGGATTTGTTTTGCTGCTTTGCGGTTTGGGAAGTGCGGCGCTGCCGCCGCTGGTGCTTCCCTGCCCGTCGGGCAAAAAGCCGCCCGCTCTCACCTCCTGGCTTCGCGGTGGCGTTAGAAATGCCGGGTGAGGCGTGGCGAGCAGCGGTGGGGCTGCGCAGGGGGCACCTGTTGCGGGGCCGGTGCCGGAGAGCGGGTCGGGGACAGAGCCCGGGCGGCGGGGCTGGGCGTCGGCAGCCTCATCCCGCCCGCTGTCAGCTCTGCCAGGGGCACGTTTTCTCTTGATCCTTCCCCCTCGCAGGAACAAGTCCGTCCTCTTTCAGTTTCCTCATTGTTTCCAGATGATGAAAAGGTTTTTATCTCTCGGGCTCAGTTCGGGTTGCATAGCAAAATGACTGGAGATCTGCCATGAAATAAAACAGCGGCAGGATTCATGGGAGAGAGAGGTAAACGTTCTCTCCTTCTTGCTGCCCCTCGGAAGAAGGCCCGTTTTACCCGTCCTGGGTGCCCAGAAGAGACTCCTTGTTTGTGCCCAGAGAGTGGAATAAGGGATTATTCACTCAGGAATATTCCTATGACCTAATGTTACCTCCCCGAGCAAGCGCCTGGGCTGTATTTATGAATTGTTTTTGTGGAACCTTCTTTTTACTTTTTCTTTCTCCACTGACTAAGAGAGAATATAGAAAACCAGCATCCTATTTTAGGTGCCTAAATTAGATGGTTTGAGACTTGGGTACTGTTCTGTGTGTTTTGGTATCTTTCCGTAGTTGATGAAGAGCAAGCAAGCTGCTTTTGCTGCGTTTGATTTTATTTTGTCCTGTACAATTACGTCTTCAGTCTTTTTCCTGTCTTTACTATTTCTTCTTTTGAAGGAGCTTCTGCTTGCCATAGTGTATAGTTTCATAAGTAAATTCTTCTAGTCCTTATTCCATTTCAAGTGCAATATTTTAGCTCTTACTCTGTGCTAATTTAAAAATAATTGCTACTTGAGACTTTTAGTCAATTCCAAGTTAACAAAATGACAGAAATGGGATGGTTTTTGTGCTGAAGGGACTGGCTTGAGGTGGTGCAGAAAACTTATATTTTTACTCAGGAATTAAATTTTGTGGGTTTTTTTCAGTCGTCGTACTGATTGTACTGAAAGCTTTTCCTTGTTTACTTCTCAGCTTGTGAAGGCTGAGTAGAGTGTATCTAGCCCTGCTTATCTCCCTTCCAAAATTCTGCTCTCAAAATAACCCAGTGGAGTACTATATGTTAGAAATTGAAGTCCCGAGAAGGAGGTTTTTGTTTATTTGCAGCTTCAGTAATGATCTTAGGACATTGCAGTCTGCATTTCCTTCAAACAGATTTTTTTTTTCCTCTGTGTTTTAAACTTTTGTTTTTTTAACTTTTGAAATGTCACGTTTTGGAGCCTGTATATTTTGACAGTTTTCCTTTAAAGTTGTCATCAGTCGTGTGTCTGGAAAACTGTTACCTGAATCTGGGTTTTTGACTGATAATTACAAGCAGTGTCATGGTGCTTTATTTCAAGATTTGATAAAATGTAGTTCAGAAGAAAACATTTCAACCTGTGGTAAGACTTGTCAAGGTCTAATTTACCACAAAACCAAAACCAGAACTGATTCTAATATTTACGTTCAATGTATATGAGTGGATTTCCCAGACTTGTTAATTTGAGTTTTTTAGAGTTCATTAGAAATCAAGGTTGAAATGCTACCTAAATATTAAAAATCGAAGTCCAGTGGATTTGGACCCACTAATTTTGGCAGGGGAAAAGCACAAATTAACCTTTGCTCTTGGCCCACACGCTACTGTTCCACCCCCAATCCGCCCCCCAGAAACAGCTGGTGTAGCAGAAAGTTTCCAGTTAGCACTGCCATGGTATCGCTCATTGATCCCCTGGCGAAGGAAAGGTACAAACTGTCTGACGCCTCAGTTCCTGCCTCTAGCTGACCATCTTAGCAAGACCTCAGACCTTGTTTGCAAATTCTGTAATGCTGCTTGTTAGCATGTAACATAGGATGGCAGCATTGGAGGAAGGCTAACAATCTTAAAATGCATGTTGCACAAGCCAAAGCATATGTTTTTAGTAAAACATTTGAGTGAATGTATGTGAACTTGAAATTTAGTAGTCTGATTAATTTCCTAAGTTTGGAAGTGCACAAAGGAAATAAATAGCATGAAAAAATTGCCTTTTCATGTTCAATGTAATATGAAGTAGTGTTTGTGTTACATAAAAAGTAACAGTTGCTTTAATGAAGATAAATGTATCTCCAAACATTATTTTAATACAGATACTTTCGGAAAAGCAAATAGCATATGGTGAACTTGCAATGTTGAGGCAAAATTGTGCATATCTGGTTTCTTGAAGTCGGCAGGAAAGCTCTTGATGGCTTCAGGAGAATCGGCATTCCACTCCAATGTCAGCGTGACTGTGTTTGTGCATGCCGCTTCAACTTACTGTGGCTTGGCATGCCTTCATATCACATGAGGAAAAGCAAACTTACCTCATGAGCTGTGAAATTAGTTAATGCATGTTTGAAAAATCTTGTGCAATGACCTATTAAGGATGACCTATGTTTTTGTATTTACTTAGGGAAATCTTCCTTTCCCTATCCCCCCTGCCCCTGAGTTGAACTACAGGGAACACACGTAATTGCAGGCTCATGATGTACCCTTCAGAGAAGATGTTGGCTTTTGCAAGTTGACCTGTGGAGATCAGTTGACCTGATCAATAGATAGTTTATGTATTATGTGCAAGTTACATGAACACAAGTTTCAGACAAGCCAGGTGAAGAAGGTGACGAGTACTGCTTACCAAAGGGCAGCTCCTTGGTCCCCATGTTGTGTTCCATCTTTAGTCACAAGGATGTAGGATGGTTTTCTTGCAGTCATAAGAAGCTAAAATAATGAATTTCATGTTGATGGTGAGGTGCTGGAGATGCTGAACAACAGCAAATGCATAAATGGAAAGATAGGTCAAACAATCGTTATTATCAGTCAGGTTGGAAAAGACCTCTAAGATCATCTAGTCCAACCATCTATCCAACACTACCATGACCACTAAACCATGTCCCAAAGTGCCACATCTATACGTTTTTTGAACACTTTCAGGTATGGTGACCTCACCATTTACCTGGGCACCCTATTCCAATGCCTCACCACTCTTTCCGTAAAGAATTTTTTCCTAATATCTAGTCTAAACCTCCCCTGGTGCCACTTGAGGCCATTACCTCTTGTCCTATCATTAGTAACTTGGGAGAAGAGACGAGCACCCACCTCACTACAACCTCCTTCCAGGTAGTTGTAGAGAGAAATGAGGTCTCCTCTCAGCCTCCTCTTGGGGGAAAAAAAACCTTGGTAAACAGACTAACAGCTGCTGTCATGTGCTTCCATTTTGACAGACCCTCAGCAACCTTCGTTTCGTGGTTTAGACGCCATGATACCGATAATGGCGCATGGTGACTAAGCATTCATTTTTTTTCTTGCTGTTTCATTTAAATAAAGGCACTGAGTAGAAAACTACTCTTAAGAGTTTAAAATGGCAAAGTATTGTTAATTATATTTAGCAATCTTTGAGAATACTAAGTAATTGGAAACCATATTACAAAATGTGGGGTTTTATGCAAAAAAAAAAAAAAAAGCAAACCCTATTCTGTGTTGTACAGGTAAGGAGCATGGTTGTTTCCTGTGCAATACTGCTGATGGTAGCAGTTCAGAATATGAGGAGCATCTCCAGCGAAATCACTGTTCCTACTGTTCTTCAAATGGAACATGAACTGTTAAGATCTGGTCCAAAGCTCAGTGCAGTCAGTGGAAAAAGTGCCAGTTCAGTGACTTCATATCTTAATACTAGCTCTCATTATCTCATGATAAACAAAAAACCCCACAACGTCAACAATCAAAACCCCAACTGCCTACCTAAAAAACAAACTCAAAATGAAACATGTAAGATAGTCTACTGAATTAGTTCATGATAATTAATTGCGAAGGTACTCAGTGAAAATAGTGTAATTTTATTTTGTGAAGCGTTTTTTACACTCTACATTTAAAATAAAACTGCTCAGAAGGATTTTAGTGAAAAATAATGATTTTGTTGAAACTGTTCTGAGAAACATGTGGATTTCAATAAAGTTTTCCCTGAAAAAGGCCTGATACATGAGAATGAAATGTTGGAAGCCTTTTTTTTTATGAAATGGTAGCTGCTATTCGCATTAAATAATAATTTAAATTTTTAATACTCTAATAAAAAATTCTTTTAAAAAATCTCATCTCAGGCTGACTTGCTTCACAAAGCAAGTACATCTTTTTTTAAGAAACACTATTGACCTGGGCCATAAGACTAACTTTGTAGGTTAGACTTCATCTTGATGAGAGGTGGATCTTCCCACAAGTTTTTGCTTCTAGATGATTTCAGGGACATCTAACTCATTTCTGTAAACTATATGGACAAAGTCACTGTATTGGACATATTTCAAGTAAAATCAAGCAGCTGAATTGAAAAGTTGAAGGATTATTTTTTTTCCATTACTAATATAGCAACTTACTAAAATATAGGAGCTAGAGGTGAAAATGTTTCTTTCTGATTACCAAAAGAAGCACACTAAAAGTATAGAAAATGTGTAACTTCCTAAAAAAAATGTAAAATGTTGTTCACTGAAGTGGGCTTCACTTTGATTGGACTCTGTCACCGTGGATTGTGTTGGACCATTGATGCTGACGTTCAGCTGCGGAGGTGGGAAGGTGCTGCAGTGCCTGTTAAGCAAGAGTGTGCCTTGGTTACTCGGGAAGCGTGGTGATGCAGTGGTGCTTTGCGCTGGCTCATGACTACGTCATAGTTGTTCGAAACAGCAGTTTTACTGGCAGTTCCACTGTGCTGTAGGAGCTGGCGTACTTCCTTACACTGGTGGCGTGGTCTTTTTTTTGGGCAAACTGATATTCAAAACCTAACCTGGGGACAGGAAGCCCACCTCAACGTGGGCTTCCTGATACCAAAAGATACCAACGCACAGCAATGTTCTGAAGAACAAATTGCTTTGTAATTGGGAAACACTCAATATTTAGCTGTACTTGGAGAAGGCGGCCAACATTTGTACTGCTTAAATGTTACTCTTGCCCAAGTTCAGAGTAATGAGATCTCTAAGAACTTGTTAGGCACAACTTTGATTCCTTATGAAAGGACTCAGAGGGTACTCGGATTAAAGTTACCCTGAAATCTACCAGTGACAAGCATATTCACAGTATGAAGAATTGCAAACTGCTGTGACTACTAAATTTCCAAAACCAGAATCATAGAAAACAAGATTGAAGCTTCTCTGTATTTTTATATAGTAGTTTCCTCTCACCTGTTGTATACTGTAACATTACAACTTCAATTAGTTCATGGTAACATTGCAAATTTTATCATCTAACCCTTCCTATTATTTGTCATTTTCCTCTGATACATTCTGTTCTTGGTATGAATACCCACGTATTTTAGATATAATTTAATAATTCTCTAGATAGTACTTTATCTGTGTAAAGACTAAAAACCTCACTGAATATAGCTGACTAATTAGGAAGTAATTACTTAATCAGGATGCATTTTATAACCTTTCTGACACAAGATTGCACACCATTTTTGGAATTTAATTTTTCAATTTGCTGCATGTTGTTAGCTCGTAGGCAAGTCTGAGGCTGCCGGCCCTCACAGGAGAGCTCACAGGGAGCTCTGCTGCAGGAGAGCAGAATGCTTCCAAATTGTCTGTAGTGGTGAGCAGGAATGCAACTTACAAAATGCTTCTCTCTCCAGCTTTAATGTGGATTAGATATGTGGATTGTACCGACTTCAAGAGTTTTTTCTTGTAAAATTATAGTTGTATGCCAAAATACTCCAGTGTGCAAGAAGCTGATGTGGGAGGCGTATGCACGGCATTCCACAACACTGAGATCTCAGACCATTCAGGTCAGCTGGGCTCTGTTGTGACAACAGGAAAGAAAAGAAGGCATCATGACTTTAAAAGTCATGTGTATCTTTTCATAAAATAGAGGAATGGCATAACTTTTTTATTTTCTGTTTTAAATTAGTGTAAACCACATTTTAAATAAGGCTTGATCTTGCAAAGTGCCACGTATTATCGACTTTTAAGAGGGTGTTGTGGTTTAATCCTAGCCCCCCCCCAGCAGGATGGTGGGAAGAGAATTGGAAGGGTAAAAGTGAGGAAACACTATGGGTTAAGATAAGAAAAGTTTAATATTAGTATTAATGGAAAATGAAAACAAAAACAAGAGAGAAATAAAACCCAAGAAGGACAAGTGATGCAAATGAAAAGCAATTGCTCAGCACCAACCGACCAATGCCTGGGCAGTCCCTGAGCAGCCCCCGGCCAACCTTCACCCTAGGTTACCTGCTGCGTGTGACGTTGTATGGTCTGGAATGTCCCTTTGGTCACTTGGGGTCAGCTCTCCCAGCTGTGTCCCCTCCAAACTCTTTGTGCACCCCCAGCCTACTCACTGGTTGGGTGGGGTGAAGAGCAGAAAGGGCCTTGACTCTGTAAGCACTTGCGTGTACTAAAACATCGCTGAATTATCAACACTGTGTCCAGCACCAATCCAAACTGCAGCCCCATACTTGCTACTGTGAAGAAAATTAACTCTATCCCGCCCAAAACCAGTACAAAGATGAGGTGCCTGTACCCTTGGAAAGGTATGTTGGTTTTTTTATCAGTGCTGGATTAAACTTCTGAAATGATGAAAAAAAAAATAGGCTTGGACTTTCAGAACTCAACACTAATGTGTTAATAAATTAGAATAACAAGAAAATCTTGTAAATTTTAATAATCAGTTGTCTAGCTATGAATACTATCTTGTTTGCATTCAATAAGGAAAATATTTTTCTTTGTATTAGAATGGTTGAACAGCTGTCAGTGACTACTTTATTTGCTCCATAAAGAAAGGCAGAGTAGTTTTCTCATGTATTTATTAACTTCTTTACTAGATACTGTTAGGTTTAGTGAGAGTATCCTTCTCTTAGATGGATGGCCTTACAGGGCTAAACAAGCTCCATCTGCCCGGGTTTGGAGTTAGAGTTGTCCTTTTTCTAGGATGGTTGCCGGGAGGCTAGTGAGCCCATCCTACCCGTGGACACACTTAGTCTGACCCTTCAGTTGAGACCTGTCTGGCATGGGAGACCCTACCAGAGGCATATGCCACCACCAGCGTAGCTCGCAACCTCGTAAGGGCACGCAAGCTTCTCCCCTGCGACTAGGGGCTGTCCATGGCCTCAAATCGGGAGACGTGGAGACACACCATCCATAACGCTGCTGCCTCCTTTGAGAACGCACGTAGAATTAGTCTCGAGTAGAAAAGACAGCGCAGAAAGAACCGTGCCCCGCCAATACCATCTAAGGAGACTTTCTGCTGTGCCTTTTGCAGCCAGACTTGCCTATCCCACATCGGCCTTTCTAGCCATCAGCGCGCTTCCCATATCTTTGTTCTCGAAGCCTAGCCATGATGATGAGATAGTGTTACTATACACAGCAGAGCCCCCTGCTGTTACAAAGACCGTCTGAAACACGGAAAGAGTCTTTCTGTGTTGTGCTATGTCTGGACCTTCCCAGTTAAAACAAAAAAATTCCAAAAGTGGTCTCAAGATCCTGGTTGCACAGATTTGGTCTTGATTCTGGAATGAAATCTGGATGTGCTGCCTACATGGAACACATCTCTGCTTTTGGCAACAGTCACGGTTTATACAAAAAATAAACTTGTCTTGTGTTTGTGTATCTCTGGAGAATGACCTCTGCTGGTAACGGGTTGGTATAGGCTGAAAAAAATAGGCAGAGAGAAAAGGGAAACAAAACCCACTGTCTGACATACAACTTAAATACCAAGAAGAAAAGGGCAAATCAGCCAGTTCAGTAACTGTACTCACACAGAAACCACAACACACACACGGGGGAACCCAAGATGCTCACAAGCACAGAAGAGCATGTTCTCATGCTCTGCATGGGAACTCACAAACGAGTAAAACCTGTAAGAGACAAAGTTAATACTTACATGTGCTCATTATAACTTACAGCATCTAGATACCACAGCATCTGGAAAACCACTCAGAGTATATCTGTGTGAGGAGATAACCGGAGTTGAGTGATGTTCCCTCACTATCAATATTCAGAATTTAAACCACTTCTAATTATATTTTGACCACATGTACTTTATGTTATAAGTGTAAGCATTACACTTAAAGTCCAACTACTATATGTTCCAGTGGTGGAAATCTTAATTGTAGAATAGTTTAGTAATCATCCATCTTCTTTTGCTTTATGTGAGTAATTTAGAATTAAAATGTCGTAGTTATTTTATTTACTTTTTACCCTGCAAGAAAATATAAAGCTACCTGGAGCAATTATTTCTGTCAGCATTTGTTTTACCACCTGAAATCAAAATCCTTAGTGTTGCAATAATGTGAAAGCTTGCACTGCAGCCAGCTGTAGGGTTTCCAGTGGAAAACAGGTAGAGAAACCATCTACCAAACAAATTCTTCTGTCCTTTAAATCTCACAACAGTTCTAGATTTAAGAAGAGCACAAAACAACAACAAAGAAACAGTACAGTATTTCTTGTCTAGAGCATGTGTGATCTTTTATGAATCTGGAACTCCATTTTCAATTTGTAATAAATTAGACTCGACAATTAAGCTGAATAAATCAAGCACTAGTGAGACTGTAGACAAGCTTTCTTGGCAACCAGCATACCGTGAGCTGGCTGATCTGTAGGGAAGGTCAAGAAGCCGCAGGATGATAATACCACTGGGCCTTCAGCTGTAGGGAGAATTTTACTCTGTGAAAAATTATGACAAGTGCTAGTCTTTTTCTGCCTGAAGGAAGAAGTGTCTTTTTAATTTGCCTGTCAGGGGAAAATTATTTGGGCTGTCCTGGCAAATGACTAAATGCTCTCTCTAGATTCCTGTCCACCAAGAACTGACTAGATGCATCAGAGTAACTCAGTAATGAGCCAGTAGATGGTATTAACACTCAAATAGTTCAAAAAGTCATGTTAAAATAGTTTCCTCCAAACTGCTTTTTGGTTAATTTCCTTGAAAGAGAAGTATAGACAAAAGCCTTATGAAAACTGCCTCTCGTCCCAGGATTTTTCTCAATATGTAGGTACAGCAAACTGAGTTCAAGACTAAACTACAAACATAAAATAAAAATTCTGTTATACTGGGCCCAGAGCCAGCCTCGCAGATGCACTCATTGCTACCCATGTGAGAGCATTACAGTTCCACTACTGTTCTTTAATATTTGTTGGCAACTGAATTTCAGGCTATTTTAAACTGTAATCTTCAAAAAATTTTCTGTTGAGACTCTACTGCACTTTTCTCTTGTAGACATTTTGTAGCCAAAAAAAAAAACCAAAAAACAACCAATGAACCAAATCATCCGAACTCCGGTTAACAGCAGTATTGTCATTATCACTTTTTTCGTAACTCCAGAGGTAAATGACTCAAATATAAAAATTTTGCAGGAATACAAAGCTTTTACATACTGATGTGAAGTGTCAGTCTAAAAAGCTATTTATTGAAGGAATTTTGGAGTGGAAATGGGTATTTCTAGCTGCTGTATTTCCTTAAAAACCTGTTTCATGAGAAACAAAAGAGCAGTTAGTTTACATTATGCTGTCAATATTTTTAGGTGGGAGTGACAGGAAAACTAACCTACTCATGTAAAACCCATCGACTCTGCAAGCCTGAACAGCTCCAGGAGGACGGGCCGAACGCCCCAACTGCCGAAGCGCCAGGCTCCCCGAGACGGAGGAGCAGCAGGCGGGAACCCTCCCCGCCAGCCTTACGCTTTTCTTTTTCCCGAATCGAGGTGAAGACCAGAACGCGCGTATTTAGCACTGCCCGACTGCTTGTGCGTTTCGGTGTCACTTCATCCTGCTGGTGCGCCTGACGGGGCGCAGGTGGCGGAAGGGCGCCGAAGGAGCTGCCCCGTCTCCAGCTCCCTGGAACCGGAGACCGCAGAAACGTGGAAGCCGCGGAGCTGGTGCCGAGCACCTCCGGGCTTCCAGCTGCGCCGAACACCCGAGGGAGGCGATCGTGTCGGCAGCGCTCGGCCGCGCGGGGCGGTGACGGCAGGAGGCCAGGCCGGACCCCTCCGCCGCTGCCGCCCCCGGCTACTCCCGGTCCGAGTCCCGGGCCCGGGGAGGGGCGGGGGGCGGAGCCGCGGCCCCCCCCGTCGCCGCGCGGCCGTTACGCGCCGCCACACTCCCCGCGCGCGCAGCCAATCCGGCGGCGGAGCCGGTTCCCGGCGCACGCGCCCCGCCCCAGCCGCGCCGTCGCCGGGGTGGGCGGGGCCTGTGGCGCGGCTCCTTTCTCACCCCCCCGCCGGAGGGCGGGCGGCGCCCGCCGAGGCCGTTCAGGCTCCCCGCCAGCCGGCGCCGCGCCCCGCCCCTGCTCCGTCCTCCCGCCTTCCCCCCGCCGCCCCGGGGCGGGGCCGGGTGGCCAGCCGGCGCTCCGGCGGCGGCAGCAGCAGCAGCAGCAGCGAGCATGTCCTCGAGCAGGGCCAAGAAAGTGAAGATGGCCACCAAGTCGTGCCCAGAGTGCGACCAGCAGGTGAGGCCTCGGCCGGGCCCGCCGGGGAAGGGGCAGTAGTGGCGGGGGGGCCGGGTGGGTCCTGGCAGGCCGGCGGGGCGCCCTGGGGCGGAGGGGCTCGCCGGCCGCCTGGGCGAGGGCAGGTGCTCCGCTGCCGGGGCTCTGGCGCAAGGCGGGGGCGGAACCGTGCGCGGAGTCGGAGGCGGTGGGCGTCGGCCCCCGTGGGCGGCGGGTGACTGTCGGGGCTGTCCGAGCCCCTCAGCGTGGCTCCGGCGTTCGCCGCCGCTCTTCGGCGGCCCCTCGGGCAGCTCCGGCGCGCCCGTGCGGGACACGCTGTGCGTGCGCTGTCCCGCACTGGCCTCCCGCCTGGCCGAGCGGGGTTCGGAGGTCGCTCGCAGCCGCCTTGCCCCCGCCGGGGCGGCGGACTCTGTGCCGTGTCCCGCTCCCGCCGCAGCGCGCCCGGCCCGGCTTCCTGTTTGCTGCCCGCCGGGCCTGGGCTGGCGCCGGTGCTGCGGTCCCCGCCGCCGCGATCCCGCGTGTGCGGTGTCGGTGCGAGAAACCGACGCCGACGGAGCCGTTTGGTTTCGAAGGGAGGGAGGAGGGGGAGAATCTCGGCGGTCTCCGTGCCGCTGTGAGGCAGTGTTTATGCGGAGTAAAGAATTGTTGCCGTTGCAGTCTCTGCTTGGAATGTGGATGAAATCTCCAGTTCCTCTGGCCGGGTAGCGTGATAGTTACAATGTGCCGAAGGATTTCTGCGAGACGTGCAGAGTTGTTTATGTGCTGGTACTGTTTAGTAGCTATGTAATGTGTTAAAAATATAATGAACTTAGTAATTTATGCAATGCAGTTTGCCCTTCGGGTGACTAACGTGCCTAAGGCTGCTCGGGAGAGCGCTGTGTTGTTTTCTCAGGGGCTGGTTTAGAAAGAGCAAAACTGAGCCCTTCGCTGCAATTTCTGTCGTGTACTCCCAATGTATGTGTGAGCTGTTGTTTATGTCTCACTGCAGTTTTGTTATGTGTGAAAAACTGCGTTACTTAATCGCTCATAACAGCTGATTTCACTGTTACCATATCACGAGCTTATCTTCATTTGCGCTTTTTACGGGTAACGATGCTATTATTGAAAATAGGCCAGTTTGTTACAGCAGCGCTCCTCGGCTGGAACAATAGCAGAGCGCTGCAGAAGGCTGCTGTGAGGCTCGGGGTAGGGGGAGAGGCTTTTCCATGTAGTTATGGGAAACACATTCTGTTATTTGACCCTGAAACTTGACTGGCATACACTATTTTAGCTATACTTTAAAAAAAAAAAAAATCTCGTTCAATTTTTCTTCGCTTATAAAATTTTTAAAAAAAGTAATCTTATTTGGGCTGACTTGAACAGTTTTTTTTTTTAATAAGGCTTCTACGCATTCTGGAACAGCTTGGAATGTTAAGCTGCATGGGGGCATCCTTTCATGTTTTAAGCAACAGACGAACTGCTGCAAATACTCATGTGTTAAGCACCTCACTGAAGCACTGGTTTTGAGAAGAAAATTGTTTGACAATTTATAGTTATTCAGTTGGTGAAAGAAGAAAGTAAAACGTGTGAGAAGTTGAATATGAGTGGTGGTGGGTTTTTTGTGTTTGTTTTTTGAAATAAGTATAGTGAATGTCAAACCACCAACAGCAGGCAGAGGGAGTATGCGATTATAGGCTTTTTAAGGTTTGTTCTGCACTTTAAAACTGAAACACACAAATGCATATGGTCAGTGTAGATTTTTCTGTTAGCAACTTAAGCAGCTAACATGGAATTAATGTGTGTATGTGTCCTGCCCTGGCACAAGTGCTTCTTGTTTTCTAATGTCAAATGTTTGAGAGAGGACAAGAAATTAAAACCTACAGTAGAGGTCAGTCCTTTTCAGAGCATGGGAAACCTCTTGTGTTACTCCTAAGTGGTTGTGTCTTGTACTAGCATTTTTAAAATGTTTTTGTGAACAAGGACTTTGCATTTGTTTCCGATTTCTTCACTACAAGTGGCATGCATGGAAATATTTAGACAGCCACAAATATTGGAACGTAATATTGAGCAACACTTCAACTCTCTCTGTTGAATTTCAGACTCCTTCTGTTTCAGCTCTTTTCTGTTTCATACTCTTTCTGTTGATTTTTTTTTTTGTGAATTTAGATGATATGTAATGGCCATTCAGACTTTTTAAAAAATAAAAATAATCTTATTTTGATTGTGTTTTTGCAGCCAAAGCACAGTCTCATTAAGCTTAGGAGCCTGAAATACTTTGAGTCACGTAAAATAAATAATTACCACTTCTTAATTTAGCTTCAAGTAAACTTTCTTGCATGAGAAACTAAATTTCTTAGGTTAGGAAGATGTTAAGCAGAGTAAAATAGTGTTTGTAGGACTATATTGCCTTAATTATGCTTCTGGATGTTATCAGTGTAGGTCTTCAAAAGATACTTGATAGATTTCAGTGAATAAGACCCCTTCCACCTAATCCTCGAAATTACACCCCCCCCCCCCCCAACCATGTGCCAAACCTGTAACACAGGATCAATACTGTTCTCTTACTTATAGTTAAGTTCTGGATCTGTTCCAATCCCCTTAGGTAGTTTTCCCCCAATTCTTTCTAGGCTGAGCCTGGAAATGTGATTATTGGAGAGACCCAGGTTTTCAAAAAATGGTTTTAATGGTACTCTTATGCCATTTTAACAGTACAGGCAAATTAATTGCTGGATCTTATACTGATACTTATACTGACATATGAACAAAAAGATCAGCGTGCACACAAGTCTGCTAAATTCTGAGCTTTAAGGTTCAATAAACCTTGATTAGAATTGTTTTTCTTATGTCAGTGTCCCCGGAAAGGGAATTAAAGTCTCTTGTTACATAAAACTTGTGAGTCGTTCATAGTGTGAAGTACAGGAGTTAAGATGTCCTACAGAAAGTAAAATAATTTGTTTATTCTGAGTAGCAGTTAAAATTCCCCTTTACCAATTCATGTGCTAATTTTGCAGAGTTTTTTTTTTTAAGCCAGCAGAACACTGGGACTTGATTCTTCTGCCATGTCTGGTAAAACTGAGCAGGCAATCATGATTCTTTACTCTGGACTCTGGCAAACTTGTAGAGACCTGTCTTAAAGAATTACGTGTGAGAAATTACCTCCTGCTTTTTTCCCCTCCACTGTCGTGCTTCAACATGACTTGACTTTAATATGTTATGTTAATCTCTTCCAGATCTCTGTTTAAACTTGCTTTGATTTGTATTTTCAGTCTTAAACCTAATCAAAGCAGTATGGTGTATTCCTTAATTCTTTAAAAGACCTCAAAAGATTTTGGCTTTAACTGAGGATAGTGAGGTTTATATTTTATCAGCATCACTTTTTTTGATTTCTCAGAGTAAGCTCTTTGTCATTTTTTCACAAAAGTATGGCATTTCCAGATTTTTCTCATCTTGTTTTAAATTGTCCTATGCTGGGGGAATGTACTACTCCCAACTGCTTAACTGATCAGGAGGAGCACTGTAGTGGCTCAAACTCTTCAGGCTGTGGTCAGCTTTTGACTGGTTAGGGTAAGTTATTTGCATTTTGAATTAACTATGTTCTTCTGTAACCACCCAGCCTTGCCTACTGCGCTGTTGTAGAGTGGGATATGAATGCATCTGTTTTGCTTTGGGCTCTCTTGTGCCTCTTGTTTAAAGCTACTCCTGCTCTCTAAAGGAGTTGCTTTCAAATGCTTTTGAAAATAAATACATTCAGAATGTACTGACAGTTTTAACTTTTTTTTTCTTTTTCTCTAAAGTAAATGAAGGAAGCAAAACTGGGCATGTCTGGCTGACTTATCTGAGGATATTTGAGAGCTCTGAAGAGAAATTGCATTTCTATTCTAACTCACCCTTGCTTTAACGTTCTCTGCTTTCCCCCACCCCCTTTGTGACAGTCCTGGAAAAAGGACTTATAGTACAAAGTGGTCACAACAGGTGTACATTTCAAACTCAATTTTTAAGTGCATAAAGAAAAGATCTGGTGAGTGATTCACAGGAGAACCTGTTTTTGCTACATTTAAATACAATTGCATAATAGTACAGGCCATAGTTTGCAGTACAGACTGAATTTGAAGAGGTATCTCCGAGGTCAAAACATGAGTTCTAGGTGTTTGTTTTTTTCTTCATCGGACAGGAATTTTGTCCTAATTTGAAATGATCTGAAATATTTTTCTTTTGTTTTCTCAGGTTCCTGTTGCGTGTAAATCATGTCCCTGTGGCTACATATTTATTAGTCGAAAACTCTTGCATGCTAAACGCACTGAGAGATCACCACCCATCACAGGTAATACTTACAGAGATGGGAAGAGGCAGACAAGGGTTCTTTCCCTTTATTTCTTGGAGGCAAAGCACAGAGTATTTTACTTCTCTGTGTAAATTCACTGTTTTCAGTTTACTTTTCTCTTGAATTTGTGTATGGTAGATTTTGAATATGTTTTTCTTGAATTTTGAAGGAGGAAAAGCTGGTGTTTTCAGTCTTACTTCCTTTGTACTTGTGATGTTGGCATTTAGTCTGTGTATATTCTAACTGTGCACATTGGTTACTGAAAAATAACTTCACACAGAACCTGTTTTGAAGCTAAATTTCTAGAGGTGCCGAAGGGGTCGGATTTGAGTAACATGCTAACTGAAGCTGGGTTTTCTGAAAGCAAAAATTGGTCACATGTTTAATATAAAACTGGGTGGGTCTTGCTTCTCTCCTCATGTGTTAAAAGAAAATATAGTGTATTTGTGGTGTCTAACTGTGTCTTTTGTTGTTGATGGGCACAGTAAGAAGTTGGTTAAGTGTGTATTCTGTCATGGTTAACATTGTCCTTGTGTTTGTTTTTATCATGTCCTTAAGTTCTAGTAGAAATTAGTCAGAACAAACACCTATCAGGGAAGATGTTTAAAAAATGTATAATCTATAAGGTCTACTTCTAAAAATTATCTAGCTGGCCTACAAAACGAAAGCTAAGTGTTTGATATTTTGTATCACTATTTTAAAGGATACTTGTATTTTACCAGTAGGAGTTATATGATACTGTGCTAGATGACTGAAATGTCAAGGTGGAGGGGTTTAAGCGTTGTCTGCGGTAGTTTGGCAGTGTTGGTCCATTTTCTTTCCCTCTCCTTGATTGTTGATAAAGTAGTTACCAAAGGAAGCTGAAGGTCATAATGTGGTAGAGCAGAGCTCTTGTATAGCACAGCTTTGTACTTAGGAAATGCACCAGCAGAGGAAGAACCCTGTGCAGGAATGTCTGCTGGGGGCCATGCTGCTGGAAATCAACTTTGCAGGAAAGGTCCTTGGTGAGGAGCAGGTTGTACATGAGCCAGCAACGTGCCCTTGCAGCTAAGGTTTTTCTGGGCTGCATTAGACAAAGTATTGCCAGAAGGTCAAGGGAGGGTATCCTTCCCCTCTACTCAGAGCTAGTGAGGCCACACCTGGAGTAATGTGTCCAGTTCTGAGTTCCCCGATACAAGAGAGGCATGGACATACTGGAGAGAGTCCAGTGAAGGGCCACGAACATGATCACAGAATCACAGAATGTTAGGGGTTGGAAGGGACCTCAGAAGATCGTCTAGTCCAACCCCCTGCCAGAGCAGGATCACCTGCAGGTGATAAAGGTACTAGAGCATCTTCTCTCTGAGGAAAGTCTGAGAGAGCTGGGACTGTTCAGCCTGGAGAAGAGAAGGCTCAGAGGAATCTTATCCGTGTTTATAAATACCTGAAGAAAGGGTGCAAAGAAGATGGAGTCAGACTCTCGTGCTCAGTGACAGGACAAGAGGCAGAGGGCACAAACGTAAACACAGACTGCTCCTTCTGAACATCAGGAGACACTTTTTTACTGGGAGGGTGACCAAGCACTGGCCCAGGTTGCCCAGAGAGTTGTGGAGTCTCAGTCCTTGGAGGTACTGAAAAGCCAGCTGGATGTCATCCTGGCCAGCAGGCTTTTGGTGGCCCTACTTGAGCAGAGGGGTTGGACACGTTGGTCTCCAGAGGTCCCTTGACACCTCAACATTTTTGTGATATTGTGGACTATAGCTTTTGTATTAACATGAGTGACAAGTTACCCTGCTGTCCAGTTGGTACCCTGTGTCTTGGGATGCCTGTGGCAAAAGGAAACCAGTTCCCAGAAAGATGTAGTGGGAGACTGTTTGTCTACACTGTGCTCATAAGGTAACCGCAACTTGGTGCTGCAGCCTTGCAAATGTGCAGCAGTCTGTGTTCAATAGTGTGCAGTGGTGATTGTACTATTTTCAGTGCTCGGGCTCATTAATCTGTACTTAACGTACAGGTGAAACTCTTAAGTATTATGAGACCTTGTCATAAGCTAGATTTGGTGGGACGTGTGTGCCGTGCAGTGTGGCATTTACTGACTGCATCGTTGACTCGGGATTTCAGTTTGTGTGAGCATCGAAAGAAAAAGTACTTTATTGTTTTCCTAAGTGATAAACTATTTTTTTTTTATCTAGTGGAAACATGCAGTATGTTGTCTTGATGGCTGTGATCTGTTCGTATTTTTTTCGTACTGTAGGAGACTGAACTTCTTGTAATAGCAGTGAACTAGCAAATGTCTCATGTTGCAAAGTGCATTTGAAGTAATTAAAGGCTTGTGTCATTCTGGATCTGACACCTTAATTTCTGCATGAATATCATGCAGATGCAGTTGTTCTGCAAAGGTATAGACATCTAACTCAGAGATTCGAGGAACAAAGGGGGTTAGGTGTGGTGAGCACTAAGCGTAAATTAAGAACAAAGGTGAAGGCGACCCTAGATGACACTATCTTTATTCATTTACACAGAAAACAAGAGTGAGGCCAAAAGGAGACGGACAGAGAGAGTTAAGCGAGAGAAGATAAATTCTGCAGTAAATAAAGACTTAGAAAACCGAAAAAGATCCAGGTCTAACAGCCATTCAGATCATAGCAGACGAGGAAGAGGAAGACCTAAGAGTGCCTCAACCAAAAAGCACGAGGAAGAAAGAGGTATGAGAACTGCACAAATACGTTAATGGGGTTTTCTTTTTTTATGAAGACTTTTTTTTTTTATCATAAGCCTTTATTACCATACAAATCATTTAAGTAACTATACTAGTTCAGCCTATACCTGTTATCTTCATTAGTATGGGGAAGGGACTGTTACACATCTGTAGAGACTTCTGGTTTGTTTTAGTGTCTGATTGGAACTAACACCAAAGAGCTAAGTCTCTGGTTTTAGCCATTGTAATGAGTTTCAGCATGTAGGTTGAAAGCTGTTGGACTGTAGTGCTTAGTAGGTTTGGGGTTTTGTTGTTTTGGTTTTGTTGTTGTTGGTTCTTGTTTTGTTTTTTTTTTTAAAATATTACTGCTCTATATCACCAGGACAAACAATATAATGATTTTGTTATCAGAAAGTAATTAGGATGACTGAACTGCTTTAAAAGTTCATTGAAACCTTTGGAAGGCCAAAGTAGAAAAGGGCATCTTGAATCACTACTATGACCCAAGTTTTTGTCTTATATTTCTGCAGAGTAACACTCTAGAGGAAAGGATGCCTCCTTCCTTATTAAGGTTCCTTGATTACCTGCTGTTTTTAATCTGTATACAATAAACAGACTGTTACATGCACTAGAGTAGTTTTGGAGCCCTTCGAGTATGTGACTGTCACTTAGGATTCCTATTTCTTTAAGAGCCAGTTGACACTGCGTTTGGTATCTGTGGGTTTGGAGATAGTAATTTTAGGCCTGAAAAATGAATCCAAAACTTACCATGGGCTAAAAAAGGCTGGAAAGCAGATGGGAGGGGAAGAACAAGACCTTATATAAATATTCAAAAGGTCTTGTTCTTAAAGGTACTGAAACCTTCAAACATACCTTCTAGTATAACTTAGGAATGCAGTTGTGTTTTTCTTTGCCTTATTTGTTAAAAAGGGTGTTAATCCATGTGAGATTTTTTTAACTTCTAACTTTTCAAAATCAATTTTGTTGTCTCTACTGTTTAATGTAAATCTGTTCTTTCTTAAAGTTTCTTTCCTATAAAAACAAAGTCTAAATTGGTATTTGTGGTTATTTTAATGCTTTGGCTGTGGAAAGAGGAGATCGAATTTCATTTCTTTACATTTTCTGGATTGCAGTTGCTTTACTGTAATAGGAATACACTTACAGTATCTAATCTCTTCGCTGTTGCGTTGTAACTCATTGATGTATGTGGCCTTACAGAATATAGAGCTTTCCTGTTTGTTATTGACCCAAGCTAGACCTATAGCATTTCTAGGCATTTTGCTGCCAGTGTAGTTCATACACAGCTTTGGTTTGAAAATTCCTGCAAGCTGGCTGAGTTGCCCTATAAGAGTAAAAATCTTTCCCGTGCCCTAAAAATAGAGGAAAGCAATCAAAAGATACAAAGATAAGTTCTTTTTATGTGTGTTTTATAGTCTGAAAAAAGCATGAATTTGAAAGCATAAGGGATATTTAGAGAACACATTTTCCTCTCTAAAACTAGGCTGAATGTCTTTAACCTCTTGCTGCGTACTCTGAAGCATGACAACATGCCAGTGCTCTGAGGTAGAAAACTGGAAATATGGATGCAGTGAGATCTTTGCACGGGAGTGAATGTGTGGTGTGTTGTTTTCTTGGCATTTGATTTTGTGGTGTTTGTGGGGTTTTTTTGGAAGGGGATTGTTTTGTTTTTTAAAGTTGGATTGCACCTGAGGAGATTGCCTTCACCTTGTTGTTCTGTCCTACCATCTTCCTTACTTGGTATTGTGACTGCTGCTACTATGTCTTCTTCAAACTTTCCTGCAGAGCTGGGACAGACCTTGGCATCACACCCATTTGTAATTATCTTTGCTCCCTAGCAGTACAGCACGCCTTACTCTTCAGGAATAAGTGGGCTTAGGACATTTTCTTACTTCTGACTTATTTCTGGTTTTGTCAGACCATAATGTGTGTAGACTACTGTGATGATTACTGGGTCGATTTAAAAAAACAAATGCAAAGCAAATAAAATGTTGATATACATGGCTGTCACAGGTAGAAAAACCAATTCCGAAGAGAACCCATCATTTCATAAGTAATTGCTATAAAGCAAGTTAACACTGACTTCTCCCTTCTCAAGTGACTTGTGAAATGGGCTTTGCCTGCTGTGAAGCAATTAGCGGGGATTTTAGAACTATTACTCCTTTACCAAACTTGCTGCTTGATGGTGTTTGCATAAAAGTATAGTAAGCAACTTCTCATTCTTTTACAATTAAGGTGCTTTTTGTGTGACTCATTGCTAAACCTCGTATCAGCCTGTGGAGTGTTGAAAGTCAGCTCTGGAGTGCAAGACATAAGCAAAGTGTTAGACTTTATCTTATTTCCTGGTCTATTATATTTTTCTAGGATATTTTAGGAACATGTTACTTGCCCCTAGAGATTGTGCTGCTATTCTTTCCCACAAAAGATTTAAAAAGAAGCAACTGCTTTGCAAAGCTATCAATCATTTGGTGCCTCTTAGGCTTCTGCAATGCCTAATGCATTTGTAGATGGAAAAACAGGAGGACAGAGAACACCTGAATTACAGTATCGTGCAATTACAGTATCATGTCCATTTGAAGATGACCCAGCTGTGAAAATTTTCTTCCTAAAGACACCTGTGACATCTGTAGCTTTGCTTCCTTGCTTGTCATTCTCTTTTCAAATGTAGTGTGTTTGTTCCCAGTTATATCTGTGCCTTTGACTAGTTCTTTTGTATCTTTTGACTGGTTCACATTTTTCATTAGAGCAAAGAGATACAGGATTCAACAGCAATTAAGAAGAATAGGAGAAGCAAAAGGGCCGTTTAAAATTAGCTGGTTTTCCTGCAGATTTAGTAAGGAGTGGAGAGAGAGGAAGGAGGAAGCTGATGTAGATTGAGAGGTTATGGCAGAGTGCGGGGACCTGGAGGATACTCCCATCACATGTTTCAGAGCCATGTGATAACCCCAGAAAACAGGAACTTCTCCTTGCAGGCTTGGCTTATTCAGAATTGTCAATTTCTTTGTCAGAAATGCTACTATATGCTTTGAAAATAGAAGGAAATTATTACAAAGTGTTTCTAATTTTATGGTGATGGTATTTTTTTTCTGGGTGAGACTGTGATACCCAGCTAGACCGGTTCCCAGGCTGCCTTGTTATCTTGGTAACAATCTTGACTATATTAAAACAATCAAAAAACCCTCTCATATGCTGGAGGAAGTGGTGGTGGTTATTCTGAAAGAAGTTACCATCAAGTAAGACTCAGTAAAACTGGCCCATGGGAATCTCGTGGGTTGCAGGAGATCTGGAGATGTGAGACATGCTCCAGAAAAACTGAATGTTTTCAGCTAAATGGTCTCTTAGTTGTATGGCAAAAGACTTAGTATTTTTAACATCTTAGAGAAATGATATTGCGACTGTGTAAGACAGTCTTTTGCTAATTATAGAGAAATGAGTAAAAACTACTTTCAGATAAGATTAAAGTGGAAAGTTTTAATGGTGTCTGTAGAAACCACAGTATCGTATGAGTAGCATATGATAAAATGCTGTGCAGGTGCAAGCTCTTCACCAGTTACTGATAAGAACTGGAATTGTCTTTCAAAATGTGTAACGCTTGCAAACCTGTGTTAATCCTCAATACTGTTTGATATCAAAATTTCAGTTCTTTAAAGCTGAAGTACTTTAAAGTACTTTAAAGCCAGTACTTTGGGAGGGCAGGAGGAAAGGGAAACTTGAGAATTTTTTGTCCTAAGTCTACAATCTATTAAAAGTACCCAGGGGGAAGAAATAAGTATTTTTATATTTTGCTGCGTCCTGACATTATTCAGGTGGCTGTATTTGTTTGGATTGGAAATATGAAAAAAGAGGAAGGGTTTAGGTATGAAAATAGAAAAGGTTAATGTGGAATAAACTGTGTGTAGTGTCTGTACTCAGAACAACTCCCAGCATTGTTAATTTGTAAATGGTGGGAGGGAGGAAGTGGAGCCACCCAGACTGAGTGTACGTATAGAAACTGATCTGTCTTAAACTACAGGGTAGTACTTGATGTGAAATTCAGTTTCTTAGCTTTCATTTCAAACTCAGTACACTGGAGAATATTGTCTTGCATAGCCGGGGAACCAGCAGAAATCACTTACATTTCAAATATCAGACATGCTTTGGTTTGTCTTACTTTGCTAAGCAAGCTGCTTCTTTTCAGATTAAAAACTGATGCATCTTTGTGTATTTAGGCTTCTCACCAAGCAATTTTACTCGCAGGGAAAGGACAGCTTGTGTGTGATTCAAGTTGTCTAGAAATGTTGAAGTAGAGGGTTTCGCTGCTGTATATCTCTGTATTTGTAAAAGAGAAAGGATTCTTCAGTTTCTTCCACTTAGGGAAGATGTGAAGCCAAATCTAAAAATGTTGTTATGAATGTGGATCCACTGAAAGAATAACCACCTGAGCAGGTGGAGATGTGAGATGCTGTGATCCCTTTTCTACATGGTGTTTTTCATTTTTTTTTCTCCCATGCTGCTTTGTCGTTCACTTACCCGTTGCTGCGTTGGGTGTCTTGGGGGAGCTGTCTGCCAGAGCGGGCTGTGGGCAGAAAGAGTGTGCGCGTGTGTCTGTGTGTTAATGAGACAGAGAGGCCGATCGGGTGAGTGTTGTGTTGTGAATTAGTACAGGCCACCGTGGAGCTTGGATTAGAGACAGAGTTCCATGGCTAGACACCAACCTTTAAATCTCCATATGTATTTATTTCTTTGTGTCTATAAGCCTGGTTGTCTGCTGAAAAAGCTGGGGTTTTGGTGGGGTTTTTTTGTTATTTTTTTCCCTTAATTAGTTGTGTTAGCTGCCTGTGGCTAGCTGAATTGGGATATAAATAGTCATTATCTGGAGTAAGTGTTATTTATGAAATTGTACTATTCTATGAGTTTTGTCACGTGCCGTAGTGTAACTTAGTGTACTTGAGCACTGCATTAGGGAATTCAGAGGCTTTTACTTGCTCACTAAGGTGTTAGCATTGTTCTATATCTGGGATAAGGTTGAAAGTCTGAGTGTAAAAAGTCCAGAAATGTTCATGGTGGCAAATATGAACCTGACTTCTACCATGTGTCTGCTATTTGGATACTGTAATTAAACTCTTGGGTTTCTGTTACTTAGATGTAAAATAGGTGGATAAATGTTGAATTTAATGAGGATATTGTGAAATAGCTTTGTTTTCTACTATGGGAGGTGTTTATATAAAAAAAAAACAAACAACAAAACAACAAGAAAAGCCCAGCCAACCAAACAAAGGCCCCAAATCAAAACCAACCAACCAAAAAGATAACCAAACAAAAAACCAGAGGCACGCTTGAATACTTGTTTGTGTAAGGAAGCAGTGTAATGTTAATGACTCAGTCTTAATCATTAAAGAGCAAATTCAGTCATGCTTATGGATGACTAATTCTGTGACTCTCCTAGCACCTTTGTGTGCCTCCATTCCTTTCTCCTCTCTCTCAGTCCCTAACTTCTTTTCAATTCCAGTACTCCGTTCCCCATAATTTATTAACTACTATGTAACTTGCATTAACTTTGGGTAATGGAAGGAGCTTCTAATAGTGACCTTTTTTTCTTCTACAGAGAGACAAGAAAAAGAAGTTGACATGTATGCTAACCTTTCAGATGAAAAGGCCTTCGTATTTTCAGTGGCCTTGGCGGAAATTAACAGAAAAATTATCAATCAAAGACTTATTCTGTAACTTGTATGCAGAATCTGATGCATTTATATGCAGCATGGCTAGCATATTTCCAAGGTGTTGTGGACTCTCGGAAAGTGTGTTGTCTGCACCGACAAGGACCATAGTATTTCCTGGTAAAATTCTGCTGCTGTTCTTGGAAGTCGAATTCTGTCTCTGCAAGCGAGAAAGTGTTCACAAGAACGTGCTATGAAAAATCAGAAAGCAGATATGTTTTGTCACCTTGAAGACAGATGCTAGACAAACTCACAGAGAGATGGCACCCATTCCAGAGCACTTCTTTTAAATTTGCTGCCAGAAATGCAATATTTTAAATATTTTCAGAAATAAATGATTTTCCTTTAAAATTATATATTTCAGATTTTTCAGCTATATTGCAGTTTATGTATGTACAGTTCATATAACTTTTTAATAAATTTATATTCAAATATTTTATTGAACTGGGAATTAAGTACATTTGTGATGCTTAAAGTGTGTTGGTTTTAATCCTCTTAGAAATTTGCTATTCATCCTAGGGATGACTTCAGATTTACATTTTTGTAATAGGTGTGATACAATTCTGATGGGAAGAAATAAAAGTGGTTTCATTTTGGGGGATTATTCTTTGACAGCTTTGTATTGTTTATGCATTTTCTCTCAAAAATCATTCCCTGTTACATAGTTTTTTTTTAAAAATCACATTCTTTCTGGGGTCAAAAGTTTGAGAGCTAAGCACTTGCTTTTTAGCAACTATTTTCCTTGTTCAGCTGGTAAGTACTCTTCTCATACTCTTTCTTGGTCCATCATTTACTGAAGAGGGGGAGAGCAGCAGGCATCGGAGGTGTAGATCTGCAGCTAGCACCTTCCTGCTCTCTCCAAAGGTTGAGGGTACACTAGTTCCTTTTACTCTCAATAGCTTTTTTTTTTTTTTTTTTTTGGCCTGCCTTCTAAAAGTGTAGTTCTTAGCAGTATTGTCTTTGGGTTGTTGATTGTTAATAGCAAAACAAGTCTACCTGAGTGTGCAAAAATGAGCTGTTTTGGTAGAAATGGGTTTGGGGAAGGCATTCAACAAAGTGGCCTGTGTTAAAGTGATACAGTGCAATAAGAGCCAAAACTCATACTTTAGTAAATACATAGAGGTTTTGTATTGCCAAGGGGAGGAAAAAAAAAACCCAAAACACCCTCAAGTCCTGAAATCCTGAGGGAAGAGGTGTAGGAGATAACTGCATTCATAAAATCTGACACTAGCTTTTTGTCACCTTTAATTCACTCTTTTCTAAGAAGGGGAATGCAACTAAATGTCTTAGTTTTTCTTCGATATTACCCGTGCTTTTCAATATCACATCACTTTAATAGTGATAATTACCTAATAAGCTTCTATTCCAGAACCAATCTCTGGGAGAAGCAGAGATTTTTGTTAATAAAGCTATACTGTCAAATACTGACTGTTTGTTAGTTATTGGTTAAAGGAATGAGCTGCGATTGTTTTGAGTTAAACCACAACGAACTGATTAGTTACAAACTTTGTAGGTAGAAGCCGAAAATACGGAAATCAGAAAACATGGATTTTTAATTCTTAACTCCTAAGGAGTAATTAGGGTCCTTTTTAACACTGGATGAGAGAGATGGGTGTGGAAATGCACTTAAACCACTAATATACATTTGTCTTTTTTCCAGTAAATGAGGAATTGTGAACACAAGAGCTGCTTCCCTACATCATGTAGACTTCTGCTTTCCAGACCTGTAGCCTGTCACAGATACCAGTAGTAAGGACAGATGAGTACCGCTTAAGGATAGAGGATATGTTTTCATGGTAAGTTACTGAAGTCAGAATGCCAGAAGGGAAGTTCTAATTTTCAAAACTTAAGGATATGGTCAGATGTGTGTTGCCTCTGTTACTAGAATGAGATTTACTGTGTTAAGAAGGGACAAAGGGAACTACTAATGCGGTCTGTTCGGCGCTCTAACCTGCGTTCCTACAGGTATCTGTTTCTTTCTTCTCCCTACATGGAATTGGGAGATATCTTCAGGGAGCTGAAGTTAATGTCAGATGTGACAAAATTTAACTTACATTTTTTTATATTTAGATTGGTGCCTTCTGTGATAAGTACTGAAAAACATGTTCATATTTCTCAAATGCAAGGCTATTTTTTCTCCTTCATTGGTGGAGACTCAGTTGAAACAGCATTTCAGTTCCGTTTCTGTACTTCTTTCCTTTGTCTTTCCTAGGTCTCTGCTGTCACCTCTTTCTCACTTGTTCTCATGCTATTTTTCTTCCCTTGCTCGCTTCCAGTTTCTTTGAGAAAGCTGTGATGGAAGCAGGTGACCTTGAAAATATCCAAGGAAGGAACTGATTCTTTTCGAGTGCATCTTGCAAATCAAGAGTCCTGACTCGATCTTCCTGCCAGCCAGAAACAAGCCATTCTTTCTTACGTAGTCAGGATACTTTGGCATCTTCCAGAAGCCCTGGTAACTGTTGCTGTGGTGTTCTGAAACATGGATTTCTTGGAACATACTCGGTGACTGAACTAGAAAGCAGCTGCATTATAAGATACAGACATCAGAATGATGGTGTCTCAAGAGCTCTTTATTTGTGTGTTAGTGGCGATCACTGTGGGAAATCATTGTAGGCTACCGTTATAAAATCTTTTAGCTCCTGATCTTTGAAACAAAAATAAATCCAGTGACAGCTAAGTGAGAGAGTAAAATTGTATGTATTGCAGCTCTGACTTATTTGGAAACTGCATAGTTTCTGAGATGCAAGAATAAATGTCATAACACTTTAGGAACTGCTTATGCAGAAGTTAATTTTTAGTGACTGTTAGTTCCAGTATAAGAATTTAGGCCCTGCTTTAAACGTCTCTGTGGTTCAGTCTAAGTTAATTTGTTTCACTCTATTTTGTAGCATATGACCTCACATAGAAAAATTAGTCTTTCAGAAAACGTTAATTATGCTGCAGGATTTTTTCATTAACTTGAAAGAAGATGGAGTATATCACCAGCACAAAATACGACTCCACTTTAGACTTCCTTAATTCTTCCCTGACTAGATAAACTTTATGTTGTGAACTGAATAGTCTAGGGTTGTACTGGAGAACTGCCTGTGCATAAATCATCAGCTAGCAAGTTCTGCTTTCTACCACTTCGCTTCCTTTATTTTTCCTCCTGAAGAACTATAATTCCAGTGTGTATAACTCTGTGTAATAAATAGTGTGTTGGATGACAAGCAGGTTCACAGTTCTGGCTTTGCATTTACTCTATTCTGCTACTAGATGGCAGCCTTATCCTGAAGGCAGTTACTGTCTATTCAGGCGTTCTTACTGCTGATGCCAGGAGGAGCATAGTAGTTGGTTTTCAGTGAAGGTACACTGAAAGATTATTTTTCTGTAGAACATGACTCATTCACATCTAACATTGGAGCTTAAAATCCTGCCAATGGGTGTTACTGACTGGCTATCCGTGCTGAAAGTAGATGCTGTGATCAGTTGTGTGGGATGTTAGCTCTTGAGCTGTGAAAATTGGTAGAGATCAGAATTCTTCAGTTCTTGACAAAATACTGACCTTTCAATTCACAGTTTAATAACAGTGGTTTAAGGAAACTCTTCACCAGCTGGGGAAGTCCTACATATGTAAAATTTCTTTGGTCAAATTTTACAGACATCTGATTTTCTTGTTATTTTCACTCTAATACTGTTATGGTTGATTAAAAATCTGAAAATAGGGCAAGATATTGGGGAATACTTTGCAGATAATAATCACTCAGTGGCTGGGCAGCAGGATTTGCAGAGAGGGAGACCAGAATTAAGATATTTGCTTCAAATATCAGGTTCCAAACAAGGTCTTTGGGTTGGTTTTACTTGGTGTGGTTTGGGTGGGTTTTTTTGGTTTTGTTTTTTTGAGTGAAACAGTGATTCATGTAGGCCACTAGCATCACTGTGTGTCTTATATCTTGGTTGTACTCTTGAGGATGCCTAGTACCTTATTGCCTAATAGGACGTGGTGCTTGACTCTTGTTCTTTAAGATATTGATAACCTTTAAGGTACTGATAACCTATGATTTAACAGCATAGCCAGAAAGCTGTCTTAAACCACTGGTTGGCTTAAGCCTCTTTGAGTTGCTGTTCTGCAGAGCACGATTCCTGTGCTTGTGTGAATGTGTGCAGTTACTGCTGGTATTTTATATCTCTGGGTGCATCTACGCAAGTGGTTTTGTTTGGGTTAGGAGTGTGTGTTTCAAGCAAATCTCATGATACAGTCTGTACTTCCAGTGATTGCATCATGGAATGGTCTTGGGTAGCAGATTCCTTTTAGAAGAAAATGACCTTGAAGATGTCCTTCGAAAGTTAGCAGGTGCTTGGTCTGCAGGACCAGGGCTACCTGTAGTGAGTGTTGGGCTCTCCATACCAGCTGGGTTGCTCTACAAATTTCCTGTTGTGCCTCACTTCTTGTTTGTTATGAAAATACAGCAGAGTAAATGTTAACGTTAAGTTTAACCAATGCTTTCCGGTGAGTTTAAAAGCAATTTATCCTTCAAAGTATTAACAATGTCACCAGTGTTTTGTAGCAGGCTTCCTACTTTATTTCACTGTGGCTTCTGGCAAATAAGCTCTAGTGAATCTAACATTAGCATTTAAAGATCTTACTTTCCCCAGTTAGTTGCCTATCGTTTTTGGAGGTTACTGTTTAGGTAGCAGTGGTGGTATGACAGCTCTGGTAAGTAGCAGAATTTTTTTTATTATTTTTTAGGTGGTCACTCTCAAAACTCACTATTAGTTACGGAATTCTAACAGTCTGTCTGCCCAAAAGTTTTGTCTGGTTAAACAGTTGAGACAAAGATGGTAAATTTCACTGCCTTATGGTTGATCACACACTGCAGAAATACACCGCATGATTTCAGTAGATACTGTGGATCCATAATGAATTTGAAGTATCAGTAAATCAACGTACTAGAGTAGTTTGTTTGGTTTTTCCTATTGTTACTTTGGAAAGGATTGATCGTAGCTGCTGCTTCTTGATTAGGGTGTACAATCTAAGTAAAAAACAAGGAAATGATTAAGTGGAAGGCAGTGGAAGTGGATAAACTTGTGTATTTCTCCTGAAGAAAACCTAAACCTACTTTCACCAAAGTTGTTGAATTTCAAGCTCAAAACATGGTTCTCATTAATTGTTTGATGTCATCATGCAGCACATCTCCCAGGAAAAAGTCAGGTACCCTTCCCTCATCCTGCCCACACCTCCCCCAAGCTGCTTTTCTTGGTGCTTCTTAGATTTGTACATAGAACCTGAACCCCATCTTACAAAAGTTAGTTGCTTTTGGTGTTCTAAAGGTGGTACAGGTTTTGTCTTGAACAGGAGAAAAGTCAGAGAAAAGCCACAAGTGTACGAAACTCTTGAAAGAATAGCTCCTTATTGCGTGAGGCTGTCAGCTGGAGGACTGTGTTAAAACTATGAAATGTTGATGCATAACCGCGAATGAAGTGAGAAATGCAAAGCTCACTTTTTTTTTTTAAATGCACTAATACTTGCATAGAGGAGTGTTTTGAAAACAGTAGCTCAAAGCAACGAATGACGGGCTGAACTGAAACAGAGAAAGAAGCCTAATTTAGGTAAATACAAATAGCTGCATTCTGAAGAATAACCTAACTGTCCTGATAGGGAAAGTGTCCCACAGCATGTAGGGTTACTCATGAGTCTAGTCACTTCTCAATGTATTTTGCTTTCATTGTTGCTCATGTCTGTTTTAGAAAGATTGAGAGGCTCATCCAAAGTAGTTAGCTTGTGTTTCTTGGCACTGACCAAATAATGAACTTAGCAACTTGTATGATGTTGCTTACAACATTCACAGTGCTATCTGCTGGCACATAGTTGCTTAGCAACAGTGAAGCTCACGTTTGCGTACAGCTCATGTATGCATCTAAATGTAGTTCTGGCAAAAAAGAAAGGTTAAAGGAGTACATAAAGGAGACATACTGTTGAGATTGATAGGAAAATATGTCTCAAAAAGCTTTGTCTTTTAAAATCTTTATTGGATTGTTAATGTAATAAAAGAACTTGAGAACAAAATGAACAGAACTCCTGCCAACTATAGAAAGAACAAAAATAAAACCATAGCAAATGGAAAAGAACAGGGAATGTATCCTGTTTTGAATGCCTATGGTAGAAGTGCAGATTATTTGAACACGAGGAATCTGAGGAAGTGACGAAAATAGTATATAGCTATTTTGTGAGATGAAGAGGTGAGTTGAGATTAGCATAATTATTAGATTGTTTGCTGCGTGTCAGTTTACCACTGCTTCTTTGCTGATCAAGCTGTCATATCTCGAGGTTTTTTTGACAGCTTGCGCTCTTTATGACTGCAGTAATACTCAAAAGCACAATGACTTAAAAGGCCACTGTCAGACTGTTACTGTCTGATGATTACATTAATCTCAATTTCTGGGATTTCAGGCATGTAGGTCTCGCTATTAGGCAGTTTTATAGCTGCAGTGGAGTTTCCTTATATAGCAGAGGGAGGAAGGTAATTGCAGCTCACTCCAGACATGAGGAGAAGGAAGGGACCAGAGTGACCAAGGTAGGAATAGTGAATTGAAATTTGAATGGAAAATCATGTACCTCCACTTGTCTGGAGACAAAGTAAATACTGAATCACTCTGTCTCTTAATGTGTTTTTATGGTGCTATTTTTGAAGTGTTCACTAGGTAAGTTGCCTTTTGTGAGTTTATTCAGCTGCAGACGTTGTACCCACCCACTTTGGCAGCTGGAACAAAAGCAGAATAATGAAAGAATGAAAATGTGCTGACAGTTGTGTTTGTGCTTTGCAGGCAGGATTCGTTAGGATTCGTTGTAGTGCAAGTCTTTGTGGACTAATGAAGTTAAAGCAGGGCTTTAGATACTATTCTTTTAAACAAAAACAGCCTGCCTACAGCTGTCTTTGTTTCAGAAGGAAAACACTAACAATGAGAGTGAATACTGCAGGTTTAAAAATACAGTATAACTTATGAGGCTTCTGGCTTTGGGGATTTAAAATATAAAATGAATATTAATGAGGTGGGGAGGCTTTCAGACCTGGCCTTTAATACTAATCCATTGTGAGCAGAGCAGCTCTAGAAATGTGCTGATACTGGCACAGAGACAACCAGGAATTGACTGCTTTAGAAAATGCCTCATTGGTCAAAGTCTTCACAGACTTCTGAATACTTGTCCTGATCAGATATGGAAGGGGATTTGAACATTCCTGGTATCGATACTCTGTCTGCTGATTCTGCATTCGGTTCCCTGGGAATGCTCCTGTATGCTGGCATTCAGTTCTAGCTCGTTGCTTGGATGGAAGCGTAATGAAAGGGTAAGTTATTGGTAGAGTTTGGAAATCCCTTTTCAAAGAGAACCGTGAACCTTCAATGAGATTTTTTGGGCATAGTTGTGGTCAGTTAAACTTGGTGGCATCGCTGTCAGTAGTTCCCTGCTTCTGATTATTAATAACAACAAGGGTCTAAAACGCTGAAGTAATTTAGTAGTTCTTAAGTGTGTGTGAAAGAAATATGCCAAGAGACTAAAGCTTCTCATTTATTTTCAGGGAGGAAGATACTCTGTATTAACTACAATGTTAACAGTTTCAGCTAAGGACTGTTGTTTAGATTATAAATGCCATGAAAATGGGATATGTTTGCAGAACAATACACCTCCTCCTAATTCATGGAGGTCGATGCTGGGGGATAAGAGATGTTGCCTCAGAAATGCCGAGCCCCTTCATTTTACTCTGTAGTTAGTGCAGGAATTGGCATATCTGTCAGCAGCTGACTGGGGAAGCTAGTAATAATAGCTAGCCTCTCACCTTTTCTTATTTTCTTATTCCTTTCTCCAAATACACTGTCTTAGCTGTCAAACACTTCCTCTTGGTTTGAAAGAGGAGTTTTGGAGTTTAAGTATAGCAGATTCGAAGAATTGCTCTAAAAGCTAAAGCACTAACCTTAGTCGTCATTTAATTTGTTGGCTATTACTTACATGATTTTTGAAAAAGCTTTGCATTTATTATGTAAGTAAATGATGTCTTCACATCTATAAAGCCTATACTGGAATACAGATACTCAAAATGAGCACTGTTGTAGTCTCTAGCTCATGGTATTTAGGGCAAGGCACCAAACTCTGTGTTTCCTTGTGAGCAAAATCCACTACACATTTCCCTAGTACTAAGGAAAATGTAGTTCTGTGGCCATTGCATGTTTCTATCCACAGCAATACATGTAAATTTGTGAGAAGTGGACTATTTAATTCCTTACTGTGGATTGAATGTCATGTAGTTGCTACTGATTTTGTTTCTTTTCATCTTCTTCTGAAAACACAGTCCAGAATAGGCATCATAAGACTCGAAATGAAAATGAGGGAGGGAGAGGCTCCAAATATGGTGGGTGGTTTTTTTTTTTCAAAAGCTAAAATGGAGAAAAAGCAAAGTAAATGAAGCACTTCATCATAATGATTATATTCTTATTATATTAATGAAAATACTGCAGGAAGATGCTGTTTTACGCTACAGTTTTGTGTTTAGAATTGCTAATGGAAGGTTGAAGGCATTGCTTGTTCCCGAGTGCTTGCCAAATTTCCTAAAGGATTCTCTTTGTCATGCAAGCCTTCCCCCATGGCATGGCATTTACATGCTGTACATGCCTCTGCTGCTACATTAAGTAATAACGTTTCTTTATTAAATCTGGACTAACAGCATTATTATTTGTGCTACTAGAATAAGTCGTGAACGTATTAAAAATACTTTTTTTCCCTCTTCTAGGTCTTGGGATCTCCTGACTCATCTATTAAGCATTACACCTTTTGAATAGCTGTAGTATTTGTTGCTTTCTTAGGATCTGAAATAGGGGTCTTTGATTACTATAGTCAGTTACAGTTTAATAAGAAACGCTTAAGACCAAGTTCAAGAGCTTGATGCCCATGTGAATAGCCTTCTCTCCCACTGGGAGTGGCTGGGTAGTGTTCCTTGTGGGAGTGCCCGGAATACTGCTTGAGGGGCTGCCACAAAGTCTGCAACAGTCTTACCCGATCTAGGAAAATGGCTGAGCGGCGTTCTCACTGCTTGCTGTTTGGAAGACATCAGCTTTACTGTACCACTGTATGGAGCTAGCTGATGTCTCTTAAAATTGAGGCCGTTTTGACCTAGGATTTATCAGTTGGTTTTGCCTTTTAAAGGAAGGAATAGTAATAAGTGTCTAAAGCTCTGAAAGTATTTTGTGAGCCAAGAAGAGTTTAACTCAGTTGTACAGGTGGAAAGGCCAAGGTGCAGAGATAGAGTTAAAAATTATGCAAGAGTCTGGCAGTTGAGACTGTTAGGCTGCTAACCTCTTGGTAGAACTATCTCGCGTCTGAGGTGTAGTCAAATCATAGAATCATAGATCCTAGAAGCATAGAATGGCCTAGGTTGGAAGGGACCTTGGAGATCATCTAATCCAACCTCCCTGCCATGGGCAGGGACACCTCTCAACTAGACCAAGTTACTCAAGGCCTCATCCAGCCTGGCCTTGAACGCCTCAAGGGAGGGGGCATCCACAACTTCTCTGGCTTTTGTCCTTTGAGAGCTGCTCACTTACCTTAATTCACTGGTTTTGTCTGTACTCACATTGGTTTTATGTTGTTTTTTTGACAGCATATTGGTTATTTTGCTGTACAAACCCAAGTGGAAGCAAAGCATTTGTTTTTCCTGTGAGAGGGGTAGCCAGATCTATACGCACATTTCTGGACCTGACATCTCTTAGATCATCATGATAAAGGTACAGTATCCTATCTCCATTGCTTGCTTGCTGGGAGAGTGCACGCACACTCATCCTGTGGCAAAGCACACTTCTGATTTAGGCAGTGAAAAGCTGGCCCGTGCTGAGCTCGGGTACTGCTGTCTGAGATGCCTGTCCCTCTGCTCACAGGCCGCTGGTCCACAGTGAGTGGCTGCCATTCGGTGTACTGATGTCACTCAGGTTAACATCAGATCGCTTGTAGCTAGTAATCAAACAGAGCTAATTCTACTGCAGCTTCCTGGCAGAGTGGGAAGTGAAGGCACAGCACAAACGAAAATTGCAAGTAGTTTTGCATCTACTTCTCCAGAACTTAGTTTCCTTCTTAGATCATCCTATGTCTTGGTATCTGTTGTCTTGGTAATATTTGTACTCCACGGACACAATCGTACAGGTAAGAACTCAATTTAAAAAAAGTGTATTTTACACAGGACAAAATAAAAAGGAATTAATTAGTTGAGGACTAAATGCATGAGGAGGAAGGTGATTGGGGTGCATTATGGCTGCTTATTAATGTAGCTGTGTAGGTAGAAAAAATTAAATATTTTAAATCTAAGAGTTCACAAATATGCCTACATGGACTTCATGACCATGTACACTTGTGTGAGTACTTTTGTTTGACTGTAAGGTATTTTATAGACGGGAGAGACTGGCTCTGTGTGCGTAACATCAGACTGTAGAAGAAGTGCTTGAAGGCATAAATAGGTATGTGAATTCTAACAGAGGATGAATATTTGCCTGGTTTTGACCATTCTTTTGTTCCCTCCGTTCCTATACTTAAGAAATTGAAAATAAAAGAAACACCCACATATAAAATAAGCATGTTCTGTTAAGGCAAATATCCCATGGCAGTAATTAGTGTCACTGAAAAAAAGAACAGCAGTCAGATAAATTACAGTCTTGTCACTTCTTGACTGAAGCAAACATGCTGTCCTTAAGTTATAGCTAAAGCAAAGTTAAACTGGGCAAAAATAAGCTAAGGAACAGAGAAATGCAAAGGACTCTTTAGTGATTCAAGAGATTTGGCTGTCATCTTGTGTTTCTGTACCTTACAGTAGCTGTTATCATTAGTTCAGGAAGTGAGCTACTGGGATACTGATAGAACTCCGCGCTTCTGATAAGGAAGCGAAATGACTGAAATGCCTACTGTAGTGTTAGATAAGATGAAATGCCTAGTTTATCACAGAAGCAGAATTCTAGCAAGATCTTGGGAGGCTGTGCAGCTTGCTGTGCAGCACTATTCAGTAAAAGGCCGGAGGCTGCCTGAGGGACCACCACACAAGCCAAACAGGATGGGAACTTTATACCAAGAGACTTCCTTGCACAGATCCCTTCGTTTGAGCATGGGAGGATTTTGTGTTTCTGATTACGTAAAGAGATTCACGGTAAGGGACTCCTTAGTGTTTCACTGTGAGCCAAGTTCCAAAGTAAAGACTTTCTAGATGGCGCAGTATTGGTTTCTGTGCCTTCTGTGCAGTGCTATGTGTGTTTGACATTCTTGGCTAGGTCGTGCAGTCTGTTGGCTTGCAAAACATCTGCCGATGTCAAGGAGGTGTTTCTGAAATGTGAAGTGCAGGCTTTGCCTTTGTAAATGAATTTATTTTTCATAAGAATCTTGGCCCACTAAAGCTTTTCTTCTTAGTGGTATATTTGTAGTATAGGATGCTAGACTGCTCCTCAGGTTATGTGGAGAATGGTTGTTACAGTTTTTCGCTCTAGTTGTCATATGTCTGAGTTTTAAGGCAATGAGTCTGCTGGGCAGGCTTTTCTAACACTGTAAGCTAGTCATCAAACCATGATGTATTTTGTTCAAAAATAGCTCTAACGTGCTTTCTTAAAGTTTACATTTGTAGACATCTTTGTTATTTAAAGAGCTGATGGAGTAAATTAACTAAATCAGCAGTAATAAACTGAATTCTGTTCCAGTTGAAGAAAGGGATAAAATTTCTACTGATTTCAACAAGTAGGATATTGTTCTGAAGCCTTAAATTCATCTAATATATTGTCATATAGTGGATTTAATATAGCCAAGAGTACCAAAGATACAATATGGTGGGTGTACATAAGAAACAGAATGGCTCATAAGGCTAGATATGTTTCATACCCCTGTGGCCATGTGATTTATTGTCTATTTATGGCAACATAACTGAAAAACATTTTGGTCTATTAATTTGAATATCCTACTCAACTGTTACTCGTGCTAAACAGATAATATGTTTAAATTGTTCATGTTCAGGTCTTTGTTAAAGAAAGATATTAAACAGCAATTTTCTTTTGCTTATTGCTGGAAGAGTGCAAATGAAAGATATTTCAGGAAGGACGACAGAAGGTAGCTTTAGAACCATCAAAGCAAATGAACCAGAGTTTTTTGGACTAGTCTTATATTGCAGGGAGGGGAGGGAAGCCAGTACTGTAGTTACCTGTCTACATGGCATTCTGTGGCTTGGCTCTGTGCAAATCAGAGTAATATTTTTGCAATAATATGAAAGCTATAATGAGATTCAGAATATGTAATTTCTCTGTAATTGATCAGCTGGGTGCCTGAGTAATTCTTCAGTATTCATTGCTTCAATTTTCCCCTTCTGTGAAACTGATGATAATGGTACTTATCTTCTGAAAACACCTTAAGGTAGAAGCTATCTTAGATTTAGTTAGATTTATTGGTTTTCCTAGTCCTCAGTGAGTTAGGAATCAAAAATAATTTTGTTTGAATGTCTTGCATTGGATTACATCACTTCAGCCAGTGTACCAAACACATTATGTTTATCTCTTGGAAAATCATTCTTTGTTTCGTTCACAATGCTAGCACTCAAATTCATGAAACCTTGTAAAGGGAAGGGTGCTTTTGGAGGATATGACCAGAAGGGAAGCATGTAAGGATAAATAGTGTGTTGGACCATGTGTGCAGCTCTTACTAAGGTTGGTGAGAGCTGCTCTAATCTGTAAGCTTAATATTAGCCCTAATGAGAACTCTCTGCTCCCCTGTAGAGTGGCAGCCTACAAGACGGATTTGGGTCTTTTGCAGCATGAGCTGAAGGGTGTATGTACACTTCTGATTTCAGTGGTTGCAGTGTGGGACCTGTTGTTTGTTGACTGTAGTCTCTTTCTGGCATGGTACTTGATGATCTGCCCACTTGTACTCAAGTGAGTGGCTGGCTCACCTGATCCTGGTGTCACGGAAGGACTCGTAACACTAGGCTGTAAGCAGTGGCCTGAGTGTGTTTACAGAGTGCTTGGAAGTTTGTTACTGCTCAGATGTACACCCAATGGAGAATGTAGTTCATGCTCAAGCAATAAGATGAGGCATTTTGTGTTTCCAAAATTAATTGGACTCTTCATGAGGAGAGGCAATGGCAGGAGTGTTCTAGTGTGTGCCTGAAGACCAACTTGACTGTATTTCCTTCAAGCTTTTCAGTGGCCACTTAGTGAAATATCTGAAGTCACCTAGTCCTTCACATAAGCTCTCCTTGATCCTATTTCTTTTTTGTGGTAGGGGGCGTGCATTCCATTCTAATTTGGTTTTTTGGGGTAACACCTTGCTGATTTTTCTACTCAGGCTTATTTCTTCTGGGAGTCCTGTGTAGGATTATCTGGAACTTCTCAGGTACTCTTGATTCCCATCTTGACCTTCATGTATTTGTTTTTGAATGTCTCGCACTGCACAGCCTTAGTTTTAATCTCTCGTTGAATAGTTGTCTCCTGTTTTGTGTAGCTGATGTTTGGACAGGCCTGATGGAGACCAGGCATCACACCTGCAGTTTGGGCTTCCGTTTGCCTGGGGAGTCACTCCTCTACCCGGCAGAGCAGGTCTTGGATCCCAGGCTCTGGAACATTCTGAACACTGCACAGGCCTAAACTGCCATCCTCGGGTCCAGAGTCTTGGCAGGCTATGTTCAAACTGCTACGGAGAGCTAGCAGGAGAGTGGGCAGACTGGAAAAAAAAAAAATCAGTGGAAGTTGCAAGCCATTTTGAAGAACTAGGATTTTTAGAAAATGCGTGTTTGGAAAGTTTCTGAACATCTCAGTTGTTAACACTGCCTTCTCAGGCTTTGTGGGAACTCAAGAGAAAGATGTCGTATGCTCCAATCTAAATTTTGTGCCAGTGTATAGTGGTTTGCAGTCTAAATATATTCTATTGAGTATCCTTTCAGACAGTTCATATCCTGGAAGCTAGAATAGTAAACTATATATAGTCTCTGACATTACAAAACAGGCTTGGTTTCACCTTCTCCCATGGCTGATTTGAGGTAGTAGAGGCTAGCAGGTCCTCCTGCTGTTGTCTTCTGTACTTGTAGCTCACTTTTCACTCTCTCGTGTGTCCTCTTTTTTGGTGGTCAGGCTTGAGCAGTACATGTGCTTTCTGGCTCATACCGCTTATTTACACATGCCTCCAGCTTCAGGTGTGTATGCCCTGAGCGCTTCCTTCCAGAGACCTGATTCTTTCCAACACTATCACTGCATGCTCACTGGTATTGCATGGGGCTGAGTAGAACTAAAAAGAAATGCCCTTTTTCTGCAAACAGCTTTGTTCTGGGTATTTTTGTGGTTTCCTCTTCCCCATTTCAGCTGATAGCCCCTAGAAGCCCAGTGTGAGCAGCTTCAGGGTCCTGGTTAGTTCTCAGCACCCCTTCAGAAGTTGACACAGCTTGAATTGCATCTTCCTTGACATCTCTTGCTATAAAAAGAAAATAGTTTGCTATAAATTTGGTGTCTGACTGACGTTCTGTCTGGGTTTGCATTAAACAGAATTAGCGGTCTTAGGGTCAGAAAGCATTGGGACAAGTCAGCTGCGTGATGACTGGGTCATCCTGCTGTGGGAGGCCGTTCTTACCGTGGCTATTGGTGAGCGTTTGTTGTGGTGAGCCAGGGAGAAAGCTGCCAGTCATTGCTGTGGGGCATGGCACTTTTTTCACTGCACTTTTCATTGGGTTATGGTCAGTGCAGATTTTCATAAGATCCACTCTTCACTAGATTCAGTTTGGAGAAACTTTTGAAAAATTTTCCTGTCCCTCCGCTTGTGGCTGAACAGCAGCCAGGGAGCTCTGTATTTCGCAGTTTTCGTGGACTGTATATGGAGAGGCTTCTGCCAGGTGTAACTCGCTTGTCTCTCTGCAGAATATTACTGCAGTCTTTCCCAGCATTTTAGCTACTCTCCTAATTTCTCACACTGAGAGGAACTTGATGTACTGTTACTAGATGTATGGCTGGCACTGTCCTGCTACCCTTTAATGACAAATGAAATCCAAACCACTTATATCTTGGATCTTTTATCAACGCCATTATTTGCTTGCTTTCCTCAGAGTGGGTTTTGCTTTGTGGTGCTGGGACTAGGTGCTGGTTGTTGTGAGGGCTTTTTTTTTTGCTGTTGTTGTAGGTTGTTTTGGTTGTTTTTTTTTAACCTAGCGCTGGTGATTGGTGTATATGGGTTTACCTCAGCTGTCTCTGCAGTGCATCTGGAGATTTATTTGTTGCTGATCTAATAGCAGAATTGCAAAATCGGTGGTTTAGTAGTTTTAGGTCAGGAGCTTTTTACGGGTGCGGAGAACTTTTTACGGGGTTGCTTAAAATTAATACTCTGGAGTCTGTTGGCTGTTGATTTAAGGTAGCACAGTGGTTCAGAAGCCAAACCTCCTGAGTTCTGATAGAAACCTTGCGGAGAAACACTGGGGGGTACTTAAGTGTTCTGAGAGCGGGAATGACTGCACCAAATGTGCTCTGGATTTCTTTTTTTACTAGATATTTGTACCGAGATACCAATTTCAGATGGAAAAATCGATCACTGTGCTTAGTCATACCACTAGGGCCATAAATCAAGGCATCTCAAATTCACAGCCAACTGTTCTTAAGTATCTGCTTTAGAGAGATAAACTTTAAAAAAATGTCTTCTCATTCCTTGCTCTGGAAAGCTTGACACCTGTTGTTTTCTGCGTTCTGCAATTCCACTAGTGCGCAGTGTAATTTTCTTTTAGACAAGCCTTTTGGTAGATGATGTTTTTATTTGGTTCCCCCCCCCCCCCCCCCCGGTATCTTTCTTCCAACTTGAGGAACACCATTTGTTTTTTGTGAGATGTTGGAAACAGTTGACTGAAGGAGCACAAGTGGCTTCTCTGCGAGTATTTGATGGCTGAGAAGAGTTTGCAAAACCACCAGCTATTTTACACAAGCTCTTTTGCACTGAATCTTTTTCAAAGCAGAGTTTGTGTTGACACTAAGCCCGAACTGATGAAGGTTATTCCTGTGTTTGGGAATGACATCAAACCAAATGTCAGAGATCTAAATCAGCAGGTGAATATAGCACATAACAGACTTCATGACAGGACAGATTATTATTTACTTGATCTAGAATTTCCTTAACATGCTATTCTGGTTATTAGTGGGGAATAGCAATGTCAAGGAGTGTTCTTACTTAAAGCAATGAAAAATCCCCCAATTGTTAGGTCCTTGTAAAGACCATTATTACAAGGAACACTGAGCACATTGTACCACAACAGCAACTGTCAGATAGAAATGTAAGGGAGAGAAAACAAAACTAACACTAGAGGCAATGTAGGCCCTCTGTTGAATGAGGTGGGTGTCCTGGAGACAGAGGACAGAAAGAAGGCAGAGTTGCTGAATGCCTTCTTTGCCTCTGTCTACACTGTTGGAGACCGTCCTCAGGAGCCTCAGTCCCCTGAGGCCCCAGAGGAAGTCATGACAAAGGAGGAGTCTGCCCTGATTGATGAGGAGTGGGTTAAGGATCAGTTTGAACACTTGGACATTCATAAATCCATGGGCCCTGATGGGATGCACCCACGGGTGCTGAGGGAGCTGGCGGGAGTCATTGCTAGGCCACTCTCCATCATCTTTGGTAAGTCATGGGTAACAGGTGAGGGCCTGAAGACTGGAGGAAAGCGAATGTCACTCCAGTCTATAAGAAGGGCAGGAAGGATGACCCGAGTAACTACAGACCGGTCAGCCTCACCTCCATCCCTGGAAAGGTGATGGAACATCTTATCCTTGACACTGTCTCTAGGCATATCAAGGATAAGAAGGTTATTAGGAGCAGTCAGCATGGCTTTGCCAAGGGGAAGTCATGTTTGACCAACCTGATAGCCTTTTATGAAGACATAACCAGGTGGATGGATGGTGACCGTGCAGTGGACGTGGTCTACCTGGACATCAGCAAGGCCTTTGACACCGTCTCCCACAGCATCCTCATAGGTAAACTGAGGAAGTGTGGTCTGGATGACCAAGTAGTGAGGTGGGTCGAGAACTGGTTGAAGGGAAGAAGCCAGAGGGTTGTGGTCAATGGGGCTGAGTCTGGCTGGATGCCTGTGTCTAGTGGGGTCCCTCAGGGGTCAGTGCTTGGGCAGGTGCTGTTTAATATATTCATCAATGATCTGGATGAGGGATTAGAGAATGTTGTCAGCAAGTTTGCTGATGATACGAAATTGGGAGGAGTGGTTGACACACCAGAAGGCTGTGCAGCTGTCGTGGGTTGACCCTGGCCGGCCGCCAGGTACCCACACAGCCGCTCACTCACTCCCCCTTCACTGCTGAACAGGGGAGAGAATATTTCCAAGGGTTCAGGGTTTGAGATAAGGACAGGGAGATCACCCTCATTTACCGTCCCGGGCAAAACTGACTCAGTTTTGGGGAAATTAGGTACATTTATTAAAAGAACTAATCAGAGAGGAGTAGTGAGAAGTAAGAAAGAGCAAACAAATCTTAAACAGAACACCTTCCCCCCATCCCTCCCTTCTTCCCGGGCTTAACATCAATCCCGGCTTCTCCACCTCCTCCCCCCGAGTGGCGCAGGGGGACAGGGAATGGGGGCTGAGGTCAGTTCATCCGACGTTGGTTCCACCGCTTCTTCACTCCGGGGGAGGACTCTTCACTCTTCCCCAGGGCCACCGTGGGGTCCCTCTCACGGGAGACAAGCTTCATGCTTTCTTCTCCGCGTGAGTCGTCCCACGAAGGGCAATTCATCACAAACTGCCCAACGGGAGACACCTCACGAGGGGCAGCCCACCCCTCGTGAGTCTGAGGCGCAGTCCTTCAGGGGAAACTGCTCCAGCGTGAGCCACCCGCAGCGTCCCAAAAGTCCCACCGGCCAACCTGCTCCAGCGTGGGCATTCCTCTCTTCCACGGGCTACAGGCTCCGGCAGCGACTTGCTCTGACACGGGCTTCTCACGGGCTACAGTCCCCTTTCAGGCATCCACCCACACAGCATGGAGTCCTCGGTGGACATCTACGCGGTGATCCTCACGGTGGACCTCTGCAACTTGCCCATGGGCTGCAGGGGGACAACCCGCTTCACCATGGTCTTCACCACAGACCCAGGGGATTCCTTCTGCTCCGGCGCCTGGAGCTCATCCTCCCCCCCTCCTTCTTCACTGACCTTGGTGTCTGCACAGACTCTCACTCCTCCATCTCTGTGCCAGCTGTTATGGCGCAGTTCTTTTTCCCGTTCTTAAATATGTTTTTCACAGAGGCGTTCCTCTGCTATCACCTTACTGATAGGCTCAGCCTTGGCCAGCGGCGGGTCCCTCTTTGTAGCCGGCTGGCATTGGCTCTATCAATCTTGGGGAGCTTCTAGCAGCTTCTTACAGAAGCCACCCTGCAGCTCCCCCCCCGCCGCTGAAATCTGGCCAGGCCAAACCAAAACAGCAGCCATTCAGAGAGACCTGGACAGGCTGGAGGGCTGGGCGGGGAGAAATCTGATGAAGTTTAATAAGGGCAAGTGTAGAGTTTTGCACTTGGGAAAAAATAACCCCATGTGCCAATATAGGTTGGGGACTGCCCTGCTGGAGAGCAGTGCAGGGGAAAGGGACCTGGGGGTTCTGGTGGGCAGCAGGATGGCCATGAGCCAGCAATGTGCCCTCGTGGCCAAGAAGGCCGATGGCATCCTGGGGTGTATTAGAAGGGGAGTAGCAATTAGGTCAAGAGAGGTCCTCCTGCCCCTCTACTCTGCCCTGGTGAGGCCACATCTGGAATATTGTGTCCAGTTCTGGGCCCCTCCATGCAAGAAGGACAGGGAGCTGCTTGAGAGAGTCCAGCGTAGAGCCACAAAGATGGTGAAGGGAGTGGAGCATCTCCCTGATGAGGAAAGGCTGAAGGAGCTGGATCTCTTTAGCTTGGAGAAGAGGAGGCTGAGGGGTGACCTCATTAATGTTTATAAATATGTCAAGGGGGAATGTCAGGAGGATGGAGCCAGGCTCTTTTCAGCGGCATCCACTGACAGGACAAGGGGCAATGGGTGGAAGCTGGAACACAGGAGGTTCCAGAAAAATATGAGGAAAAACTTTTTTACTGTGAGGGTGACCGAGCACTGGAACAGGCTGCCCAGGGAGGTTGTGGAATCTCCTTCTCTTGAGACATTCAAAACCCGCCTGGACGCGTTCCTGTGCGCTCTAGTGTAGGTGATCCTGCTCTGGCAGGGGGGCTGGACTAGATGATCTTTAAGGTCCCTTCCAAGCTTTAACATTCTGTGATTCTGTGAAAAGAAAATCAATAACAGGCCTGAAATGATGGCACTAGCTGCTTTTGCAGTTATTTGGAAGAGGTTTCCGGGAGCATGTGTTGTGAGGCACGTTCGAGTCCAGTGAAATGGTTTGTGACTGGCTGGAGGCTACCCCTCGTGTGGCCACCTGTGAAACGTTCCTTCACTTTATTCTGTCAGTCTGGTGTGATTGTGTGTTTTGTGTTTTGCCTTTCAAACACTTAAACCAATGTACTGTAAAATTGTGCTTGAGGTGATCATACTTATGCCAGTAACTGGGAAGGGCAGAAGAGTAGGTAGCAGGGGGAGCAGTGTTACTGCCTTTGAACTTGAGCAGAACAAGTTAAAAGAGTTGAATGTCCCATGTGGTATGGAGAAAGTTGCAGTTGGAAACAATGATTATAAATTAGCAAGTTAGTACAGCTCTGTGTGCACATTTTTGTGGTAATTTTTCAAACTTCAAACTGAAAAGATCTTTAAAAGTAGGAAGAGAACAGAAGAAAATACAGAGCACAGTACAATCTGGTGATTTTCATCTTCTCAGACAAAAGCATGTTGCTGGCAAAGCAGAGGCTTTTCTGAGGAATTTGGTTTGAACCCAGTCAAATTTCAAATCACCAAGAATGATTGTGCTGGTTTCAGTGTATTTTGGAGTGAACTCTGGATTCTGTAAGTTTTTTTTCTGAAAAGTAGAAATAACCCTTTCTTATGCAACAGATCTATTCCCTGTGTATTTATACTGAGAGGCCTACCACATCACTTCAGTGACAAGAATTTGCTTTTACTGATTTTATTGTTATTGGTATTACTGCACAGCCAAGGCTCCTCTTCTACATTATGGCAGATCCCTGCTGACTTCAGATTACTTGTACCTGAGCAAACTGCTGTAGACACAAGAGCTTTTGGCAGCTGTGAAAAGATCTTCTACTGAGCTCCTAGTAGTAGTGGAAAGCATTATCTAAGTGAGAGGCTTCTTGACTCCAAGGGCAGCTTTTGTGGCTGACCATTAAAATCGTCAGGCTATGTGAGAACTAACTGCATTAGATATAAAGTCACTGAAATTCAGGGAAAGTAGAACAAACAACATGACTTTTCTGTTCAGTTTCCAGAGGAGAGCTCTTTGTTAGAGAGTGTGGGGGAGTGGAAGAGTGAATCCTTACCACCACACCAGGGAAGCATTATTACCACTTTCCTGGTCTAAGTTGGTAAAATAGTTTAGTAGCTGCTTGGTGTGTTGGTTGGGTTTTTTTGGTTGTTTGGTTGATTTATCTCTTTGAGGTTTTTTTTGTCTTTTAAGTTTCATTCTTTCAAACTTTTTGTTGAAACAAAAGTAGATGCCTTCTTAATGTAGTGGGTAACAGACTTGGTGGTGAGAATAAGCTCTGGGGTCAAGTGAAGGAGTGTGGCTGGGCAACAGTTGTGCTCTGGGCATCCTGAGAGGCAGAGTAACCTCGAGGAAGGACTTAAAAATTCTTGTTAAGCCATGTGAGCAAATGATAAACAGAGTTATCTAGAAATCTCATCACTTTGATGTAAATGAAATGTCATAATTGATCTGTTCAGCTATCTGCTGTCAGCTGCTTGACAGAGATGCGTTACACTACTGCCCATGAGCTCAGATTCTCATTAACCTGTCCTTAGCTGTGCCACTGCCCAGCAGTGTTATCCTTAGCGTGAGTGGTTTGAAAAAGAATGAAATAAAGTGGGGGAAGAAACCAGAACTTGCAAGAGAGTATTTCATAATCTACTGTGGTAACAGTTTCCTGTCATTAAATGTATAGTAAAAAAACCAGATAGTGATTAAGATTTGGTTGATCTGGTACTACAGTCGTGTTGTGCTATTGTGATCTAGACAGTATTGAAATGTATCGTGCCAGGGTCACCTGGGCAGACTGATAGTGTTTTATAGACTTTTATTGTGCTGGAGGATTCCAACCCACAGCTGACATGAGTGATGTGGTATGTGTTAGGTTCTTGGCCTTCTAAAGCAGGTATGGGCCTGTTCCCAGGGTGGTCTGATCTCATCTCAGCAGGAAACCCAGCTATTAGACTGAAAAAACTTCTCTGGACTGTGTGACCTATCTTTATCATATTTCATGTGTCTAGGAGACATGGTGTTCATGAGAAATTATTCACTGGTGTAGGGCTTAATTTTTCAAAAGTTTAGTTACCCTATAAAACTTCAGTTACCTTTTCATTTGGGGGGGAACTGAGTGTATGTTAATGAGCTGCAGCAACTAGACATAGATTAACCAGATTTTCAGTGTAACTTGAAAAAGTTGACAGCTGGTTTCTAATTATGCAAATATATATTTATTAGTATTTTTTGCCTGAGTAGTGTTTAGCAGATGTAGTCAGATTGTTTTGAACTTGCCTGCGGGTTTTTCTTTTTGTTGTTTGTTTGGTTTGGTTTTAGTTTTGTTTATAAGCTCCTGACCTGTTACTATGTTGAATTCTTCATTTCCTTAGAACTCTGTCGCATTGCAACCACTTCAAACTTCTTGCAAAGCCCCCAAGTTCTCTATTAATCTTTGACTTTGTTTAGACTGTATTAAAAGGTAGTTTTTTTCATTTACCTACATATTTTCAGTCCTCTCCAGTTTTATTGTGTTGTTGGAAGCAATGCAATAACCTAATGAGATGATCTATTTGAGCAGCTGGTTTTAACCTCTGTGACATTTCTTGTTTGGGCTCTAAGCCTCTGCTGTCACTTTAGTACATGCTGTAGTTCGTTTTATTGTGGTTTTATCTTTCTCTTGCCTTTCTGTTCATGCCATCTTTGTGTGTTTTCCTTCCTTTAGGTTGGAACCGGCAAGGAGGAATCATAAGTGAACTGCTGTATCATAGATTCTTTGTTCTGAATGTGAATTTTTCCCTTGTTTTCTGACATCTCTTTCACAACTGGGAGAGTATGTGTCGGGTTGAAGCCAAAGAGGAATAAACTTTCATTTCCTTCTTGAGAACAGAAGTATCTTTGGCATTATCACTTGCAGGCCACTTGCAGTTCTGGTTCTCCAGCGTCTGTGTTCGTTTTCTCTGGCACTTCTTAGATACTTTATACCTTGGAGGTATTTTTTAAGGTGTCTCAGAAGTTCATTTAAGTTCAGCTTTTAATGAAATGGAGGCAGTTGCCTACACACTCCTGATCACAGCGCTCATTTTTTGTTACCTGAAAGAAACAGACAGGAATCCACAGGAGACCAGTTATCATCAGAAACTTTATTCAAGTTACATCCTGACTATGATGGAGTCTTGTGGATCACCAGTTTGTTCTGCCAATGACAACACAGGGTAGCTTAGTGGAGGTTGCAGTGTACAGAGGTCCTGCCAGATTTACTGGTGTTCGTTGCTCATACAACACTTTGCGGTCTTTATATGTCATTTAGGGGATGCTGAAGACGAAACAACATGTGTTGCAGTATAAGTGCAAAATGTTGTTATAAGCAATAGCTCCTCACAAAGAGAAAGTGAGTTTAATAGCCTATTATACTTGTTACAATAACTGTACTTTTTTAATGATGAGTAAGGATGGGTATACTATGATCTGTAGTATGGGGTGAGGCAATTTAGGATTCTTTTATTTTTTGGTAAGTATTGAAAGACTTGAGAGTGTCCATGGAACTGAATGCTCTCTTCATTCTGCTCAAGCAAGATGTAAACATTAGGCACTAGACCAATGTTCTGAACAAAAGTTGCCTTCTGTTATAATTAACAACAAAAGGAATAAAAGATATTTTTTTTTTTTGCCAGTATTTGAGCATGTTATCATCTGGAAGACAAAACAATTGGATCCATTGGAGCCATTTTTCCTCTTATGTGTTTGCCAGCAGAGACAGAGAAGGAGGAAATTAAAGAAAAAAGAGAAGAAAAGCTGACCTTAACTTTGAGAGGTGTTTTAAACTTTTCACTCTGGGCCAAATGAGATTTTTTTCTTCTCTGTCCTTCCTCTCGACTGTAAGTTTGTAGTTGCTTATGGAAGCACAGTATGATGTAAGTAGTGCTGGAAGTCAAACAGTGTATGTGAGTAGGAGGCAGTTGTGACTGTAGCTCCCCTATATGTACCTCAGACAATACTAGCAAGGAATATTTGCTGCATGTAGCAAGAATTCTCCATAGGATGTTGTCTTATGCATCTCACTGTGTGAGTAGGTATTAGGGGGTGAAATCTGTTCTGTATAGCTGGAATACACAGTGCATGTTGTCGACATGCAGGACATGTTGACAAGAGGACAAAGAGATGGTATGTGCCCCTTCAGTTGCAGTCGAGCAAGTGTGCTTGTGTAAACTAATACAGATTTTTTTTTTTTTAGTCCCTTTTTTGTTTTATCCAGCATTACCATTAAAGTCCGTTGTATGTGAGGAGGAATAAATAATCAGTTATATCAATAGTAACACTAGTAAATAACAATGGAGCAGCGTTGCTCTTAAGTGTTAAGTAACTAAGAAGGTGGTTCAGGACTTCAAAAGGCTCCCATGTGCTCACAAACACACACAGAGTCCAGTTGTGCACTTTGATTATACTTGCATTGTTTCACGACCGTGCATTCTGTGCCCGTAATAGCACACTAGTAGTGTCTGCAACCGCGGATGACTGTGTGGCTAGGTTTACTTAGTGAAATATTTGCTGCAAGTTGTCTGACTTCAAATATAACAACCTAGTGACTCTACCTTTTTCTTTTTGTCCCTAGGAGGACAGCATTCAGCTGGTACTCTTAATTTAGTAAAAATGTTGGCTGTTTTGATTATTTGTCATGGTTGTATGCGTGAAAGAATTAATTGCTTAAAGGCATTTGGCTGACAACTCCGGTTCTTTAAATGCAGTAGTAGAGTTGAAAAGCTTTTATTGTCAATGTTGTATACTTTCAAGATAGAGCTGTATATTTTACTGCATTGAATGCTTGATTATCTGATTAAGGCAGCAAGGATCTCCCCACTGCTTTCTCCCCCCTGCTCCACACACATGCAGCTCTGAAAAGGCGCCTGGGAGAATGAGACACCATGTCTGATAAGAGACAAATGCTTTATCTCTTGATGCTGCGGTTTGTCCTCTGTGGGAGAGGACTGGCTCTCATTCTGTGCTCTATTGTAAGGATACGTTCATTAATGTTTCTGAAGCGTTCAGAACTGTGGCAGTGGCACTGTGCAAGTACGGAGTGACTATATGTTCCTTAGTGACTGACAGTAATTTTTGTGGTAGACACTCTGTGATTCAGAAGTGAAAGCAAGTCAGTAACAAATCCTTTATATAGGATTTATGGTTTAATAATTTTGTTGCTAGTAGTTGGACTAATTCTGCTGTGCCTTTGTGAAGATTTTTCTTTTTCTTTTACTCAGTTCACTTTCATAGCCTGGAAGAAAGATTTAATTTTAGAAATTTCAATTGACAGAGACAAGCTGGTGCTAGATACGTATTTCAGATCCTTGTCATTGTACTCTATTTTTAAATTCAAGTGCCAGCCAACCTAAAGAGCGCACGCTCTGTGTGTGCTGGGTGTTCTACATCTGTACTACAAAGCTGAATTCTTCCAAACTTTAGCACAAGGCCACCAAAATTACTTTTATATTCTTCCTATTTAATGAAGAGAAATGCTCTCGCAAGTTCTTTCCATTATCACAGAACTAAAACTGGTCATAAAAACAATCCTTCCTTCAGAGGTCTGCTGAGGCATTGGCAATCGTTAAGATGCTTGCCTATCAACAGCCACTTGAGAGAGAATTTTAAATGGGTTTGTGACGTCAAGGAGGCCCAAGAAAATACAGTCTCGTGCCAAACTACCTCCATCATTGTAAATGTGCAGCAAGAAATAGATAACACAGAAATAAATCTTTTGCGCAGTAGCTATCTCATGATACGCTCTAGTGACTCCAGTAAGTGAGGTTGTCTGGTATAGGAATAGCTAAAGAAGATGAACTTTCAGACCCTCATTTTCTAATTTATGATTAATGAAAAGCAAGCCTAATCTATCTGACATCCTGCTGTCTGGACACAATGTCTGCAGGTAGCTTGGACCTTGCAGAGGGAAATGCCCTGACAAAGTTACAGCCTACAAAAGTGAACAATTTAAGCATGGTGGACAAAAAACTGAATCTCTTGAATGAAAAGATGGACAAACTGTTGCATTTCCAAGAAGATTTGACAGGCAAACTGCAGCAAGTTAACAAAGGCATTGATGATGTAGAAAAAGGCATTAACAAGCTAACAGTATCCCGAGCAGCTCCTGATGAGACAGACACAATGAAAAAAGGCCTGAAGGTATCGGATGGTACTCACCAGACTGATGTCCAGAGCATATGCTCAGAAGTACTGAAATTGATGAAAGCTGCCCAACTAGATGACTTGAAGCATAAGGAAAGGCTGGCAAAGATAGAGAAAAGGGTTGATACACTGGATAAAGTCATTACATTTGTGGGAGAAGTATTAAAAAATTCGAAAGTAGTGGATTTTATTCTTAAAGGCATTGTGCCCTGGAACAAGGGGAGTCTACTGGAAATCCTTGTTGAGGTTGGTTTTGTTTTACTATTCTTCATGTTTTTCTTTATGATGTAGCAGGGCTTTTGGCTCTCCTGCCGATACCTTGCATGCCGTATAATTCAGGTTTTCCTTTCAGTATTGGTGTTAGAGGTTATTGCTGTGACCTTTGAATTCCAAGGCTCTTAGGCAGAGACCAAGGCATAGACACATGCTTTGCAGTCTTAGGTCTGAGGTTCTCGAAGTGTGCCAAGCAGTCTTGTAACGTGTGAAGAGTAAATGGTTACTGTAAAGGAAAATTCGGCTTCACCAGGGCTCAAAGATCAGCAATGTCATTCAAATTAGTGATTGAATTGAGGTCCCAGTGAAAAGCATGAGTAACATACTAGAAGCATTTTTTTGTTGGAAGAAGCTTCTGTTTTCTTGATCACAAATTCTGAACACAATGCCAGTTACTAAAACCTGTGCTGGTTTATGGCTGTATTAGTGAGTGGATTTATATGTCCTTAGACGTCTAAATTGTCTTTAGCTACGTTATCATGATGAAACTGATTTTATCAACTTCATCAACATTGTTCACTCCTTAAATCAAATAGTTGTGTTGGCAAGTTCTTAGACATCAATTGCTAAATTAATTATGAGGACAGGGTAGGAGGAGCAGGCAAGACTGGTATGTAGTTGATAAGGTGTTCTGGAATTGGTTAACCTTGTTTATGAAAGTTACAGGCATCTGGAATTAGTTTTAGCTAATACGAGTTTTCAGTTTTCACTGTATTCTGCATTTGGGATGAAGGGAGAGAGAAGCTGCAGGAGTTGAAATGTGTTTATTCATTCCAAGAATCTCTGTGTATGTAAGAAGTGTGCTTTACAGTAAGGAGAACTTAGCTCAAATGCAAGTGTCAGTTTGTATCTTAATCCAAATGTTTTTCACCAAAGCTGTAAAATGTTTTGGTGGAAGGTACACCTAAACTTTTACAAGAACAGGGCAGTGCTAGATGGTAACATTCCTTTTCAGGCTTTCTGAGTGCTTTCCTGGTCTGCTTTTTGAAGTGCCAGAGGCTGACAAATGAGGTGGATCGTTAAGAGACAGAAGAACTTGTAAGGACTTTCTGTTAGCATTGAGTACAATCAATTGTATGCCGGGTATCAGTCTTAATTCTGGATAGAGATGAAGCTTGTACTTGCTTGTAGTTACAATTTCAGTTCTGCAGATCTTTTGAGAAATGGAAGATTTTGTTATATTTTGGTTAAAGCTGCACTGTTACAAGTTACTGCCTGTAGTCCCTGAAAAATGCTTGGAGCTGGATACAGTCCCCTGCGGAATTTGCACCTCGAACTGAACTGGCAGTGCAGTGTGGCAATGGCCAGCTCAAGATAGGTGTAAAGATGATAAACTCCTTTCATTGCCAGATCATCAGTTTCTAAGTGAAAAGGGCAGTGAAGAGGGATGTAAGAAAGGGATACTGGAGGAGTGCTTCATATGGTCTCGTAGCATACTGGTGTGATTTGTTGTCAGCTAGCTGCTCTGCACTGCCTCCTCATCGCTGTTTGCAAAAGAGAAGATTCAAAGAGTCCAGAACTTCATCTGAGGTTTATGTGTAAGCAGATGGAGACTGAGAGGTGAAATGACCTGCTCTTTGGGGACCTGATGGGCTGGGCTGAGGTGGAGGTCTGTGTCTCAGGCTTGAACTGCTGCCTTGGTGGTAGAACAGGCAACATGGGAGAGCTGGGCGATCGGGGAGTTTTACGGCCAACTCCGGCAATATGACTATCATTGTTCTCCTGTTTTACTTCTAGTAGCAAACATTTTTTGAAATTGGAGCATAATGTCAGTTTTAAGACCTTAGGATATCTTTGATCACAGGCCGCTGAATGATATTTGAATTAGGCTTAAATTAGTGACATAGCATATGTATGTGACCTAGCTGGGGTAACATGGAGCAAAGCATGGATGAATTTAAAAATAAATTAGCACACGGCTCAGTACATGCTAACTTTGGTCTAGTTTTTGCAGCCTGTTTTGTGATAGCACATGTAGGCATGTCCAAAGAGCTCCACGGCTGGACGGAGGTTGCACACAGAATGAATTTGCTACCTGCTTGTTTCTGTTTTCCAGCCGTTGCCGTTCCATAACGGCATGCTGCTTATCACGGAACTGGCTTGGTGCTGGGTTACTCGGTATGGGGGTGGGAGTGGGGAGGTCATATTTTCATTTCTCTGTGAAGCTGTTTGTTGATGGTAGGACAGCATTCCAGGAATGCCATGGGATTCCTGATGGAAGAAATTTTGTGGGGTTGGAATCAAATTAATAAAAGACTATGAATTGAGCTTCATAGAATCCAAACCTCTAACTTCCTACTTACAAAACAAACAAGTGGAAAATCCTGCCAACATTAAACTGTCACTTATCCAAGGCTTTCTTTGCACGTAGGATTTTGCAGGAAAAATGTTCCCCCTGGTCATTGTTGCAGGTTTGCTTAGATCTGTAGTAAAAATGGTAATGATTTTTTTTTTACTACTTTTACTCTTTGGGTGCTTTGTTTGTCGGGAAAGGGAGGTGGGGAGAGCTCTGTGGAATCTGTATGGTTGGAGCATGAAACCCTTAACTGCTTTTTCTAATGGGTGAAGGGACTGATTTGCAGCTATCTTGTCATCTGAGTTGTTTGCAGAGATATTTTAAATGTTGCTTATTTGCTTGTACAAATAAGAGTAGGAGGCTGCTTGTCACTAGATTTTAACTATGGACCAACCAAGAAATAAGTTATACTTTTTTAAATTTTGTGTAATGCTTTTGTTAAATATTAGTTATTTAGTTTTAATTTTATTTCAAATGAATTGCTGTGTAAAGTGTTTATGGTGTTATTTCAAAATATCCTTCCTCTATGCTTTCTTAATTGCTTAAAAATAAACCTCTGCTTCTAAAAGACAATAAATCTGGTCTTAACCGTACCAAAGGTGACACATACAATGTCAATACATACACAAAATTTACCATAAAGCTGGAGACTGGTTTTTGGTATTGCCTGTATCATAGCTCAAATCATGAGTCTTTACATGCCTTGAGACAAATATATTCATAGTGTCTTTTGGTCATCAGCCAAAAAGTAGCAGAAATATAATGTCATTGCTTTTTTAAATCTCTCTTGTGTTTCACATGCCGTGGTTTTTAAGCAATATGAGTAAAGATAACAAAAGGCAAAATCTCCGACAGTCAAAATTTTGGGAAGTAGCAAGCTACTGTATTATTCTGTGTCATCTTGATTTAGAAGTATACCTGTCTGCAGAAGTGGGGAGTGAAATTCAGAAGAACCAGGGATGCTAGTGTCTATTTTATAGTCTCAATACCTACATAGTTGGAGGAACCTAGTGGGAAATAAACGCTCTTGACCATAGCTGGTGTGTTTTCTGTTTGTTTTTTTTTTGTGTGTGTGTGTGTTCCCCTGTCATTTTTAGGCCAAAGATAAACCTGAGGAGAGTGGTGCAAAGCCAAAGCATGTGCTTAGTAACAGAGGAGCCCAAACTGAAAGCAGCAAGCCTCTGGAAGGTATGTATCACTCTGGGCACACTGCAAGATTTGACTCTAGAATGTGCCGCAGACAAGCTGGAAATTAATAGCCTGTTATTTCCCACTACCTGAATTACTCAAATGTAACTGAGTAACTTTGCCCACTAGTACTGGGAAAACAGAGTTGTTCTCACTCCTCTGCAAGATGATCTGTCTCCCAGATCAAACCCCACAAAACTGTGTAAGATCAAGAAACTAAAAGTAGTACCTTTGGCTGCATGGTTTGTGGGTTTTTTGCTTTGGAATTGCAGTGAGCTGAATTAAGAGAGCACTACTTGTTTGGAGAAACCGCAAAGGGAGTGGCAGTATCATGTAGCAAGCATAATAGATTCTTTTCCCTTAACACATCTGAACCAGCCCTCCTTCCTGTCCTCTTAAAAAGGGACATGTTGACATTGGGAATATCTTCTTTGGATCAGCAAGTTTCATTGCCATGTCAGGGCTAGATTCCTATTTAGGATGCATCTGTCAGGGCATTGCCCTGTTGCGTCTGTTGTTAATGTCTGTGGAGTTGCCACAGGGGTGATTGTGATGTTGAGCAGGGCTCTGTCGTGCTGTTGTCTTCACAAATTGTCAGTGAATCCTTCACATCCCCTTTTTAGCTTCATCATTCAAGAAGTGGCAAAAATAAAGCAGTCACAATCCTGACTCAAAAGCTGTGCAGAGCTGTGAACTAACCGGGGACCCGTGCATGCTGAATTGTCGAAGAAGTTACCCTAGAAATTTTCAGTGTTAATGTTCACAACCGTTGTCATGAGACGATGCTGAAGAACCTTCTTGTCCTTTTATGGAAAATGCAAGAGGCACTCGCGTCTCAAGCCTCAGCACCTTCTGGAGTCTTGTTTAGCGCATCTCTATCCCTCTTATTAAGTAGAGGGTGTATCAGGTTAAGGAGGGTCCTGAATGGGACTGCAGTGCCTCAACTACCCGTTATATTTGCTCACAGAGTGATTTTGGATTTGAGATGCAGTGAGCTTGAGCCTTGCAGGGATTTTTTTGTTTGCTTTATGGAAATCCAAGTTCAATTTGCAACACTTGTGGGACGCCAGCAGAATAGTTAAAGCGCTGATTAACCCATGAGCTTTAATAATGGTTGTCTCAAGCCTGCTGGTGTAAGAATTTTAAACCTTTTGGGGTGTTTCTTGCTGCCTTTTCAGATGTACGTAACTGCGCAGGTTATTTTGAATGGTGGGTTACTTTATTCCCTCTCTGTTTTGCTGTCACTTTTGTTAAGGCTAGTTTATTAATGGCTTATTTTATTCAGAGACCAGAAGTGGAAAAAAGCTGGATGAAAACAAGGGAGCATGTGAGAAGGTGAAAGTGTCTAGTGCTGTAGCCCACAAAGTTGACTCCAAACTCCAAGATAAAGAGAGGAGAGCACAGCAGCAAGTAGTAGAGGGTGCTGGCAAAACACACATCTCTAAGAGCTGTCAGCAGCAAAAGGACATTGGCGTCAAAGCTTTGAATCAACACAATGGTCTTCCCTTTGTAAATCAAGATCACGTAGGCACCCAAAATGTTCTTGCCAAAGCACATGAGATGGACCGAGCCCCAGGGCTAGATGAGTGCCACAGGCAGCCCGTTCATCAGAAACTTGGAGAGAATGAAAACAAGCCTCCGTCATCAAGTGCGGAATCCCGGGAAGCTGTGCCCTCCACATCCCGGGCTATATCTGACCCAAGGTGTGAAGTGACACATACCAGGTAATGGCCTCGTTGGTAGCTTTCTGTGTGATCTGAAACCATTTTGTGTGTTAGAAGGACAAAAAGGAAAGCCAGGACCTTAAAGGAGGCAACTCCTGCCGAAACATGATCCAGGGGAAAACCAGCCATGCCAGGACAGGAGTGGTGAGGCCTCACAGATGGTGAAGGCAAAAATCCTCAAAGCAGCAGGGGCCCTGTGTGTACTTCAGTGAGGCCAAGGAGTCGGAGGGCTGGATGTATGGGAGGTCTTTGATGTGATCGGGGCTTCTGTGTATTAGAGATTAGAAAGGTGATCCCTCTGGTATAGCTCAACCAGTTGAATGTTTATAAACCATTCCTTTTCAGCTATTCTGTTTCTATAACTGTGGGGATGAAAGGAATTTGAGATATTTACTAGTATGTGACAAAACTAAGCAACTTGTTTCATTTGCTGTCCCTGGTATTTTTGTGGGATTTTTATTTTTTTAATGGCTTGGTCACCTAAAGTTATGACCAGATTACTAATATCCATTAGTCAAGTATTCTTCTCATATAGGTGTTTGTAATATATATATTTCATAATCCATTTCCTTTTGAATTATTTATTTAGGATTTGATTTTAATTCCATGCATTTAAAGAACACCACAGAACAAAACCCAGTGAAAACTTGCAAACAAAATGCCCTCTGAACTGAACCCCAAGAGATGGAAATTCTGTGGCAGATATTAACTGCCATGCCTTCTCTGTTTGGGCTGGTGGATATAAAATTGCTTAGAGATGTACGTATGTATGGGTGATGGACACACACATACATACACACACATGCAGAATAAGTTACTTTGTGTGTGGAATTTCCCCGTTGTTTGTGTGTATAAATCCGTGTCTGAAGCCCAGACAAAAACATGAAGCTACTTTTGTGTATGTGTACTTTAATTTCAAAACTTTGAATTTGTGGTGATACTTGTGAATATAGGGTGGACGCTTTGTGTGCAGTTTATAGACATTGCTACCCCCAGACTGGTTGCTGTAATAACACTAAAACCAGAGGGACCTCTGTGTGGGTTTTAGGCTCATGCTGGTGAGCTGTAGGCACTGAGCTTCAGTGGCTGGAGCGGGTCGGTCCCAGCTGCCCACCTGAGTGCTGCCTGTGCTCTGAGCGTTGTAACCAGCAACCAGGAATTCAGTGCTGGTCAGTCACGAGGTACCAGACAGTGAGCTTGGAGATGGGCAGCAGCTTCTGAAGCAGCTCTTTGGTTGGGACAAGGGGGAGTGTCTAATCCCCAAAGACTTTGGTTCGGGGAGAAGGGAGGCCAACAGATAACTGTAAGGCAGAACCTAGAGTAAACCCCAGGGGAGCTGCAACCTTCCTGCACTGGGTACCTGTTCTGCTTTTGTGTGTGAAGTCACACGAGGATGGTAAATACCTCTCTAAAACGAATGCAACTTTTACTGAAGCCTGTAAGCCCATGCTGAATCATCTAAAGAACATTGTGTTCCCCTGCTTGGAGAAATGCCCAAGAGTCCTGCTGAGTTGAAACTTGTCTAGATAGCAGTGGAAGTGTTTGCTCAGAGCTGTGTTTAGCTGCTCTGATAGCTCACTCCCGTACAGCTTAGATTCACGGCACAAGGCAAGGGCATGAAAGGTGCTGAAAATGAGAAACGTCAGACTCTTGTTATGCAGGAGCAGAAACATTTTCTTTTGTAGCATCTTCTGTAATAAGGTTGTTCCACTGAAAGAGGCACTAACTTTTACAAAAATGACATACGTTCTCCTAGACATCAGAAATTTTCTTTACTTGCTCTTGTATAAAATCTGCTTTACAACTTCACATTTCACTTCACTGTCACTAAAATCAGACTATGTAATCATGACAGTTGACTCAAGTCATCACACAACTGTCTTTTGTAGATTTTAGGATCATGGAGAATTGGTTTTAACTTGTATTCTTTTTAGGCAACACAAGACAAAAAGTGTTAGTAAACTTTTCCAGTAGTTGGAATGCCAAGGAAAATAGTATTGATGGAGTGAGAGAGTTGATGGAAGTTAAGATTTTTAACAGAAAGGAAGAGTGATATCCCATCAGAAGACACAAACACAGAAGTTTGAGTGTGCAAGTCAGCCATCTGGAAGAGGACTAGGATAGATGCAAGCCTTTGCATTTCTAGAGCCATATGAGCAGTCAGCCGTTTGACATAATCAGCCTGTAATTTGTGAAGGCAATCACTACCCTCTCTCTGCCTGGATGTGTGAAATTTTATGGTACCAACTGCAGTAGTTGCAAAAAGTGAGTAAGCTTTCACATGTGGGATTAACACTTTGCAGTGTGAGACATTTTATGATCAGCAGAAGGCAAGCATATACACAGATGAAGACATGGAAGAAGCATCAGCATGCTTTTTGATGCTCTTTCCCTTAGTGTTGTGAGTATTTTCTAAGAGAATTGGTATGGTTAGATTTCTTCAAAGCTGTAGAGATCTGTAGTTTCAGAAGCTTATATATTCTTTCCCCACAAAGTTACAAAAGCGAAGCTAGACATCTGCATAAAATGTCAACTCTTTGCTCTGCAGTATTTCCATCAATGTACATTTGGCTGAAATGAAAGAAAAGATTGAGATGACCATGGAAGGAAACTTAAATGACCACAGAGGTAAAATCCCAAAAGTAAAATCCCCATCCTCCATATCAGCAGAAGCAGGAGTCAAACAGCTGCCTGACAAATTAAAACTTCAACAGAATTCTAAATGCATCAGCACTGAGGCAAAGCAAGAAGTGAAAGGGGACAGTAAGCAAAATGAACTTGCACCTCAGGCAGGGAAGAAACAGCCGTTGCTAAGCAAGCCCAAACCAGGTAAAATGGCTGGAGAGAAATCAGAATTAAAATGCAAGCCCATAACGTCACAGAATAGCTCTGCAAAGGAGCCTATAGAAGATCTGGGGATAGAAGTGAAAATCCATCAAGAAACAGCAAAAGCAGAAGAACCCCCGACAGGTTCCAACTCTGAGAGGAAAGAAGCTGACTCTGCATCTCCAGAGGGAACAGAAAATGATGCTTGTCTGTGTACAGGAATGGCACCAGAGAAGACTAAGTCATTGGAAGCCACTAAAGAGCTTCCCACGCAGGATGAAATGATCATTGGTAAGTTGCTCCTGGCTACTCTTGGAAACTTGTGTTAAGGATTTTATGCTATTCATCTGTGCTATATATATTAAAAAAATAGCTGGAGTGGTGCTGAGCAGATCATCTATATCTTAAGTGTGGCAAAATGCTAGGAGAAACTTCCAGATTTTACTAATAACTGCTGTTGTTTATCAGTGCTGTGTGTTTGTGCTGATCTTTTCAGCTGCCATGTAATGATCAAAAGATCAAGTGTAATTTTTTCAAACTTCAAGATAGTTTTTTCAGGTGACTTCTGCTGTTAATTCTTAAAGTGAAATGTTGTTCTTCTAAGGATATCCAGTGGGTTTTACTGTGTTTAAAATAAACATATTTGAGATTCAGAAGGTGGGATCCTATTCTCAGTTCTGGGCCTTTATTCCTTATCTGTTTTAAAAGGGTCTTAGCGGTAAAAGTCCCTCACTTGAAGTAACAGGGATTTTAGATATTTTTGGCACCTCCCTTCTTATGGCTTAGCTGCAAATGCAATGGTTGTTTTACTTGCGTGCCACTCTAAAAATAGTGAAGGAATTGCATGCTTAATGTTATCCAGATACTTCAGTGCCTGTATGAATTCCAGGAGAAGAGAAAATGATGGTGTAGTAGAGGAACATGAAGCAAAGAGAAAAGATGGGAGAGTGGGCAGCGCGCTTTATACTAAAGCTTTGTTTTGAGTGTCGCATTAGCAGCTTATCGGCAGCGGTCAGAGGCTGCCTTGTCCAGGTGTTTGTGTCGGCCCCTGGTGTCTCTCCCTTAGAGCCCCAGAGCCCCAGAAGCACCGAGGGCTCCGTCAGCAATGCCTGTCTGAGAAACTGGGTTCATCCCTTCAGGAACAGTGATGCCAAAGGTGGGGGTGTGCACAGAGTGTGATTTTGTGGAGCTGTGGACACTGGAAGCACAGAAGGCAGTTGAGACTTCTCATTTCTCTTAGCAAACACAAGGTGATGTGTATCCCCTGTGGAATGAAATTGTTGGTGTGAGGCAGGTGAAATTGAGTGCAGTGGTGTGTGCAGAAACATCTCAGTGACTGCCTTGTCTCCTCTGTAGATGACAGCCCTTCTCCTCCAGCTCCTTTTGAACATCGCATAGTGAGTGTCAAGCAAACAGAAGTGGCAGCGTGCTACTCGGTGTGTCGTGACGAAGTACTGGGGGGGTAAGTACCCCTCTCCCTAAGGCTGTTGGTAGCTAAGGCATGGAGACTCGCAGTTACCTGGAGTGACAGAGCTGTCTTTTTCAGATGGCTCCAAGGTGTGCGTGGGTGAGAAATGTTGGAGCTCACTGCAGCCAGAGTGAGCAGGTTCATCCTGGAGACCTTTGGGGCTCTCACAGTTGCTGGGTTCCTTCTATCAACCTTCTGTTGATTTTGGCAGGGGAGAGGGGGGGAGTGTGATGTCCCTTAGATGTCTGGTTTCTGCCCCAGTTCCATTTTCAGACTCCTGATTCTGATCTTGGATGACAGATTTTTGCATTTGTTATGATAATCCTGGCACAGCTGGTGCCATAAGAAAAACCTGTACCCTTCAAGGCAGAGAGATTCAAAGCATTTGAAGTCAGCAAAGCCTATCAGGTCAGGAAGCTTTCAAAATCTTTTTTCCGTGCTGGATTGCATGTTAAAGAAAAGTAAGGGAGAAGTTATAATTGTTTTGACCTTATGATTAGTTCTCACTCAATGGAAGGCTGCAGCTGCTTCAGCTTTTGTATTCTTGTATCCTTACTTATCTGATGAGAAGGTTTGATTTACAGGTTCGTCCAAGTACAAATATGGCTTAGTAAGTATAAGCAGTGTGATGCAATAGCAGAGAAGATGGTGTTTAGAAATCATCCCGGGGGCATTAATGTATCTGGGTGACATGGGGGAGAATTTACAACACTCAAGAAATGTAGTCTGTGGAGTGGCTTCAGTTACTGGTCTTGCAGTCATTTAAAAAATTATGAGATCAGGACAGAAATATCCTTGTTAATATACCCACTAGCGCATCACTGAAGGACAGCAAGCGGGTACAGTTACAAAACTGAACAAGAATATCGTCAGGTCATCATACCACAGTGAAATGTAGTAATACGAAGGGGGCATAATATTTTAATGTAAGCATTGAACAACTGGCAGGAAAGATAAAACTAATCCTTCATAAGCTGAGAGAAAGAGGAGATTCATGCTTCTGGCCACCTGATTCTGTTCACTTTGTACTGTGCTATTTTTATTCAATGATAAGAATAGTTGTAAGAAAAGTTTCTGCACTGAGCTGTGTTTAAAGCTGGTTTCCCATCTTTTCCTTGATATCAACAGGGGACGTTTTGGGCAAGTTCACAAGTGCACGGAAATAGCAACTGGGCTCAACCTGGCAGCCAAAATCATAAAAGTGAAAGGAGCAAAAGAGAAGGTAATTATGTTGCCGTGAACTCAAGTGAGCACACTCTAAACCTGGCCTTGTTTGCCAACACCTTAAGACTGCTTCTCTGAATCAGCCCACACAGGGCAACTTGTCATTGGGTAGTAGCAAATACTGTAAAATCTGTTCTAGTAAGCAGCAGCTTGGGCTTTGTGTGACTGTCATCTCCCGTGTTTTTGATTAAACCTTCTGTCCACATGAGACCTGTGGTGTTGCTCTTACTGGGATTTGCAAATAATTGTAGTTGAATATATTGGAATTTAAGGAACATGTTTTGCTCATTTCTTGATTTATTTTATTTTATTTTTCAGGAGGAAGTAAAAAATGAAATTAATATCATGAACCAATTAAATCACATCAATCTGATCCAGCTTTATGATGCTTTTGAAGCCAAAAATAATATCACTTTGATCATGGAATAGTAAGTTTAAATGATCTCAGAAATTGCCAGATGTTTGGGCTTTCTCAGGCCACTAATGAGGAATTTCAGGGTTTTTAACACTTTTCTGTGTCGCAATTTTAGTCTTGATGGTGGTGAATTATTTGACCGGATCACAGATGAAACCTACAATCTAACAGAATTGGATGCAATCCTATTTACCAAACAGATTTGTGAAGGAGTCCACTACTTGCACCAGCATTATATTCTCCATTTAGATCTGAAGGTCAGTAGTTCATACTCTGTGCTCTTCAGCGATGCTGTGGTTTGGACCACCACCGAGTCTCTAATTGCAAGAGTCATTTCTCATTTCATGGACTTATGTCGTAAAGGAATAGGCTTATTTAATTCAACAGCCACAGTGAATGGAGCTCTAGAGATTCATCTTCTTTTTATTATTTTTTCCAAATGTCTATTTGGTAGCTTGCTTGGAGTAGTGAAATGAACAGGATTCTGTATTTTTGCCTTTCTTAAATCAGAAGCTTTTCATTCTTTGTGGAATTAAACAATGCCCTTTTGTCATTAACGAAAAACCCCCCACCCAAAAACCTCTTTGGCTAGAAATGCCTGGGGTCTACCCTCCACATCCCCCTAACCCCTTCTAACTTTGTTCACATACCTATTCAGTCGTCTTGCATTGCCTGTAGTAAAATGTCAATATTCTCCTAGTGGCTTCTTAATAACTGATCTTTCTGAACAAAGATAACAACTGATTTTTTTTCCACTTGTTTATATAGCTCCTTAAGCAAATTATATTAAACCTGGGTGTCCTGTAGACAGTTCTGCTGTTGTAATAAATTTGGACATGATCATCTCCCCTTTGAAAAATATTCTCACTGGAAAAAAAAAAATTGCCTTTGTGGGCAAACCAAAAAATGCATTCAGCATGGTTCGTGTGGCTTTCTGTGGAGTTACTTTTATACTTAAGGAGTAAATCCAGTGGTTAAGCCTTGACTGTCAGACTGACTCTACCGTTTTACACTGGGGCACCTTTCCATTTCAAAATCTATTTGTCTTCTATGGTGACGTATAGAAATATTGTTATACATGAACAGAAGCTAAACTTCTTTATGGCATGTCCAAAACCAAATCTTTCACTAAGTCCATATGACAGTCAAATTGTTTTCTCCTATCATAGGAAAAGTATTATACTGAAAATCATCATTAAAATCACTGAGATTTTTATACACTTTTGCTAGCTCTTTCTCAAACAGTCATATGTTTAACTCAAAGTACTCTCTTCTCTTTTTGTAGCCTGAAAACATCCTATGTGTAAATCACACAGGCAACCAGATTAAAATTATTGACTTTGGATTAGCAAGGAGGTAAGAGTTCTATCGTGAATTTCTTTTAAAATACAATCCCAAAACAAAGGCACAAACTTCTGACGTGTTTTCGGTAATTCTTGGGGGTTTCTTATACATTTTGGTATCTCTGAGGTAATTCTGTGATGTGAATGAGCTAAGCAGTGTGCTGCTGCAGGCGTGAGCTTTCTGCTGTGTGCATTAATCTAACTATTTTTCAAATAATATTTCTGTTGAAAAAAAGCTATACTGTTGTTCTAATTATTTCAAAATGATTCCTCACGTAGAGCTCTTACTCTAGGGGGAGCCCATGGAGGCTCTTGGAGACTTTTTGACTGCTGGGCTTTATTGTGCAGGTTCTAGTTATGGAAATTATCTGCTAAACTCTTTACAGTAAGTAAGCTGATTGAAGATGAGGAAGGGGAAACGCAAAAAAAAACAACCAACCAAAAAATACCACCAGCTAACCAGAACATACAAAAACCATACAAAAAAAAAAAAGTGGTTTTGAGCTATCCTCTGTGAAACATTTTCTATATTGTTTTACTTTGCTTATATGAATTTTTCTTAAAGGAAATCTGTGAGAACATTAGTCAATTCCCCTAGAATAAAAATGAATGTCTCTTGCTAGTATAACAGTGAGAACACCAGCATTTCTCTCTTTCTTGTAAAAAGTAAAGCTGCGGTCACTCTGTGGGGGAGGCCTTTGCAGGTTTTATTGCCCTTGGTCTTTCTTCTGGTTTTGCTCTGGCAAAGGGATAGCTGATGGCACATTCCCCTGAAGTCACAGCAAAACTGACCATTTTATTCTTTCGGGATGTTAGTGCTGCCCTGATGGCTGTGCTGTTCTTGCGCAGCAAAAAGCCTTGCCTTGGTTTTTACAAATACGGGATGTGTTCCTCAGCCTGCTCTCAGCACTGATGTCTCTCTGGTAAAGGTACAAACCTCGTGAGAAGCTGAAGGTTAATTTCGGAACTCCAGAGTTCTTGGCTCCAGAAGTGGTGAACTATGACTTCGTTTCCTACCCAACGGACATGTGGAGCGTAGGCGTCATCACCTACATGTTGTGAGTAACCCTGGGGTGGGTTGTGGCCGTGGCACTGAAGGCTCGGTAAGAGCACGCCAGGGCAGGGTATCTGCAGAGCAGGAATGCAGCAACCACTGAGCACATCTAGCTGTGATTCCTCTTAATTCTTTCTGTTAAAAACTCCAGCCTTTAAAGCAAAAGGCACTTCCGTGTGAATGCAAAGTCTTTAAAACAACAAATAACCCTTCTGTTAAATATGGAAATGTTTTCCCTTGCGACCTTATTTAGCACGGTAAAATGGGTGAGGTCTCTTTTACTCAGAAAAGTTGCCCAAAGCATGTCAAATTTTTTATTTTGATTACATTCTTAAAGACTTGAATTGATTTTCAAACTTGGAATCTGATCATTTTAGTAGCTTAGACTTGATTTGCATCTGCACAGAGGAATTCATTTTGGGTGATAGGCCGCAGGCCTAAAAAACATAATGTCACAAATAGGGCTAAAACTTTTCTCTGGTATCTGGGTGGTGGCCATGGACAGCTTGTCTGTCTGAAGTCTGCCTTCTGATGAGCTGACTTTGCATCCCAGAATCTTTCACAGATGCTTTCTGTAAACCAGATACATTTCTGGTTTACATTTCTATGTTAGCCAAAACCCAACTGAATGAAGTAATAAATGACTGAAGCAATAAATCTGCACTTAGGGACTAACTGAAAAAAGCATGCCATTGTTCAGCATTCTGTTTAATTCAAGCCAAATACGTATATGGGTCTTGATTTAGGAAAGCTCTTGAGTCCCCCTAGCTTTCCTAGCTGGAGAAGCACTAAAATATATTCTTAGTTCCGCATCGAATGAATTTTCTTGAAGATGTCTTGACCATGCTCCCTGACACAGCTGAGTGAACTGCTGGAAAGTAACGCTAACATTACAACACTTCCTTGTTCCAAACTGTTGAGTTAACTTGGCAGGGATTGAGAAGTGGAACCTTCCATAGCTGAGTCTTTCCTCTCCATGAGCTAATTTATAAAGCAGCCAATTTATAAAGCAGAGGGTTTGTAGAAGGAAAAATGCTTCTTGCATGTGACAACTACTCACCTTCCTCCCCTTCTTTCTTTAAGGCTTAGTGGCCTGTCCCCATTCCTGGGAGAAACTGATGCAGAGACAATGAATTATGTAGTCAATTGCAGCTGGGATTTTGATGCAGAAGCATTTGAACAGCTGTCGGAGGAAGCAAAGGACTTTATTTCCAGACTGCTTGTGAAGGAGAAAAGGTACCTCTTTCTGATCGTGGGGACAGTAGCACCTAATGACATTAACTTCCTCCTAACCAACTGTTTGGATTGCAGCCAACAAAGAGTTTATTACATGACATTTTTGTATGCTGTATCTGTGCTTGTTAGGCAGTTCTTCAATGATTCAAAAGCCCCTATTTAAGGGGAAAATGTCAGTGTACCTTGACTGTAGATTGTTGCTTTTCACAGTGGCATCAGTGCAGGCAGAACAGAGGACATCAGGAAGGATTTGCTGTGCAGGAATTTGTCTTTAGTACTCCTTCTCTGAGCAAAAGCTATTTCTATTGTTACATTGAATTCTCACAAACCCTGTAAACTGCAAATTGTAAAAATGCCTCTTGAATGCCATGGAGAATGGAAGCTGCAGCTGTGAAAATATGCATTGTTCTCCTCTAAAGTGGTGTACATGCATTTGGTAAATATTAAGGAGCATTTGGGACTTAACTCTGCATGTGGCTTCCCAGTCTTGGCTCCACTGAAATAAAAAGTGATTGCACGTAGAAAACAACAGGAGAGAATGAGGATGATATTGATGTCAGACCATGGCTTTGGGCTTGGCTAAGGGAGCAGAGAAATTTTTCTCTTGCTGTGAGTAGTTATGCAAAACTAATCAAAACAGGAAATTATGCATACAGTAAAGCAGATTGTGTGTTTGAGGGGAATTCAAAGGAGTGCTTAGAATATTAAAGACTTCTAGATCAGACAAATCCATTCTAGTACTAACTGCAATTTGAACAATAAGTCATATGAAAAGCTAAGAATAAACTGAACTTAAGCATATTGCCAGCAGGAGACAACAAAGGGCTTTTTCCTCAGATGATTTGCGTTGAGACTGTAAACTTTGGTTTGGGGTCTTCCAGGACAGACAGGTAACACCATGAATGTTATTTTCCTGTATGGATTGATTCTCTTAGAGTTTCGCATAACAAAATGATACATCAACTGATGAACCTGTACAGCTGCTTCTTCAAAGTAAAAAAACAAAACAAAACCCAGACCCCAACCCTAAAAAGACAAAATACAGTATTTAAACACTGCAGACCTACCAGCAGCTTTCCACACTGCTCACCCCTTACACGGGAGAGTGGAGGATGTCACTAGGAACCTTAGGATGCTGTGCGCTGAGATGAACAGCATCTCGGGAGACATCTCCACTCACTTGCGTTTGCTCATTTAAGGAAGTTTCTGTATCAATAATATTGAGGAGCACAGGGCACTGAGAAAATGGCAACGAGGGTGGCTGGATTTACATGGCAGATTTCCTCTCCTGCAGCTGCCGGATGAGCGCAACACAGTGTCTGAAACACGAGTGGTTAAACAACCTACCTGCCAAGGCCAAGAAGTCCAAGCTTCGCCTGAAGTCCCAGTTGTTGCTGCAGAGTTACATGGCTCACAGAAAATGGAAGGTAAATAGACAAAGTATGGCAAATCTACTTCCACAGTGAAAATCAGCTCAACACAGGGAGAGACATTCCCTCCTTTTTTTGTGTGTTGGCTCACTATTGCCCATAAGCTGCTGCTTTCAAATATGATTTTGGGAAATCTGTTTTCAGTTGTAAATTAATTTTTTCTCCTGTAGATAGATACTGCTTTTATTTTTAGCAAGTTTGGTTTCAATTTTTACACCTTCTGATTGGTATTTAGAAGTTTTACAATTTTGCTTTACAGGTTCAGAGACTTCAGATGCTACTTAGCTTATGTTATATGTTCTCTCTCTTCAATACTGGAGACATATTTTCCGCTGACAACAGTTGTATTCTTCTGTTGTCAGTATTGGGTAGGGATACAACGTAAGGCAATTTTTTGTCTCCCATTGCAGAGAAGAAAAAAATTGGGCTCAAACCCATCCAGAAAACTCTTTAGGACATTTCTGATAACCTAATGCTCCTTTAGAACTAAATTACATATGAAGAAATGATAGATAAGAATTTGAAGTCTCTATTGAGTTATAGATAATTGGTCCTGAAAAGTGAACACAGTGATCTTGTTACAAAGAAGCCTGTGGAAATCTGGGGGGAGCTCAGTGAGTTATTTCCTTTTCTTTTGTCACACTAGGGAGTTGTAATTCCTCGCCAAGGTGTTAAACCAGGGGCTTACGCTTTTTGCATTCCTGCACTCCAGCTGTGTGGTCGCAGCTTCTGCATTTGCATTTTAAAGAATACATAATCTAAAGACGTATCACAGTGCAATTTGTAATGATGCTGAAGTTCACAATGCCAGCAGCCTGTTCTGCAGGACTCAGCAGTTGCCCAGCACAAAGCTGTTCTGCACTGCAATCCATGCAAGGTGTGGGGCACTCTTGGAAAACGAAATCACCAAGAAGAAAAACCCGTGTCAGACACAGACAAGTTCCTTTACTTCAGTTGCACTCACACTTGGGCTGTTCTGTTTTGTTCACAGAAACATTTTTATGTGGTGGCTGCTGCTAACAGGCTGAAGAGGTTTCAGAGTATGTCTGTCAAGCTTGCGTGAGCTTGTATGAAGCATCTGCCACTCACTCTTGTAGAGGGACATGAAGCCATGGAAGATGGACTCAGTGCCTTCAAGAATTTCAATAATTTGTTTTATAACATAAGGTTTGGGGTCTGTCCTCCTCAAATACTACGTGTGTTAGTGCTAAGGTTCCAGAAGTGCCGCATGGAAGAGGCACCAAAATAATTTCAGAAAGCAGAAACTACCTTGTATGTTTTTACAGGTTTTCAGTTATTGTACACAGTGATGGGAGAACACAGCTGTTACTGGGGTGGACTTCTTGCTCAAGGCTTTGATTCTGCAGAGTATTGTTCGTGTGTTTACACCAGAAAACACCTTGTCAGGTTTCTGGTTTCTCACACCAAGCAAGGGATCTCTTAAAGACTTTTTTCCTGACTGACGTCACCGATTTTGAAGTAGTGTCACAGCAATGGCACAGTGTTGCCCTCTGGCATTTGTTACTTTGAACAAAAAGTATCGGATATCTTTTTCTTCCATGATTTTTTCAGAAAGATTTTTTTTTTTTCCCCCCAAACATGATGACAATTCAGTGCAGCCACTCAAGAGTTGAATGGTTTTGGTTTGCTGGGTTTCTTTATTCTACTTTTTCCTTTAGAAAATAGTCATTGCATAGTTAGGAAATATGGGGAGTCCTGGTTTGAAGCAACTTAACTCAGTCAGTCCATTGCCGCTTTTTCATGCGGCGAGTCGAACTGAGCTGAATTGATTGAACTTTTGGGAGGACGTAGGTGCAACTGCCACAAATGAACATCACCGAATGAAAGTTGGCTCTATGAAAAGGATCTTACGTTGTCCAGAAGAGGTCTCAAGGCATCATTTTATACGTATTTAAAACTTGGGCTTCTCATTGGCTGACTGCAGCCTTAAAGTTTTTAAGCTTAGTTTGAGGACTTTTCTTCCTCTCTGACAATTTTAATGAAGTCTGAGTAGTTGATATGGTGTGCTACGCAAAATAGGTTTTATTGCTGTTCAGTGACAGGGAAATGATGTGTGGCCAGACTGCCTTTAGTCCAGTCAGGAGGTTGAAGCCCTCCCCCCCGCCCCTCCCCCCCCCCCCCCCACTTTTCTCTTGAACACTGGAATATTTTCTTCACAATACTAACTTATTTTGGATTTTGAACTTTTTCCTGATGTATAAAGAATTAGAACCACTTAGAATCTCTAAGCTAAAAGTATAACATTATTTATTAAATCTGTGTTTTTCCTTTATTCGTGTTCTAGATTCTGCAAAACTCGGTGTGAGCTGGATGGGCTCTTAGGAAAAAGAGAAACTAATACTACTAAAACTAGCTTTCCAGCAGAGGCTTCAAACCACCTTTAACTTTATGGACTTTCCTGTCCCTTGTTAGTTGCTAATAAAGAAGTTTGTAAGACTGGCTTACCCTAGTCTACTTATCTTTTCTACTGTAGTGCTTCTCACTTTGCATAGTCCTGAATCCTGGACTTCTGTAGCATTTCCAGAATTGAGACAAAGAATTATTAAAATCAAGTGAAATAATCTTGACAATGTATCACCTTCTGTGAAGGCCCAGTTTGGTTCACATTTTCCTTCTACAGTGGTTCTGTGTCCTAAATGTGATGATATTAATTGGTCTGTATATTTCTGAATTAATACTAATAAATTTAATTGAAGTGGAACAAGCCTATTCTTCAATTTTGGTTTACCTCCTATGCAAAAACAAACTTGAAGGCATCTCTGAGCAGGTTTTAACAGCCAAATGCTGATGTACTAGGCTGGATTCTCTTATTCTGAGGACTGCCTGCTACATGCTAGATCAGACTTTCAACAGAAGACATTTTGGGACAGTTCTTACGCAGTATGGGTTAATTATCCAGTATTTTCTCTGCACATCAGGCACTTGTTTGGAGTCCATTCCCCACTAGTTACTCAACTCTCATCTGGAATGAAATTAGCTCTTGCTAATTAAAGTAAAGTTGGTTTCAAGTGATTTCCTCTTTTTATGCGTTGGGAAGAGAAGTGAAAGTAAAACAGCTGCTAAGTTTTTTAGTTTTCGAGTTACTGTGTTGTTCTTCCTCTACTTTTGTAAAAGGGCAACACACGGATGCTCTCTGCTGCCTTGTACATAGTTCCTTTCCATTTTCTACAAAGAGAATGTGCGTCTGAATCCCTTCAGACGGCAGCCATTACCTAGTTCTGCAGTACAGTGGAAGCCACCTCTGCAGCCTTATGGGGTGTTACACCGTGTCCTGGGCATTTTGCTAAAAGGACACACCACAGGTGACCTGTGAGTCACTGTAACAGTAAGTATGACAAAAAGTACTGATATTTAAAAAAGTTCATGACACCAACTATGGTAATCCTGGTGCAATGAGTGTCACCCAGTTACGCCAGGAGTCTGCGCAGCAGCGAGGCATTTGGCAAGCCATTAAAATATGGTTAAGAAGAAGCTCTTTTGGGAGCAGCATTTCAAATCTAAATGGTCATACGTGGGATAATTTATCTTGCTTCCTATGGACGCGTGGTGTTTTCTGAGCTCTTTTGAAATGAGGGTTTATGAAAGTTAACTTTTCTTTGCATGCCCCAGGTAGTAAATGTGCAAGAGAAATGGGCAGAAGACTTGGATTGGCTTCATTATAGTTCACAGAATCACAGAATCACAGAATGTTAAAGGTTGGAAGGGACCTCAAAGATCATCTAGTCCAACCCCCCTGCCAGAGCAGGATCACCTACACTAGAGCGCACAGGAACGCGTCCAGGCGGGTTTTGAATGTCTCAAGAGATGGAGATTCCACAACCTCCCTAGGCAGCCTGTTCCAGTGCTCAGTCACCCTCACAGTGAAAAAGTTTTTCCTCATATTTTTCTGGAACCTCCTGTGTTCCAGCTTCCACCCATTGCCCCTTGTCCTGTCAGTGGACGCCGCTGAAAAGAGCCTGGCTCCATCCTCCTGACATTCCCCCTTGACATATTTATAAACATTGATGAGGTCACCCCTCAGCCTCCTCTTCTCCAAGCTAAAGAGATCCAGCTCCTTCAGCCTTTCCTCATAAGGGAGATGCTCCACTCCCTTCACCATCTTTGTGGCTCTACGCTGGACTCTCTCAAGCAGCTCCCTGTCCTTCTTGAACTGAGGGGCCCAGAACTGGACACAATATTCCAGATGCGGCCTCACCAGGGCAGAGTAGAGGGGCAGGAGGACCTCTCTTGACCTACTTGCTACTCCCCTTCTAATACACCCCAGGATGCCATTGGCCTTCTTGGCCACGAGGGCACACTGCTGGCTCATGGTCATCCTGCTGTCCACTAGAACCCCCAGGTCCCTTTCCCCTGCACTGCTCTCCAGCAGGGCAGTCCCCAACCTATATTGGCACATGGGGTTATTTTTTCCCAAGTGCAAAACTCTACACTTGCCCTTATTAAACTTCATCAGATTTCTCCCCGCCCAGCCCTCCAGCCTGTCCAGGTCTCTCTGAATGGCTGCACAGCCTTCTGGTGTGTCAACCACTCCCCCCAACTTCGTATCATCAGCAAACTTGCTGACAACATTCTCTAATCCCTCATCCAGATCATTGATGAATATATTAAACAGCACCGGCCCAAGCACTGACCCCTGAGGGACCCCACTAGACACAGGCATCCAGCCAGACTCAGCCCCATTGACCACAACCCTCTGGCTTCTTCCCTTCAACCAGTTCTCGACCCACCTCACTACTTGGTCATCCAAACCACACTTCCTCAGTTTACCTATGAGGATGCTGTGGGAGACGGTGTCAAAGGCCTTGCTGATGTCCAGGTAGACCACGTCCACTGCATGGCCACCATCCATCCACCTGGTTATATCTTCGTAAAAGGCTATCAGGTTGGTCAAACATGACTTCCCCTTGGCAAAGCCATGCTGACTGCCCCTAATAACCTTCTTATCCTTGATATGCCTAGAGACAGTGTCAAGGATAAGATGTTCCATCACCTTTCCAGGGATGGAGGTGAGGCTGACCGGTCTGTAGTTACACCAGGCGTGTACTGCTAAAAGTGGTGATTTTCCTTCAAAAAGTAGTTAACACAAATTGTAGTTTGAGTAGGTGGGATGGAAGTGTAGGACTGCAGAAGTTGCCTTTAAGAACTATGTGGTAGGGTATTCTCTCCTCTTTACTAAATTAATGACTGCAAAATACAAAACCCCCTGTATTACCTAGACAAGATCCTTGTTCCCTGGATATCTTCCTTCTTAAAGCACGGACATATCCTGGAGATCTTTTATTTTGTGTTCTAAGGGATTTATGTGTAAGTGCCAAAAACCTGATGTCACAATACAAAGCTTTTCTTTCCACTATCTTTATTGTTTCTTAAAATATTTGGGATGCCGGACAAGCACAAGAGACTTCAGTCCCACGCAGGTCATAAAAATAAGTCAAATTCAGTGACTAAACAATATTTCTTCAATAGTAAAAAAATAATAAAAGGTTACCAGACCTTCAGTTCCTCTGCTGGTTTTGCAGTTTGACAAGGCCCTGTTAGTCCCCTCCTTCTCTTCCCACTGACAACTTGCAGCCAGGGGCACAATGGCATGTAAATTACAACTTATTTACACTTAACACAGTTTTAGACTGTTACCTGCCTGTTGCAGCAAGAGGGACGCAGCTATTCTACCACCTAATGCCATAGCTGCTCAGGTGCCAGCCTCTGGTGAGTAGTCAGACAGGCTTCTGGTAAAATCACCTGAATTCTGGTGTCATTTACTAAAAATAACATTCTTAAATACTTAAAAACGAGCTCCTAAATAAAGTTTGTTGGCTACCAGGCAGCTGTCACTCATATGCTATTAGAACTCTTATTAGAGCAGAGGGAGAATTAAAATTACAAGGAAGCAGCAGTGATACTACTAGGTGGCACTACAGTGACAGCACTCCTACTTGTCTCCTGTGCCTTAGCAGCATTTTCCAGGATTTTCTTTTTCCATTCTTCATAGTCTTGCTTTGTTTCAGTCTTTGCCCGTTTACATGGCATCTCCTCATCATCTTCAGATCCTATGAGAGAATGATAAAGTCCAGGACAGGCCATCACGGAGCAATATTTTGCTGGCAATAACCATGGCTCTGAGCAAATGTACAGACACAAGCCGAGGGTCTGTCACTGTATTATCTAATCCTGAGGTTTGCTGCTCCCCTCACCTGCTTCACTTCTGTGTCTGAACAGAAGAGTTGTCTGTGGTTCTACTAAGACTACTCGGTCTCACAGCCCTGCCCTTCTGCTAGGGTCTTCTTGTCTTTCCATTAGCCAGTGGTCTGCAGAATGGAGTCAGCTGCTGTCAACTGACTGTTATGGCCTATTACACAACTAAAGCACAGGACGCAAGGAAATTGAAGGAAGCTGAATCAGAAATTTGGACTGGGCATTAGAAAAATGTTTTTTACGGGGAGGGAGGTTGGTCCTGAGAAGCAGTCACAGCACCAAGCCTGTCAGAGTTCAAGAAGCATCTGGATGATGCTCTTAGTCATACGGTTTAGTTTTAGGTAGTAGTCCTGTGAGGAGCAGGGAGTTGGACTCAATGATCCTTGTAGGTCGCTTCCACCTTGAGATATGCTATGATTTTTATGGTAAAATACCATTAAGCAGCAATAAAGCTCAGGACTGCACTGGTGAGCTGATTTTAGTCCATAGGTAAACACAACTTACCATCTTCCTTCTCACAGTGCTCCAGGTTAGTGTTCAAGCTTTCATCTGTCTCTGCAGCCACTGGAACCTCTTCTTCTGAAAAGCAAGTAAGTTGCTTTACTTCTGAATGGTTTTGGGGGCCTCAAGAGTATCATTCTAAATGCTACTCTGACTGCAGTGCCAGTTTCTGAAATTGTCTCCTAGTCAGAGCAGTTTCCTGGGTCAGACTGATGGCCAAGCTGTACAGGCGGAGGTGCCAAGACACTTGAAGGGTTGCAGGAACTGGCTGCCTGCTTTAGCCACCACTGCTGCTACACTTGTTACCACAGCAATCCACCATGTTCATGCTCCAAAAACACAGCTACCCTTCTTGATTACTCAGGCAGGGTTATCACTAATTTTTTTTTTCCCCTCCATCACAGTTTGTATCATAGACACCCACAACATGGAGGGACTGTCTGTGCACACGGATGCACACTCTTCCCTGAATTGATATGGAGGCTCCCAGCTGCCTTGAGGGGCTTTAGAGGTGGGGTAAAGTTTTGGGTTTTTTACAGGGTACTGCACTACCCTGCCTAAGGAGAGAGCAGTGGCTTTTGGTTTGGATTCAGGCAGCACATTCCAGAAAACTTCACGATAGGAAGCGTGAAAACAGAGTGAAGCTGGGGTAGTGTTGTGGGAGACTAAGAATGAAAGTCTGGTGAAAGAAAAAAGGAGGTAGGTAGGAAGGAGCACATATACAAGGACAAGAAGCTGTGTGTTGTATTTCAGGCTTCCTCCTCCACAGAAAGGAGTGGGGAGAGCTGAAGGTTCGACAGGTGAAAAAGATTCCTCATGTCTGCCCCAGAGTATGTGGAGGGATGGTGTCAGGTAATGGCTGAATTACTACCAGCAGAGGAAGGTTTAACCTTGTTAATCCTGAAGTGGGGGAAAGGAAAACACAGATGTGAGTCAGTCAAAGCAACAGAGGTAGTAAGACACGTTAATTTGTGTGTCATGTTGCCATGTTAGCAGGATGAGGAAAGCAAGCAAGCAGGAGGAATCCAAGGTAGGTCAGGTAGTATGGAAGAAACAGGGAATAAACTGCAGCAGCAAAGAATGTAAGGAGCACTGAGCATTTAGGAAGAGAGGAAAATATTATTTTTATTTTTTAGCCTTTCCACATGCTACACTGTTACAACTTTCCCAGGAGCAATTACTGTAACTAGGAACTGGGCTGCAGGAAACAGGTTGGAATTGATGAGCAGGTTTGGCAGAAAGGCAATGGCTGAAAGTGATCAGAATGAAATTACTAGTGGAAAAGGATGGGACACCACGAGGCCAGGCAATGGGTATGTTGTCTTACAGGGATAAAGACTGAAAACTTACTGCTGAGTTGTTGGCTCATCTTCCCCATCTGATGGCACAGCCGGTCAAATATTGTTTTTTTCACACCAGATGTAGCGAACATTTTAGTTTTGTCCACTTTTAGCTTCAAAGACCTACAAGAGAAAGTTAAGTTATCCCTGCACAAAACAACACTCCAGCAGCTATCACTCGGGTGAGGTGACATTTAACACACCAACACTGCCTCTGAGAATGAGGAAGGTAGGTCTGAGGTTTTATCCTGTCTAATCCTTGTCTCACTCTGAAACAACCTGAGTAGTACAGATGCCTGTACTCAGTCAATACATCCCAGAAATTAAGACGCAGTGTTAGTTCAAGTTACGAGAGGAAATTTTATTTGGAAAAGGTGCTCTTCTGAATTTTAGGGAACCAGGACAAAATCCCACTACTGCAAAAAGCTGAATGGGATCCCTGTGTCAAGAGAGTATTTGTCAGGAGCTGTGCAACTACACAGCACCTGAGTTGCTTCAGATGATTGCTCCCAGGTGTAATACTGAGAAGGAAGGTACTTGCATGAAAGCAAATTCTTACAAAGGGTTGGCTGAGCCAGATGCTCCTGACACTTATCTTCCAAACTGATGCAGGCCTAGAGCTGTTGGATCCATCACTCGAAGGTCTTCCCTTCTTCAGAAGCGCTGCTGCTTGGTGCTCAGAAGTAAGCTAGCAGCCATTCTTGCAACCTGAGCAGCATCTCACCAAAAGCCACTTTTTGCTTTGTGCCCACCTCAAATCTATCTTGACACGGGGGAAAAAAAATCCCACTAAACCTGAAAATGTTACTAAGGAATTATATTGTGCTAGTTAGGCTGAGAGGAAGAAGGGTGAAGTGCAAAACACTGTAAGTTCTTCAGCCACTGCAATGTATAGTGTCTTAATGGAATCATCCACGACCTCCACTTACCACTGAAGACAGAATTTATTTTAGAGTAGGTAACTCAAGATCCTTTTCTGTATATTTGATATAATACTTCTGCGTCCTCCTGAAGGCAAACGCAATACAGGCTGGACACTTCACTGTAAAGAAAGGCCTGGTTTGCTACAGCTGTCTCTATTTCCAGGAGTAGGACAGCAGGCTGCACTAAGCAAGACCCTTCAGACTATTCAGCCACGCAGAATGAATCGCTCTAAGCTTACCCCGTAAGCTCCGGGGCCGGTGTCTCACCGAATGGGCATTTAAGCCCTTGAAAGATACCTCAGGCTATACTCACCTGCATGCAGTGAATAGGGCAGCTGTTATAAAAAGTGGTTTTGAGAAATCAAGGCCCATCTGCTGTGCTTCAGGGAGGCTGGATTCGTACCTAAACAACAAGAAGAGAGAATCGTACAGTGCACTTGCCTTAAATGAAGCTGTTAAAATGATTCGTCACACGGTGTTCAGCAGCTGAACAGGTCTTCTGTTGGATCACTTGCTCCTTTGCAACCCACTGAAGCAGAAACAGCTGCTATTGGCTGAGAAGAGCAAAAGAGACTAGGGAAAAGACGGGAATTGGGATGACCTCTGCTTTTTGAATTAAAAGTATTTTAAATTAGGGATCTGGATCAAGGCTTGTCAGTAAAATTTCTTTCATGTGCTCCCCATCCACACAGCACTTTTATCTCTATATTATATCTAAAAGTTACAATGAGATGCATAAATCCATCCTATAACAGAGGGTAGAATTATAGGGTTTTTTTTCAGTTCCTCTAATATGTATATTACATAGCTGAAGGCTTAAGTATTGAAAATAACAGATGGATGTGCAGCATTAAAGTATTTAATTTTTTTATTGTCCACCTGTCCCCAAGCTATTTTTTTAAGTTGCATTAAGTACCAGCAAGCCTACACAGTCCCTGTTCACTGACTTGCAAGTCAGAATATCCTAAATCCATAACAGCATTTAAACATGGGCTATCAGAGTAACAGCACACCAGAACTCTTCAGTCATTGCTCTTAATAAAGCAGGTGTTATGGCATGCAAATTTTAGTTGCATCTATTGAATCTCCATTGAGGTGTTCTTCCTACAGTTTCTACAGGTAGAGTACTGCGCATTTTAAGAAATCCACTTTTCCAAAACGGAGGAATTTTTTCTGCTGAGCATTACTTCTGAACTGTGATGTAATCAGCAGAAGACAGGGTGATGCTATGGACACATAGAGGGACTAAGACTCCTCTATTTTTTATCCTATTCCCAGCTGAAGAACTGTGACTCAGACAGTGACTTACTGCAACTCATTAAGTCTTTCTAACATGTATTGTAAAAAGTAGCCTAGATAAATGGCTGGAGTGTCAGCGCTAAGAAGTCACCGCACCACTCCGGTCAGTGAGAGGTACCTGGTCCTTCAAACCTTCAACCTCTTTACACATCTAACGAACAAAGAATCTTACTAGTGGCTACCAGCGTGCTCACGAGAGCTTCCTCACCTCTGTAGTATTTTTGAAGCGGTGCTCACTGCCTCTGTGCAGCCAAACTGCACAGCCAAGTCTCGCATTCCCAGTCTGGGGTTCACCTCTAGTAAACACTCCAAAGACTTCATGGAGCTCTGGTAGGTTGTCTTGTTCAAACCGGAGAGTTTAACAAAATAGCTCTTTTGAAAAGACAAAGACAAACCCCCCAGATTAGCAGGATTCCTTCCCGGCATCTAATTCAGGCAACCAGAATAGTTCAGGAAGAAACTAGACAACACCAGAAAATAAAGTTCAGTTGCTATATTAAACAAATTTGTGCAATGAATTTTGTAAGTTCTTACTGCACACGGAAAGATTAACCACCTAGGAATGCCACATCTTTTAATGCATGGTTATTTTCAGACTGTTTCACTGGAAGTGAGGTTTGTCTTTTCCACATAATATGACATGGCCCTTTTATCACAAGGTGGTTAAAAACAAAGGTAGCCAGGATCTGTGCACCTTGAAGAGTTGAGCAATACTTTCATGCTAGTTCTCATGGAGTCTGCTCCAGTTAAATTCTCCTCTGTCTGTGAACGGACATTTTGTACCAGACATCATTTTGTTTGCGCAGTGCCATTTACCTGGCAGGTCTGTAGGTTACAGGTACCGCTACAGAGAAGGGTTCCTGGGAGTCACTGCTGCCCTCCTACAGTAAAAGGGCCAGATCTTAAATTTTAATATACTTGCTGGTGGTTTATTTGTTAGTAAAAGAGCTGGAAGTATAACAAAGCGAGCTCAACTTGTGAAATGACTATGACACTGATAACAGGGCCTGGGGTAACGTCAGCCTTACTGGCCCTTTCCTGCTCCCAGCATACACAGAACAACGATTTTGGTGGCCTTACGGAGAAGGCACCAGCCAGCCGGGTCATACACTGGGTCTTACTTTGTCGACTGGTTGTTTCATGAAGCTCGCGGCCAGGTCCAGGCACATCACGGCACTGCTCGTCGCTGTCATTTGAGCCATTAACCTCGTGCACTTCACCTGGGACAGCCGCAGGTACTCTTCAGCTTTCCTGCAAAGCACCCCGGCACGAAGCTCTCGGTGACAAAGCTCCAGTGACGTTTCCGCCACTCCCCGCCTGCACCTTAAGGTCCGGGGCTTTTCTCACCGAGAAAAGCGGTGTCCGGCTGCCGCTGCCCGCCGGCGAGACGGGCCTCGGCTGCCGCCGCCGCGCCAGGAGCGCGACCGGGGCCCGCCAGCGCCGCGGGGAGGAGCCCGGCTCGGCCCGGCGACGGGCGGGGAGCGGGCCGGGCCGGCGCCGCGCGGCTGCACTCGCTTACCCGGACGGGAACAACGCTGGGGAGCGCGGGGCCCGCTGCCCGGGGCCGGGGCGCAGTGACCGGGAGCGCGGCGGCTCCCGCAGCTCTTCAACAGCGTGAGGCGGCCGCACCGGCTCCCCGCAGCCACCCTCCCCACCCCCGCCATAACGGAGGCCGCTCCCGGGGCTCCACCGCGCCGGGTCCCCCCGAGGAGCCGGCCCGCGGTACCTGATGACGCCGGGCTCGGTGAGGCCCAGCCGGGCGCCGAGCTGCCGCACCGCCGCGCGCTCCATCCCGCCGGCCGGCCGCGCTGCCCGCCGCGGGACCGGGAGCGGCAGCGGAGTGGCCGGCCCCGCCGCCAATCATCGCTCTTACGCCAATCGGCCCAGAGCGGGCCGCTTCCTGGGAACGGGCCAATGGCGAGGCCGCAGCTCGGCGGCGAGGCGGGGCGGCGAGGGCGACGCAGTCACATGACGGCACGCGGCGCTGCGGGGTGTTGCTGGCGGGGGCGGCTCGTGGCGGCGGCGCGACCATGGTGAGGGGCGGCGGGGGCCGGGCCGGGCCGCGCTGCGGCGGGAGGGGCCGGCGGGCGCCAGGGGGCGGCCCGGACCGGACCACGGGGACCGGTGCCGGCGCTGGCCTCGCCGCTGCCGTGCGTGCGGGTGGGTGGGAGGGGTCCGGCCCGCGCCCGCCGGTGGCTGAGGGGCAGGCCCGGGGTCGGCCTGGGCCCGGGGGGCTCCTGCTCGCCGCCCTTCGGGAGCGCCGTCAGCAGCTCCGCGCGGCGGGGGCAGGCCTGGCGGGGCGGTGGGGCCGAAGCCGGGCCTGGAGGCCGCCGCCCGGTCCGGGCGGGGCTGAGGTGAGGGCTGGGCCCGTTGTGTTCGCGGTAACGGGTCGCGCTGTGGGGAGCGGTCCTGCGGCGCGGCCGGTCCGTGCGAGTCACCGCGTTACCGGCTGCGACCGAGTTCGCTTGTAGGGGCGCGGGGGAGGTCGGTGCTGTTATTAGGGAAGCGCTCCCGCACTTGCGGCCAGTTTACGAGCGTTTTAACGTGTGCTGCTCCGGCCGTAAACCCGAGGACTGTCACTTCCAGCGCTCTGCCCGCGTCTCTTGCAGGGCACACGGCGCTTCTCATCGGTGGCCTCAGCTCCAGAGATGTGTAGGAACAGATGTTGGTGTTTATTAGAGAGGCAAACCTGAAATTTCCATGTGGAAATGTCTCTTACTCAGAAGTGCTTATTAACATAAATAAGGTGACAATCAAGTTTTCCAGTAAAACTGAAAAGTCTGCCTGCTTAGTGTGTGTTCTGCGGGTATTTAATATTCAGTAAAATTTTAAGCCACACTTACTATAACTATCACGGCATGTTAATTAGCTTCAGTGTGGAGTATAAACAGTATTAACAGTATCTAGGCAGCGAGGCAAAAACTAACTAAATGCTTTATAAAGCAGGGAATGTGCAGATCTTAGGCTTTTGGGACAAACTTTCCTTTTGAAGTTCTGTGTGTGTTGGTATCAGTTTAATACTGTATCCTGTAGAGGTGTGGGATGGGGGCAAAACCTGTAATGTTAAGGAAAAATGAAAATAATGAGAACTGTGAAAAGTAATTGAGTGATGAAAAATACTAAATCTACATAGATCAGTCTCTGACCATCACATAAATACTCTGTGGTACCCAAGAATGACGCAACTTTCCTCTGCCTTTCACATTCATGGAAACTGGCCTGAGTCTTGTCTGGTCTTATGTCCTCTTTCTAAGAATAACTGATATCAGGTGATTTAGAAAAAATAAACTTCCAGGTGTTAAACATGGGTTAATCCCCTCTGCCAAATAAAGCTCCAATGCACCATTGCTTCACGGCTGCTTCTTATGGCTGAGCTTGGTTTAAACCTTGAAGCTGAATGTTTAATTACCTATTGACTGATTTTAAGAGGACTCTGTCTGTTCTTGGTCATCCTCTGAATAAAAAGTCCAACACTTTGATTCTCTTTAAAGTATTCTGGCTTCCCGTGGCAGTAAATACCAGGCTAAACGTCCGGAAAACGTTTTCTTCTTTCTGATTCATCTTTGAGCTCCTAGACTGGGAGATATAGCAGAAGTTCTGGAGTTGTGTTCAGTATTGCAGGGTAATACTACATACATGGTAGAAAATGGCTGTGCGTTTTCTCTTATTTCCAAGCAGCTGAGAGACTTACAGCAATGCACTGCATGCACCCAGGCTTCATCTGTAGTCTGGCAGTTGTCCCAATCCTCTTCTGCATATGTAACCCATCTTCTGTCTTGGGTGGCATTCATTTTAAGTGTCTCAGTGGTGACTGTTTGGTAGGTTGTCCTAATAAGATCCAACTAGGAGGAGGCAGAAAAGCCTCCTTTAGGTAAATCTCATTCATTGTGGCACTAAACACAAGCATGTGAGCAAACGGAGAAAGTCATGTGTGGAACGGGCTGTAAGCACATCAGTTATCTGAAGAAAAGCCCTTAATCATTTAGAGATTAGATGCAAATGCACTCCAGAATGGAACAGAAGCAAAGCCTTCTACTTTGTATTATTTCTGCTTTGCATCCCTCTTAAGATACCTGTACTGCTGATTGCAAGCTACTCGGTAGGCTCCGCAAGCTTGCCTTGAATTCTGCTGTGTTTCCATATGTAATTCTTTCTCTTGAACTGCAAGTTACCAGATTTTTAAGTGGAATGAGCATCTTTGTTAGTCAGCACATTGACCCAAAATAATAAATGGCTCCAGGGTGCAGCTAGGTGTCAAATTTGAAACCAAGTATGAATCTTACTAAGTCTGCCTGTGGCACTGAGTGTTAGCAAGTAAGTAAATCATACACAATAGATATAGTGTTCACTTGTTGTTACGAGGATAGGCATGGTCAAGAGTAAAGTTTGCTGCTTTGCTAATACGTTTTTCTGGTTGTTATGTGCAGAATAACTTCTGGCTGGCTGATAACAGTAGGTGATAGTAATTGTCTTCCAAGCTAGTCTGGGGTTTAAAAAAATTGTTTTTCCAAGGCAACTTGCAGTTTTTTATCCTCTATTAAAAAAAAAAAAACAAAACAACCAAAGAAACAAAACCTGTAAGGAGGAAGAAAACCTCACACCAAAAGTCAGTTCTCACCCCTCTGCCAAATCCAGCTGCTGTGTGTTGCGACTTCCGTAACTTACATGTGGTAACTTAAGGTAGTCCTTTCTTCAAAGCTGGAAGAAGGCTGTAGTATCTTCTGCAGAGGCTGATAGTGCAGCTGACAGAAAGTCTGTCCCTTCTCTGCTGCTCATTTGATTTCATGTGGCTTCAGAGGAAAAAAGGTTAGAGAACAAGTAAAGCTGAAAACTGCATTTGCATCAACTCTTTTTTTTTTTTTCTTTCCCCTCAACATTTGCAGTGTATGTAATGGGAGTAAGGCTTAGGCATTTCTAAAGTCTAAATGGCTGTGTAATTGCTATAAATGCCTTATCTTTGTTTGTGCGGGAGTTTCTACCTTATTGCACACGTTGACACGGCAGGACATTCTGTGCCTGGATTATGGAGTACTGCTGATTTAGTGTCAAAGTATATTCCACTTGGAAAGCTTGTGTTCAAGATTCTTGTGTGTAGATTGGCATAGGATTTCACAGCACAGTTGCATTTTTTGATAAAATAACACCTAAATACAATATTGTGTTATGAGGTCTTAATTTGAAGTGGAAGATACAGAGCATAAACAGCATTGTTCAGCCGTGCATCAGACAGAAGAGCTGGTTTCTGGTTTGGTGTGTGCCCTGCTCACTGTGATTGCTAAGCTTTTGCTCCATGTTCTCTTGACTGTGGTTTTTTTTTTAATACAACTTCCTCAATCTTCAAACGTATGTATCAGGATATGTGTATTTTGATACGATCCTGTGTATTGCTTGATGATAACCAGGTTATGTGTGGAAGGCTCTATAGTTCTGAAGCTGAAAGCAGTTTGCTTTCTGAAGTACAAAGAAAAGGGTAAGCTGATAAAGAAGACTTTGAAAACTGTTGGAACTTGTTCAGAAGCGAAGCTGCTGCAAACACCACCTTGGGCTGCTTCTGCTGTGTGCCTGTGACAGTCGGTAGTAGGTTATCTCACTGGCTGTGTAACTGTAAAATGTCAAGATTCTTTTTCTTTAGACATGAAGTGCAATACCCTTGTGGTAAAGACATCTTTGTTTAGACCAATGAATGTATTTTTAATCTTGAAAAGATGCAAAGGGAAAAAAAGTTAATCTCTTGGCAGTATGGAAATGTTGTTGTCAATGAATTCAGTCATGCACTTAATACAGGTCTAGTGTTGGATACAGTGTGGGACCTTGCTACCCAGATTGAGAGCAGAAATGGAAATATTGTTGGTGCTGTCTGTTGATGCAGACAGAATTTGACTTAAAGCCGACTGACTCTGGTTCATTATAAATGGTGAAGCTAGGCCTGATGGAGAAGGACTCTGAAACTCCATTGTTTCCCCAACTGTCACTAAAAGACAGTGGTTAAAATTGCATAAGAAAGTGTATACCTTCAATTTGATATTTCTGGTGAGATCATTATTGCATGCAAAGCATACTCTTGAACTCATAGTAGCCATTATGCTTTAACCAGTGGTTTTCACCCAAAAGTAGGGAAACTAATTGCATTTGCACTTTGCCAACCACTCCTTGGGGTTGTAGCAGATATTAGTGTACAAATAAATGCTTTAACTTGCTGTCAGAAGACCTTTGTTTCACAGCCTTACTTATAATGGTTTATGTGGCTGTAGGGTGAATTAGGTGAATGATAAACTATTAATCAGCTGAGCTAGTCTTCTGTCTTATTTGATGCTTTACAGCCTAAATGGCTCTTGCAGCGCTCCGTGGCCCTGTGAGCAGCTGAGGATGGAAGAGCGGGACTGGCAGCTCAGGGACCTCAGTGCCCTTTAGGAGGAGCAGCCTTAGGAAGTCGTGGTTAGTGCTGACATTACAGCACTGTTTCTAGCTGTGCTTTAATATAGGCAGATCTGATGTGGCATTCAGCTCGGTATCACCACCTGTTTGGGTTTGATCAAGGCAAAACTGGGATTGCATGGCACTGTCTGTTTTCTGTATGTGGAAAAGGATAGTGGGGACAGCAAAGGAGAGATGCTGTCTATGACTCTTATTAGGGAAATCCAAACTGCCGGACAAGAACCCAGTTATGGAAGAAACCGGGTGTGCCGAGGCTGCAGTGCTCCACAGACGTCAAGCTGCTCTTCATTAAAATAGAGAGGTTTTAGTTAAAGACATCAATTTTCATCTCAGTCCTCAAAAGATACTTAAAAGGACTCAAAGCATGGGGAGAAGTGTGTGGAAGAAGTTGGTACTGAAGATATTTGTTTTATGAGTGTTAGGATGATGTAATTCATGGCCTGCTAGCTCGTTACTGAGGTTTAGTTAAAAAAGAGGAGACCAGGAACCTTCTGAACACAGTGGATGAGAGAAACAAGTAGAAATATTTGAGAATTTACTGAATCTGCAAGCTTGGAGAATCTGTGTGAATCACTGCATGGTATTTGTCAAGACTGGAGAAGATGTAATTGGGATACAACATCAGTGCTTTTCTCTCTGTCAATATTTCCGAGAGGCCATCTGAAAACAAACTGCAAGACTGGGAACAGCTGGGGGGCTCTAATATGATGTTGAAGACCGGGCCTAAGCGATGGGCGGATGGTGGTATTCTCTTTTAAGGTTTTAGGAGGAAGGCTGACTGCAGGTAGGGAGAGCATTTGGGGTTCTCATCCAAGTAAATTTGGACATCATGGAGATTACTTAAAAGATGCTCTTAGAAACTAATCTTGTCAATCTGATAGAGGACAGGGAGCAGCTGCAGTAGAAGGCCTATTACAACTGGGTTGGGGGAAATCTGAGACTGTAAGCAGTGGATTTAATATTATAAGAAAAGGCAGTATGATCCTTGGAAAGATAAAAGATGTTGAAAGTTTAAGTTGAAGGCATGGAATGTGTCTCTTTGAGGACAGGTAAGAGGAAGAGGATTTCTGAGACAAGGAGTGGATATGAAGTGTTGTTGCTTCCCTTCAGTTTTCTGTTGTCTTTTGTCTTTTGTAAGTCACTTTTACCTTCTGGAAGGCACTAACTGTACTTTATCCTTGGCTTATCTGAAACTTGGCCTTAATAGAGTTGTGTGGCTCAGATAGCAGTTAACTGAGAACTTCTGAGTACAGGAAAGCATCTATACTGTTGCAGTGTGCGTAGCTTGCTCATCGCTTTGAAACTCTGCGGAAAGAAATAACAATGCATCCTCTTGGCATAGTGATGTCTTTGCGTTTTCTTGAAGCTTTTTCTTGCCAGATACTTGCACTGGATTCTTGACATCTAAATGTCAGAAAGGGAGAGGTTGACCCTGTTCTGTCCTGTTGGCTTTGCACTCCAAGAAGCAATGGTGCTCACAGGCTACCCCTAACCTAGCTCTTCCCTGCCCTCAGGTTTTTGCAGTACTGGGAACTTTCTCCCTTGCATATCGTACAGCTATTTCTGACCACTCTTGAGCGGTCGCACTGCAGTGTCACTTGCACCATTGTCTAAATTACAGGAAAACAGTTTGATTCATGTCACAGACGGCTACAGAAATGTAACTGAGTTGTTGTTTTCCTCCAGCCAACAACACAGCAATCTCCTCAGGATGAACAGGAAAAACTCCTGGATGAAGCCATTCAGGCTGTGAAGGTGCAGTCTTTCCAGATGAAGAGATGCTTGGTAAGAGTGTGACTTTAAAATGCAATGAAGCTTCTTGTCTGCTAGGAGTAAATCAATACTAATCTCTAGTGCTATGAGGAAAATTAACCCTTTATGCAACTTTCTGCCAGGGGTTTTGCAAATGAATGAGGCAGCTACTCAGAGTGAGCCTTGCATGTTCTTCGAGTGCGTCTTCCTGATTTTTCTCCAGTATTTGACAAGATAAATTATCTTAATTTATGCTTGCATTTAAGTAAACCTACACTGAGAATAAGCCTGCTGTTTGACATCAGAAAGTTGTTTCTCATCACATAGTTCCATATAAAATGAATTTGAGTAATTATTCTTGTTTATGTTCAACATACTGTTGTTTTTTCCATGTAGTCTTTTTTTTTTTTTTGGCCTGACCCACAGTCCATGAGGCTAATAAGAAATTACTTGCTGCATAGAATAAATTTTGTAGTGATTAATTGTAGACTGATGCATGAATTCTTCTGTGACTGCAAAACACCACTGGCTAGGGTTGTGCTTTATCATGAAACTGTAGCCAGTGCAGGCAGGTGATGTCTTCATGAGTAGCTTGATTGGGTTTGAGAAGAGTAGTTTTATTTGGAGAAACTTTGAAACAATGAAAACTTAAATATTCTCATATATTTTCATGTGGTTAGCCAAGCTAACTTCGTTTGCAGCCAGATGGCAGTAGCAAGAAAGTGTATGGAAAATCATGTTTCCAGAGGTCAGTGTTCACAAAGACGACAGGGGAGTCTTAACTTTATTTGAATAAAGGAAGAGTTCACCAGGGTTGCCAAGTCCCAGTGAGGTCTCTCGAATTGCCAGAGGACGCAGCCCCCTTTTATCCTAATTGCTGGGCCACATGAAACCCTCTCCCTTTCCCCATTGGCTGAGGTTTTCAGGAGGTACAGACTTCCCGATCCGCCTATTCCATGTTGCCCCTTAACATGTACCCACCTTAAAAACATACATCGCATGTTGCATTAACTCCAACTTTATGCCGCCCAGGGCGGAGAAGTTAATATTCATCGACCTATGAAGCCTGCACACTCTTTCTCAAAGTTCAAAAGTTTAGAGCATCCTTGCTGTTGACTTAATTAATAGCCCTAAAGGTCAAGATGTCTCGTTATCTTCTCCTGCAGGCTGCATTCTGTGACTCCCTCGTTCCTGAAGGACACTCTCCTCTTTGTTCCATCACTAACAAGGAGAAAAACCCCACACACTCCTCTTCTTATTTTATCACTTATTTGTAAAGACACTCTACTTATCCTCTCAAAAGGTTACACCTCTTCCAGTGTTATACTCTTTGGAATGCTTTTGAAATATTTGAAGTAGCTGTAGCTGAGCCTTTCACTGAGCATTTTCAGATGTGACTAAGTGACAGTATACTTAGTGGATCACACTAGTAATTCCTTCCATTCTCTCCCAAAACCTAATACTGCCGCTTGTGATGCGGTGAATAAGTATGTATAGGTGGTAGATTAGAAGTTTGTCTTGCATCCTGTGATGTCAGGCAATTATATGGATCATAAGTGTAAGTTATATTCAGCCTAATAAACTCTGACTTTCGGTGAGGTGTTGTTCCAGGATGAGAAGTAGGGGAAAAGGAATCTAATTCTACCAGTGGTCTGCTGGCAGTGCATGTCCTCTGCTAGAGGTTTCCTCATGAGAGCTGAGCAAAACAACAGACCGGACTGGGCAGGCAGGGAAAATCTATTCTATTTTGCTTGCTGGATAGAATCTGAGTGGTGGGTGGAGATTTCTGCATAAGCAAAAATTTCTTGCAGTTTTTTTGTATCATTATTTTTTTTTGTATCATTTATTACTGTAGCTCTGTCTTTAGGTACATCTTCTTACCAGCTTCAGGTATGATGTTCCACTTAATGGGCAATATAGTACAAGTTAGATACCAAATCACTTGATTTAATTAGAATTATCACTTTCCTGATGTTTACTTTCTTTGTATGCTTCTTGAGAAACCTGAAATACTGCAGTTGCCTAGTGTTGTTTCTTACAGACTATTCTTGTTTTCTTCCTCTAAAGGACAAAAACAAGCTCATGGATGCTCTGAAGCATGCTTCCAATATGCTTGGTGAGCTGCGGACTTCTATGTTATCTCCCAAGAGCTATTATGAACTCTGTATCCTTTGTAGATGAAACAGTTGAACTGCTGATTTTGGACTGAAATGTTCATCTGGGTTTGTTTTGGGTTGGTTGTTGTTTTTTTTTTTGGTACAATGACGTTTTGTCAGTCTCGGATGCTTACTACCACTTTTCTCCTCGGTATTTAGTTATCTGAATATATTGTAGGAGAACATAGACTTATTTGCTCATGGTGTAAGTTCATTTTTTCTCTGTGGCATAAAGCTGATCTTTAATGTTTTTAGTGCCTGTCATATCTGTTTTGGGGAGTTTTCAGGAATCTAGTTCTATAAAAATATCATCTCTGTAGAACAACTCTGCTTGTGGTATGCTGCCCCAAAATCTGTACAACAATTATTTTTTGCCCTTCATTATTATCTTAACTTCTAACCATATAGTGCCTTGATATATTTACTTTTACATACTGTGGTACCTGAAGAAGGGAAGCCTTTTTCTGAGACTTGAGAACAGTGTGAATGTGTTGAAAAACTTTCTCTGCATATGGATGTTCTAGAGATGACATATAGTATGTCTTTTCTTTAGATACTCTGTTCCATCACATTCGTTTGCTTGCTATTTTGATTTAGGTGTGGCTTTCCCTTTTCTAATATGCTAGAAATTACAATTGAAAACTTGGGATTAATTTTGCACATTTGTCCCAATAGTGGTTATTGTTTCAGAGGTACAACCTTCTTGGGCATGTTTGGATTTGATAAAGCATCTTTCCTCCTCAGTGTGAATGAGCAAATTGCTATGTACGTGTGTTGTAGACATTCTGACTTAAAATCCTTAACTATGAGGAAAAGACATGGCAATTTCTGATGAGCTGCACTACTTGGAAGTCTACTTGACAGATGAATTTGCCAAAGGAAGAAAAGTGGCAGACCTTTATGAGCTAGTACAGTATGCTGGAAATATTATCCCAAGACTGTAAGTGTGTATATGTTAGTGTTTCGGTTTGGGTTGTTCTTTTTTGTTTCCCCCCACCCCCAAAGTGATGAATAGTGGTTGGACTTTGGGTTTATGTAAGGACTGACTCGGCATTCTTGCTTGATGAGAAGAATTCAGTTTGCAGTGGTGAATAGTATTTCTGCATGGCTTAAGAGTGGATTGCTTATGAGACTTCTGAGATGAAGGCCAGGAGTGCAGCTGCAGGAATGTCAATTTCTCCTGCCCATGTGTTGGATTTGTGCATAATCAATATGGAAGCACTTTGGTCTTGGACTAGATTTGACTTTTGGGTAAAGAGCTGTCAGCGGAAGATTAACCAAGTACCACATTATGATCAGTGAGGTTGACAATGCGTTTATTGACTTTGACTTGCTGTGCTCTGTAGCAGAGGAGAGTAGGACTTGAAAACTGACTAAAAATCTAAAGTTATGGAACCTATATGATATTTTATTGCTTTCTGTGCTTTGGTAATGCTGCCAGGATGGAAGAAAGGAACTATTGTCTGTAACGGTGATAGTGTTACTTTAATTTATTGTTTGATTTTGTGCCTTTTGCAGATATCTTCTGATAACAGTTGGTGTTGTTTATGTCAAGTCATTTCCACAGTCCAGGAAGGATATTTTGAAAGACTTGGTGGAGATGTGCCGTGGAGTACAGCATCCTCTTAGAGGCCTCTTCCTTAGAAACTATCTCCTGCAGTGTACCAGGAATATCTTACCGGACGAAGGCGAGCAAACAGAGTAAGAAAGATGGGCTTTAACTTTAAGAAATAGTTTTTAACAGGACATATGTAAATTTTCTATATGACTTTCTTCAGATTTGAAAGAAGTAGATGTGTTAGGACTCTGTAGATCTGACAGGTGTATTGCCCATTAAGAATTCCCATTCAGAACTAAGGTTCCTCACAAGTGAGGACATGAACCTTTTGTATGAACCCAGATATCTCGACCACGTGCTTCCCCTTTCTTCAACCCTCCTAAAAAATTGCATGTTCACCACTGGATGGAAAGATGAATAGCTCTGACAAGCTTTTCCTGTTCTTAACCTGTTCTCAATTGCAGTGAAGAGACCACTGGAGACATCAGTGATTCAATGGATTTTGTGCTACTGAACTTTGCTGAGATGAACAAACTTTGGGTGCGAATGCAACACCAGGGTCATAGTCGGGACAGAGAGAAGAGGGAGCGAGAAAGGCAGGAACTGAGAATCCTTGTAGGAACAAACCTGGTTCGCCTCAGTCAATTGGAAGGTGTTAACGTGGAGCGATATAAGCAGGTGGGGTATCTCTCTGTCCTTTTGGACTTCTGCTACTTTTTTTGAAATGAAACCAGTTTGGACTTTCAGATGAGCAGCCTGAAGTGTTACCACTGTGCTAAAAGTTCGGTATTCCTGGTGCTTCTCAAGCTCTTCACTTGAGGCCAAGTTCTGATTGCTGTGAAGCTGTATAATGTGTTGTGAAGCTAAGGACATCACTCATGCATTTTTCCTATAAGCTTGTCTGTAATGTTGACAAGAAATTTTAAAACTTCCTGATTATTTTTTACTTGCAGAATAATGAGCTGGTTTGAGGGAGGTGTACACATACAGTGTTCTGTGGTAGGTTTTACAAGTTCTATATATGCAACAGCAAAGCTAGTAGCACTGATTTACTAAAGCAAACCTTGCAGGTTTTATAGTATATGAATGGGACAGATGGCTGAGATCAGTAGACTGTTTTCTCTGGAGGATGAAACTGCTGAAAACTGTGACTTTTTATAAGCCTTTATGTAAAGAATAAGCTGAGAAATGTTAGAAATACTGCTCTGGTTGGATTAAATGCTTGTGTGAATATAAACTTAGAAAGCAATTGTAAAATCACAGCAAGACTTTTTTTCTATTCCAGATTGTTCTGCCTGGAATATTGGAGCAAGTTGTAAACTGTAGAGATGCTTTAGCTCAGGAGTACCTCATGGAGTGCATCATACAGGTGAGCTGCTCAAATTCTGTTGCAGTGATGGGACACAGGGATACTTACTCCTATACTTTTAGTCAGATTTAGGCTACTTTCACCTCTTCCTCATGAACTGGAAAACTTCATCACTGGGTCTCTTACTTAGTGGCTTGTCTCGTTTCTTTACCAGATGGGCAGAGTGGACATGAATCCATTTTGTGCTCTTTCTGTTGCAGAAACTTTTAAGCATCTGAGCAGCAGTGCCTGCGGTATGGATTGTAATAGATAGCTGAGCCCTCAAGTTACCCATTTGTCTTTCATCTCTTGCTTCATGCATTTACCAAGTCAAGGTCAGCTTGGGGAACCCTAAAGTACTCGTAGACCAGACTGTATTTACTATGTGGCTATCTGCTGTAGAATTACTCTGTTACATTTTACTGCTGTGTAACAATGGGCAAATTCAGTTTATAACTTGATGACTATTGATCTAAAACTTCAGGTTTTCCCAGATGAATTTCACCTCCAAACCCTGAACCCATTTCTCAGAGCCTGTGCTGAGCTGCACCAAAATGTGAATGTGAAAAATATAATTATTGCTTTAATTGACAGGTGAGTGACGAAGGGGGTGGAAATTGGCTCAAAATTAAGTTTGTTGTTCTAGCATTTGAAAGCTTTCAATTTTTGATATCTACTTAACTTCACTGTTTCTGTGTCTTTCTATCAGCTGTACTTAAGGCTGTGAAGAGTATTTCCATAGGTTTTGCTCTCCTGATTCTGCTTTTACAGCTTCCAGTGAAACCTGTTTTAAGGACTGATTAAACTTGTCAACAGTAAGCCAGGAGACAACCCATTTAGTGTGGACCATGATTTTGAGCTCAAGTGGCAGTAGTGTTCTGCTTTGACAGCTGTATCGATCATAGGTACCTCTTGAAAACTTGGAAGATCCTGATGGCTAAATCATATATCAAGGATACTCAATCTTCCGGTTTTGGTCAGAGAACGTAACACATGCCTCTTCAGAAAAGGGACCTGCCTTCTTAATTCTTGATTTGTCACTAGCTTTCTGCCTGTTTTCCCAAAAGTGTGTTTTCCCTGTGGAGGTACTGCTTAAAACTGCTTGCACCGAATTCAGATGTGATGGAGAAATTGCCACTGAAGTTTTGATTTGTATCCTGAAAGGAAGCAACAGATTATCAGTTGGTACCTGTACTTTCTTGCTGCAGAAAGGAAGTGCCCTTACATGGCTTTCTTTGAAGCCCCAAAAAAGCCTTGTTCTTGCACTGCCACACAGACATATGTACCTTCGTATATCTGATCCAGGTAACAATGGATGGACCTCAGTTACCGTAGGGATCTTGAGTCCCCACTGGCGTTCAGTAATGAGTAGGGTGGTTGTGGCTTTTCTTTTTGTATCTTCTCTAATGCCTGGAGATGGAGCATGTATATTAAACTTTTTTTGACAAGTCGTAGTTTGATTTTTTTCCAGGTTACACCAAATCTATTTGTTCAGAACTTCAGTCTTGTAGTATATTTCAGTATTTGTGCATATGCCAGAGGAGCAGCTTTGCCTTCATACAGAGATGTTCACAGGAATTCATTGGTTTCATACACTTTGCCGTGGCTGAGATTTTTCATGATTTTGTTAGCTTTAAAAAAGGCAAAAATCTCAAGAAGCATTTCCTATAACAATCTAATTTCGGAAACTATCTTGTGATTACTTTTAGCAGAGATCACAGGATCTTTCTCTGGCTTCTTAGGTTAGCGTGCAATGTAATTCTTGCAAGAAGGTGTTCCTTGTGTAGCTTTTGCTGTCATCTCCTTAGAGCAAGTTTTCTATTCTTACTGTTACAAATGACAGTAAGCAATAGCAGTGAGCCTGTTGTCCTCCTAGACGTACTGCTGCTGTATTTTGTTGGGCCCCTAATAGTACCTTCCAGAGCGTTCTCATTTGGCTATAGGACAAGGGTAGCAAGGTGACGATGTGGTGATTGTCTCCTGTGGTATGGCAACTTGTGCTCTTGACCATAATGTTACTGCAAGTGTTGGAGGATATGAGTAGATCTGGTCTTGGAATCCATGTGTTTAAGGAAGATGTTCTTGTGGATTGGAGCTGTTAGGAGCAATTGTGTTGTTTAGTATTGTGTAGTTGAGATGTGAATTTCCCCCATACAGGTTGTCCCTGTTGTTATTCCTTATCTTTATTTTAGCTGACATGGGATAATTGAAACTGAAAATCAGTGACTGCTGAGGAAGCTTGTGAAGCTGTAGTCCCTGTTCCCATGGGGCTTTCTTGTTAAAGGATTTTTTCTGCAAATGGTGTTGGTGCTTTGGGATATTTTTTTGCCTTACTAAACCATTCATAGCTTTTAATTATGCTGCCATCTGCCTGCAGCTTGATCATACTTTGTAGTGTGCTGGCCTTACCCTCTGGGCTGCTGCCAAGAAAAGCTGTGTTGTCCCTTTGAGAAAAGGTAGTGAGCGTTCCTGGCCTTGAAAGTCTGCTTGTTACCACCCTAATGAAATATAAGAGTAGCTCAATGTCTGGTTTTCCTGGCAGTGAAGTTTTTTTTGGCACCTCAGTGTTTCTTACCTGCTTCTTTGTTTCAGGCCCAAAGTCCATTCAGAATCAAAGTTTAGAAACTCTGTAAGAAATAACTTTAAAATTTTAATCATGTGTCTTTTCCTAAATATTTTTGTAGCTCTTTCAGACTAGAATAATCCCTTAACAAATAGAAAGCAAGGATAGCATTTCTGGGTTTTTTAAGCTGCAGCTTTGGTAAGGTGCTAGCCTTCCTGCAGTGATTCTGCTTACTTGGCATCCGATTTCTGTAGAAATGGTGGTGGTATGACTCTCCTGTTACAGATAGAGATAGCTCTACAACATCTTTTGGATGCTTGCTGGGTAGCAATCTCTTGCTTTGTTTTTCTTCCCTAAAAAAAAAGTATTCTCCACTTCAAATTTGCTTTTTATTTTGCTCTTTGTAAACAGTAGAAACTCCAAACATGTTGGCCTGTCTTTGGAGACAAAGTATAGTTGAGTCAGCATATTTCTTCTGTTTTTAATGTGGAGACTGTTTTGCAGAGACTGGATGTGTAACATCAGTAATCACTGGATGCAGGATATTTGCTCTTCCATCTGCCTACTCTATACCTCTTTCTCTGGTGGAAAGAACAGAACACTTGCTGCTAGCTGAAGGACATGGATTATGAAACATCCTTCTTGCTCTTTCTTCATCTTGCCTTCTCTGTCAGCACTATTTTCCAGGACTGATATTTACCAGGCTCAGTTGGTCTCAAGGCTTCTGACTTCCATTATTTTCCTTTTTGGTTGTAATGGAGCTTGCAAATATGCCTGAAGGATTTGCTTTTTCTGCCAGTATCTCTTTCTGACCTGTATCTAAGGTGTAGAAAAACTGTGCTGAGCAAGCTGCTTTCCTTTACCTGTTGACAGGCTAGCTTTATTTGCACATCGTGAAGATGGACCTGGTATCCCAGCAGATATCAAACTCTTTGACATCTTTTCACAGCAGGTTGCTACTGTTATACAGGTATGCTGGGTATTCTTGCATGCAGTTCTTGGTTTTGGTTTGGTTTGGATTTTTTTGTGTGGTGTTTTTTGGGTGGGTCTGGGGTGTTTGTTTGTTTGTTCGTTGTTGTTGGGTTTTTTTTTCTCAAAACTCAATGCTGTCTTAAATTTCAGTCTCGCCAAGATATGCCCTCAGAGGATGTGGTATCTTTGCAAGTTTCTCTCATTAATTTGGCTATGAAGTGCTACCCAGACCGTGTTGACTACGTTGATAAGGTGTTGGAGACAACTGTGGAAATATTCAATAAACTTAATTTGGAACAGTAAGTAAATGTCTCTTGTATTCTCTGGAGTGGCATTTAATACTCTGAAATATTGACTTCTACATTTTACCACATTTGGCGAGATAACAAAGAGAAATGCTTTGTATGTGTAAGTTACTGCTTTTGAGCCAAGCTGTAGAGGATCGTGAAAATTACTTACCAACCAGGACGTGCTTACCCGGGCCTAAGTCCTGATGCACAGGTGTACAGCTACACCATGTGTATGCCAAGCTGTGTGTAGTCATTATTTATCCATCCCTTACAGCACTCTCTAGTTTTCCTCTTGCTGAATTTGCAGCCACCACATGCTTCTGCTATCAGCAGTTTAAAATGTGCGGTTTTCACTGTACATCCTAAAGAGCAAGATATGACTTGCTTTGGTACTTCATTTCCTTTTTTCCTTAGCAGCAAGTTGCTTAGATGTTGTGGTACTGAGGCAGATTTTCAACCTGTCTGTGTGTGTGTGAACTATTGATTAATTGTCTCTTTTTGCATGTATTTTCTTCTAGTATTGCAACAAGCAGTGCTGTTTCAAAGGAGCTGACTAGACTTTTGAAAATCCCTGTTGATACTTACAACAATATCCTGACAGTTCTGAAACTAAAACATTTTCACCCACTCTTCGAGTACTTTGATTACGAGTCCAGGAAGAGCATGAGCTGTTATGTGCTTAGCAATGTATTGGATTATAACACAGAAATTGTGTCCCAAGAACAGGTATGACATAAGTTAACGGCAAATTCTAGGTATTTAAACTACTGTTTAAAGACTTGAAATCGCAAACCAAGCGACTTCATGCAGAATGTGTTTTGTTTCCTACTCTTAATGCACCTGCATGCCCCCACCTCCTCATCTTAGTAGCACAGGCTTTATCTTGCTTGATAATTCTTCCACCTGTGTTCTTAAATATCTTGTCTTTGCACATTTTGCCTAACCTCATCCTAGAGACTACTTCTGTTAGGTTTAAACAGATAGCCTGAATCCCCTTAAAACTAGATTTCTAACTTAAAGAAGGGTGGATAGTGCTTTTGGAATCTGAATTTCCTCTGTACTTCTGTGCTGTCCCACTTGTGCTGAGATGGACCCTTCTTCAGGGTGTAAGGCAATGTATTCTAAAGCATCACCAGCTAGTGGACTTCCCTAGTGCATTGTCAGCACTATGAATGGCTGTAAAGGTGTTCCCAGGTGCTGCCAACTTATGCATAAAGACTACTGCAGTTTAAAAAGAGCTTATATTGCGTTTAACAGGTTGATGCTATCATGAACTTGGTGTCCACGCTGATCCAGGATCAACCAGATCAGCCTGCTGAAGATCCTGACCCTGAGGACTTTGCTGATGAGCAAAGTCTTGTGGGAAGATTTATTCATCTCTTGCGTTCAGATGACCCTGACCAACAGTATCTGGTATGTGCTTCTGAATGCTTGTGCTCACTGAACTGTCAGTTCTTGCATTACTTACTGTACAAGAAATTAGTGTGGCTGGCAGCTGAAATGTCATTGCTCTGGCACTACATACTTGTAGAAAACACTATGTATGACACATTTAATGGTAGTACAAAATGTTGTTTATTTGGAAAAAGCAGGAGAGTATTTAAATATTTGTAGATTTAAATGTTTTGTCCCACGAGGTAGCAGTTTAGATAAAACTATTTTAGTTTGTGGTAACTCTTAATATTCTGACCTGTAACCGTCTAGCTAAAAAAGCAGCAAGCAAAATTTGGAGCAGTATGTCATTTGCTTTCTCTTGGTATCAAAATACATAAAAAAGCTCAGAAAATACAGCTAAAGTTTGGCCTCAGGGGTTTTAGTTAGTGTAAGTATGTGGTCTTTGTATAACATGTACCATGCTGCTGCTTAGTGGTTACAAAGGGTTTTCTTCTCTACTTGGCCTGTCCTTAATAGCAGGTTTGGTGAGGCAGAGGGATTAGGATATTCCATCTGTGCAACATCCATTGGAGAAGCTGGTAGAAGATGTACTCAAGTTGGATGCTAGACTTAGCTAGAGTTAGCTCTAGCCAGAGCTTAGGTTTGAGTAAGGACTACTGTGAGGTTGCAGTTAGTGTGCCTGAAATACAATTGACTAACTTGGTTTTAAATTTGCAGCAGTGTCATTACTGGATAAACAGTGAGAATAGACAGGCATAATAAAGTAGAAGCTATGCATAATGTTACTGGCTTTCATTAAGCTTGGGTTTAAAATATTCTCTAAAAAATCTTTTTTTACATATAGAGCTTAGCTGTAACTTCTGCACTGAGGAGAAGCACAGCTTTAAGGCCTGTACAAGGATTGGAAACAGTTGTGTTTCAGGACTTGCTTATCAATGGCTGCACTATTTCTGAATATTGCTGGAGTAAGGCAGGAAAGTCCACTAGATTCTTATTAATTTGAGAACTCTGTGTTGATTACAGGAAAATCCAAGATAACTATGTGGCCTGGATTTTGTTGTCATTGTTAATAGAGAACAAAGCTTCCCTCAAAGGGATGCTGGAACTAAGGGAGTTGATGTATTTTTACTCCAAAACACTTTGCATGGCTAGAGATGTTGAAGCTGTTGTTGCAAATCTTCAGAACATCTGTCTGTCTTCTTTCTCATCTAGCAATGCTTAGCTTTAATCAAATTGATCACCTTTAACTGGCATCATAGGACTTGTCAAACTAGCTTTTGGAAAGAATTCTGTAAGCTACTTTTATTAAAAATGCTTAACAGTTTCTTGACAAGCATCATGAATGTTTGTGTCAAATTTCCCTACATTACAGGAACAGCAGGAAAAAAAAATCCAAGTCTATGGTATTTTCACAGCTCTTTCACAGTATCTCACTTGAAGTTATACTGCCTTAGTTCATAAAAGCCAAAATGGCTAATACAGTGTATAATGGGTGCTGACAGTTTTCTGTTTATTCATGTTGTTTACTTGAAGCTTAGATGCAATCTAACAATGTAGGTAAGGCTGGACACTGAGCTTCACTTCTAGTGCTTGTTTCAGAGCATTAATGGGACTGCTGTGGCCAGAAAGAAAGGTGATGTGTGACTGTAGGAACTAGACGTCTCTGTTCTGACACTTAGGCGGAAAACCCTAACAAACCACTTCAACTCTGTTCTTTAGTAGAAATTTTCTGAAATTTGGTTTCAGAAGCTTTAGTGCAAAATATGGCATGTCTGAGTTTTTTGTCACCTTTGAAAGGGACAGGTTACAAATGTAATATTTAGCTTGCTTGAAGAGATTAATTAAATTCTCTTATGGTAGCTGAGTTTCCCACTATGCTGGAGAATTCTGGTTTTAAGAATACACAACTAACTATACCAACAGAAATGTCAAAATAAGGGGAAGGTGAGAAGCCAACAGTACAAACAAGTAGAGCTCATTAGTCCCTCTCCACAGGTTTAGAAGAAGAGTGGTAGGCAGAAAAGTATCATCTTCGTGTTGTGTGTGCAGCTCGTGATCAAAACCGAGAAAGGCAATAAAGGATGTCATTAATGAGCATAGTGAGAAACTAAAAACTGGGAAATAGAAGTTGCAGATGTGGCTACCAGAATGTGGCACTTTAGTCGTTCTCTTGCAATATGAGAAGGCTCATAGGCTTACATGTTTAGCTTCATGAAGCTTGATTTTTTTTCTTTCTTACAGACTTGAATAGTTCTTTTTGTAGCTTCCATTGAATTGAAGACAGAATGTATCCAAAGTCATTATCAAATGCAAGCTCAGACAGCTTATCTTACTGCACAATCCAAAATGTATCTGCAGTTAACATAGTACAAGTGTTGCCTAATACTTACTAAGCAGCTAAAGGAAAAGTTTGGGCAGATACCACATAAAGGTACAGGCACCACACAAATTTAATTTCAACTTTTATATAGTCCTTCCAAAATACTGTAATTTCTGATGCTAACACCATGTCTTCCTGATGTTCTTGTTCTACAGAGTGCAGATTAAGTAGGTGCAAATAACACACCTCTTTCAAGAACTCTCTAAGCTTACAATGCTTCTATTTTAGATTCTGAACACTGCCCGGAAACACTTTGGTGCAGGTGGGAACCAACGTATTCGTTTTACGCTGCCACCGTTGGTTTTTGCTGCATACCAGCTTGCTTTTCGCTACAAAGAGAACTCTAAAATGGTAAGTGACCTCTGGGTGGTAAGTGTTGTATACTTGCTTCGTTTTTGGCTTTCTTAAATGCATTTTGTCTGGCTACAGTGTAGTAAGACTTGATAGAGAATGCTAATTGTTTTAGTTTTGGTTTTTTTTCTCGGGCAGATTTTGACACAAGGTGTGAATGCTTTCTAATTTAAGGAGGATTTTTATCAACTCATTAAATTACCTCAGCACTAGAGGAATGGTGAAGCAGAAGTTGGTTAGTTGTGTTTATTCATGAATGTGGCCAATTAAGTGGTTTTTACATGGAGGTCAGAGAACTACAACACTGCAAGTGATGGTGTGAAGCAGATTTAAACCTGGATATTGAAGTCCAACTTCTGTATCTGTAGCTAATCTCTTTTAATGCCTCTGTAAGCAAGTGCTGCTTTGCCGGTTAACTTATGGCAGTTGCGGAGGTGCACGCTGGAACAATCACTCATCCATTTTGGCCCTTTAATGCTTTCTGACTGAGAGCGCTTTAATACCTACTTTCCCGTATTGTAGGGAAGTAACTTAAAATGCTGTATGTTAAAACATTCCTTAGGATGAATGTTTTAAAATTCTCTTCCACTTCTGATTGGTGCTCCAGACTGAATAGACTTTTTCTCCACTTAGCTAATTAGGCTTTTGCTCAGTTATGTTCTGAGCATAGCTGTGGTAATTGCAATTTGGTGTAGACTTCTGAGGAAAGTTTCTGGGAGCTGGCAGGAAAAATGGGTGTGAACTTTTTGTAAATGTGAGACTTTGTGAAGACCCTCTGAGGCCAACACAGCGCTGCTGGGGCACTTGCTACTACTTTGGTAAATAAGTGCCTGGAGTGGCATGTAGAAGACAACAGACTGGACCATATAACAGATCTTTCTACAATTTAGATCCTCTTATAGCAATAGTCTTGTTCAAGCTTTGACTTGATTCACTTCTCTAGGATGACAAATGGGAAAAGAAGTGCCAGAAGATCTTCTCATTTGCTCATCAGACCATCAGTGCTCTGATCAAAGCAGAACTGGCAGAGCTGCCTCTCCGTCTCTTCCTGCAAGGAGCACTGGCAGCAGGAGAGATTGGCTTTGAGAATCACGAAACTGTGGCCTATGAATTCATGTCCCAGGTGAGTGTCCATCTGTTACAGTCCTGTGCTACCTTAAATTTGGCTTGGGAAGGTTTCCTGAACACTGGACCATCCAGTGTGACTGGAACATCTGAAGTGGTTGACAGCTAAGGCTACTAGATAGAAACTCCTTGTCTTCATTCTTGCTTCCCAGGCTGCTGTGGAATTAAGCCCCATTGCTACTGATTTGAATATTCAGTCTGACAACATGTGGTACGTTGCAGTGCTGCCTCCTACTCACATAGTCGGTTCACTGGAGGAGTGTAGCTTTCCCAGCAGAAAATGCTCCTACACTGCTTCTAAGCCTGTCTCCCAGCTCCTGTGATGTAGCTGGCATTGCCCTCACTACAACGACTCTTTGGAAGTTCTCTGAAATTCGCAGTGTTTGCAGCTGCCATGCTGGGCTTTGTTAATTAAAATCCTTGTATTAAAACATATTCTAAACTACTCTAAAAATCCACTTAAACCTGTTATTTGGTCTTAAGCCTTACTTGTTGCAAAATCTTTCCCATCCTTCCTGCCAGATAAAGAACCAGTGTATTTAATGTTATTCGTATAGCAAGCTTTGTCCTAATCTTTCCTCTAATGCTGCTACTAATGCATGTTCTTAAATTGAGTTGCTGATAACCTCAGCATTTCCTCACTGTCTTGTATTAGTTACCATTCTAGCATGATTCTGAAGATGAGAGCAGCATGACAATTATGTACCTTTGGTTTAGAGATATGGTTCAAAATTTTCAGTTTTGTGTATTCTCTCAAGGCTCTTCACCCATGTAGAAGCAGTTCTTACGGTTTTTCTTACCTGCTTGGTCACTCCACTTCAGCTCTGCTGGTTTTTGTGCTTCAAAGAACAAAATCCTCTTCAGGGACTATTTCTGCTACTTAAGTTCTGTATTTCAGCAGATGCTTGAAAATAGGAAAAACTCCATCTTCAGATTATATGTAGGATCCCATGTGTTTACTATGACTACTTAAATAAGAAGTATTTCCCCCAAGACTTATTTCTAGTCTTTATATTTAACATGATTTTGACACCCTTAATGAAAGATGTTTTCTCCTGCCTGAAGCTTTTAACAAATGTAAAACTGGACACTTTTTTTTCCCCCGCAATGTCACTAGCAGGTGTGATTATTTCTTTTTCTGATGTGTTCTGAAGTGCAGTGCTTTCTCCCTTGACTAGGCCTTCTCTCTATATGAAGATGAAATCAGTGATTCAAAAGCACAGCTGGCTGCAATCACCTTGATAATTGGGACATTTGAGAGAATGAAGTGCTTCAGTGAAGAGAACCATGAGCCTTTGAGGACTCAGTGTGCGCTGGCAGCCTCTAAGCTCCTGAAGAAGCCAGACCAATGCCGGGCTGTGAGCACTTGTGCCCATCTGTTCTGGTCTGGCCGAAATACTGACAAGAACGGAGAGGAGGTAAGAATAAAGCGGCAGCAACATAACACATCCTACCTCAGCAATGTAGTTCTGCCTTTCTTTTGAAGACTCTTCTAAAGTAGATACATCACTTAACCGACATAGATTTGCTTGGAATGTGTTCTAATATATGAAGCTTCTAAATCTCACTGCAGTGTAAGCTGTGTAAATACAAAAATGGAGACAACTCCCATTTTAGGGTGGAAGTATTGTGTAAGTTTTTAAGTGTCAACTAGTTTAAGACTGGCTGTCAAAGTAGTCTGCGTTTTGCATGTTTTTGTTGTAGTAGCTGTGTTTGCATGTGAAATACTAAACTTCCAGATTAAAGATACAAGCTGCTGAAGCTAAAGGTAAAAACAATTGTGTTCTTTAGGGCTTGTCATGTAAGCTGTCTGCTTCTCAGAGTATTACTAGGTTGAGTTCATTGATCTTGTAATTGAAAGCTTTCAACAACTGTTCATGTTGCTGCCTTGTTTAACAAAACTGGTTTAAGTCAGGCAAGGTGAACTTTCAGTGACAGCTTGTTCCGCACAGTTCGTGTGTAGCGTTGTTTCTGAGATAGACCACTGGAAAATGCCATAAATATGACAAGAGCTCCTTAAGGTTCTTTTATTTCTTGTAACTTTGGGGTTTTTTCCTTCTAGCTGCATGGAGGAAAGAGAGTGATGGAATGCCTAAAGAAGGCTCTGAAAATAGCAAATCAGTGCATGGACCCTTCTCTGCAAGTCCAACTTTTCATAGAAATTCTGAATAGATATATCTATTTTTATGAAAAGGAAAATGAGGCGGTGAGTGGAAGTGGATTCTCTCTGTTGCTCTTTTTAAAGAGCATTTCTTTAAATTCTTCATTCACTTTTATACTCCAAATAACATGGAAAAAATCTACTTGATCAAGTAGAAACCAACATTCCATCTGATGTCATCATTTGCTCAAGAGTAGCCGTTACTGAATACCCTTATAGCTCTAAGAGAATGTCTAAAGAAATGTAAGGGATTTGCTGACTTTCCAGCAACTGAACTGGCCTGCTATAGTAGTGCTCTGCTATAGGAGATGCTGTATCTGATAGAGATGAAAATAAAGCTTGGAATTTCAAAACACATGGCAGATGTAAAAATAGTCTCTGAATACAGTGGTGGTCTGCAGTGCATTTTGTGCTGTGGTGTTCTGTGTAGTGCTGGACTTAACCCTGTAGGCAGCTGTACTTTCCTAGGTAATTACTTTGTCCCTGAAAATAACTTGAAATCTGATATTACCATTGTGACTGACCTTCTACAAGAAACAGATTGTGTTAGAGTGCATGGACAATCTGATTATGTGCTTTATTTGCTCAAAGATTTTAATTTCTTTTATTAAACTGAAAAGAAATACTGTGGCAAAGTTACAAAGCTGTCAGGTTAGTGACTTAAGAAATTCTTCACATTTGCTGGGATGGGGGAATTGCCACAAAACTCTGAAATGAGAATGGTCTTATGAGGAGTGAGACAAGGCAATCTCCAACACTTTGCCTGCAGTCTTACCAGGATTTTTAAGAATTGTCCAAATACCAATAGTTTAAAGACAAGTCTGTTAAAACAAATGTCTATGCTTACACACAGGTCTTGTTGATGACTTCTGTTTACATTCTCCTGTAGGTGACAATTCAAGTTTTGAATCAGCTTATACAGAAGATAAGAGAAGATCTCCCAAACCTTGAGTCTACTGAAGAAACAGAACAAATTAACAAACACTTTCACAACACACTGGAGCACTTGCGTCTGAGGAGGGAATCACCAGAATCTGAGGGGCCAATTTATGAAGGTCTTGTTCTTTAGGAAGATACACACTGTACTTGTTTCTTTTCATTTACATACCATATGTTTTTTTTTTAAGCTAGATTAATAGGTTGTGCCTTTCAGAGATGTCAAATTAAGTTAACATTCATGTGTTCAGTCTGGCGCTTCAAACACTTGTATTGAGTACTCGTAACAAATTGGAAAGGTTGGACCAGCAGCTACGGGTTTCATCAGTTAGCATGGCTGAAACTTCCTTTGAAATCCATGTGACATGGTAGGGTTCTTCTGGTTCTGTTTTCTCTTCTGTCTGTTCACTGTTGCTTCTGTAGCACTAGAGTTCTAAACTGGCAGTGACTGTCATCTGAAACCGTGTCTGATCCTTACAGAGCATCAGATTTTTGGGATTATTGTATGTCAGATTCTGCTTGTGCTTTTCTTTTAATGCAAGTTAAGACTAAGTGTAATATTTTTCCCTAAAACCTAGAATATATTAATGCATGTTTGGAGAGTTTTAAAGTACCACGTTCAAAAACAGAAGTTATATTTTGCATATTAAGGCTCTGTGACGTTCAGTGAGGGCCAGTACTGTGCACAGGGCATATTTATCAAGATAATTTTGTTCCAAATAGTATAAAAATAGATAAATTGCAATCTATATAGATATGTATAACCTTCATTACTGTAAATTTAGGGGAAAATGCATTACACAAGTTTATTCAGTATCACGATTTTGCACCAGTGAAACAATAAAGTTGCTATTAACACCTATTGTTTCATGTCTCTTCAGAGCCCACTGTTGAACCCAGTGCTAATGTTGAACCTTCTGATTAAAACAAAAAAAAATAAATCTGTTCTGTAGGGACAGGAAAATCAAGACACAGTTGGACAAGCCAGGAGGCTGCTGCTATTTCTAATGTAGAAATTTGTCATTCAGAACCACTGTTTTTCCAGTGATGTTGAGATAATGTGTGTCCACATTTGGGAATGCTTTTAGGGTGGAGGATCCTACTGGATTCAAGATCTGTGCTAGAGACAAGTGGCAACTGAATGACCAAGCCGTAGGAAACTGAACAGTAGAGCAGCTGCCAACTTCTGTGAAGACTGGTCTGGTCTGTAGGTTAATGCCAGTTTCTAAAGCTTTGCAGTGTGTTTTACCTTAACTGAAGTAACATTCTGAAGCTAACTGATTCAACTTCCTTATTCCTCAAGTTGGCCTCTGTTGTGAAAGTTGGCCTGGCTTGACTGGATAGTGAATGAGACCTTAGTGGGAGTGTCCAATAATTTAGTGCTACCTGTTTCCTGAGACAAAAACAATCCTGGGAAACAAGAATTATGGAGCAGACAATTAGATTGTTGATCTACTGATGTTTAAGTCTGGCTTGGAGGGGAGGAGGAATGGGGAAATAATCATCTAACAGCTCTACTTGCCCAACGGTATAATTAATGTTATTCAAAAATCTTTATGTTGCCGTGTATCTGTTGATGCTGTTCCTTTTAAGAGAATCGTTGATTGTTTTGTTATAAAGCATCTGTAGCAGAACATGATGACAGTGTTCATGTAGATACATTCATATAGTAGGGATATGCCCTTCCAGTTTACAGTATTTGCTAACCATATTTGTTTAATCCTCAAGGTTAGTGTTTGTCCTTGAATTATAGTTTTGTGGTTTCCACTGCAGTTACCCAAATATTGTAGGCTGGTGCTTTTTCCTATATACCATTTGTTAAGGCTACAAAGTAATAACTCTTCCACAGTTCTTACTTACTGTTATTGAAATTTTACAAAGTAAATTTCAAAATACTGTCTGTAAGCTTCAAGATCAAGTGTACTAACGTGTTTTGGCTATGGCAATGGATGACTGTGGGTTTTTAATAGCTGTCACTTGTCAACAAAGGAACATTTCTGTTAAGCTACATAGAAAATGCTTATGATGGTGGAAACAAACTTGTATCACTAGCAGTGTTCAAACCGATGCCCCTTGTGCAATGAATCTAGTAAAAAATCGTGAGGGATCTAGCTGTGTGGGCTTCTCTTGTGGCAGAGGCAGAATGGGAGAAACTGTGTGTGGTTGTTTACATTCTTGTTTTTCATACTTATGGCCAATAGCAAGGCTGTAAATTTTAACAGACTTATTTGAGTTGTGTTGCATATTCATTATGTTTAGGTATTTTCGAAGTCATGCACTTCAAGTAATACTACTATTTTTTTTTAAACCACTGATGACTTGATAGGTGGATAGGTCCAATGGATGGAATAGGGGAAAACGTGGGGTTTTTTTTTCCTTTCAGAACTAGTTAAAGTTGAATCAGAAATATTTTTAAAAATTACTCCAAGGGAAGTTTATCTAAAACTCTGTCTATAGCAAGATCTGTCTGTCCTAAATCTCGTGGACTAAATATGCTTTCTCTATACTTACAGCAAAAGACAAGAGAGTAATACCTGTTAGTTCTGTAAGGAGTAGAGGTTTAACTTGAGTAGATTCCTGCCCATGCAGGATCCTGGCAGGGGGCAGGAAGTCAGAGCTGAAGGAGGAAACTCATGATGAAACTCTTCCAGTGTTTGACCTCTCAATTCTCATATATCCTATCACAAAGGTCAAAACCCTTTAATATTCATGCTCCTGAATGTAGTTGTATTAAAAATTCTACTCGCATTTTTCAATTACTTTTCCCACTCAAATGGGTGCTCCCTTACCTGCTACAGTTGCTCAGCTTCTCTGGTAACCTGACTGTTCTGATGCTTCTTGTCCCATGCTTTTCCTGGAAACCAGTATTTATGTTTTTTGCATTGGTCATGATCTTGTTTGGCTTTTCCCTAAGGAGAAGGGAGGTAGCACACTATGTTTAACAGCATCTTAGTGGGTTTGGGGGTAAAATATAGCAGGTCCAAGGCTAATACTTTATGAAATTCCCTATGACCAATATTTATAGTTATTAAAAGTGAGAGAGATTTAATTGTAGATATTGGCCATGAATGTTGTATTCCCTTCTCAGCACTTTAATGCTAGTGTGCCATTACCAGAAAAAATACTGTTTGCATAATTTCACAAAGAGCTTTGGGAAATTACCTTTCTTTTCATTGCTGTGATTTCTCCAGCTACATGGATAACTGTATTTCTATACATTTGTAAATATCTAAACTTGCAGCTATTTGTCAGTATTCCATAAACTACGCAGTGCATGCTGCACTTAATACTTGCACGTGAATATTAGCCACTTTATGCTCCCACTGAAAGCAAGATGTACTAATTGTCAGCCCTCACACTGGTTTTGGTTGTGGGGTTTTGGGGGTTTTTTTTTACATAAAAATATGAGGATGAATTTTGGCTTTTCCTGGACACAGGAGTTTAGTAAAGGCTTTCCTAAAGCTCATGTGACACAGTGGGTAGAGAACAGGGTTAATGGCTGAATTCACCCACAGAAGCCAAAATGAAGTCTCATAGAGTGAATACTGTACACAGTGCCCGTGGCAAGCTGCTCTGATGATCATCAAGAGTGTATATGGAGCCCAGCACAAACCAAACACACAGACAATAATTGCCAAAGACTTTGCTACTCTTTTATCCCGGGAAAGTCTAAATCTATTTGCTGTAGTGCTAGCAATGTCCAGTCTACTAGTGGCTTTGCATATGCTTTCTGTAGTTTTGTAGAAACCGTTCTCAGCATCTACCTGAAGGGGTGGAAGGTCTTGACTGACATTCAGATTTAATGGCTGATTGTCGAGGCTATGTAGGCTAAGCCTTGAAGCCTTTCTTGGGGGAGAAAGGCTGCTTGCTCTCTTCTTCTGTTTGTGTCTGTTAGCAGGCTTTACGAAAAATACAGCGTGTTTCCTTTTTTCCCCGTGGAAACTCATTTCACAGTCTTCTTGACCAGGTGATAGATTTTCATTTCTGAGGGATGTGCGTTTCCTGATGTTGAGGTAAATACTTAAGTTAAAGTATGTAACAGTGATGAAAGGTGTAAAGAATTCAATAGTAGAGGCAATCATTAGGAAGTACCAGTTGTAGAAGAATTCTGCATGACATTCTCCTTCAGGGAGGATGCTTTTCTGGGCAATGTGCTCCCAGCTGAGAATGGCTGGACCATAGAGAAGAAAAGCAGCAATCCATACAGTGATCATCTTCAGTATTGTATGTCTGGTCATCCCTTTCTGAGCCCTGTAACTGACCTGAGAAAGGGAAAAGTTGAATCACACGCATTACTAGTATCTCAAACAGTTACATGGCTATCTTGGAGTATGGCTCTCTGACACTTGTGAGGGTCGGTAATATGTTGGTTTAAGGATGAGTGCTATATGAAGCTTACTGGTACCACAGAAAAGCTATTTGTGAAATACCCATTCCAAGAAATACTATCAAGGTGACTGAATATGTTCTGAGAACATACGTCAGATCTTAAAGGTAGAAAACTAAGGCTTTTCCAAAGCAAATAATCACTGCTGTTCCTAGAATTGGTTGTCACCGGTTGCTTACATATTCAGGTGCGTTATCTATGACACCAGTTTACAGAATGTCTGAAAACATGGCCCTTCAACATTCATGTACTTGGATTTTTTTTTTTAATAATTTGATGTAAAACACATAAAAGGATCTAATTTATAGAACATCCATGTGAGTTTTTCTTTCTGCTTTGGAGAGAGAGTGAGCTTTTTTTTTTTCCTTAATGTGAAAATCACACTCCCCCCAAAAGTAATGGATAACAGCTTTTTACTTCTGTTTGATATCCTTAATTTCATTCCTTCATGAAGTACTTGCAAACTCTCATCTGCAATTAAGATGTATAGTTAGAGTGTTGTCTGCAAAGTGCTTTACAGGAAAAGCAGCTGATTCCCTTTACTTAGAAAATAACAAAGGCTAAGGTGTGCAAAAAAAGTATGTCAGTAATACTGAGTCAGTAAACTGTATCAGCAGTAGAATTCAGCAGAATCTTCAAATCAAGATCTTCTACTCAATATTCTAATTATCTGGTGTAGTGGACAATATTCATATAGTAAACTGAAATTCAGTTTTTGCGTCTCTGCTGTGGCCACACAGTGCACTGGAATATGAAATCTTCAAATTTAAGTTTTTTTACAGGATTCATGTTTATGGCCCTAGTCTGTGCATCTTTACCTCCAAAGCCAGTGCTGTTCTGGTACAGTACCCACACAGCTGAGGAATCCTGAGTTTGACTGAACGAGGTCTGATTTCACAATCTTTGACAAAGCTACTAATGATTTCAGAAGCAGTCTTATAGGAAGATTGCAATTTTCATTGAGATTGAGAATAATTTACAACTTCATATATTCCTGTTCATATGTTGTTATACTGCCCTGACCCAACAAGCAGCTTCTGTACTCTTGCTTGGGAAGGGATTTTTATATGGAGGATTAATTTGAAGAATTTTAAACTGGCTGATTTTTTTTTTCATTTATTATGACCAGTTTCCTTTTCTGTTTCTGAAACCATCCAGTCTATATATTTATGTGTATGGTCATAGCAGTTTGGTTTATGAAAGGAAATTTCGTGCTTAATTCAGAACCTAGAAAATAAAGGAATTGTAACTGTTGACTCTTTAAGAATTAATCTGTTTATTTCTCCTTCAAAAAGTAGTTTGTAAAACATGGTTGTATATGAACTGTTAAAGTGAGCTTGCAACCTGTCTTTGTATTGTTTGCCAGAAAAGAATCATTGCCTCTTGGTGTGATTTAGAATGAGCAATGAAGCTAAATTGCTATTTAAAGGAAACGTGGGTGGAACAGGGGGCTGAAAAATGACCAAGAAGGGTGTGTAGAAGAGTGAAACCTATTATCGGGTAAAATGTGTTGTTTTGGCACAATCCAAAACACTCTGAGGCAGTATGGTCTAGGTGAAAATGATGGTAGCTTTTGATTTTTGCAGTCTAGTCTGCCCCTTTTTCAATAACTGACATGCTGTGCAACTGAGACGAGGCTCTAGCTATTTCTTTGGCTGTTACGTGAAAAAGCATTTGTATTCTTTGAAAGATATTAACTTATATTCTGCCACTTTTGAACCATGCACAGCTGCATACATATGGTTCTAACATGGAGTTTGGCACCTCTTGCAAGGAGATCTATCTCTGCCTTGCGCTGCAGCTGGTATGTGGCTAGGCTGGCTTGGGCTGTTACTTGCCACCAGCAGCACTGCCATGCTCAGAGCGTGATGGTCGTTTCAACTGGGTAGTACTTTTTAAGCTTATCCAAGGTGTGGGTGGGCAGGAGTTAAGTACTCTGCCCATCTGGAACAGCAGCATATACAAACTATGTCAGTTTCTGAAGCAGAGCGGCTCTTCGACTGTAAAAGTGAGAAGCAGCTGTCTTTTTTTTGCCAAAGGACTGAGGGGAACTGCTCACAGCCCATCTTCGGTGGTGGCTGAGGGAGGTGCAGTGGGGCTGAGCACCAGGTGATCTAAGCAAACCGTCCTGCAGCCTCGGAGCCCCTGCAGCCCACCCTCTGGCCCGCCTGCCCTGTCCTTACCGCTTTGGTGACAGAGATGAACCTGTCGAAGCTGATAAGGACGATGTTGAAGACGGAGGCGGTGCACACCAGGTAGTCCACCACCAGCCACAGCTTACACCAGCCTCTGCCCAGTCTCCACTCGCCCGTCAGCACGTAGGGGATGTAGAGGGGGATGCAGAAGCCGCCTGCGGAGAGAGCTCGGCGGTGACACGGGCAGCGCCGCGGACCTCAGCCCTCCGCCCCTCTCAGCGCCCCGGCACTCACCCACCAGCAGGTCGGCGACGGCCAGGTTGAGGAAGAAGAAGTGTCCCTGCGTGCGGAGGCTCCGGTCCACCACGAACGCCAGAATGACCAGGGCATTGCCCGCTACCGTGGCCAGAACCAGCAGCCCCATGAGCGCCGCCAACAGCGCGGCCGTGGTGGCGGCGAAGGGCCCGCCGCGCTGCCCGTCCGCCGCACAGGCGTCCTGCCCCATGGCTCCCGGCGGACAGCCCGCCCGCCGCTGCCCGGCTCGGCTCTGGCGCTCGCCCCGCTCTGCCGGTGGCACCGCCCCAGCCCCAGCTGGACGGAGGGGAGGGGTCGGGCGCGGCGGGGCTGTGGGGAGGTGCCGGGCTCCCACCCGTCGCTGGGACGGCTCCGGGGCGGCGGAGTTTTCCGGAGTTGTGCCGCGGCGGAGTCGGGGCTGCGGGCGAGAGAGCCGCGTTCTGAGGGTGTTGTGGAAAGCGGCGGGAGGTAACCGCTCCCAGCGGCGCCCGCCCTCCGAACGGCTCCCAACGGCCGCCCGCGCGCCCGGCCGATCTCCTGGGACTCCCTCAGGGCCGCCCGCCCGCCCGCTCTCAGTGGCTCTCCCGACGCCCTCCTCACGCTGTCGCCGGGGGCGTAGTCTCAGCAGCCTGCCCTGTTTCTGCGGCTCGCACCCTACACCCGATGTGCCGCTACATCTTAGGGCCCATGCGGTCCTCAAGCGATGTTGCTTTCTGCCGTGCCTCGCAGGCTTTCTGCCCGCTTCCGCCCGTGCGCTGGGCTGGCCCGGCAGAGCCGGGGGCAGGGCCCTGCGGTGGGCGGCCTGCGCGTGTCCCTGGCTGAGCGCGGTGGGGCCCGCGGGGCTGCAGCCCCCTCGGCCTGGCCGTGTGTGGGAGCGCTGAGGCCTCGCTGCTGTGCTTGGCTCCTCGTTTTCACAAAACCTGAAGGAACACTGTATTTCTGAGACCCTCCTTTCCAAAACTGGCAGTGGATTTGGACGGTATTTTAAAAGTGTTTTGATCATGATGTTGGAGAACCAGTTCTGTCACAGGAGACAGACAGATCCACTCCAGAAACCAAAGGTACGAGCCGCCTGGAAAGGGCTAAGACTTCTTCCAGCTTTTGGCAAGATGGCTCACCTGGTGCTGGGGCGGAGGGGCTGGACACCCTGACTCCTGAACGAGCTGCAGAGGCTGCTGAACTCTGCCAATACTGAAGGTAACTTAAGAGAGAATGTGCAGCCTACCTTTATTTCATGATTTGGCCCACTGGATCATCATCTGCCTTAGAATACGTGGCCTTTGACGAGCTTTGCCTTCCTTGCTGTGAGAGTTTCCTAGAGACTGTAAGAAGTGTGCGACCTGCTGCCTTCGTTATGGCCCCTTTGTCATTAAAACAGAAGTTGCTCAAAACCAATCATTGGATGCACTTCCAAGTCTTCACTTAATTTAGCCACATGCGGTAGACTCTTTTATAAAATATTTGTATGAAACTACAGTTTGAAATAAATCTAGAAGCAGTTACAGCGGCTTTTTAAAGAGAGAGCTATTCAAATGGGCATCAGCTAAGACAAAAACATCTTAAAAACTTGTCTATTATTTGACTGAGGTTGAGTATGTCTTCTCAGAGTAATGGTGGACCAGCCTTTTTCCCAGAAGAAAGCATCAGCCCTTTGTCAACGTTGCAAATACAACTTCCAGGCCAGGTAATCCCTATAAATCAGTAGCTCCACAGAGAAGATTTTGCTGTTTACACTGCTTATGATATAGCCTCTCTACTTATGTCAGTCCAGAGGCAGAAATGGCATCTGCGTGTGTAATGTGTATGGGCAAAACATACTTTTTACATGCCCTCGTTCTCCCTCAGACAAATAAGTAAAGCCCCAGAAAACAAAAGTGACAGGACCACTGAAGCCTTAGCTTATAACCACAGTGACTATTATTGTTCTCTAATTTGGGGACTCATTTTCACTTCCCTTTAAGCCCAATTGGCATTTTTCCATTCATTTCAGTCTGAGCAGGCTTAAGCTTGTCGATAATTACTGCTATCTGATTGTGCTGTGGAATAGAAAAGGTAAAAGAGGGAGCCAGAAGACACAAAGGAAAAATAAATATCTAAACAACCAGGAAAGCATGGGAGGATTAATTTATTCTATACTATATTCTTTAACTCTTCTAATGTAAGTTTGTAACAGCTTAGTGAGTTTGCAGTATATACACTTGTGAACTGTATTTGAAGTAGCTTTTGTAATGTATTATCTCCTGGCAGATTTTGAGATTTTCAGTAAGTCCCATAATAACCTTTATTGTCTTCTGATGCTCCCTTATTGCTGCTGCTTTGGCAAGGCATGATGGCTGCAACTGTTAACAAAATTTTGATCTTAAAAGCGTGAACCAACATTCTGTATCTCTGCATGTTGAGGACTTATTGTTGAAGACTGTACTATTGCTGTCTGGAGACCCTGGCAAGCAGCAAATCCAAGTGTGCACTAGGTGGCCGGCACTCAGAGCAGCAGGTTTTACAAATCCAGACTTGAAGTATTTTCTTTTTCCCTGGAAAAGGTTGGGGTTTTTTTTATGTTCTGTATTACTGTCTTTTTTTGCTGAGCTATGTTGATTTTCTTTTAAGAACATTAATTCTTGAGATAAGAGCTTCACTTCAAACACATTTTATGGTGGTACAGATATATGCACACTGGGAAAAAAAAAAATTAAAATAAGCACAGGAAAGAGAAAAGAGCTATACCTCATCAGCTCCTCTGTCCAAGCAGTCTCTCCTGGAGGGAGAACACTCTGACTAATGGATCCTGGCAGGATTAAGTAAAAGTAGATGAATAACTCTTTGTAAAATGTCTTTGTGTAGGACTGAATTGTAGACTCCTGAAAACTTATTTTGTTCCTTGGAGAAAGAGACATAATTTATTAGAATTGGTAAAGGGGAATGACAGTAGCCCAAGAAAATGATGAAAAATGCAACATTTTCCAAGGCATATCACTATGTGTTCTGAAATTTTAGTTCCCTGTGATTTCTCTAGTAATAATTGTTTTCTTTTTCAAAGACTTCCTCCAGTGTTTTTTGAAATGGAGAGCTGTCTGAATCATGCAGTTTCCCATGACTCTACATATGTGGGTGAGTGTGTCTACAGAAATGATAGAAAAACCGAATGTTTTTTCCAAACCACAAACAGATGACACTTTTCCCAGAACAGGCCAAATTCAGCTTCTAAGTGGACTTGGGCAACCTCGTAGAGAGGGGGTGGGCTCCAGCTGGCTGTTTAGCCTGTTGGTTCAGAAGATGCAGAAGACCTTCTCAGCTAGTATCCTCTTTGAAGTACAATTAAGTCAGGTACTAAGCACACTTATATTGGGTCTTTGCTTGAATTTGAACTCAAAGCTACCTTGTTTTGTCTTTTGCTAAATAACATATTGTACATAATGTTTCTTCCTTTGCTTCTTCCTGTTAAAAATACTTAGTTTTAGTCCTAGGATTTCATATACAAGGTAAATCTTTCTTGATACCCACAAGCTGTCTGGTACAAAAGCTTTATTTAAGGTTTGCTCCCTAGTGAACTGAAGCATAATTGTTGCCGATTTCAGTGAAGTGCATGAGAGCATACTGTAGCTGGAACCTTCACGTACATAAACTATTCACTAGTAGTTTTGCAAATTTCTGACAAAATATTTACTTGCTAATAGCCCCATTTAATATTTATAGGTTGTTGTCAACTGTTCTGTTGCTATGAGTGATTGGTATTTGACACAGAAAATGCTTTGTTGGCCAGGAAAAGAGTAATGATTTTTAAGCTATCTGAGTGAATGTAAACATGGCTTTATCAGAGTAAATCAAATTCTGCTGTCAGACAGAGCTGATCCAAGGTAAATGAAGGAGGGAAACTAAATTCTCTTATGATTATTTCCTATTAGCTTTATACTTTTTGCCAGTCAGAGTTTTGCTTGCATACCGATTCCCTTGATTTTGTTTTATGTTCTGTAGATGTCTCCACGCGTATGATGCAATTCATATTTTAAAATAATTCTCGTTCCTGCACATGTAGAGAAAAAACACCTATTTGATCTGCACCTGTGGAAAGGCACTTTAGAGTACACAGTGTTACCCACCATTTATTGATTATGCATTTTCTCTTCTTCGTTAAAGAAACATTCATTAGAATTCAGCTCTGTGGATAAAAAGGCTTGTGGGATAGCAAGGTTTGGTGTAGGTATCAGTACCAGCAGCTGGCTGTAGTTATGCCAGCCTGCTTTTAAGACACTTGGAAAGGCATGGCTAGAACTTCAAGGCAATGTACTACTTCCATAACAGCACAAAGAAAGCAGACTGCTGTCCCCTCAGATCTTCATGAGCTGCATTCTCACCCGTTCAAATATCAATAAACTGGTTTCCATCAACCTGAAGTGTGATTCACTGCTGCAAGGGTGTTACAGATGACTGAATATTTTTTGGTTGCACTCAGTGAAAGCTGAGTAGACTTCCAAAAAACACCTCTTAGCAACACATTGGTGACAAGGACATTGAAAAGATCAGAAGTACCCAGACTGTGGCTTATTTCTCCTTCTTAGGTTCTTCTTCCTTAATCCTTGGAAAAGTTCCTTTCACACCTGGCCCGTCTCCTCTTTTATTTGCACTGATAATGTCCAGATATATAATATTGCTCATCTGCAACAATATTTCTAGCCAGAGTGATAAGTCCACTTATCCACTAGCCACTGAAGTCCTAGGAAAACAATGTTCCTGGCATTCAGATCCATTTGCTCAATACCTTCCTTTCCACCAGTAGATGGCATTTCCCAGGAATAAGCTGGAAGCATAATCTGCTTTCTGTACCTCCCTCTGACCCGAGTCAGGAGGGTATTTCCGTGGCAAGCTGATAATGCTGATAATAAGTACAGATTTAAAATATTTTCCCTAGCATCTCCAAACTTGCATTTTATCTGTATCTGTAGTAGTTGAAACGGGGTCTGTACGTGTTGTAGTTTTTACAGCTTTGAGAATGAGTTAGGGTTAATTTTTCCTCGGAGCTGTTCATTTTTCACTTTTAGCTGGAGTAGCAGTCCCCAACACTGTGACCTTAATGCTTTTGCCTCTTTGGGAAGTTAATGCATATTTACTTCAATGGCAGGATGTGAAATTTCAAGCAAACATTAATGTGGTGACAGCAGCAGATTAATTTAGTGGTGGTAGAGACTATGGCTCATTGTTACAAATCAGTGCCCCATTACTGTCACGTAGGCTTTGTAATACGATAGAATTAGTTTGTCCTGATAATAGTAGATATCCTTTGTTTCCATGTTATTAGTGGGGTATATATTCGTACAGAGGAAAAAGGAAGTAACTCAAATTTCCTTTATTTTAAATTTCACTTTTATACATTCTCTAATACCTATTTTCTCACTTGATGCAGAAGTTCAACAAATGTCTGCTGCGTTATATTTAGGCTTAATTTGCCGTCTTATCTGTTAGGCTCTTACCATAGATCCATCATGGTCAGTGTTATGCTGGAAATTTACAGTACAGCAGGGTTGACATGCAAAGTGTAGCTCGTCTTTCTATTAGGCATTTAGATGGTCAAGGGAATAGCTACGCATCATGTTTGGGCTTGCATTGGGACTTCAGGATTGTGTCTTTGTTACACTATACTTAATAGGGGTAGGTAGGAACTTGAATGTCCATTTGGAATGAAGTTTTGTGTTTTCAAGATTTATTTTCATTTTGGATTTGAGAAAAATTGGAAAACTGCAGAATTTTGTCAGAACCTTTCTCAGTTTAGTAAAGTATACCAGTCCATCTGTTAGAGGCACACAGAGGTGTTAAGAGTCTGAATGACAAAAGCCTAAGAGCTTTTGTCTCCTGGTTAGGATCACTACAAAGAGAAAAAGACTTTCAAGTATGCCAGCTGTTTTATTTCCCTCATGGCATATATATAGGCAGTCTTCATAGCTCTAAATCAACAATTTGTGAAAGAGATGTAGCTATATGAAGTGGTCCAAAAGCTACTGAGCTAAATAGAATTCCATTGACTTCAGTGTACCTGAGGCCACCCTTAATTGTGTGTTTTGCTGGAAAGTCACAGAAGGATCAGTTTCAAGGAACTGCAGAGGGAAGAAGTAGGAGGCAGCAACCTGTGTTCTGTTCTTGGTTCTGCCATAAACGTGTAAACTTGGGTCATAAAAAATCACTCAGATTTTGTGGGTCTCATTCTTCCATGGGACAGAATACATTAAAGTCTTCTTTTGAAACTATATTCTAGAAGCAAAAGCTTTAAAAATTCACATTGTTAGAGAGATTCATAAAACAACACCAGCAGAACAATAGATTTCGTATCCTTTTCTGTTTATAGTTAAATTCAATAAGCAAGGCAGCTTCCACCCACCACATGCTCAAATATATCCATCTTTGCATGCAGTGATTAAGCAGACTGTTCCCATTAATGTCAGTCGGAGTTAGATAACCAATTATGGAACATTAAGAGGAAATGATAGCCTTTAATTATTCTTCAAAAAAAAAGCAGCCAGAAACTCAACAAACATTTATTTCTTTTTAAATAAGTCATTGACACTCTTCATATGCTTGAAGTTTTGTGCTTATTTATGTGCTAGTAAAGCATCACATTCCTACCAAAAGCACAATGTGGCAGACATTAAAGCTATTGGTTCTGTGTGTTATTGTTAAAAGGAGGAGCGAATCTGAATCTGTTTTTCCAAGAATAGCTCATAACAGGAAATTTGTGTGTTGGGCACAATTGGCTGAATTTATTTTGGTGTGAATTTCATTAAAAATTCAGTTGGGATAAGAACAGAATTTACCTGTTCGGGATTGTCAATATTTGACATATAGTTTTGACCAAAAAAGTAGGGAATTGTTTTCTGTGTTGGAATGTTATGTTTAGAGAGCATTATCTTTTACTGAAATATTTAAGCTTCTCAATTCAAAAAGGGAGTTTTAATTTCAAAATTTTTATAAGTACTTCAAAGAAATGGGAGAAAAATTAAGTCTCAAGGATGGGAATAAGAAAGACAGGGAAAAAAAGGAAAGGAGTTTTCCGCAGAAAAAAAAATCTGGCATCTGAATGCCATCTTTGGAAATTCTCTTCAGACAAGGAGAGAGTTGAAAGGGGGATTAATTTTTAAAGGCTACTGTCTGGTGGACAGTCTCCCGAAATGGACTTTCCTCAGCAAATACTATGAAGGACCACTCAACTCTGAACTCGCCGGTTAGATTCCTTCTGTCTTGTACAGACACAGGGTTGTCACCTGTGCGTCTCATATGCTCACGAGCGATGTAGAGAAAGCCAGAGGAACAAACGAAACTGTAGTCAATGGACAAATATTCTCAGCCCCCACACTCAAATGGGGAACCAGTTCTCGTATTTGAGTGTGACTGTATTTTAATAATAGAGAGGAAGCTACAAGCTAGGCCTCAGATGCCTGGTCTAGTGCTTACAAAACAGTACACTGATAGCTGTGGAGGTCTAAGGAGGTGTTCAGGGCCTGCATTTTGCAGATACTAATGTACTTCCTTTCAGTAAAATAAATGTCATCTTGCCAGTGTGAACTCATTCAATTTTTTACTTATTAGAGAACATAATCTAGTATTGCTTTGAAATGAAATTTCTGGGGAATTCATTTGTCTGATAAGAAAATACAGCACAGATTCAGACTGGGTTTTCTGCTTTTGTCATAGGGGCTGTTTGTATTCTTCCAGGCAGCGGTTACCTGACACTCTGTAGCACCCTGGTGCTCCCTGTGCACGTTCAAAGAGGAGGATCAGGATGGTACATCGAGCTGTCAACGTCCACCCACGCTAACTGCATGGAAATATTAATGGTGTTAGACATTCAGGCTGCTCTTTCAGCTTTGAAAAACAATGTCATTCTTAACCACTAAAAGGAGAAGCAGCTTTGCTTATCAGAGCAGCTAATAGCTCTGTAGAAGAGAGCAGCAAGCAGGTATTCTGTGGCTGCCCAGGGCTCACTGTAAGCAGCACGCTCTGCAGCACATGCCATGTTACCTTCTTGAATATAACGTAGAGATACAGCCTTTAGGTATTACCTGCTAACATGCAGCACAGCCAGGTCCCTAAACAAACCTGCACAGACTCAGATGCTAGCTTTTCCTCAGTGAAAGCGTTAACCTCTCCTGAATCAGCAGCAGAGTGAAGAAGCTGTTGCTAACACAGCTGATTTGTATTGAAACCTAAGGAGTAAGCTTGAGTAGGATATCTCCGAGATGCTTTCAACTCCGTGAAACAGCTGATCCTAGCAAGCCAGCACGTCTGCAGCACAAGCTCCTTTTGAAGGGTGCAGTATGTACTGAGATGGGCTTTTTGGTAGCATGAGCCCTGCGGCAAAAGTAGTTGTATACTGAGGCTTGTGTCTAACTTGTGAATTCTTGTCTTCTGTTTTGGCTTTGGTTTTCTCCTGAATTTGGTTCCTGCTGTAAGAGATGAATTTTTATCCCTGTCTCTTGATATTTCTTCCATGACTGCCTCTAACTGTGTGACTTTTTAAATTTTAGTAAAAGACAAAGAATAAAACTGAGTGGTGATTGGCCTTTCTGTTCCAGTAAACTTAGGTTTTTGGAAAGTCTGCTATTATTTTTGTGAGTTGAAAATAGACTTTTCTCAACTGTTTTTTTTTTCTTCAAGATTTGACTGTGTTCTGTTCTATCTGCAGGGCAAACAAAATGAAGGAGACTGTGCCCTTGGGCAAAGCACTAATCCAGTTGCTGCCCTTATTTAAGATGTGTAAGGCTCTAAAATAAGCCCTTGTGCAAGTTTTATGGGCCACATACACACATATACCTTCATCCTAACCCCTAATCCTTGCCAAAAATGTAGGAAACCAAATCCTGCACTGCTGCCAAAAGTAAACTGATTTTTGTGATGATGTCAGACTTCATCTCTGCCCTGAGAGTTCTGTAGATGTCAGCAATAACCTTTACCAAAGCATAGACTGATCCTCATTGATTGAAATAAAAAATATGTAGTGCAGAAATTAATTAACTCTTCAGTTTGTGGTAAGTCCTGTGATGTTGATGTTGTGTTCAGCAGCATGAAGTAAAAGGGTGAAAAGTATGATGACATTTACCAATATATTAAGGTAAGGTTATACCAATATATTCGTATATCCTCACGCACAAGTTGGCATTTCCTCACACAACATGGATTATGGAGCTCTATGTCACTGGGCATAGTGGCTGCTGAAAGTTTACATAAATTCAAAAAGCAGTTGGGTTTTCTGTCCATGAATTTGTCCCCTGAGGGTAATTAAATACAAAGATGCAGCTTAATTCTTAAGAATTCCCTGTGCTGCAAATCCTTGGAGACTGGGAGAATGTTCTGGGGAAGTTTCATTATGTGATTGCTTTGTTTTCATGCTCTTTTCCCAGCAAAGGTTTCTGTGGGAGACAGGATTTAAGTCCTTGGGCCTGATCTGGTTTGGATATTCTTATGTTAGCCTCTGGTTTTCAAAATCTCAGCCCTGATCATAACCAGAGCCAGATAATGAATGCTTGCATCAAAGGGATACGTAATTAGGGGCTCACTGTTGATAGCCACGTGCATCTAGCAGGATGATGCAAGATTAAATGAAAAATCCATTTCTTCAATTCTGAAAACACCCGTAAGGTAGTAAATTGAGATACCTGGAATGTTGGAGGAAGGCATATCAGAAGCATTTTGTAAAATTCAGAAGAGAATATCGGAATTAGTCATTTGTGTTGAAAGGCAGTGCACCGATTTGGAGTGATGTCAGACCTTGGTTAAAATGACCATTCAAAGTTGAAAGGATCATTTGAGGAAGGTGTTTAATAGCATGCTAGTCCTGTGAGACTTTGACCTGAGACAACAGCCATGCACATTCAATAGCTCTCCCTTATTCTTTTGCCACTTTGGACGGTATATCTTAACTTCTAGAGGATGTTGCTGTACTAAGATCTTTACATAGGGGAAACTTGATTATATCACAAAGGGGCTTAGGCTGATGTTTCTTACATTTTACTTACCTATGATGTGACAGAGATAGGGCTGTTCAGCCATTTCTTCGTGCATGTGTGTTTGAGGATGGAAGCTAAAAGATTGAAGAGAAAACTGAACTCAAGTGCTCCTCATCCCTGAAGAAGTGCTCTAATGACAGCTGTTGCAGGAAGAGCAGAGGGGAAGGAGGGAACGTGCATTGCAACCTCCTTATTTGGACATGTGCTTTGTTCTTTGACGTATAAACCTTACCCATTTTTTTTCCTCAAGACAATGCTGTAGTTACAGAATTACAGCATACATATGACTCATTGTAAACAAGAAATTGCCATCTAAAATTGAGAAAAGAAGTAATTAAAATGTTTCTTTTAGTGTTTCCTTTTGGCTAGCTTTTGTGGCTTACCTCTTAGTGTGCTGAATGTTTGCAAATCCGTTCTTAAAATGCCACACAGAGAATATAACACCCAAAGCATCTAACTTAAGTGGTGTGAATATCACACAGGAAGCCTAGCATCTAAGAGGCATTGTGGTGCATGAGGCATTACAACACATAAATGTAGTTTTACAGATTTTTTAGGTATAATATCTCTTCCTGAGGGAATAAATACCATAATTTTCTGAAGGAGGAAAAAGAGAGAGAACTACAGAGCTGGTATCTATGGAATCTTAAAAACTACTCTTAAGAGAAAGTTGAGGAGTGGCAGGATAATTACGACTAAAGACCTCTTAATGCCAAATGTTAGACTTGACATGTCTCTCACAGGAGACTTGAAAACTTCAAGATTATATACCAAAAAAATGCTTGAACGTAAGGGTACTCTTCCTTTGTCAGTGTAATGTAATTTATCACTCTACAAAACATTCTCTGAAGCCATGTGCTGGCTGCCTAGGAGAATGTCATTTAGAGAAAGAAAGATTCTATCAAAGGTGAAAGCTCGGAAAACTCAGTACGTAATATGTATAATATATGAAAGCAGCTCACAATGTGGCTGTGAACTAGAGGCTAGTATGGGGTGACAATTAAAGAACAAGTCAAATCAGGAGAATTCATTAATGGAGAATAACTGACAGCAGAATAATGGGGGACTTCAATGGGTAATAACATTTCTGCTACCCAGATCTGTAGTAATAATAATAATAATGACAATAATAATGAATTTTTCTTGCTAATACCAGGACCTGGTAATTATTGTTGGGGGGATTATCTTGTTCTTAGTAAGACTCATAAAATTTTTAACTAGATTAATTGATTGCAGGCGGTAGGGATTACTGGGTCACATATTCTGTTGTTTTATAAACCACAGATCTTAGAATGTCATCCACTATCTGCTGTACTGAGCAGAAAACATGTACTTTGTTTGAAACATTTTTTCCTGAAAGGCCTTTGACATATTTTTTAAATTCAAAAATATTTTAAGAATTTCAGTAGAAAAAGGGTTGACTTTATCACTAAAATGTGTGTATGTAGTTATATGTTGCACCATTATTATATATACACTTTTATGTAGTAAAATTATTGTGATTATGCACAAGTTGCTAAGCAGATTGCAGAGCACAGAAAAATAAGGCAACAAAAGGAATGCAACTAGAAAAAGTCCAGTGTGCTTGTGCATAGTTTCTTCTGGCTTATAATGTCCAAAATGTACTGGCCGCCTGTCACCGTTACGACTATCAGTCGAAGTAGCACACTTCAGATAGTTCCAACCTTTCAAATTACCAGCTATTAAGACATAATCATAAACCCACTGACAAGTGTTTGTCAGAAATCACTTCATGCTAATTAATCTCTTTTCCAACACCCTTTAGTAGCTAATTTTTAAGACCCCAGAGCCATCATTACTACACATGAGTTGTCAAGAAGATGACACAGCTGTCCTTTGGAAGAAAAGAACCCTGGTACTTGAGCTATCACAAAATTATAGGAGAGTCACTTTTAAACTGCCGTGTTCAAAATTATAACTGAAATGAAAGGAAGCTTGGTCAAAACAACATATCCCATTACCAACAGCTGCATTATTTTGCATCATTAGTAAATTTAACTTTTTTTTTTGTTTACGGTGAATGAAGAGGTGCCATGATGATGCAAAATCACTAGTGCAAGCCATTTTAATTCTTTTCAAGCATGCCTTCTTCCTGGCATAATTGTGCCTAATGATTTGTTGTGTTCTACATCTGCAGTAATCATGATTTCATCCTTATCTTTAATCACTGCATCTTTGCTATTCTTTTAAAAACGTGATCAGCAGCTGTAGAGGGGCAGAAAACTAAGGGGCCAGAGGTGGCAACAATGCCTATTCTTACTAATGACAAAGAAAATTTTGATAGTAATAGGGCAAAATACAGCACTCTGTTATATAATGTTAAATGCTTGATAAATGAATCTCACAGTGTTAGTCGTAAAGCTGAAGCCTGTTTACAATTTCCATTTTTGCCCAAAGTCTCTATTTATTCCCATTAACACTCAATTTCAGTTTTAACATCTGTTGGAAAATCTGCCTGCCTATTGTTTGTCTCCAAGGAAAGAAAACATTTTATTATGGGCTGTGTTCCTGTTGTATCTCAGCAGTCAGTTGAGGAACACCTTGTGTAAGGCTTGATCTGTTCTCCTGGGATCTCTTGACAACTTTGAAACGTCTTAAAAAGGTCTGCTTGGCTCTTTTCAGACATTCCTCCAGAGAGCTGAGTACTTGGAGAAGGGGACTACCTGACACTAAGGGAACATGATCAGCAGCACTTCTGTTGTAGATGAGTCTTAGTTAAGTAATCTGCATAGACTTGAATTTTCCATTAATATGTAGATTCCTTCTCTAATTCAGTATCCAAGCTGAATATTCTCTGAGCTGAAAGCAGGGCTGAGAGGCAGAGAGTCTCAATATATGAGAAATAACAAAAAGACCCACTAAACCAAAAATCAAACAGAACACCTAACCCAAACCAGAAAAAAACCCCACCCAAACAAACAAAGAACTCCACCTAAATTAGATTAGTCCTAAACTGGTCCCAGTTCTACTCCTACCGAAGCACCTTGCCTGTTCTTCAGTGGAACTTGAAAACATGGAGCGGTGAATGAAAACAAAACTCCAGTATCCTTTTCATTGAGCAAAAAGGCTAAAATCTGTTTTACCAACTTCTTGATCAAGAGGAGCTAAGATTCATTTTGCAGGGGCAGTCAGCTGTAACTTGCATTTCTGAAACTTAAGGAGTTAGCAATATCAGGCATGTGTGGTTAAGAAAAACTCAACGCTCAACAGACAAAACAATAAGAATCTTGGAAGCTGTTGAGATGAATTGCAAGAAAAGTAGCGTCTATAAACAGGAAAATCCAAATAAGTAATGCTATTAGTGGGCTTTTAAAATATAAGGTGGCTGTTAGACTAATTCTAAGGCCACTCACTACCTTCCTGAAGAAGCCAATATTGAGAAGATTCTGAAGACTACTCAAATCACACTAAGAGAAAATACTTAAGAAAGCATCCTCTGATAGTAGAGAGGAACAGTGATACCGATGATTTCCAGTTCTAATTTTTCCAACTTCCAGAAGTTAGTTATTTTGCTCTCAGTGATATGGCTCCATCTTTGGTAAAAGTAGACATTTGGATGAGAACTCATATGTGAAGCTCCAAAATAGTTCATAAAAAATAACTAGATTTGGCTTTTTGAGGGAATGAAACCATACAGGTTTTCAAAAGTTTAATTGTTTTTCTGGTTAGACTCAATTTGTTTAGGTTTGCAGTGGTTTAAGTTTATATGTATACCTGTCAAAAACCATCAGTTATAGCTAATAACCCAACTAATTAAGAGCAATCCACAGTTATGTGACACCATTCATCACCAGACATAAACATAGTTTGCAAGTGAATTAATGAAACATATGCAGTAAAAAATATTATCTGCATTTTGTGCCGGGCAAATGAAGGCCTAGAGAGACTAAAGGGATTGCCATGGCAACACAGAAAATGTGTGTCAAGACGAGGAGAAGCACACAGAATTTTCCTGTCTTACGTAGCAGTCTCTTTCTAGATTTTTTCCTTTGTGCATATTTATTGTTTCTTTTCTATCACATCTCTGCTAGCTTATCTCAACTGCTTATTCCACACATTTGATAGACATTTTCCAACTTGCAAGTCTTATAATAATTAATTTTTTTTTTCTCTACATACAATAAAATAATTTGAGCTTTTGATTCTGCTTGCATTTTAAGGTTGCCTTGTAATGAGACATGACAAAGAAGATATTAAGATGTCTTAAAGCAGGAATAGGCTGTTCTCTCAACTGAGATAGATACATGTCCACAAAAGAGATTAGTATCAAGGCATTTTATCTTCCAGCAGTGAATTAGAGTTAACAGGAACACTGGGTAGAATACTTATTTTTCTTTAGGTTTTGAACTTCGGAATAAAATTTTCAGTTGGCAGGAACAGACATTGCTTCAGTGAAATCAGTAGCACTTAATGAAGTTCTGGTCCAGAGTAACCAGGTTAAGTAACTAACCCTACATTTATTTCTGTAGATGGGTGTTTTTTCTTCATAAAATGAACACACATATGAAAGGAAGGGCTGTCCTGGCCCTGTGAACTGCACCATCTTATCTTTAATACCTGGCAGCCATCAGACTTGGTCTGTGGAGAGCTGAAGCAACAGTTCAGCGTAATTTTACACAGCAATAATTTTCCATTGCGCATCAGCCCCACTCCACAAGGGGTTATGGGTCCACTTGCGTGTCAGCTCCAGCAGCCCTTCTGGCTTGCTGCTTCTCTTAGCCAGGGCTGCACGTTACCACCAGGCTTCGCGCCAACACAGTCTTTCTGATGCCTACATGGCACCTGCACTGGAGCGACTGTAATTCGGCTGCTTGTGATGGGGCATGTAGTCAGCACATACAAACTGGCCAAATCCCACATGTGGGACCTGTTCTGCCGTTGCACTCCTTCAGTTAAAGCTAGTGAAATGCCAAAATAAAATTATTTTTTAGGACTAAGACACTGGTTCCTTTCTGCACTTCCTTAAGTTTATGTAGCTGCACTTGCATTAATTTCTGTAAAGCAATTAATGGCCTTCTGTGATTTACAAACTGTATTTGCCATGTCATGTGTTTGAGGGAAGGTCTATTTCTGATTTCAAGAGTTAAAGTTCTACATACTAGCACTTCTCACTGGTTTAGTATTTCAATGGAAAAGCAGCTGAGCAAATATATTTAGCACTTAAGGCTAGGGGTTTTAGGAGCATCTAGGTGACTGAAGTGCACACACATCAACAGGAGCAACAGCAATGAGATTTCATTCGTAAGTGTGAGAGCAGTGTACAGAGTGTGAGGGCAACCACTTTCTCTTCCTCCTTTCAAACTCAGGAACATTCATGTTCAGCATAGTCTTGCCAGTCCTGTGTACTTCACACAGATCTGCTAAGTCTTATTCCAGAAAAAAAATAAGTTTGGAGAAGAGTGCAAAGAAGGGCAGCTTGTGAGATGAGAGGAACAGGAAGCCTGCTGTGCAAAAGGGGATGGAGATCGTGACTTACTGCAAGAGGTTCAGGAAAGCTCTAATTCAATGCTCAAGAATAAATTGGGCGGATAAACATTATAGCGAGAAGAAGAACTGTTTAAGTTCAAGAAAATAACTGATGGCATTGTGCGTGCACATTCAAGCTGTAAAGTGGAATGTTTCCAACAATAAGAGGACTTCATTTCTATTTCCAGTATGACGGGAAAGAAATCAACTGCGGTAGAGGTTTTGAACAGAATAGGCCTTGATCAGTCCATGACTTAGTTGCCTGCAGCAGCAGTCCCTACCAGGACTGTGTTTCTTTTAAGTAAAACAGCTCTGTTGCAAGGATTGAGGATAATTACTGAACGATGTGTTAGACTATTTCTTAATTTTTTTTTCTCTTTTTGATCGTTACTCCTCCTGGCTCAGCATACAGCCTGAATACAATTTTGCAAGTTTGTCGTGTGGAGGTTGGATTCAAATCCCTAATTCATTCACTGAAGTTTCCTTCACAGCAGAGGCACTCTTCTGTGTGAATACGTGTGTTGCCTACTGCAGAAATTCCAATGCTGTGGATTTACAGCAAAAAATGTACATGAATAACTGTGTCACTTTAGTCTTTAAATATGGAGAATCCCATTTCAAATGTTCTACCATGTTCAATGGCATTGCAGTTTAGTAGGGACAAACTCCTAATTCTTAAAACTGACAAATTTACAGACACTTCATTTACAAAACCACTCTGCTTTGCAGGCTAGCTTTACAAAAAAAGTAAGCTTTTGGGGGAGGTTTAGATGTTTTAGTGTAATTTTGTAACTGGTTATGATAGATGAAACCTATATCAGTACGGTTAAACATACTTGCGCAATATAATGGTTAAATTGTGATAGCATACTGCTGAAGTCTTGAGGACTAAAATATCTTCTTCTGGCGTTCTGATGGGCAAGGGTTGATTTTAGTGGACCTACAGCAACTCAGGCTTTTGTGATTTTGGGATGAAAGGTCTGTTGGTTTTCTGAATGTGTAAACTGCTGTAGGCATTGCGCTGCAGCTGCACAAAGAGTTAATATTTGGAAAGTAAACATGAAGAAAGTCTAACCTGGTAGCTGGTTAATCATGTTGTTAGAAATCTAAGGCTGCCCCCTCGTGGCCATTTATGTTTTGAAGCAATTGTTTCAAAAAACATTTAAAAATAGCCATTGTTTGGAGGAGAATCGAAGGCTTCCCAATTTAAAATTTCTACCATGTACTGTTACACTTATTAAAGGTGTTGGCACCAACAACCTGAGGTGCTGATGCAAGTCAGAACCAGTTTTTGTGTGGTATTGATCTGAGCTGGGTGAATTGCCAAGAGCCCCTCCCTAAGGCCCGGCCTGCACCGGCAGCCCTGCTGCCCCGCCTCCGCGCCGGCAGGGGAGGGGTGTGCTCTGAGCAGAGCCTGTGCTGCCCCGCACCTGCGTGGGTGCCTTCTGTCACAGGGCACTGATCCTGTTCCTTTTGCATTGCGTTGCAGAGAGAGCTGCGTGTTCTTCTCTTCTTTAGTTCCTGCCTGTCCCCAGATCCTATAACAAAAGCAGCTGTCTTGTCTTTACTAAATATCTACTCAGTTAAATAGTAACATCTTCCAACTGCTTGGCTCAAGCTTACTTACATTGTTTTGACTTTAATCCTTACAGGCACTTGTGGTAACAGAGCTCAAAACACAGTTTCTTGAAGAGAAGAGATGGGTTGTGAAACAGGTTGTGATGTCAAGACAGAAATGAGAGATGCTAATGCTAAGGTGGCTGAGACGCAAGTCAAAAGCACGGACAAATTCAGAGGGGAAAAAACCCTGTGCTTAGAGTTTTGAGCAGGTGCCTTTTGTGTAGCAATTGGTCAGAGCTAAAGGCAGAGCATGTCTTCCTGGAGTGATGTGAAGAAGTCGTTTGGTGAATTGTGGGGTGTTTGCTTTTCTGGAGGAGGGTGTGTGGGGGTGACTTTTCGGGGATTGTTGGGGTTTGTGTTTTTTTCCCTCACATTTCTGCGACTGTGCTTGACTGATCCTTCTCTCCGCGCTGTGGAAACACCTCTCCCTAGGGACAGAAACACCTCTGGCAGCAAACCTCTGTTTTGAAGAGGCGCTGCCCGTCCTCGCCGTTTCTTTGGAGTCTTGTCTCCTCAGAACGAACCCAGTTTGTCGGTTCGGTTATGACTGACAGGCGGAAGCTCTTAAGCATTCTTTTCCGTTTCCGAACTCTCCCGCTGCCAACCTGCTCCAGAGGGAGCCCGGCCAGCTTTCTGGAACACAGGAGAGTACCGAGCACAGTCCTCTGCACCGCCGAGCACAACTGCGGGTAACGGTAACTCCCTGCAGGCGCTCTCGCCCGGCCCCGCCCCGCCCCGCCGCCCAACGGCCCCGGCCCCGCTCGCCCTCGCTGCCGTGCGGCCGGCTGGCTGGCGGCGGCCGCTGGCCAATCAGCGCGGTCGGTGCGGGTGACGTTGCAGAGGGTTTGCTGCCGGGGAAGTTTGAAATTTCCGCGGGCGGAGCGCGCGGGCGGTATGGCCGAGCCGGGGCTGCCGGGGAGCGCCGAGGCGGCGGCGGCGGGACCGCAGCGGGAAGGGCGGGCTCCGCTGCCGGCTGGCGGCAGCAGCGCTGTCTGGCAGGAGCGTACCGAGGAGGTGAAGCCAGGTAGGGGCTCCCTGTCTCGGGACGCCGCCCCGCGCTGGGGGGGGGGAAGAGGGAGGGCGCGCCCCGGTTCTGTCGCCGGCCGCGTCTTCGCTCGCCTACGTGGGGAGGAGCTGCCGGTGGGAGTGCGGCCATCCGGCTTCGGGAAGGAAGAGGCGAGCCGTGGGAAAGCTGCTGGCACCGCCCGCCCCGTTTAAGGGCAGTGCGGACAGGGGCGCCCGGCCTGCCCGGGGCGGCTCCGCAGCTGCGGAAGCCGGCGCTGGCGGCTGCAGCGGGGCGAGGGGCTCTGAGATCAGACCGGGTTGCCTGGAGCTGCTTGAATTTGGCCAGGGCTCGAATACCTCCGCGGACGGAGGTTGCACAACCTCCCCGAGCAGCCCGTAGATCTACCGATCCAGGCTCGGCGCTCCCCGGTTCGTGGGGCTGCAGGTGCCTGGGTCGGGGTCGGCTGAAAATGCGGGGGACGTAGAGATGTCTTTGGAAACAAACACAGCGAAGTCAATTTCTTTTCTTCTGACTATGAGCTTGCGGTGTGTCTTAGGTGCATACCACAGGCATTTAAATCGGCGTCCAGGAGCACGCATGTGTTTGAAACCCTGACAAAGGAAAAGTACTTTCCTGGAAGTGACTGGCTTGTTCTCTGCTTTACGAGCACAATTTTGGAATATTGGTGCTTTTAATATCTGTTGAGTATTATTGTTCAGCGCCAGGTCATTCTTGATATATGATTGTAGGCTTGCAGTTTGTAAACAAAGAGCAAGCTAAATTAAACGGCTTGTTCTGGGATGTGTGCTATGCTCTGGAATTAATAGTGTGACTGATACAGAACATTGCTGTCATAGTTTCTGGATTTAATTTTGGTTCTGTGGGGGAAAAAAAAAATTATTTATAGTGTACATGTAACACAGCCATGGTTTTACAGGAATCTTAAAATGTTTCATAAATTGTACTTGGTTAAAATAATCTTCTTTACATATGTTACAGTGGCTCTACTACAAAAACAAATTTGAGATCAAAACTCCTAGCTCTGCATTGTTGAAGAACCAGGCTATGGACAATAAGGGTGTCTTGAGCCGTTACATTAATGGAAAGAGAAAATGAACAGAAAACCTGAATCATCATCACCCTTGATTTACCCCAGTCAGCTACTAATATTTTCTGAACTTCTGGGTGACCAGGTCTGAGAGATTGTAAGACCAATAGGGTCTGAGTTCACAAAGTCTCTGATGAGAACACAAGTGGAGATACTTTTTAGGAGGCTTCTAAAGGGGTGCTGTCATTACGTCAAGCCCTTCAAAGTAAAGATTCGGCCAGTATCCGTTTAAGTGGACTAAAAATTGCAGTGCTGTGTTTATTCTGCCCAAATATGTTGCTTGGAGTTTCTGTGGAAATTTTATTTGTTAGTTTATTAAAACACGGAAAAAAGACTTGTACTGAAGAACAGGAAAAGCCTTGAAAAGGAAAGGGCAACTGTGAAATCACTTCTTTAGCTGAGACTAGTCTCTGCAGTTTTATCATGCATCTTTCTTGTATTTTGCTCTTTGCCTACAGTAATCCCATGCATTGTTTTGGATCAGTTGTGAGTGGGATCAGTTGGTTTTATACAAAAATTATTTGCACAATTGCTTGATATCACGTCTGGGTGATGCAAGCAGTGAACCAGTAAGGCATGATATAAACATTAATGATAACACTAACAGGTAACTGCAGCTCAGGGCAAGTGGTAACAAGTAGGGACATAATTTTTTGAGACAGGGTAAATATTCTGAAGAAGAGGGCAAGTAACCAGGTAAGATTGTCTTTTCACCAAGAATAATTTGTCTTGTAGAAAGGTTCATGATAGATCTTGGACTGAACAGGAATTCTTTGGGGATAGAGGAGTGATGACTGCATTGAAAACTGACAGTTGGTGGAGTTTATTTTGTTCTCACTCCTCAGATGTTGTCCAGGAAGATGATTCTTGTAGCGATTATGGCAGTCGTGACAAACCAGGGACTGCTTTAGGAAGGACTGTGCCAGACGGGAATGTGCTTTTTCCAGATATTTTTCACACTGATCATCTTTTGTTTTATGAGCGATTTAAAGCGTATCAGGATTACATCTTGGGTAAGTAGTTTTTTAGCAGAAAAGGAACATGTCAGGTTTCTTGTCGTGACTGTTTAAATCATCCATTTTAAGTTGAGTCAGTTCTTTAATAAACTGTGAGATGCTCCTAATAATGGGGACTAGAAAAGATGAAGTGTACAGCCATCACTTGTGCTGTAGCCTCAGCTACTCTAATTGGTAGACCAGGAGGCAATGGTTTTAATATAAATAAATCTGAACGATTTAAAGGAAAAGGTGTTGATACCAGATTCTGTGCCTTGTTTTAACTGATCTTACTTGAACTTTTTTGAGTGTAGTAAAACTGCTTAAGATAAGGCACGAGTTAGCTCTTTAATACCACTGACACGAAAACCTGGGAAGGTTGAGTTCTGGATCTCTTCTTCCAGAGAAGCACATGACTATCTCTCTCAGTACTGAGAGAAACAGCAAAAAGCTGGTGGTTATCACAAGCAAGACACAATGAAATCCAAATTTAGATGTGGGAGAAACATTTCAGCTTTGTTGACTTTCGTTTTCCAATGATCAGGAGAACTTCTTTTTTTCTTTCCCTGCATAAATGTACTGTCTTCATTTTCTTTTTAGCTGACTGCAAAGCTTCTGAGGTGAAAGAATTCACAGCTGAGTACCTGGAGAAGGTCCTTGAACCATCTGGATGGCAGGCAGTCTGGCGCACTAATGTGTTTGAAGTCCTTGTTGAGGTAAATGGAATGCAGATGCTCAGACATTTGTCTCCAATTAATATAATTTACCTCTGTAACAGGCAGATTGTTTATCTATGAAGTTTGAGCTGGTAGAAAATAGTAATGTTTTCATATCTAATTGTTGGTGATGACTAGAGTAATAGAAATTTTTTGAAAGGGCTCCTTGCTTGAAACTGGATGGGGGAACGTGAAGTCAGAGTAAGTGAAGGTGGAACTCTGTGGGCATAGAGGGGATAAGTGCTTGGTCCAGAGCTGGTTGTTGTAACGTCTAAGGTTCTGAGAAACCCTAACTGTTTGTTCCAATAGGTTGTTGATGTGGAGTACTCGGCTCTGAAAGCAGTTGTGCAGCTCAGTGAGCCTTTCCTGTGCGAGTCACGGGATAGCACCTTTACCTTGGAGTGCATGCGGGAACTGTTGGAGCTGAAGGAGCGTCAGATACCACTGCAGGAGCTGTGGGTTGTGTACGATGAGTCAGGAGAGTTTGACCAGACAGCACTAGCTGTAGAGCATGTCAGGTAGGAGAATGCTCTAGGTTTGATTTTTGTCCTTAACAGTTACGCTCTGGTAGTATCCAGTGCATGGTGCTCTGAGTTGTCGTTGTCATACTGGCAGCTTCTTGAGTCAAAGTTTCCAGAGTAAATCTGATGACTGATATCATGAGGAGACTGCTCACAAAGAAAATCTGTGGTATCCTCTAGAGCTGTAGGTAATCAATCACAAGGCACATTTAGCTTAAACTTATTTTCAATGTGCTTTCTGTGCCAAAAGGAGGAAAAATAATTTGTGTTGCTTTCCCTCTCTTCTCCACCCCAGATTTCCTTCAGCTGTATCACCTTGCTGACTCTAGTGCAGTATTTGTTTCTTTTCTATAAGGTTTTGGTGAATTTTTTTACTTTTTTTTGGTCCCATTCTTTTTTTATGCATTTTGTCTCATTCTCTAAATTTCAAGTGCGTGTTCGTATCTTACTCCTATTCTCAACATTCTGTTGAGAATTACTCAGTAGTAAAGATCTAAGCTTGCCGTGATGGAATTGACAAACTCATTGTCAAAAAGAAAACTTAGCTGAAGGGTGACTGGCTGAAACTAAGGAACCAAAAAACCTCACAGTGTAAGTCTTGTTTTGAAACATAGCTTTTAGTTGTTCCCTTTCTTTTGAGGAAAGTGGGACTCGGGCTATTATAAATTTTCATCTTAAATACACAAAATGAAACTCTTTGTGCAGGTAAGCAACAGACAAGAAAGATCACTTCTGTGTATACTAGTTTGCAGGACATTTACATGGAATTGGAGAGAAGTGATGCTTTGAGATAAATTCTCAAATCAGTTACATTCTTGTTTCCAGTGCTGTTTTCTCTGCTTAGTTAAATGTGGTCTCCTGTGTGTGAGTAAATGCTTACTTTGCTTCAAAAGGTTCTTTTACCAGTGCATCTGGAGGACCTGGGATGAGGAGGAGGAGGATGATTTTGATTACTTTGTGCGATGTGTTGAGCCTCGGTTAAGACTGTAAGTGGAACACCTTTGATATTACAGTAGAACCACAAGCAAGGGCAATGTGGGAATAGTGACACACAACTGGATTTTAAAAAACCCCTATGTGTTCCTTAGCAAATCAAAGCAAATTTGTTCTAATAGCATTTACTGTCTAATTCAAAATTCTGTGTGGAAAGTGTGCAACTGTGAGGATGTCACTTCTGAACCCTTAGTTTTTCCTGGTAATCCTTGACCTTCCATGAGATGGCACTCCAAACCCAGCTAGAGCCTGCTTCAAATTGCAGTCGCATGAATTGTAATCCTAATTAAAGCTAGCGTGGGATGCTCTGATACCTCTGAGCACAGAGTAAGAACCAGAATGGAGCGGAATGTAAACAAAAACTTGTAAGTTGGCCATGCTGAAGGAGGCATGTGTGTATTTTTTTCCCTAGTGGGATTAGTCAGCAATAGGTTTTCTGAAGGTGGGTTTTTAATGCTGTCCTACCATATGGAACCGAAGCAGTGCACAGGGACACAATCTGGTTATGTTTTGAGGGTGCTAAATAATGTAAGTTCACTGTAAAGCATACCTGGAATGGATAGGTGAAAAGGGATTTTTCTACATAAGTTTTCCCCTAAGTTTGGACACGCTATCTTTTTGAGTCTTCCACAAGAGTTACTTTTCAATTTTTTTTTTTTACTGACTATAACTTAGCATCATAAGTATCTGGAAGATTGTTGCTCACATTCAGGTTTGATACTGCTATGATGCTGGGAAACTACATCAGTGAATACTTATAACCTACTCCCAAATGCTATTTAGAATACAGTATTGCATGTGCTAGAATATAGCATATAGCATGTGCTTTACAGTGAAAATTGGTGTAATTACCCACACTGTAAAGATGGCAGCAGACCTCTCTTTAAAACATGACACAATGTGACCTCTGAGACCTCTGATAAGCCTGTAGTTTTCCGAGATCATACAAATTAGGAGAAAGTGCTATATATGGAAATTGTACATGTTTCTGAAGTGTTTATACTTGTATACTCTAGCAAATGGCTATTCTGTTGGAGTTTTTGGAGCCTTATGGAGACTTTGTGTGAAATGATACCAAAATGCAGTGATGTGCTTACAGGATAATGGTTTTATTTTTTTTAGCACTGTGTGTGGCCTTACAACCTTTTTAACAAGAGTCCAAAAATGCTTAAACAGTGTCTTCAAGCAGAAAAGCAGATGTTATTCTTTCTTATTTTCCCATATCATGCTTGATACACAGCCTGTCCCCCAAGCTACAATGATGTTAGTGCTATCCTCTGTTGTGAGCTAAGCACTGCTGTGTCAGTTCAGAAATAACATTAATCTTCACTGCATGGAAACGTGGTAAACTTTTCAGGTCACTGGTGAGCACTGCTTTAATGAGAATAAACAATATCTTTACACTGCACGTTAGGTTGTACTAGTCTGAGTCAAGTAAAACTGTATGAACTGTTTAACTAAACCTTGAAGAAACACGATAGTTTTATGTGCTCTCATAGTAATCAGCTCTGAAATGTGTAGAGCATGCATTTCGGGGCCAAATTATGTGCAATGTTCTGTTTCCTTCTAATATTTTCTATTTCTCTGTTGCTGTGAATTCTTCTGCTGTTAATCACACTGCATTGACTTATTCTCCTGCCTCTGATTTAACCCTGTTGCCAAATCTTTGTGAGGCTCTGTGTCTGTACAGCCTGTTTATTTGAGCTGTATAGATGTTGACTGTTATGACAAATTTTTTTCTCTTCGTAGCATGCTTTATGTACACCCTTTAAAGAACTTATGTAATTAAGGCAACATTGTTGCCCTTATTTCACGTAGTGTCTTGAATAGAGCTATTTATACTGTATTTAATTGGTTCTCTACAATAATGGTATGAGATAATTAAATCTTGTTATATTTGTGTCATTGATTGCTGTCCAGCTTTTTTGTAGTGACCACGATTGGTCCTACGTGATTGGCTGTGGAGTTCCCGGCATCATCTAACTGGCAGGTGTCTTTATCTTTCTGACTTTGTTAATGCAGCTCTGGGCTGGCATTTTCTGCTCTGCATCTTATTTGTAGACGATGGTATTGGGATGGTGCAGAATTTATGTGGTGCCTTCGTATTCTTCATCTGGTGTTGAAAATGCCCTTCTTACTCATTCTGTGTCTTTGTGCAGGTGGTTGTTTAGATTATTGCTAATAGAGACTTCACATTATAGGATTTTTCTTCTGTTTTCGACAGAAAGATTTTCTTCAGTTTTTCTAATAAATGCTTAAAATTAGATTAATCTCTTTATCTTTTCATCTTCTAAATTCTTAAGTGTTTTTTACAACTGTGCTTATACTTTTGTTTTAGAGTGAGTTTCTAATAATTGTGTATAATCTTTCAGGGTAGATGGGCAGCATTTAGAAATTAATGCATTTGCGTCTGTTCATACTTTTGGTTTTGCTGCTTTCAAAAAAATTGAGCACTGTTGATACAGACTGTAGAGAATTTTGATTAAAGTACTGATACAGAACTCCTCAGATTCTTTATGGGTTTGTATTCCATCTTTCAAAATTGTACATGTGAAATATGTTGATCCTTTGCTTTGAATTGCAGACATTACGACATCCTTGAACACCGTGTACCTTCTGGGCTTGTGACTGATTATCAGAACTTGTTGTCTCAATGTGAAGAACTTTACAGGAAATTTTTAAATGTGAGGAACAGCATATCAAGCAGTGATTCGGACTCAGAAGTAGAAAATGTCTCGATGGTGGAAGGACTAAAATTGTATGAGAAAATAGAGCACTTAAAACAAAAGCTAAAACTAATTGAGAATCCTCTGCTGAGGTACTTGGTGGGTTTGTGCAAGGAGGAGGGCCGTGTGGGAAACTACACCTGGATGCTCTTTACTGAAGAAAGAACCAACGGCTTTGTTGCTCTTGTTTTAGGTATGTGTTTGGTTACCAAAAATACAGCGGTCTCCAGGCTAAAGGACTGAGACCAACAGGTACCAAGATCACTCATGTTGTATCTTCAACTATGATGTCAAGTCTGCTGCAGTCATTGATAAGGGACAAACTTTGCCCTGAATCTTGTGGTGAAGAACTAGAAATACAGGTACAGTAGCAGGCATTGTCAATCTGTTAATACTTTTTTCTCCCCAAGAAACAGAAGAATAAGTTAATTTATCTAGTGCAAGATATCACATTTGCGCCATGTATTTTTTTGTCAGTTCAAAAAATGCACTGTAATTTGAGCAATAAGTGGTAGGACTGGAAGATACAAATGATTTCTTTTAATTCATTTGGGTCTGCTGAGTACGCTGTACAAGCAGTTTCCTTCCTCTGTGCAGGAAATGAGATAAACCTCTGTAGTTCTACAGTGAAACATGGTAGGGCAAACTACTTATACTTAGTTTTGACGTACTTGTATCTTTTGATGCTACCGATAAAGATTTAGAATTTGAAGAAAGATATGTCATTATGTTGATTTAGTCCTGTATAGGACATACATTTATTTCAGATCACATATGTTTAGTTTTAGGTGAATTTAGGCAGGACTTAGCACTTCAGCAGTTAAGAACAGTCTGGATTCCTTGGGCCCAAAGGAAATTGCTTGCTGCATTCTGATCAAGTTCATAAGTTCCATATGGCCAAAATGGAGCTAGAGGAAAGGTCTTGGATTAACTTTTGGGCTATAAATCAGATTTTCTGACCTGACAATTGAAAAATGTTCTCAATATGCTTCTGCTGGAATTTGCTGTAAAGCAATAAATGTATAGTCTTCCTGTGCTTTTTTTTGCTCAACACAACATTCCCCAGTAATTTTTGTGAAGGATATCAAGCTGCCCTCTTTGGGCAGGAGAAAGGACCATGTGGACCCCATATTTGCCACCGTAATATCTGAACTGTGCTTTGGAGTGACTTTCACAAGAAGCAAAGGATTTTGTCAGTATTTGGACCAGCTCAAATCTAGAAGCTGATTGGGTTATTTTCTTTACCTTCTGTCACCTATTTCTTCAGTAAATCATAGCAAGCCACTTGAGGTACAATTCAGATTTTGGCCTGGAACCAAGGCCATCTGCCTTCTGGTGCATATGCTCTTCAATCTGTGTCTCTGGCCCAGTTTTCTCCTGGGGGAATGGACATGACACAGACATCAAAGGAATGTTTTAAGGCTGGTTTTGTCCAGAGAGAGCTAAGTTTCTTGAATTCAGAGTAGAAACTGTGTGTTATTGGTGCCATTAAGAAGGATTTTTTTTAAGGAAAAAGAGCAACATTAATTGGAAAGCAAGCTTTAAGGGCATAAATGTATCCTTTTTTATAGCATTCTTCAGGAGCTGACTATATTGTTTGTCTCTTACAGTTTCACAATGATCCACTGGCAGCTGTAAATGCCTGTTATGAAGGAGACAGAGTCATCATCTGTCCTGGACATTACGTTGTAGATGGCGTGTTCTGCATTGCTGATTCAGTTGAGATAGAAGGTAGAAGGTTTGCTGGCATAAAAATTCTTAAATAGAAGAAAACTGAATGTCTTAAATCTTTATGCAGAGCTAGTTTATTTTTTTGCGGAGTTTGGAAGCGCTTGTTCTTTGTATGTCTTAATCTGCTTTAGAGTTATGCTGGCAGTCGCTGCCAGTACAGCCCTGGTGAACACAGAGGGAAAAAGCCAAGTGCTATGGGAACGTGGCTTGTGTCACTTATTGCATGTTAGCGATGTGGTGGTGGGGGGGGCTACCGATGTGAATCTGCATGTTGTGAAAGGCATAGGTTGAGGAGGGAGCTGTTAATTTAGCCTGTGTATTTTTTTTCTGTAGAAACAGACATAGCGTATGTGATTCCATTTTTCTTGCAAAATATTTGTGTTAAAATACATAAGTATCCTTGTCTAGGATATGTTGCTATCTCCTCCTCACAAGTCTTGATTTTCTCTGTGTAATTCCTCCGCTTTAAGCATGCATGCTCTGTTGCAGTGTAATAATATGTCTATCACTGGGGCTTGTGCAGCTGTTCAGACACTTATTTAGCTGCATTTTTATCTTGTCAAAACTTCTTAATGGGAAGAAGGCTGGGACTTTAATTTCCTGCTGTTCTAGAACTTTTTTTTTTCCTTGCCCTTCTTGTTTTATTAGTATAATTTTCTTTCTTGCCCTTTTCTTGGTTATGATTTATTTAGATGCACGTGGATAGACAATGCACCTGCACAGTAAGGGACCTGCTTTATTTATCTACAACAACTATATTGTTCTAAAATTGTGTGGGATGGTATTATTGCTGCTCTAGCTTTGAGGAGACAGTAATACAAATGGTGTAACAGCACACCTATTAAGGGATGAGCTGTTCTGTTTTAAGTAGCTAGGCATATAAATATGTATCTTTATTCAGAGAGAGTGGTTCATATTAATGAGTACATGTCAGGATGTTTAATCTTCTTATACAGACTCCTGTTAGAGAAGTTTTTTATAGCAATAATAGCTGCCAAAAATGTTTGAAGTGGGAGCATTAAGAAAAATTTTGCTGGCACTAATCTGAGCAGCTGGCTGTTTTGGTGGTTTTCTTGGGATGAAGGGATGACTTGTCAGAGATATGTCACTTTTCTTCGTAGAGCTTTTATTCTTTTTCCAACCACTGTGCAAGTAAGTACTAAGTAAGTTAGGGATAAATAAAAAGTGAAGGGAGCTAAATAAGGTTAAAGCAGTAGCAGCTGCAGGAAGTCACGATAAGGATAACTTTGACAAAAATGTGTAGCAAGGGCACCTAAGAAATTCTGCTTGTACAGTAGTTGTTCAAGCTGGATGGGAGTCTGTAGCAGCAGCACATCTCATGTGTGTGCTCAGTATTACTGGATGACAATTACCTTGAGTTCTTGTGGAGTCACTGAGCTAGCAGGCAGGGCGTACAGCCATGAGCACCTTGTTTATTGAACACTACTGGACAGCAGGTAGACCTTTCCTTCTCTACTTCTTGTCTTGTCACGGGCTTTCTTACTACTAGAGCTTCTGCTTCAGAGGTGAAGTGTAAAGCAAACTCAAACCATGGTTAGAAAAACTGCGGATAGTCTGTAGGGCAGTTATTCCTAAAACTTGCCTTGGATAATAACCTCTTTCGGTAGTCGTGTGAAGTTCAACTACATCTGCTATTTGCTGTCCTGTGGTGTTCTCACGTACTAGAAGTAAACTGCCCTGTGCCACCTCTTCCTCCTCAGGGATGACCATGGGCCAGTAGCAGTGGGAAAAGATTTCTAGATAGCATGATGTTTTGAAGTATCAGTCACTTAACTTTGCATTAAATCTGCTGTCTTTAAAGCTTTATGCCAACTCTCGTTCAAAGATGTTCTTCCTGTTTTTTTTTTTAAATCTTTCTGCTTGCACATTTACAGTATTTATTTATGTACTTGGTTAAAAGCTAACATCCTGCTCAGGTACTTCTTAGCTGAGTTTGTGTGTGCTTTCAGAGAATGATAGGACTCATGCTGCTTTAGTAGATGATGCATTATTGCTTTCCTTATCATGATTCTTGTCAGTGACAAGCAATAAAGGCTTTACATGCTCATTTATTTCCCTATAAATGGTTGAATGCTGACAACTGTGGATGACTTAGTAAATCAATGTTGGCATATGCTTATGAAAGTTTCTTTTTAATCTGAATTAATCTGGAAGGTCGTGAACATTAAATTTTGACCCAAGTTTCATTTAAATAGGGAAGTTGCGTGAAACCTGCAAACAACATCAAGTCCTTTGCGCTTGCTTCCTTGCATTATGGTGGTGACTGCCTTTTCCCCATGCTCTTTAGAACTGCCTGCCTGCTCTGGTAAACTCCTGTACTTTGAAAGCAGGCTGCAGGTGCCCGTGTGTTCTTGGTTACTGCATCTCCCTGCCCTGTTGTAACTTTGGGGAGTGAGAACTTTGGCCTTGGCAAACGTAAGCTTAGTTACCTTTTTGTTCAATTGTCTAAAATAACTTTGAATTTTATTGTGTCATTTGAGTAGGGTAACTGGAGTTTGGTTTTGAATGCCTGTAGGTCGGTACAGAGAGGATGTAAGGTGTGGCCTGACCACTAGGTGGAAAATTCAAGATATTAGACTTCAAGTTTTAAACTTCTGTATTTAATTTAAATGTTTTGTACTGAGTACCTGACTGTTACCAGTTATTCATTGAGCTTTAATCTTTCATCTCTGCTTTAAGGCTATGGCCTGTCAGATGATATTGTGATAGAAAAACAAGGGGAAGGAGACAACTTTGTTGACTGTACAGGAGCCAATATAAGGATCTCCAATTTGAAATTAGTGCAGCATGATGCTGTGGAGGGGATTTTAAGTAAGTATGAAAACATCTTGACCTTTTTGTGAATCTTTTATAATTGACTGTTAAAGTCGGACTGTTGCAGTTAACTAGTTTTAACAAAGTATTGTAGAGAGAAGCCCTACAAGTACAAATATCAAGGCTTCTCTTTTTTTTAAACCTGATTCTAATGTGGATATCAAAATAACTTCTACTCGTTGTACTTTCAAGTTATTGTTGCTCTTGGGTTTTATTTTTATACTTGGTTAATATGATTTGGCTGGATCGTTTTTCTGCTGTTAAGCAATCTGACTCTAACTGCTGCATAGCTGATGTCAGGCTACCTGGAAAAGGAAATAATTCCTTTTTCCACCAAAGAACCCCCATGGTAATATTCAGCTGTAGCTGAACCCAGCCAGCTCTCCACTGAGAAATGGCACGGTTGCAGTAGTGTAGAACTTCACTTGCTAGCAGTACATTCAAACTGAGGCTCAAGTAATCCTAAATTGTATCTAATGAGTTTATTGGCCATGACCTTTTCTCTTTGCAGAAGGTGGTAATTAATGTTTTGCCTCAACAGGCATTTAGTTTTAAACATGTTAGTTTATTAACACCTGTATACACATATTTAATATCTTACTAATTCAAAAGTCTCGTAGGAATGTCATGAAAAGAATGCTTGCTGTCACTTAAAAAAAAAAACACCCAACCCAACCAAAAACTTGTAAGACAGATCTTTGACTAGAACTTCCTTGCAGTGCTGTTTGTACTTGTACTAGAAAAATGCCGTGAGTTCAAACTATTCATGAGCAAATCAGTAAAATTAACCTGAAGTGGATAAAATGGAAATAGTAATTTTATCACACTGCAAAAATGCTACCAGCCCATCTATTTGTAGGAGGGATTTGCCTTTGCATGATTCATTTAACAATATTTGTTTTCTGTGTATGTAGACGTCCATCATGGGAAAACCACCCTGGAGAATTGTGTGTTACAGTGTGAAACTACAGGCATAACAGTACGAACATCAGCTGAGCTATTAATGAAAAACTCAGATCTGTATGGTGCCAAGGTACAGATATTCTTAACTCTGGCCTATTTCCTGAATTAAAATAAAGTTTTCTGCTTGGAAAGAATGCAGTCTGTAATGGGGTGACTTCTGTCCCTCTTGAGAGAACCTTTACAAATTCATTTTGGCCAACAGCATGTTATTGAGTTTAAAAGATGGGTCCCAGGGATTTTGTAGGCTCCCATAGTGAAGTGTCTTATGCCAGTTTCTGTGTGATGATATGAAAATGATGTAGTAACAGGGGACATCTGTGAAATAATCATTGCTGGACTGATTCTTGTCCTGTAAGACTTTTAAAGTGATCGTTGCTTTCTCTGCTCTTTTTTTTTTTTTCTTCATTAAACCTTGCATTTTCTTGGCAAATGAAATGCCTTTTGGGACATTTTGTGAATTGATTTGGAAGGATGGTAAACATGGAATTCAACTCTGGTTAGGACCTTTTGAAGAATGATGGGGCTTTGAGTGTTGAGGTGGATTGCTAAAGAACAAGAAAGCAGCTCAAGGCTGTGCAGAGATTTTATGGGTTGATGGCAAAATTATTATCCATGGGGCCTCAACCTTGAGTCTTGCTGCTTACATTGGTTAACAAAGCTGTAAAGCTGGAGCAGTAACACAATTTTGCATTGTGCAAACTGGTCGTTGGCAATCTTTTTGTTTAACTAAGTTGTCAAGTTCGATTGGAAACATGCCCAAACTATTTGTGAACTATCAGTTTTATCTTGTAGGGCGCTGGTGTGGAAATCTATCCAGGCAGTACCTGCACCCTCTTGAACAATGGCATACACCACTGCAAGGAGGGAATACTTATAAAGGTCAGTTCAAGGCAGAATGTACTTGTGTTTCAAAAGCTTATAGCTGCTAGAAATAATGTAAATACTTGCTGCCTCATGGCAGAACTCTTACATGTCACATATGATAACGGTGCTTGTTTGCTTTAGGTTGGTTCACCAAAGCCGTATTCTTCTTTTATTTCGTATCCATCAGAAAGAAAATGCCTTTTGTTATGTCACTTGCATAGGCAAATAATAAAATCCTAGGCAGTGTACAGAACTGATTCTACCTAAAACTAGAATATTTTGCATCCCTTTGTTGGACATAATGTGTTGGATTTCCATTTCTTTGCCATAGAACTTTTTAGATGAACATTATGACATCCCCAGGATAACCATGTGCAATAATGTGATCCATAATAATGAAGGATATGGTGTGGTCCTGGTTAGACCAGCAATGCCCTCTGATGTAAAGGATGCTTCAGCAGAGCAAACAAAAGGTATTTTTTTTTCCTTTCTAGTAGAAACTCCTAAAACTAGTGTTCCCAGGTTTTTGGATTGAATAATTTGTAATCAAGTCTCTTAAACTTTATAATATCACAGAATCACACAAACTGTGAGGGGTTGGAAGGGACCTCTAAAGATCCTCTAGTCCAACCCCTCTGCGAAAGCAGGATCACCTGAAATAGATCACACAGGAACGCATCCAGGCGAGTTTTGAATGTCTCCAGAGAAGGAGACCCCACACCCTCTCTGGGCAAGCCTGTTCCAGTGCTGTCGCCCTCACAGTGAAGTTTTTCCTAATGTTTTTGTGGAACCTCCTATGCTCTAGCTTGCACCTGGTGCCCCTTGTCCTGTCATTAGACATCACTGAAAAAAGCCTGGTTCCGTTGTTCTGACACTCAGCCTTTACATATTTATAAACATTAATAAGGTCATCCCTCGATCTCCTCCAAGCTAAAGAGACCCAGCTCCTTCAGCCTTCCCTCATAAGGGAGGTGTTCCACTCCCTTAATCATCTTTGTGGCTCTGCGCTGGACTCTTTCAAGCAGTTTCCCATCCTTCTTGAACTGAGGGGCCCAGAACTGGACAAAATATTCCAGATGTGGCCTCACCAGGGCAGAGTAGAGGGGGAGAACCTCTCTCCACCTACTTGCTACTCCCCTTCTAACACACCCCAGGATGTCATTGGCCTTCTTGGCCACGAGGGCACATTGCTGGCTCATGGCCATCCTGCTGTCTACCAGAACCCTCGGGTCCCTTTCTCTTATGTTGCTCTCCAACAGGTCAGTCCCCAACCTATACTGGTACTTGGGGTTGTTCTTTCCCAGATGCAAGACTCTATGCTTGCATTTGTTGTATTTCATAAAATTTCTGCCCGCCCGACTCTCCAGCCTGTCCAGGTCTCGCTGAATGGCAGCACAGCCTGCTGGTGTGTCAGCCACTCCTCCCAGTTTAGCGTCATCAGCAAACTTGCTGACGGTGTGCTCTATTCCCTCATCCAGGTCAGTGATGAATATATGGCACAGTACTGGTCCCAGTACTGACCCCTGAGGGACTCCACTAGGTACAGGCCTCCAACTAGACTCTGTCCCATCGACCACAACTTTCTGATTTCTTTCCTTCAACCAGTTCACAATCCACTTCACTACCCGATCATCCAGACCACGTGTCCTCAGTTTAGCTATGAGAATGCTGTGGGAGATGGTGTCAAAGATTGTCAAGGTTGATTTAGCTTAAATAAATCTTCATAATTCTTAGCACTGGAATTTCCTGAAGGATGAACTTGCTGCAGAGATACTGTGAATGTCTGTGCTTTGCAGTGTGTGTGCACTTCTGTTGTAAAATTCTTACGTACCTGATGTGTGCTTTCTCCTGAGCCCAGCCTGTATGATGGATGGCCTCCTTGGGCCATACAGAAGCAATAGTGGAACCAGCAAGAAAACAGATACAGCTTCTCTTACAGCTCTTCTGGTTCATGATAATTCTCTACTCATATTTTCTTCCATGCATTATAGCTGAGATGTGCTCCCAGCACAGATTTTTTTTAATCTGCAGTAAATAAAATGTAACAGCTGTATTTCTCATGGCTTATTTGAGAAGAACTGTCACTAAGTGCAGTGTGTAAACCCACTGTAGTTTTCTCTAATATCACTATCACTTGGCAACTTGAGGTCATGTTAAGAAGAAACCTTTTCCTTAAGCATCTTACACTATATTTGGAATATATGGCTGTCACCGAGTAGTGGGTGGGATGAGGTGAAAGTGTTAAGACTGAAGAAAATTTAATTCTAGGAGTTGTAAATTTGACTGTTTTGCATGATTGTTGATGACATTCTTATTGTTTTCTGACTTAGGGAACACACAGCCTACCCAGTCAGATGATGGGACAGCCTGTGTAGAGGGCTTCAGTCAAGAACTACCTGAATGTCTAACCGATGAATTGGAGCTTTATGAGCAAGCCAAAATTTCTGAACAAACTGAAGGCAGCTACAAAATTAAAATTGAACTCGAGGCTATTTCTGCAAAGAAAAGTCAGATGCACAAGAAAAGACTGAGTGAACTGGGAATCACAGAAGCTGATGACAACTTAATGTCACAGGAAATGTTTGTTTCTATTGAGGGCAATCAGTTCAAATGGAATGGGAAAGGAAGTTTTGGAACCTTTCTTTTTTGATTGTCCTGACTCCTAAATAGCATTGCAATAAGAGATTTGCACAAGCTATTATTTTCACTGCTGCTTTCCAAGGAGTTAACCTGTTCCATTAGCCTCCCATAATGTTACGAAAATGTGACAAGTATTTATTAATAGTACATAGATATTGCATGTGGAAACTTTGCTTCCTTGCTGCAAGCATGGATAGCATGGTAGAGAACAGAACTCCAGCATGGAAATTGTGTGTGTATTCTGGTAATCTATGTGCTGCTGCTTTGCTAGCTTTCTGATGAATTTTTTTGGTATATTTATTTAACTTCTCATTGTAAAAAAAATAATAAATCTTCAAAGAAAGAAAATATAGGTAGAGTTCAATATGGAAGAGTGGACAACAATGTGCAGCAATTAGTGGTACATATTCCTTGGTTTTTAAAAAAAATGTCATTAGTATGCAGCTGACTCATTAGTATGCAGAGATTGACATCCTTTTAGTTTTTTTATATTGAACAGAACCTAGTGAAATGCTCTTCCTTAGGAATGTAGTGATTGGCTGCCCTGTCTCAAACCTGAAGGGTTTTCTAGAAAATTCAGCATTTGGAAGGGTAGCATCACTGAATCTTCTGTGTCCTCCTGTTCCCAGCTGTTTACTTTCAACAGTTAGCAGTGCCTGTGTACCTTTGCCTTAGGGAGAACAGCATCTGACTAAACTCCATTAATCTGAATAAAGAGAAATCAAAATGTCTCTGTCTATTAGTGGTACTTGTACTGTACCTTTCAATGCATTATTCTAAAATTAGGCCACTCGTAGCAACTGAGGTTTTGAAAACGAATGGACAATTTTAAAAAGTACTTTCCACTGCAATCTTATCAGCCCACACCTGTGGAACCCTAAGTAGACCAAAAGCACTTCAGTGGCTCACTGTTGCACATTATTAATTTTCACCTGAGGGGAAAAATTGGAAGGACTGCCTGATTGAGGACTTTTCCTCCTCAGTGCCTCTCTGATAATTTTTTTTTTAATTACAAATCTAGATGCCACCTCGAAACTTTTGTTTCAAGAGTTGTAGGTCAATTTTTGAACTAGTGTGTGAAATGTATGGAGGCAAATACTAATTCCTAAGTGATTTGGGATGTTCTATAGACAAAATCAAATATGAGAGTTAAGGAGGGAAAAGCATGTTGCTGGCAAATTGACTTTGGAGCAGTTTCGGGAAGTAGCCTAGCAGGAGCATGCCTTCACTAGAAATGAATACATTGCCTGGAAGTGAATGTGACTAGTCTGATCCAGATTTTTCACTCTAACTATTCTTAAATTGAGATGACAATCAAAATTCACTCCAGTGCATGATTTGTTTTAGTGTGAGCAACTCATAGAAAGGGAAAGAGAAAGGTGTAATTTATAAGCAGGTATGTTGTTTTGTTTTGCTTTTTTTCCTGTGATGGGAACCACAGAATTCATCACAGCTTTCATAGCCCACTGCTTCTGGCTTTTTTCTGCTCAGGGTACTTGACTTCAGGACTAAACTTTGCGTTTTGATGAACACAAATACCACTGCAGTATCTCAACATGCACAAAACCATAAATTTTTGCCACTTAGGGAATTTAAAGAAATACTTTAGTCAAGGGAAAGTCTAATGCTAAGACTGGCAGTAGTTCAGTATCCTAAGTTATTCATCAGGTCATGTGCCATGTTTTGTGCTTTGATGTTATGCCTTTATTTCCAGAATGTAATACTTATTAAAGGACTGGGCCTAAAAACGAATTTTGCAGCATCTTTTCAAAACTAATTCTCCTGAGTGAGCTGCCTTCATGATGTGTAGGTAGCATTTAGTTCCCTCACACTTAATTTTAAACCTGATTTATCTCTTGACAGCCTCATAGCTTCTTTTTTTTTAAATTCAGCTTTACATTTGTGAAGATATCAATAAAAATGTGTCTTTTCTGCTTTCAAGACCAACACAGTTTTGCCTGAGCCAGATGCCCATGATGATTCTGTAGTCTGCATTGTCAGTAGATCAAGGAGCAAAAGGTAAAAGCTGAGGCTGCTAGTACAGCTTCCAGGCACTTTGTGCAGGAATTGTATGATGAAACGGTGGTTAAATTCCTGATGACACTTGAGACTCAAGGGACTATCTTTGAATGGAGCCTTCTCACCTCAGAGTTTTGTCCTTCTGATCAATTATATTACTGGTAAGTGTAAGTTTATTTTGCAACTGTAATTCACTTATCAAGTGCAGAAGGAGAAATGCTTAAATATAAAGGGAAAGAACTGTTAACTAACACAGTTTGTATGCTTTGAGCAATGCTTTTTGTTAGCAGATTGTGTTTGAAATATAAAATTATTCTTGTCTGTAAATATTTTTCATTGCATTTTAAATTTTCTTAGATTTCTTTATTTTTTAAAAGATATTCAATGTCATAGTGATAACTTAGGATTTACTCTACTCTGTGAATGCTTCCTGTATCCTAAATGAGAAATTAATTTCAAAATGCTTTCTTGTGTAGCTGACAAAGAAAATCTGGGGACAATGTTTAGTTTCAAGAAATGCTTAAGCAGTGGTAAAATGACTTTCTCCCAGGATGAGATTTCTTCATCCTATGTATCTAATTGGTTGCTCTTGGACCCAACTGCATTTAACATTTTTAAATGTGCAGTTAAGTTTACCCCATGGCTTACCTAGGTGCTCCTGACCCCATTTTATTTGTCTGGCCTTTCCACTATTATGCCTTTCTCAAATCCTGGCAGCCTTCAGCTTCATCTTTAACTTCTTCCTTGTCCCTTACTGAGTAAACACGTTACTGCCATACAAATATATCTAGGAGGAATAAACAGCACACAGCATGTCTTTCCCCAGGTTGTCATATGTGAAACCTGGACAGTAAGGCATGACAAATTGTATTAATCTCACCTTTCCAACAGCAAATTGCATGTTTTTTGAATCCACTTTTTCCAATGGATTCCTAGATAACAAAAATTATGGTAATTAAGCATTGATATTTGCATCTGGGTTAATAAAAATGATGCGTTTTAGGCAATATGTATACAAATTCTGTAGCTTTAAGTGTACTGAACAGCTTTTGAGGCAAATTGGTTAAGTTCGAGCTTCTAGTTTGAAACTTGGTAAATGATTAAGTGACGAAGTGAAATTAATAACTGGCTATATATTAACTTGAAACTTTTTCAAAAAAATCATTTTCATGAAAAAAACACATGAGATGTAAAGCTGTTCTTCAGTTGTGTTATTCTTTTAATTTTCAACCTTCCTACCTTTGTGGGACAACCAGGTGTAGCAGAGGCAGCCCCTGTCTGCCCTAGATGAGGCAGTGCTGGCCCTGGAACTTGTGGAGAGTTGCGGAAGGAGGAGATCCCTCAGTGTGAATTGGGGAGTGAAAAGCCAAGTCTGAAATAACTACTTTCTTTCCTTGCAATCAATTGCAGCGTTTCAGATAAAGAGCGGAACTGCAGAGCGTCAGATAAACTCTGTGTTTGCTATGGATAACCAGACTGCCTTAGTCCTCACTGTTCAGGCTGGTTTCAAAAGTATCAGGAGTAACCCAGCTGCTGTACAGAATGCTGTATTCCTGGTCTGAAGAACACCCAAGAGTTTTGAACACTTTGAGTGGTTGACAGATAAACTTTTTAATTTTTTTTTTTTTTAAAGCTAACAATCTTTCCCTATTACCTTAATCTTCACAGGAGGATTTTTTGTTTCATCTATGTCTTACAGTCGTCACATGTTTCCTGTGGATAATGTGGTGATTAAATCACAATTCTGTTTTAGTAAACCAGAAGTGTAGATTTAGAAAGCATCTGCTTCCAAAGTGGTCCAAAGAGTGGTTATTACATTCACCTAGAATGTGTGAGAATCACATTCAGCTCTGTTCCAATAAATATTTAATTATTTATACATAATATAAAGCTTAAGGAAGAGACTGAACTCTTAACTGTAGAATGAGTAGCTAAGGAATGGGTTTGGCAGTTGCTGGTCATCGGGGAGGTCTGATTTGAATCTAAAGGTAAGTAAAATTTGAAAGTAAATCTGATGCAAGTGATTTGCTCCTAGTGCCATTGGCTGATCTGAGGTTTGTCTTGTTCTCTGCTTTTGGATGTCATCTTCTCTGCTCCTTTGAGGGGTGGGAGATCTATGCAGAAACAGAATTCTCCCCTCACCCTCTCCAGCTATTTCTCAAATTTCATGCTTAAAATTGCCACATGTTAAATTGCCTTCATTTCATAAATATCCTACTCGGAATACATTCAAGCATTTCTGGAATTCCTTTCAGAATTTATGTTTGTTATCTTTAAAGTTTCTTTCATAATGTTTTTGTCAGAGTAGAGTATGGGCCCAGAACTTGTCTCTTTTTCTTCAAGGTGGAAAAAGCTAAAAAAAAAAAAAAAAAGTGATAAAACTCAACTCAACAAACTTATCCTTTATAGCAAAGAAAAAAGTTACTGTATAATCACCATGACTCAGTCAGAGGAGCAACCAATGCTATAAGGTACCTTTTTCTTATTCTAAATTAAAGGAGGGCTGAAATAATAAAACCCTCTGTATTTTAATGTGTGACAGTAGATAATATATGTATGTTGTCAAAACGGTAATTCAGTACCACAGTGCAGCAAGCTGGCCAGCAGCCTCATGCTTATGTTCTGCAGAAAGTATTTATTGTAGGCTTTAGTTTGGAAGCATAGATTTTGTGGCTAATATGCAAAATGCTGATAGGAACCAAAATGGAACTGACACCTTTTCGTATTTTGTAGGCTGAATATAGCTTCTGTGTAGTGTGAAGGATCATCATGCAATTTTTTTGTTTAGCTCCCCTTACTTACTAATAAAGCCAACATTTACAGAATTTCTGAGAATGAGAAATTGTCCAGCGTGTTCATTTTGAAACTTGGTGGATAAAAAGGTTTTAGAAATTTTTCAGTAATAATATAAATCATTGTATTTACTGTCCTTGTAGCAAGTGGAGTTGAGTGTTCTGGCATATTAAAGTGAGTGTTGTTCTGGATGACGTAGCTATTTTTGAAGAGGAGAGCTGCCTTGCTTTCAAGCGTGGATTGTGGTTTCTTAAAAACTTTTTGATGTATCTGGAAATCCACTTTTCAGAGTCATAGTTGATTTAGTTAAGGCAGGATAAGGAGTAATACTGACAGAAGGTACTGATGAACGTCTACAGAAAGGTAAGGACACAAAGAGTTAGCTGAGCTCATTTTTACACCAGTTAATAGTGGTGTATCTCCTACTAGTAGAAAGCTAGCAGTGCATCCCATTCTATCCTCATTTCTGGTCACATGCAAGTGTGGTGATGTGAGGAAGAATTCTACAGCCTGCAATTGCTGTTGCAAAGACTGAAAACATGGAAATCTGGTCTGAGGAGTTGAGCTAAGGAATGGTTGGCCTGATTGCTGTAAGCTTGACTCTCACTGCAAGCAGGAATTGGTGACAGTCCACGTGTAAGAAGGTTCCTTGGCTGATGACTGTGGGCAAACAAATGTGCAATTACAAGTCCTGGTGGAATTGCTAATGGAGCTTTATTTTCACTTTCTAGTATACCTGTAACCAGAGTAGTTGCAGCAGTTTAGCTATTATTAACTGCTTTAATAAGCAATGCCCTAGACTGATCTGCCAAAATGACAGTGTTAATAGAGATAATTGTTGCCATTGCAAGCAGGTGTCATGGCTGAAGATGTTAAAGCTGTTTCTAGATGCACCTCTGCCTCTGTTAAGGCAGGATCTGCAAAACATATTTTGCTTAGGCATTTTAGTGTTATCTGACTCCAACTTCAACCTCCAATTTTTATTAAAAAAAAAATAAATCTTACTAGAGAGGAGAATTATTTTTGGTAAATGATTAAGTGGTCTTAACCCACTTTAGTAAGGCCTTAATCTCTCAGCAGAAAATTGAAACTTGAAAGCAGCAGTAAACAGAAGTACCACTTTACTTGAGAGTCCTCAAAGAGTCTTTCAGATCTTTCCTTCAAAAGCTTATTTTAAAACATGCCCTTTTGTTCAAACACTTTTCCCCAGGTTTGGTGTGAAGCGTGTTTGTCACAGGTATTTATCACGTTAGCACGCTCTTAGTCTGCACAAAGTCACCCCGTGCAGCTATTTTTAAAGGAAGTGCTATTCACTGGTGTGCCTGCTGCAGTCTGGGAGGGAAATACGGTGGGCTGAAGTTCGTGTTTGGCTGGCGCTGTCCCTGTTCTCTGAAATGAAGTGAGCTAACGCTCAGTGCTTCTAAGGCTTTCCACTCCTTTTTTTTCTTATTCTGAAACAGAAATGTGATAATGACTGAAGTATTAGTTTCATAATAGTATTTAAACTGTCACTGGTCTTTCATGACTCTAGGAATGTGTTTCCAATGCCTGAATGTACTAAACTCCTATCTACATTTCTGTTAATGTAGATCTGTGTATAACTGTAAGTCAAGCTGCCTGTTGTCTAAGGATGCTTTTCAGCATGCAAACGCTTTTCATGTTCACTCCATGATGCTTTGTTGTAGTGGTGTTGCCTTATTCATCTGTTCAAAGGTGTCTTTCAGTTTGTCCTAGTTTCTGCATTTTTGTTTTCTCTTCAGGATGTCTCAAACACATTGTAAGTTTCCGTCCATGGGCAATTAAAGTTTGTACCAAGTGAATATTCTATATGGGGGACATAATATGTCTTTATGCTTCACTTACATTTGTATATGCTTATAAACAGCCAGAGGAAGGTAACATGAAAATGAGGATAACTTTCTTAAAGGTATGATATTGACATATGACTTGCTTCTTGTTTACATTCTCTGAGGGGCTATTCCAGTGGTTGTATAAGTCTTTTTGACTACACTTTTAATGCTGTTCACAGAGCTTGATATTTGGTTACAAAGTCATGTTCATGCATCACTGGGTTTCATTACTATCTCACATCTGTAGCTTTGGTATGATGTTACTCTTTCAACTTCAAAAGTCTGCCTCATGCTCATGGTGATACAAGATGTAAAAAACAAGATAAGACATGCGGAAAAAGAATAAGATATTGCAAGATGGGATTGTGAATTACGAAGCAGCCTGGGAGAGTGTGCTATCCTTTCCTTGGTTCAGGGTGTCTGGATTTGACTCTGGGGGCAGACAGATCTCCTGATTTTATTTCTCTTTGTGTTTTAAGCACATGAATATCCCTACACTTTTTTTGAAATATAGGGATAAAACGCAAGAACCTTTTGGCTTTCAAATGGGATGACAGGAGGTGTGAACGCATTTGTCTTACTTGCATCTCACTGCCTTTTTCTTCTTTATAGTCCTTCCTTTGTGCTACTTGATTAAGGGAAAGGTACTGTGAAGCACATGACTTCCTCAAGTATATATCGTTCAAATAGGCCTTTTGTATATTCCATTTCCATTTCTGAGGGTGTTTCATGGACAAGCAGGCCTTACTTTTTGGTATTGTATCCTATAGTAATAGCTTGCTTTTCAGTTGTGAAGCTTTGTATTTTCTTTTGGATATAAAGAAGCAAGCCTGTAGTTGTCTCATGGCAGGTAGATGCTTGATGATTTTAATTAGAGTAATTAAATTCAGGGAGACCAGCTGAATTAACTACATTTAGGTTGCCACTTCAGTGTATCCATTTCTGCATGGATATTCCATTAGGAAAATTTTTGTTTTTTCTCTTTGGCCATGTACACTAGGTTTACTCTTGCTGTTTGCTGAATAGTAGTTAAGTGATACAGTAAATTAATTTTGTTGACATTTAAAATTGCAGTTTCTTTCAAAACAATAAAGAATTTGCCAAAAATCAATGTTCAACTGTGGGCTTTTTGGTTTTTCCCATTAGTTATACGAAGTACTTGCATTTTTATTGCTAATGACAAATTGATTTCAACATTTCAATGCAAGGTAACTGTTTGAGGATGTTACTTTCCTGTTTTGATTTTGAATGTTATCTGTGCTTATCTTCCTTTACGAAGAGTGATTTGAACAAACCAATAATTATTTTGTTAGTGCTGTACAGAATTTTCTTTGTGTTGCTATATTAGTGTGAAAAGTTTTCTGAGACTAATGTCTTATAACATGGAAGCATACTCTTAGTTTTCCAACTATAATAATAGTATTTTTTTCCTGGCAGTGTTCTGCCTCTTAGTGACATAGATTAGGGAAGAGAACTGATGTTTTCAAATAGAATAAAAAAATATAGATTTTAACAGAATTTCCATAGCAGACAAAAAAGACCAGAGTAACAAACTGGGAAAAATTTTCATCAGCTGAAAGCAGCTGATTTGCCTTCTTAAATATGGACATACTTAATACATGCTGTTTATCAATGAAAATTGTGTATGATTTGGTTAATGAAATGGAGAATACTTTCAGAGTCAACGAGTGGGCGCTCACCAAAGCAGCAGGAGACAATCTTTTGACCCTGTGCAGTAATCTGTTTTAAAAGAAATACAAGTAATGAAATCAGTAACAGTCAGTAAGCTTCCCACCTGGGAATTGTGTCAGTAACTGGGGGGAAAAAAATAGTGGAAGAAGAAACCATAGAAACAAATTTATGCCACTAAATGTGTGGAGAATTAAAATAGGAGGGTGAACTGTCCCAAAAGCAAAGCATTTGAAGAGAGTTTGATCTAAATTTATACTAAATCCATTATAGTAATGCCAAATTATTTCAAGAGTTAGAAATAAAGCTTAGCCTGGTACGCATAATTCTCTATTCTAAACTTTATTTCTGAAATGCTTCAGCCAAAAGTAGGAAAAAATCACCACAAAAACTACTCTGACATATCTTACCAAAATGCTATATATGCGTTTTCTCTTTTTGTGCTATACATAAGTTTCTTTTTTATGAAATTATATTTTTGTTGTCAGTAAGGTGCTTAGAATCTACATAGACTAAAATCATAACTTCTCTTGCTTAAATGTTTTCAGTTCTACAGAAAATAGTATTTTGACTTTGAGTGTAAAGCGGTAAAATGCTATCTTTTTTTTGTAATTAAGACTCTCAGTAGATGTTTTATTTTCTAATGTGCACTGGTTTAAATCTCCCTTTATAATGCTGAATAGAGCTTAAAACTGTATTTCAGGTGTAGGGAAATAGCTGTAACTTTCCTATTTTGCATGTTCTTTATTTAAGTAGGGGAGTCTAGAGCTTTTACACATAAGCTTTTTTTTTACAAGCAATCAAACTTTTTAAAAGGGGAAACAAAATATCCTTAGGAGACTTCAGATTTCAAATTCTCTCCAAAGACACAACAGTTGTATCTGATTGGGTACTACATATTCTGAGGACATTCCTAAGGTTTCACTCCACATTGTAGAGACCCTCCAATAGAGTTTATTTTCTCTAAACTCTATGATTATATAAAAATATTTGTAATTTTGAAAATATTTATTGTGCAAGAGAAACAAAATCTAGATATTTTGCAAGTGAATTTAATGCTGGCTGATGTGCTTGACTGACAGCCCTAAAGACAGAATAGTCTATTTCATCTCCTACACCAGATACATCATAGAGTAATGATGTGCTATAACTGTTAAAAATTCATAGTGAAAATTCAGTCTCCTCCTTTATTCGTACTGGAGCCATGTATTACATCTGCTCTGCTAATGCAGCCGGTACAGCACACATCTCTCCTGTGATACGGTGACTTCTTCTTATGAAGGCAGAGATCTGTCTGCATGCAAAATATGATTCTGTAAACAGTTCATACAGCCTGTGCCTGAAATTTCTGCAAAGCACTTACTGCAGCTGGTTACTGTAGCAACAGGCAAAGGAGGCTGGTTTAAATTTGTTAGTTCATGATGGAAGAGGCTTTCCCTTTTGTTGCATTTTGCATCAGGTGGGAAGCATGTTGGTGTAACATCTCTACACCAACAATTTTAACCTCATGTAAAGCAGTCCACTGGGAAGCACAGCATGTTTTGCTGGCCTGAGTGTTCTGCTATATCACTTCCTGACTCCTCTAGGTTCTCTCAGTCCTTTTTTGCATGTAAGACTGTAGAGATAATGCCATAAGCACTATGTCGTCCTGCCCTCCTGTTAATGCTTTTAAAAAAACCCCATGTACTAAATCAACGTAAAAACATCAGGAAAAGTAGGTGGACATAAAAATGCAGTCACGTGTAAAGCTAGAGAATTTATATATCAAGATGCATTTAAGTTATGGCGTAGAAGAGAAAGCTACACCAGAATACTGCACAGAGCAAATGCCATTAACTGAAACAGCACTTTTACTGAGAAAAAAGTAACTAGTAAAGCACAGAATAAGTTCCGATGGAGGAGAAGAATGAAAATGAGTGAAGGATAGCTATACCCACTGGAGATTTGCATTGAGCCTTCTTCCTTGGAAAATATTTAGCTACTGAAAAATGCCACTTCACAGCAAGAGAAAGAATTCACAGCTGACTTCACAAAGATGCTAGGGGCTTTCCACCAAAATTTTGGACAGGTAAATGAGATATGCTTTGTAGCCTGAGCAGTTTCTGCAAAATATGGGAGGGCATGATGAATGCAGGTGTCTTTCATGTGTGTGAGCTTGGCATAGGGGCCCATATACCTACACCCCAATGACCTAAAGCCTATTTCAGAATGGATTGAATACTAACAGCAGAACTGAACTCGCCATATCTTCTTTGTTCTGTTGATTCTGCTGTTCACCCACTAGAAAGGAGCATCTTGGAAAAACACTGATGTTGCCAAAAATGATAATTTATTTAGATATCTGCATACAATGCAATGCAAAGTAGTTTACTGTTATGTAATGAAAAGCTACATTTACTGCACATAAAGTCGTTTTGAATTTTTAATATTCTAAGAGTCTGTGGAAAGCTCCAATTTCTTCTCATCTGTAACAAGGTCCTCCTTTTTCACTGCAACAGGGAATGGGTGCTACAGAAACCTTGAGGTCTCTATGGTCTTAGCTTGATTTTCTCATTCATTTAATCATAGTATATTAGATTGATTAAAAAATTGTATTACAGCTATCTGGTAAGAAAAATAATAATTCATAACAGCAATGGAGAATGTTAACCCAAAGGAGATTATTATGCAGTATTTGCTATGTGAGATGTTTCTCTTATCTAAGTGCTGCAATCAGTACAAAGAGTAGGGAGTTATATGACTTTCAGGCTGAGATGTGCATGAAAAGGTTTTTCATTTTATTTAAAAAAAAAAGTGGCCTGTGGGATTCAAACAAATTCAACTCAAAGCTAAGATTCAGAAGGCTGGCAAGTGAAAGATGCCTTAGGAGGCATCTTAGGATGGCCTGCTCATTCACAAAAAGAACAAGAGTGATTTTCTTATTCAATAGAAAATTCAATGTTTGTCTAAAATTCACCTTGTGATTATGGTAAATTAACTATACTTACCTGAACACTTCCTTTATTCAGCAGATAAGACGTATAAATCTATGATGGAGTTGGCAAGCTTGCAGCTTGGAAACAAAATTAGACCCTTTAGCCATGGCAATCAGAGAAAGCTTGTCAGAATCTCTTCAGCAGCAGTGGTGTAACCACACAGAACAGTCCACTGTGCTTTTGGGGCACAGGCCCAACAACTTTTCCCCATGTTTTTGTGTCTTTGGATGTTGCTTACAAAGTGTATTCTAGATGATCAGTTTGGTTTTGGTTTTGTTTTTTTGAACAAACTGGTGAAACATTACAAACTTTGATGTTTTCTCTCAAATGGCCGTAGAAGACAGGGCTGTACAGAATCTTGAGACATTACTGTTGTTCTTTAGTGACTATTATTCCTTACTGACAGTAAATATGTTTTTTCCTTGATTTCTATCTCCTGGACAGTTTCTGGTTTTGAGCTAGTGTTTTGCTTTTTATCATATGCTTGTTTAGGTTTTCTGACTTTTGTTGAAGAACTCTGTGAAAGACCCTTTGTGAGTCTGAACAGATCCTGCCAGCTGGTTTTGGTGATAAAGTCCATGTGGCTAACGACGGCCTGCAGGGAACATGGCTCATCCTTGCTGTTTGTGTCTGTCAGCAAGTAGTCATTATAATTTTGGTTTTAGTTATTAAGCCAATTTACTGGAAGCTAGCGAAGTGAGGTCTATGATATTTCTCATAAGAGTAGAAATAGCACAAGCAACTTTCTTGTCCTCTATGCTAGGAAGTGAAGAACTGTTTTAGCCAGCAGCTCAGCCATTTTATTTCTCATAGGTCTAAGTGCAGTACTGTAATCTTCTAGTTTTTGCTTTTGTGTTATCTTTCCTGTTGTAAAGGAGCAAGTTAGAAGCTCCGAGTTTTTTTTGTTATTCTCGTTTTAAGCTGATGCAATTATCTTTTCATTGCCTTAATTATCGAACTATTCTAGGAGCTCTTGAATAACAAAACTCTCTCATACTTCACTCACCATGTCACTCTCCCCTATGAAAGTGTATTTTGGTCTCAGGAATGTCCTCCAAATTATTTCATGAATGTTAAAGCAAATAACTTATTCAGGCCTTCAGCAATATCAGCCTCATCTGTCACTATTCATGTATTCACATTCCTTAACGATCTTGTTCTCTTTGGGTTTTTTTCCCTCACTGTTTGTTTCTTTTTAATGTTTATCCTTATTAATTTTGAAAAACATCCCTTTTATTTGCATTTTGATGAATATTCTTGTAATTTCTAAACCAGCCAACTAGCTGTTATCAGCATTAGCATTAACTGATTTTATCTTTTTAATAATTCTTAAACAATCAGGTTTCTGGAATCAACTATTAGCTGTGCTGCTGTAACTAGGAAAAGGTTTTTCTTTTATTATAACAGTTGAATTTTCATTTTCTCTTTTTCAGCTCATTTCAGTAATATTTCTGTTATTTTCAGGTATGTGATCTGTATCTCCAGACTTTTGCATCCTTTGCTTAAGTTAATAACTATTGGTGTTGTGTAAAATGCCACAGAATGCAGCTCTTATCATGCCAATCATTTGCTGTGTTATTTTCTCTTCCTGCAATAATTCATACAGCTTTCTTCCAAGCGTTTAATTACTTCCATTACAGTTTGATCCCTGACTTGTATGTTTTAAATAGACAAGACTGACAAAGGGGAGTAGAGAGGGTAAATGACAAATCATAAACAGAGAGCTAAAAGGGCTTTCCCAAGGTCAAACAAAAGAATTGTACAAGTGGGAGCAGATGTAATTATCCTTGATTAAGATCCCACTTGCTGGAAAAGAGTTTTTTTTGGTATGCAGGTATGACATAAGTGTGTTTGTCTGTGACCATTTGATTATCTATAAAGAATTAACAACTTAATGAAAGAATTTTGGTAAATATAGTGATACATTTACTTGTCTCTTTAAGTGGAATTCAGATTTATCAGCAAAAGTGTAAGGATTTCTTGGTACAGGTTTTAGTACATGAACTATTCGAAGCATTTGCCTGTATCAGATGCACACTGTCTACCAATTACACTACCTTAAATAACCTGTTCTTTCAGTGCTCTGAAGTTTGGCTCCAGGCTTTTTAATCCTATTCTAGCATGTCAAGATAACTTGTACACTGGCTCTTTGTTTATTTCCCAAGTGAAAGTTTTAAGCCTTCATGCAGAAAACAAACAAAAAACTCACACATGTATTTTCAATGGTGTAGAAAACTTCTCTTTTCTGAATAACGTTACTGTCAAGCTTCTGCTTTAATGCCTCTTAAACATGCTTCAGCTGGAATACATTGAATAGATTTTGAAGTTCGATCACATGCTCACTGCTTTGTCAGTAAAATTATTGCAATATCTCATGCCATCTGTCACAATTCCTTCTCTCAGCAGGGACTCTTTGCCAGTTATAATGTCTAAACCATTAGCATGAAAGAGTATTATTTCTGGGCATTTTGCTGCTCAGCCAGAAGGTTATGTTAAAGAAAAAGGAACATGATGTAAGATATTTTTTGGGAGGAAGGTGATTTTATGATTTCAAATTTGAAAAAAGTTTCTAAAATTACCAGATGGTATAATAATCCATGACGTATTCTTGACTTCTGGACTGCTGTTGTGGTTTGCCATAGTAAAATCTGAGTGCTCTGAAGAACAGTTGTTGGCTTGCTTGTTCTTGCTTCTCAGAACTCTTTGCGACATGCAAACACTTTTAGAAAATGATACTTGTGCAATGCATGGGAGTTAAATTCCAATGCCAGGTGTACAGCGTGTGGCCTGTGTGCTGTATAGTAGCAGATGACTGGAATCCTTACAAATCACGGGACACTGCAGTAGCATTTCAGTGCACTACAGTACTTTCTTGTAGAAGATAGACTAATGTCAAAATGCTTTGACAAATAACAGGATGTTGAAATATTCACCTAAAAATCCTTATACTCGTGTAATGTAATTTCTGCTGGCACCAGATGGTTAACCTAACACTCCTGGCCAAAGGCCACCTGAGATAAAATGTCATCAGACATAAATTTTCCGTATACAACCAATTTGAAAAAGGGCTTCCCAGTTCGTCATGAGCATGTACTGTGCAACTGATGCAATGGTTCCTATGGTTGCACTCTCATATTTATATGAGAACAGCTAAGTTTAGCCACGGTGTTTATTTCAACTCATTCCTAACATGCCCTTGTCCCCAAGAGGCTGTGGAGTATCACCTATGTATCAGTCAAATTAAATATCTGTGTTTTGCAGAATTATTTAGTATAGATCCTGTTTCTTCTTTATATCCTGATATATATAAAAAGAATGAAAACATTTGGGAGTGAAATTTTTTTCCCAAAACTGTGCTGTCTTCATCTAGAAATTGGATTATAGTTGTGCAAATGCTTTTCTTACGGAAGCATTGACAAATCTTCTGCTGCTTACTGTCGCTTGAATAACCCTTCTGTGATGTTTCAGTAATTCTTGAGCACTCATGTCTGAGAACATTAAGAATCAAAACATATTCCTTTTCCCCTAGCATTGGCTTCATTCATGCCTTTCATGCTTGTATCCAGGAATATCTTTGGAGGGCTTAAATAGCTGTAGTCTAAGCTTTGTGAGTCACTGGAGAAGAAATAGAGGCAAGCAAATGAATATTTTAAAAAGCTTGTAGCAGCGTGGATTTGTAAATTGCATGAACTCCACAGACATTTATTGCTGTGCCTTCAACAGCTAGTGAGATACTCCTCAGTGTGTTCTGTAAGCACAAACCACAATGAAGCAAGGTTACTGTTTATTTCACTTAAAGGATCCTGTCAATCAGTCGTTTGCATCCATCTGCTTCTTATGCAAACAGCTTGCTTTATGCAAACCACGGTGCTTTTTATATAGTAAGTTGTACAAATTCTATTCATTTGCTTGCTTATGCCAGAAATTATTTCCTTGGCCATGAATTTTCTGACAAAGCAGAATAAACTCCCTCTCCAAAATTAAGAAATGTGTTTTTGGAAGTCCTGTGGTTTAATAATTACTCATGCTCATGCTTTGTTTTTTTTTTTATGTTTTGAAATGTAGTTATCAAAAATGTCATGCTGTACTATGAGTTTGTTGTGTCTCAATAGTAATTCTAATATTTCACATCTCTTTCATTTTGTATATTTTTCGATGTTAAGAAATAAAATTAAGGTTGAAAAGAAGTGAAATTTCAAATTTCTAAGTTCTTTACATTGAGGGTGGTGAAACACTGAAACAGCTTGCCCAAAAAGGTGGTGGAGGCCCCATCCCTGGGGGCATTCAAGGCCAGGCTTGATGGGGCTCTGAGCAACCTGATCTAGTTAAAGATGTCCCTGCTCACTGCACAGGAGTTGAACTAGATCACCTTTAAAGGTCCCTTCCAGCCCAACACATTCTATGACTCTATGATTACTTCTTGCTATAGTTGGAACTGCGGTTCAATCAGATAGCACCTACGAAATGTGAGAGAGTTAAAACTTAGGTCTTTTTGCACAGAAGTACATTATTAGTTGCTTATTTTTATTACATTTTCAAACAGCACAATGCATCAAATGATGATGGAGATACATGGTGATGCCACTGCTTACGTTTAATATGAAATTTCTCTTGCACTGGATACTTAAAGCCTCTTTCTATGGACAGTTAATCTGCATTAGCTCTACTTAAGAAAAGAGGATCAGTCAAAGAACCGCCTATTTTAATTGTAATCAATTTAGTAAAGCTTAGAGCACCATATGGGGACAGGGCTCTATCACGATCTAAACTGCAAACATACAAAGGAAAGACAAACTAACACACACAAAAAAATCAGAGAGAAATGTCCTTTTCTGCAGAAGAATATAATGTAAACACAATTTAGAAAGAACAGTCTTGGGTTAAAGCTCTGATATCCAGCCAGGATTAGTGCATGACTGAGGGATTTATTGGAGGACTAACACTGCCCAGTGTCTTCAGAATATTTTGGTTGTGTGGTACAGTGGCAGTGGCAAACATTCCCGTTTTTTCCCTTGGAGCTCTTGCAGTTTTGCTGCAATCATTGAGACTACCTGCATACCTACCTTTATTGGCTTTGTAATGTGCCGAAGATGGTATTGAAGATATTTGTACCGTTACCACTGTAACATACCAAAGAGAGTCCCTGCTCAGTTTAGGAAAAGAATAGAGAATCCTGAAACTTCCAAATCCAGACTGCTTAATTTCTGGTTATAGGATTTTGCCTTTTGCTCAGTTTCAGGTTCAAACAAATTTGAAGACGTAAAATTACTGCTAAGGACAACTTCCTGAAATCAGTGCAAGTCCTTCTGAGATCTTTTTAAAATTGGTTCATTATTCTTAGCAAAATTATACTCGGGTTTCTCTTGCAGAAAATTGGTGGTCCTTAGTTTTCTAGGTGGCTAGTAACAGTAAGGGGTGTTCAGACCTGGTGCAACTTAAAAAATAATCAGTTTCAGGTGTTGTGGCCATCACAAAGGTGATGCCATCTAAGTCTTGAAGTGCTTACAGCTTGGTAGTGACTGCCCAATGTAGCTCTACTGCATACTTTCAGTGAATTGTTACTGGAGATGTACTAAAGAGGAAGAAATAAGCAAGTCAGATTTAATTGCAGAAATGCTCCAAGTGAAACTGTACAGGATGACCTTGTTACTTGGCTTCTGGAAGGTGCACATAGGCATGTCTCAAGTGAAGATTTCTATTGCTTGAATTTCATTACCTGTATTTTATATTTGACATTTTGGGTTGCAGAGGAAATATCTTCAGATCACCGAATGAAATATCTGAAAGTAACATCTGGTGTCTGACAATTGTTTTATGACCTTTTCAATACAGTGATTGTTGAACCTCAGAGTCTTCCTCATCTAGAAGGAATGTATAAAGTCTTGTCAGATATCCTGTTCACTTTATATGGTATCAATACTTATTTTGTCTTGACTTTAAAATCAAATAGAACAAGATTTTGACCTCTAGTTTTAGATGCAATTTAGATGCAAATAACCCTGTCGTGCATGCCTGATCTCACAACTTGAACACTTAAACAAAAGGCAAGTTAATATCAATGTAATGGCAAAGTTTTGATGCAGGGCAGGAGGAGTTAAAATCTTGACTTGTGTACTGTATGCCTCTTGAGTGCTCATGTGCCAGAGAAAAAGACATGAGGCTTAACAAGACAGACTTAGAAATCATATTTTCCAAACCAGCTGGTGTTTGAGTATGCTGTGAAGCATGTTGGTGGTAAGTGCCCAATATAGTAGTTTTCACTTTGAACAAAGCTTCTAAGACCTCAAAAGCTCTATGATTCCCCTGAGGTTTGTCTCATTTGTAAGTGAATGGTTGGGTTAAGAAATCCTGTGTATGCCTCTGCCTTGGAAAACTCAGGCCCTGTTTCTAGTTATCAGCTGTATTTGATAAATATTTATTTATGAATGCTGGGACAATGTCCTGTAGAGCAAGAGCTACTGAAGACTTAGTTATACCAGATTTTAATAGTGGTTTATGTCCTGCATGCATGGAATTTATCCACTGTGGTACTGGTCCAGGGTGGGTAACGATACAGGAAGGTTGATTTCCACTCAATATTCTTGTGCATTAGTTGAGGAAAGTACCTGTTAAAGAGCCTTTCTGCTTTGGAAGGCTTTCCTTGGGGACGAACTAGTGCTTTCTTTTAGAAAGAAAGCCTCATGCAGCTGACCATCTTTCACAGTAGTCTGTTCGTTCTCAGTATAGGTTTTCAACATATGTAGCACAATGTGTACGCTCACAGCATGTTTGCACCACTGTCTATTTAAAAGAGAAATAACCATTACTTTCATATTAGAACAGTGGGTGTTGTTGAACCTGGAGATGGAGATAAATACATGTTCCTTACAAAATAACCTTGCCAGCTTAAAACTTGGAACTATGTATCTGTTTGAGAGAGCAAAAATAAATTGGTGAACTGTATTTCCTCTGTGGAAATAGGAGTATCTCTGATTTACTCCACATTGCTTACCTCAGGGACAACCCAAGTAGAGAAGGCTGCCAGGCATCTTTGTTGTTAAGGCTCCCTGGTTTTATGCATCATCATCACTGCTAGGTCTGTTTTATGTGAAGTTTGTGGAATAATGTGTAAGGTGGGAGTCAGTTGCACTCTACTGAGAAACTGCTTTCCCCTTTGGTAACGTGACATTAATTACGGAAGACACGGGTGAATACTTTGTATGTGCAGAGGACCATGAAAGCACGGATAGCTAACATCTCCGGTGATCAACTGACAGAATGGCAAACACGTTGGTGTTGCACTGAACAGATGGAGTCTCTGCCAGTTGTGATGACTTCTGCAGTAAAAGGGTCAAATGTGTTCTACACTATTTTCTTGTTCAGGAATGTCTTTGTGCTTCCCTCAAGTAGTGAATAAAGAGCAAAGTGATTTTGATAATGTCTTTTCTTTCTCCTTTGTTCATAGGCTTTGGAAGCTGAACAATATTTTATTACTTTCAGAGGCTGCTGAAAGTTTAAAGATTGTCAGATTCCATCAAGAAAAAAACCAAACAACAACCCAAAACAAGCAAACCCCAACAAAAACATTTCCCAAAGAAAAAAACAGAAAAACTGTATGGATGGAGATCTCATAACCTGAAAATCTAGTTGAAGGGCAATTATTTGCTTTACATGAAATGTGCCAAGCCACAGTGTCCTTAGGAGTTCTATGTTCCTTCTGAAGACAGCAGTAACTGAAAACTTGAAGGGATTTCTGTGCCAGTTGTTTGTTTTGGAGTTTGCCTTGTATTTTACTTCTGTTACCTTTGATAAATAGCTGCAGTGAATAAAATTCAAAGAGGCTTTTCTGGAACAGTCTAGCTGCAGGAGTGCCCAATGGTGTGGAATTCTATACAGCTTGTTAGTTTTCATTTTCTCTTTTCAAGGGACATGAACAGCTGACTGTATCCAATAGTATTTGTTTCCTGTCACTACAAAATTTTCCTCCATGAGCTATGGCTGTGGTCAGCTCTCTGATACATGCATCAGTGGAGGAAAACTGCAATAACAAATTAATAATTACATATACTGTACTTTATCTCTGTTTCTGTTTATCTTGGGTGCTTCTACAGTGCCTCTATGTCAATCTGTCACACTTTGCACAGCCTTGAATAAGGAAACTTTCAGCCGTGTTTGTTATGGAAAGAAGAGTAAACTACTGTAGAATAATGGATGCAAAGTAGGTCTAGGAGAAATGTGACCTCTTGTGCTGCCACAGGTTTAGACCTATTATGGGAATGGACCACTTGCATGATTCAATCATGGAAAATGGACACAGAATGATCTCTGCAGAGTAGTAGAGTTTCCAGTATGACATGAGGGTGTTGGAACATTCTCTGTACCCATCTCATCAACTATAGATTATTTGTGAGAAAGTAGGCCAAGTCATGGGCTTAAGCAAAACATACTCCCTGGTCTGCAACCCACAAATCTAAATGATTTTCAAGCCACCTGTGTTTTAATTGTGTGAGGTCTTAACAAGGAATTTTGGGACATGAGAATTTGGACTTATCCAGGGCTTTCCCTGGCTTGTTCACATTGCAACATTGCAACAAGGAGTTGCATGGGACTGTATCTTGCAATATCCCAGAGTTTGCCCTTGTTTGAATAGGAGTTTGCGGAGTGTAGGTTGAGCCACTACTTGCACGACACACCTGCACTCTAAAGCCATCCAAGACATGGCAGCTTTGGTACTTGGCCACTTACGTGTAAAGCTGTTTTTTCCCCTTTCGTGCTTTGTCCAATACAGAACAGACGTTCACGGATTTGGGATGCAAGTTGGATATTTTTCTTAAAAGCTGGTACCGACAGCTTTCATTCCTGCCCCTGAGGGTATCTCTCTCCAAGGTCAAAAGCAAATATGAGGAAACAATAAGCAGCATTAACAAAATAGGAATTTGCTTCCCAGCTAGTTTTCCTCAGTGTCTGAGTGCACATGTTCTTGTGGTTTGGATCTGTGATATGTATTTGCAGAAAGAAAGATATTTTTTTGTTTTTTAAACCTTTTGAAAATGAGACTTTGCAAGTTGTACACAACATCTGATTTGGATGCAAGTCTAAACATTCAGGCCATTATTATGTAGACAAAATTGTAAAACTGTTATGTAATGTATGTTCCCAAACCAAAGATAGACATATTTCTCTTTGTAAGTAGAATTTGCTCTTGCCTTGCCTCAGAACAGAATTTTCCACTTGTCTTACCTGCTGATAATGTTGAATATCTTTTTTTTTGAGTAGGATAATGTATACTATTTCTTAAAATAAAAGCTTGAATATTCATGAGAAAGCTTTTTTAATGGATATTGCATCTGCTTTCATTTTCTGTGTCACTAGTTCTCTGTAATATAAATTAGTTTAACACTTCCCATAGGCCAAATTCTAGTCTTACATATGCCAAAACCCTGCTGAAGCAAGATTGTGAGTCTGTTGCTACAAACTCTCTTACTTACGTGATTAGTAATTTGCAGATGATGGACTTACATGAACTTCTATTTTAATACTGAAGGAAAGAAAGGTATCTTTCTTTTCATAATGTTGACTATGTTACCCTGTAAAATCTTTCCTGAGGCTGAAAACGTCTATTTTTGACATTGTCAAATACTGTTTACAAAATACAGTGCAAAAACTTGTGTGAATGCATTAGGAAAAAATCTGCAGGAGGGAGATGCTTTGGGTTTTGTTTTACCTTCCAATTGTATTCAGCTTGTAAAGTACAGTGAGACTTTCCTGTATTTGTTTGCTTTCAAATTTCACCACAATTAACAGAATTTTACAGGGATAAGAGAATCACGATGGGTATCTGACACTACAGAAGGAATTCCATTACTTTTACATCTTCCTTCCAAGTAAATGCTTTTTCTTAAAAAGAGAAGAAACTAGGTATTTGAGGTGAAACCATGCAGAGGTATTTAGCTTTTTTTGTTGCAGAAAAGCAGTTTCAGAGTCTTCTCTCCGCCTGTACTGGAAAAACAAACAGATAAAAAAAAAACCATTGTGTTGGAGGACAATTTCCAGTTTTCATTGGTAGAAGTCACAGCAGGCAGAAAATCCACTGTAAACTTCATAGCCTAGACCATCTCTGTGAGCACGTTAGCTGATATAGCACAGCACTAATTCAAGATTGTTTTAGATCAGGTGCTCATTTGATTCACATGCTCCTGGGTTTTTCTCACAGAACCAGAGGAAAAATTGGCAGTAAAAGATTAGGCAACTTTATTTGGATCCCTGTCTTGTTTGGTTCTTGATGGTCTCTATCCAAATTTAAACAAGGCATGCATTTCGAAGTGAAACGGGAAGCCATTCTCAAAGGCTGTGGAAGAAGTTACTGCAGAAAATTACTACACTAACAAAAAGATGTTACGCAGACAAATAATCAATGAATATCCAAAGACAACAAAGCTAAATTCACTTCTAATTTAAATCTATCAGGTGTCAGAAATTTATTGGGAGCAAATCTGACCTACTGTCACAAAACACTTTTGAAGGTGCCTTTTAAAGATAAACATTACTTCAGAATTGGATATTAATAGAGATCAAGATGCTAATATGAAAATGTTCCTGTAAAATGAAACCTTTCGGTGTGTGCAATTAGTATGAATCTAACATCACTACATTGAAAAATTCTTCCTTTCTCTATAGTTCTGTACTACATACATAAATCCATACTCCATTTAATTGTTTTCAATTTGTTAATAGCATCCCAGATTCTCTGATTTTTCAACCAATATTCTTAATAATTTGACAGTGAAATACTGCATATTGTTTGAAACTAAAATCCTCCCCTTACTCCACAATTGCAGGTGTAATCGGTCAGATATCTGTGGCTTGTTTAAAGCCTTTCTAATCCAGAATATGGCTAAACCCAAGTGATTTCTACACCGAGCTCCAAGACCTTCATAAAATGGAAGACTTGAAGGCAATATTTGCTTTCTGTTTAAATTTCCAGAGATTTCAGAGTTGGATATCACAGCTGGTAGAAACTTGGGGGGAGAGAGGGGGAAGTAAACAGTTTTCTGAGTCCTTTTAATAGATTTGTTGGGAACTTTCCAACAAGTTTTCATCAGAATGTTTTGAGTCCTAAAAAAATCTTACTGACACTTGAGTGGCAAAAATGTCACCTAACATACAGATAGCACATGAATCAAATTAGAAAGATGCTTACAAATCCCACTTGATCTGGTTAAAGAAGCACACAGGCGTGACAGGATTGCAAAGTACAAGAGGGAAAACCCTGTGACACTGGGATCCTACAATGTAGCACTGTATTTCATAGCCTTGATGCCTGTTGAGTCTGGCCTTTACTAATGTCATGTTTCTCTGTGGGCTGATATGTCATGAAAGATTAGATTGGCTTAAGCCTCCTTCCTTCGGTTTGAAAAATGAACTGAAATTTAATTCTAAATAACACTGACCTAGTGTCTGTTGCAAATCCTTCCTCTTACAGAAATGGTGATGAAAACTAGGGTGAGAAGACAGAAACAAAGACATTATTATCGCTACTATGTAGCAAGGGGTACTTTTATAATGTGACTCCTTCCGGAAATGTACAGTCTGACCCACTGTTTCAAGTTTGTGGTAAAGGTACAAATACTTTTAAAAAATATAACACAATCCTATTCAGTGGGTAAGCTGTATTTGTCTTGTGTATTTTCGTGTCCAGGCTACTCTATTATTCCCTTTCATTAATACTAATTATCTTGCGGCTGAACATAACCATGAGCCTGTTAAAGGTACAACAGCCATTTTCTTCAGTTTACATTTAGCAAAGGATGTAATTGTCTCCAGTAAGATTTAAACTTGCTCTTTAAAGTTTAAGTGTTCTACTGAACTGCTGTCTACCTGATAGCAATCAGAAATGGATATTCATTCCATCAATTCACCATCCGCAGGGGTATGAGCTTTTGCTCACTTCAGAGGCAAGACTATTTACGGAGCAGTTTAATAAAAGATGTTGATAAAGAGTAAAACCATAAACTTGGGCTTTTATCAGATACTTAAGTAAAGCAGGTGAACATACATTCTTTCCATTTTAACTGACCTAAACATTTCCTTCCGTACGGATGTAAGAAATGTACATCTCACCCAGTCCAGAATCCTTGGAGAGTTCCTTCAGCTGTAGCAATGCTGTTCCTCTTCAATGAAGCTCTGAAAAGACAGAATTTATTTGTACTAGCAAAGTGTTTGCCAAATCCATGCCCTGTCTAGTTGAAACTTTCCCACTTGGCTAAATACTGTTTATATTTCACAGATCATAGATCATAGAATGGCCTAGGCTGGAAGGTACCTTGGAGATCATTTAATCCAAATAGTTCTGGATTGGTACATCCAGCTTGCCTCTTGAACTATGTAGCACCAGCAAAGAAATGAGAACACAGGAGTTCATAACTACCTAAGAAGGGCATCTCCTGCCTTTCCCTCTTTCACCAGGAGTTTTAAGAAATCTGTTTTAGAAATTGTGTTATATACAAAGATTCAAGCTCATTGATTAAGAACTGCTTTTACATCTGTGACTAATATTGGCTACTGTTCCTTGGCATAAGAAATACCTATTACACTATATTTTACAAATATATTGAGAGAAAGAGGAGAAAATGAAACAGGATTAGAGAATTATTCTTTTGTTACTAAAGTGTCAGCTCAGGTGTTGGTATGGAAAACTCATCTTGGTATCATTCCACTATATAGAAGGGATATATAACCACCAGTACATAGATTATGGCAGGGGAGCTAAAAGGTAATTCTCTTCATGAGCGGAGTGGATTAAAGACATTGGAATTGCAGGTGAGGTCATATATTAGAAATTCTCCCCGGTTTTGTACACTAATCGCACCTAACATGAAAATATGAAGTATTGTCATGCACACAGAATTACATAAATAGTAATGTCTATGCGCTGAAGACTATTTGCATTTATGAATTCCCCAGCAAGGACTAGCAGTGGAGAAGGAACGCGGTGATAAAAACAGTTCGGCTCCTGCAGGAAGGTGTCCAAGCCTGTCCACACTAGTGTCGCCAAAGTAGAAGACAGTAGAAGGCCTGACCTGGCTTACATTCCCAATGCAGGTCAGGGCTAGACTGAAACTGCAAAAATTTCTTTAAGGAAGAAGACTGTGCTTGGTTTCTCACACTGCATTTGGGATATCGCCTTCTGCCACCTTTGCGCTCCTGAAAAGCAGTTTATAGGCAGGTCCCACGAAGCTGACTTTGGGGTGGGCTACTTGTTCCATTACCGACGCTGAGCTGATGGGAGGGGATTTATCTTCACCAATGTAGTTGCCTGACAGGTATTAAGGAACTATGTACGCAGTTAACTGCTTTATGTGACTTTTTTGGTTGAAAGCCTTCACTGAGTCTCAGTGAAATTAGTAAGACGCTACATATATTGTGTGCATGAGTCCACTTTCCATCGCGTTTAATTTTGCGTGTGTGAATTAGTCTCGTTCGTGTAAACGGAGTTACTCCTCCGTGACTGGGCAGGTGCCCGAGGCAGCAGCTCCGCAGGGCAGGTGCCCGCACAAGCCCGATCTGGGAGCTGCGCAGCAAAGCGCGCCCGTGACTTCCGACAGCCCCGTGGGCTGTGGCGGGTGACCCGGCTGCCTGGGCACCGGGAGGTAAACCCCGCGGCAACCCTCCCTCTCGGTGCCTCATCAGGTGCCGAGCCCAGCTGACAACTGAGGCGCGAACAGCGTCGGCATCGCCGCACAAAACGAGCACGCTCGGCAGAGCTCCCGCACCGCGAACGCCAGGGCGCACCCAGCGCGGCCACACTCCACGAACGCCGCCAGGTGCCCGCAAGCCTTTAAGAGGCGCCGGCGGTGGGGGCGGCGGCGGCCGCGGCAGGGCTCGGCGGCGGGTGTCCGGGGCAGCGCTGCCTCGCCGCGGGGGCGGCGGTGGGCGGCGCGCTGGGCGGGCCAGCGCGTGCCAGCGCGTGCCAGCGCGTGCCAGCGCGTGCCAGCGCGTGCCAGCGCGTGCCAGCGCGTGCCAGCGCGTGCCAGCGCGTGCCAGCGCGTGCCAGCGCGTGCCGGGCAAGCGCGTGCCGTCCGGCTGGTCGCGAGCAGCGAAGCCGGGGCGGGCGCGTGCCGAGGCTAACGGCCGACCGACGGCTCACTTGGGCAGGCCCGGGCCTGGCCAAGGTACGCGCCCGGGGGTGCCGTGAGGCTTCAGGTAACTGCGCCGTGTGAAGGCACCGTTGTGCTCCGGGGGGAACTCAGCCTCAGGCCCCCTCGTGAGGCGGTGCGGAGGTGCGGCCCGTGGTGTGGCCCCAGGAGGAAAAAAGCTCCTGTTCTCTCCCGGGCGGGTTGCCTGCTGCTCGCCACAGGGCGCTCTGGCAGGACTGGTACCTCGGTTGGTGTTTGTAATCATCAGTCTTAATCAACAGTTCCCTGAATCACTAGAGGTTTTTGTCGTGTTTTTCAACGAGTGTAAATAAGCTAATAACATAGTTATGTGAGAGAAATTCTCTGGTGTAAAGCTGCCCTGATTGCGAAGGCTTCATCGCAGCTTGTGGGAGCAGCCGCGTTTCCTGATGGATTTGAGTAAGATAATGCTCGGTGATGTGTGCACGATGGCTTGGTTGGTAGCCACAGAAGTGATTTTAGGAAGCATGGATTGTTATCTGTTGTCTGTGGAAATTTACTTGAAATTGACTCCGAGTCTGTCTTCACTTTTAATAGTGTAACCTGAATTTGAGAGAAGTCCTGTCCCTAGGTTTTCTGTTAACTATTAAGCGTGGCTTCTGAAATGTACATGAAACATACAGAAAAAATTAGCATCGATTTGGTGCATTACCTCTTTTAATTTTCCTTGGATATGGTACAATTTCCCAGTAGCTTCTGTGTACTGATCTGTTACGCTTCCAGAAAAGAAGATATTTGAAGAAGTGACTGGAACACAGTACAGTAGTGGTAAGCTAGGCCAGAGGTTACGTGAAGATGCACAAATGTCTTCGAACAGACAGTTCCCTCCCTCATGTTTTCCCTTACCCAATAGCTTTTGTTAGTTCCTAAAACATTTCAGCCTAGAAGGCTGTTCCACAGCTGCCTGCGGTTAGTGAAAGTCCATTAAAGAGAGCAGCCGGGGATCTACAGCTATGTTTACATACAAAACTTAATGCAAAGTCTCTGCACAACACTTTACAGATAAGGTTGACAGGCTGAGGAAGATGCAACAATTCCTGAACTATCTGACCATTTCTCTTCCACCTTTTGAAACAATTTTATATCTCAGGAAATTTCCAGTGTGACTGTGTTGTTTGTTTGTTATATTTACTTTTGTAAACTCCTAAGGACTGGTGATGAGGTTCGTAGTGCTTGATATGCCTGAAGAAGATGTTACAAAAGTACTTTTTGCGGTTTCTGTACTCGTCTGATTTTCAATCTCACACTGCAGTCTAATCAAAGTATTACAGCCTGGACTTGGTTACAGACTACAGTGTTGGATGGTGGTCTGTGGTTATTCTCTTTCCACTGATTAACTCCCCTGCACTGGGTTTCTGAACAGGAGCCAAGCGTATCCATTCACTACTTCATACTTCCTTTTCCTGGGAAACATCTAAACATCAAGAGTTCAGATGGATATTTAGATAACGTGAATGAGCTATTATATGTGTAACTCACCAGTGAGATTTTGCTTTCTGATCTAGAATAGAAAATTGTGTGATTGAGCTCAATGGTCTATTAGATGTTGAGCTACTGTGGTGATAAGTGGGTGGCTGAAAGCTGTTAAGCTTCAACTTGTTAAGTATGAACTCCCGTGTCTTTTTTTTCCATTTTTCTTTTTTTATATGGTTCAACATCACATAAAACTTTCGACATGTAGCTGGTATGGTTAAAATCTGATAAATTCTGCTGATAGAATTCAAGTAATTAACTCATGATATTGTTAATTCAATGAAGTTAACTCATGATACTGCTTATTTTTACTGCCTGGCATAAACCTGCAATCCAGATGATGCATATTCTCAAAGCTCTGAACAGTGTATTTATCGTCTGCTGTTTTCTCGCTTATTTATTTGGTAGATAATGTCTTTTCATGAATTATGTTTTAGTTTTTATAAACAGCATTATTATGGAAAACTGCCGTTCTGACATGCAACAAATATTTCCAATAAGACATCTATAAATATCTTTTTGTGTTGATTCATTTACTAAATTGTTGGTGAATGCTGGGATTTCTATTTCAAGCTGAGGTTTGTAGCTTCTTAACCACTAGAAGGCACTCTGGTATAAAACTTCCTCTTTAGCAGCTTACAAAACCTGCATCTAAATAAGGACAAAACATAAACAAACAAACATGACTGGCTTTAAGCAATTTCCTTCTAAAGATAGCTATGTTCACTCTTATGTGAGATCATAACCTTCAAATTACTGTTTGTCCAGCTACACAGAATTTAGGCTCAAATGCTCACGAACTGCAAGCATGTTTATGAATAGTAATAAGTGTGTTGATTTTTATTGCTGTTTCATCAGGCGGCACCTAGAAAACAGAAACAGATTGAGTTGTCTCATATTCTGTGGTTTATGCACTAAATACAATGCTGACATTACTAACGTGCTAGCAGGTGGCATTTTTTACCCGCCAAACTCTGCTTTCAGTACTGAATCTCTGTTGACTACTGCAAGAGTGGTGTTACTCCACCACTGTGTGTTTGTGTGGAAGTACACACGTGCAGTCTTAAGATTCAGTTAAAATAAACATAAAGTCTCAAAATGTGAATATGCTGCTATAGTAACACTAATCCGTTTTGTTCAAGTTAAAGCACTGTTGAAAGTAACTAATATAACGTTTTATATTTTCTTCATATGTAGTTGACTAGTTTTCTATTTCTATACATTGCAGTGTTGTATACTGGGTTAAAACCCCCCAGACCTCTAGAATTCAATATTGGATCACTCTGAGTCTCAACATTTTTGAAAGGTGTTCTGTGAAATTATTTACAGTCCATTTGGTACATGTCAATATTTACTGAAAAGATGTGCAGGACTATATATCCTGATCAGAAGAGGCAGTCATACTGCATGAAATCACCTGACTAGTGAAATTCAGTATATGTCAGCATTAAACCGTATAATCACTATAGATAAATGTTGAATACCAAAACCTGAAACTTCAGAAATGTTGTTCTGCTCATTTTTGTATTATATGATTTTGTATAAGAATGTACTTATTCTCCCTTGTTTTAGCTAAAAAAGTTTACATTAATTTAAAGTTTACATTTTGGCAAAGACAATTCATAATTGAGAAAATAGAAGGAATTTACTAGATTATAGCGAAAAATCAGGAGACCTTGAATTTAGTCTATTTGTGATTCAGCTAATCCTGACTTTTTTCTTTTTCCTCTTACCTGATGTTTTATGAAGATGATCTTTTTTTTCTTTTTTTTCCCCTTCCTGAGTCTCACTAAAACAAGATATATCTTGTGTATTAAAGTCTGAAAGAAACATCCCAAACTCTGTCTGGGAGTACTGAGGGAAAAATGTATTCCAAGGCACTTGCTGCTTATTCTTACGTTATTTATTCTTACTACTTCTAATAAGCATCTGAATCCTGATTAGTTATTGAGGCTGGAACATCAATCCCTCTGAGGTTCTCCATCACTAGTACCCCATCCAGAGGCAAGCCTAACTGCTGTCAATTTCAATAAAATAATTTTGTGTATTAAGAGTCCTTAAAAAAAAAATCTTAATCCTATGCAAATTTTTTTTACTTCATGCAGTTTAGTTTAAGAGGAAGTTAATATATCTCTTCTTTGGAAGAATATGTGATATTTCATTGCTTTTAGACATAGATTTTTTTTTTTTTTCCTAGCTGTAGAAAAACAGATTGTAGAAAAACAGTGAAGACAGACCATAAGGCATTCTTTCTATAACTGAATCTAGAAAGGCAGATCTCTCTGTCTGGACATCTATTAATTATATATAATATTAGTGTATATAATTGGGTTTCAAATATCTGCAACCAATTCTGATGCTGTCACTTCCATTTAATGCCTAGTGAATGCTTACTGAGATGGGATAAAGTTGAAATCAGCACTTTTGCATGACTCTTTAGAGTGTACTGACATTAAAAATTAAAACCTCAGAGGATAGGCTTTTTTTCAAAAATCTGAAAAGCGAAGTATAGTTGGCATAAAATCCAAGGAATAAGATAGTATAGTATATGACAATAAATAAAAATAAACCCACTTTATGCCACCATGAAGAATAAAGACTACTGATTGTGCCAGACTTCATGGTGACTAAGGGCAAGCACGTCTATAGTGACCGTGTTCGGACAATGCAAGAATCCTATGCTTTTTAAACTACACTTACGTGTTGCTTTCCTAAGAAAGAAGGAATCTATCTAACTCATGTCTGTTGACTACGTGTGAAATAGCTGTGGGTACTGTGAGCCCTGTTTCATTTTCTTATGAAGTGGCTCTTATTTCTTAACTTACTGTTTTAGTTTTAAAAGCTGTCTATGCAGCAGGATAACCATGTTCTCTTCCTCTTTGTCTGTACTTTTTTTTTTTTCCTGCTAAGAGGTCAAGCCTTGCAGAAGAAAAAAATGTCATGTGGAACATTCCATTGAGCTGTACACCAAACTGAACTCCCTCGTACAGTTAATCTGTTATACTGATGGACAGACATGTAGAAGATGCCCATCGTCTCTTGTGCTTCTTGGCAGAGAGAATGAATCGTATTACTGGGATAATGGACCATTTAATGACTTGTGTGTTGATTTATCAGATCACGCTGGAGAGGCCAATTTAAAAATATAAAGCCGTAATTCACAGTGTTGCTGCATACGGCCTGTTGAGACTGCTTGGCTGCGTTAGTGCCGATTGCTGTGTTAACCAAATTGTTGTTACACTGTCTGCGAACAGTGAAGTCTTTGCATGCAACACCTCTTCGTTCTGTTGTGCTGTTTATTCAGAATAAGAATTATGTTTTTCAGATTTAAAAATAATTTAACCTAATTAAGTCAGCATTTCTATCTTTCATAGTGGCAGAGTTTCATCCAAAGCTGAAGAAATGAGTTAACAGCTGGCACAGGGATAGACTGTCCAACATAATCGCTGGTAAACTGGCATTATATTGAGTTGATTCCTCAGTGCAAGACCGGTAATGTTTTGTGCCCTGGCTTGTACTTTAAGAAATAAAGACACTTTAGCTAGTAAAAATGATAGCAATGTCAAATATAAGTAAGAAATGAGTGCAGGAAATTCTTCACTAAGATAAGGTTTTTAATAATTTTTCTCCTTAGAGGTATGTATTTTATTTCTTCATTTAAAAAATAGTTTTCAACTGATTTTGTGGCAAAAGCTGAGAGAAATGTGTTAGTGGCTGTTGCTTATTGCTGTCTTTGCACCATTCTTTGAGTTTATATATACTTTATATACTGTAGAGACAGACCTAACATTTCATACTGTCATTCTGAATTTGGTAGTACTGCTACTCCTGCACTGTGTAATCTCATGCTTTTTTTAATAACTAATGGTTTATTTGTTTTCTTTGTACTACTTCATTGATTATTTTTTCTTATCTGGTTCTTCAACCAAGACTTCTGGTTAGAGGATGGGCATGGCTAAACTGCTAACTCAACAACCTTTATTTATGTATTATGTAGCTGTAAATTAAATTTAATGGACTCTAGCAATAGTTTCTCCAAGTACAAGCTGAAAAATAGTTCAGCAAAATTAACAAGTGATAGTGATTCACAGTAAGCTAATAAAGTCTCTATTTTCATGAAGTTACTGCTTCATAAACATCTGTGGATGTTCACATGACTCCCATTTTTCACTCATCGCCAACATTTCCTGGATTTTCAGAAAGTAATCCAAGGTGTGTTTGTTCAAAGTGAATCTCAGGTGTTTTTTTGTTATCTTTGTCAATGTTTCAGTTCAGTGTGTTCAGTTATTTCCAGCAGATTGACATTGTTTGAAAAGTCCATGCTATGAAATTTCACTTAGCTTCTGCTGACTGATTTTGTGGGGTTTGAGGATTTTTTTTCCTGGGCAGGTGTGTGTGCTAAACTTCTGCTATTTACCAGAGCAGATGAGTTCTTTGAACTATCAGAACCGCAGTGACGTGCTCTTTGTGCACAAAGGAAAGGAATTTTGTGGACATTTTGGACAGAACAGACTAGACTAGAGTGTATACATGGGAGACTTCCTTTGGCTATACATGAAAGGAAAAACAAAAAAAAGGAGAAACAGCTGTCAGTGAATTATATGGAAGGAAAAAATATTGTAAATTAGTAGTACAGTACTGGCTTTTAGTTACAAAGGTCTCAGAATTATGACTGTAATGGAAGCTTAAATTGAAGTAATGAATAACAGTGATGAGTAACATTTTCGAAAGAAGAATAGAAATCGTTAGTAATTTTTCCTAAAATTCAGGAAGCTCCTGGGCTTTCAGTTAAATATGCAAAAGAAAATATATGTAACGGTACTTGAAATTACTATTTACTGCAGAGCATATGCAAATTATAGTGTGTTTTATGTTTAACTCATAAAAGCTGTGAACATGTAATGAGAAGGGCAGAAGGTTCCTTATCCTCAAAATGCTTGCTCTTTTCAACTGATCCTGATGCAAAGAACATAAGGATGAGAGTATGGATGGACTCAGCTCTAGTGCCTGCATGCACAGTAATGCACAGGCATGAGCATATGCATGGTTTTGTGTTTCTTGCTCACTGTAAGTAGTGTACAAAGAACATAATCCATCAGATATGGTTCCTGATTACTGTTCAGTCTGTCTGGCAAAATGACACTGCACTAGATTTCCTCTCTGAGGTCAGATTAAAGTCATTAATAACAAACACGACCTGATTGCAGAGGATTTGTAGCAAGCAGCTTTGAAATCAAATGGCATCAAGGATGCTGTCTGTGACAAACTGTAAATGTGCAGTGACTCCTAACATGCAGCTCAGAAAAAAAATACTAAAATCCTAAAGTGGGCAAACTCCCCCGTAGTTAAGAGGTAATGCACAAATATACTGTTCTTTGAATGAAAGGCTTGCTATATTACAAAGATTTTCATATACAGTGTTTTATGAGGGTTCAGGAATAAACCATCTCATTTTAATCTTAATTGTAGGACTGCCAGCCTTTATACTAATACAATATTCAAGTGTTCTTAAAAGAAGTGCTCAATAATCCAAGGAGAATAGCTCCTGTCTGAGCAGTGCTGATGTTGATATGTTAGCATTCTAAGGAATATTCAGAGTGTCATAATCTATAAAACTCAAACTTTCAAATCTATAAGCGATAAATATTGTGTAGTTGCCTCTTTTTACATTCTATAAATACACCCAATTCTGTAGCAGCTTAGACATTTTGAGGATTAAATAGTTATGGAGAATCACTGGTATGGGCTAAAATGTTTTTGGAAACAGCCGTTTGAAATAAATGTGGTACATGGTTTATCAGAAAGAATGTGAAAACAGATTTTGATTTGAATGGAGTTATGCAAGATGGCTATCAGTTCGAGGCATATTTTAGTGTTATACTTCAGAACTTACTGTTTTGGAGGAACTAGAGGAAATTTACTATTTCAAACTGAATTCAAAGTACTCCTTTAAACTTACTCTATGCACATTGCTTTCATAAATTAAGCTTAAACTTCTGAAATACCTATGAAGATGCTTGTTATAATGGCTATAAATGCAAGGAAATCATCCTGTCATTTAATTGAACCTTGTTCTGTCCTGTGTTTGTCTTTAGTGAGTACTTTTTCAGGCCCCCAAGATGTATTGATTCTGTGAATGTTGGGACATATGCTGTACATGGCTACTGTGGTATTTTGGTGTTTTGTTTTCGTTTTTTTTCCCATCCCCTCTTACCTCAGTTCATCTCAGAATGATAAAGCACACTTCACTAAATCAGCATGATTATTTGGAAAAAAGCATGTTCAAAAAGGCATTAGCTTGGTAACTCGAGTGGACAATTTGGGATAATTCAGTGGGATAGTGATGTAGAACTATTTATTTGTGTTGAATTTTAGCAACAGATGCCATCATACTACTACAGTTTTATTTCTCCTGGTCTTGTTTTTCTGTGGCATATCCAATATGTAGAGCTACTAAAGCCAATGGGACTTGTGCATATGGATTAAATAGTCATTATTTAAGTGACATACCATGTGTCAGATAATTTTTCTTTATTAATGTTATGGATTTGGAAGGGAGCCTTCACAAAAAAAGCCCAAAATAACCTTCCCAAAACAACGCACCAGAAAATCCTCTCAAAATGTTATTTCTTTGCAGACACCATATTTAGCTTGCTGAACGCTAAGGCATCAATGACACAAATTTCTGATTAGAAGTCCTTACATGAATTCAGCCTGCATGTGACACACGGGTGATGAAAGAATATTGGGTCATACATAAGGCCAGAGCTTGGTCCGTTGTGAATTAGATGGAAGCCAATTGTCAATGATTGTAGAAAGTAGCCTGGTTATGGATCATTGAACTGACTCTAATTAATTTGGGAGACTGACAGGTTCTGAACAAAAAAGCTGCCTTACTCAGCTGGCAGCAGAAAGTAAAATGCAATTCTGGTGCTGACTTTTGGAAGTTTAAAAGACAACTTTGGGCATATAAGCAGTACCTATTATTTTTGTTCATCTACGTTGTCTTTGGTCCACATGAATTTCAAATCATTCTAAATTTCAAACTATTTCTTGCAATAAAAGCTGTACAGTTTTAGCTAGGAAGATGTGAAATGGGTTACTCTACCCTTGACTCAGTTCCAAGCAGGAAGGACCAATATTAAATGAAATGCTTTAAGTCAAATGAAAAAATATCCCAAATGTACTTTGCTGTTTATAAGTTAGTGGCTATGTAGAAAATAGAACTGGGAAGTGGGTTTGTCCACGTGATCTGGGGCAGCTGTGGGATGCTCTCCAACTCTGTGTCTGACCATAAAGATAGTCAGGACTTCTTGAGTATTTGTGGAAATTGCTGTGAGTAATACTGGTTTGTTGACATCAGTAGACTGCAAGTTCCCTTATGAGTTAGTGAAATCTATTATGCTTGAGGCAAAAGTCACATACAAGATTTAGAAAAACTTTAGTAACTACATGCTGTTTCTACAAAATGGCAAACACCACATTGATTTTTAAATGTGTTCGAAAGTCTGATGCTTAGTATACCTAGTATCATCTTCCATTTTTAAGTATTTTGTAAGTTAGGAGTAGTAATTTCCTTTAGGCAATTGCTTATTTTCTTATGCAGCCAGTTGATATGAAGTTTGAGGGGCTTTCGTTTTCTGAATCATAAAAAAATTGATAATTCAGTTCCTTCCATTTTTACCTCCACCTGCAGAAGCATTGTGTCCTGTGGTCTCTATGCATTGTTCTTCCTCAGTCCTCTAAATTACAAGTCCAAAGTGATAGCATTTTGCAATGAAAATGAAGCATTTTCGGTGCTGTTACTTAAAGCAAATTGTGACAAAATTGGCAGCTGCAGCGAAAGAAAAGTGGGAATCAGAAACTTCGTAGGAGTATTAAACCTTCTAAATGACATACCTGTAAATTCTGTAAGAAAAAAGATTCCCTGAAAGGGTGGGGAAAAAATGTAAAGGACTTCTGTGATATTCCTGTGGGTTAGATACCTGTTAACTGGTTTACTATGGGCAGTTGATAAAGTGCTAATCAGCAGTAGATACCAGACTAGAGGTATAATTCTGATTCAGCAGAACTCTAAACCTGGAAATCTTAAAAAAAAAAAAGGGCATTACAAAGTTCTAGCATATGCTGCCTGTGATGGTTGTAAGAGAGAACTTCTGCTTGCTGTGACATTTCAGGAGCAATTGCTTTGATTTGGATGCTACCTGACTGTCTCTGTGCAGGCTTGTGCTGGAAAGGAACGATGCATGCCACCAAATGATACTTATGTGGGTGAGACCTGAAAGCAAATTAACAACTCTTGAAGTGGTGATGAATAAAATCACGATGTTCATGTACTTGGCCTTGTGAACAAGTAAGATCTAAAGTACTGTTTGAAACACATAACAAAATATTGCTTATATGCATTATTTGAAGTACTTTTTTAAAAAAATATTTCAAATATTCAAAAAACAGAACAGATAAAAAAAATCCACAGCATAAACTTTTTTTTTTTTATGGCAAATAACACTATTCAGTTTACCATTCTTAAACAAACAAAGCTTTCTTAATTGTTCATCTGCCTCCTAAAGACTTAGTTGATGGGTGTATGGGAATACAACTTCGATGTCATTCAATTCTTTAAATGGCTGTTCCTTGAAAACATCCAACATAAGGTAGCTGAAGCTGAAGATAATAGCTGTTTTAACCTTTCCAGATGTCAAAGGATTTTTAGATATTCTGAAACATTAATGTCACCACTGGATAAATGGGCTAGGTGTTCCTTTTTTTGTTAAGGAAAAAGAACACAGTAATGGACAGACAGTGGAAAATGTGCTTAATCCCCATTTCTGGACGTTTAATTGCTATTGTTGCCTCAGCACAAATAGTGGTACTAAATTAAATGCATGCGGAAATACCATGCTATTCAGCAGTCTACTGTGACATGGTAATTGAGCTATATTTTTGGTAAATGTGAATTAGTGATGGTTGTATGCTTCATTTTATACTGGTAAGCAAATAACTTCCTTTTTTTATAATTGGTCTGCTTCTGCCCTTGAAAATATTTGAGCCTTAAGGACTGAAAACAAACGACAGAAAGAGGAATGAATACCCAGGGAGCTGAGGGTAATTTAGCAATCTGATATGAAAATTTAATGAGCTTTCTTTTGACACTGTAATTTGTTTTAGCAAATTTTTCTAGTGTACAAGGCCAGAAGCCATATGTAAATGAGCTTTTCTTGTGACTTGTGCTTGCCAGACTGCTGCAGCCACAGGGAGCGTTGGGGTGATGGAATGTTATTGCACATAATGGGGTTAATGAAGATTACAAGTTACTTCCTTCAGGGAAGTGTACTCTGTTCATTTTTTTTTGTTTTGTTTTAAGCAAGCTTATACCAAAAGTCAGAAGTTCAAGCCTGTGTTTAAAAATACTGTGACATCTAAGTGGGGTTTGAGGCAACATATCACAAATTGCAGGTGGCTAATTAGCTATTGTGATCATTTCTGATTGGTTGTTCTTTGTGTGTGTAGTTTTCACTTCAGAACTAACACTTTATGAGCAGGCCTGCAGTTTTCCTAATTATTTCTTGTAACTCACAACTAATCAAAATGATTGAAGAAACTATTGGGCTTGTCCCTAAGGCTATGCATGCCTTTACAATACAATGTTTAGAAAAGACAATACCACAAATCTGTGAGCTGTTATTTACCTATGTGGGAAAAATTGTGAAAATACTGTGACTTAAGTCTTTAGATTAATGAGTAGCTGTAGAAAAACCTGTATGCTTATTTATTCAGGAAAGGAATAAACAGACTTTGAGAAAAACCTGTCTAAATCTAAGTTGCCGGGAGATAGTAAACTTCAGGTACTTTCTAAGAGCAGTGTCTTAAAAAGCAAAGTTGTTACCTCATGAAAATTAAATATTCTAGATACCTCTCTGTCATGTAATGAAGTTAGATTTTTAAGAAGAACCAAAGCCGGAAATCCTCAGTGCGTTATAGAAATTCTAAAAGAAAAATAGGAGGCAGGTTTTTTTTTTGTCATTCTGGGAGAACTGTGCTCTGGATTTGCAGTTATCCAAATGCTCGAGTCCAGGTTGTTTTTTATTTAATGTATCAGGGAAGGAGAAGAGTTGCTTGTTCATTTTGCAGAAAATGTATCCCAGTCTGTTGTCATCAAGTCCTATGCTACACTGGCTTCACAGATATGCTATGAAGAACTGTTCCTGTTTTCTTTTTCACTTGATTTAAATCACTTGTTTCTTAAATTATCCTTAGTCCTACCTTTTCTTGTTTTAGTTATTTGTTAGGTAAAGGGAGTTTTTTAATAACTCATATTTTAGTCCCTATATTAGGAGATTTAAAAGAAGATATGTGTTCTGTTGTGAGTTTTTCAGTGTTTATAACTCGGAGCATTCTATGATTCAGTTATTTTTTCCTCACAAATCAGTTTTGAGTCACGTTTCATAAGTGATAAAAAGTCCTTGATAAAAATATTCATTATAAAAAAAATCTTGTATGTATATGTAAATTTGTAACTTTTGGCAGGGTAGTTTAAGATTTCTTATTTTTCATGCAGCTGCAACCAAGATGAGGAGAGAGTTTCAGTGCAGTGATTTCCACAAGTCAGTGCCTATTTTAACCCATTTTTAGAAGCCTGGCTAATCAGTGGCTTGAACAGCTTCTGATAAAGTAGATGATGTACTGCCATTTAAAAAATGTTTTCATAAAGTCTATGTAATATATAAATATTGAAACAGGTGTTCTACTTCTCATGATCACTTAGGGCTATTTTCTGAGCAAAGTAACTATTCTAAACTGCATATTTTGATTATAAATAATTCCACTGTTACTTTTTAGCATAACTCTTCAGCTCCAAAACGCTTTTGGAAAACTTTGCCCTGTATTTTCTGCTGGTGGGCTTTTTCTAGGAAGGCAGTAGCATTATATCACTGATGTCTTCTCAATAGTCCGTTTGAGTTGGTTAAAAAACTTAAAATCTCTTAATGGTCTTCCTTTCCAATTAGGAAGATTACAGGAATTTACAAGATTAACATAGTTAATATAGATTATTCAAAACATTGCATTAAATGATTAAAAATATCTGGAAAAGTTAAATCTGTAAGTATCTATATGAGTTACTGTTGACTTGTGTTTATGTAGGGCCATTTTTCCTAATGGGTTCTAAAAAGAATTTTGAAAACAAGCACAACTCTAGTTTTCAGTTTGGTGACAGGCAAAGAAATACTCCACCCAAATAAATCGGCTTATTGTAAACTCAGGATAAATTAATCACTGTTAATATTGCATTTCCTTTTGCAGGTGGTGATGATCAGGATTTTAATAACTTGCATGAAATTAGTTTCTTCTCAAATATTTTGGATTTTCTTTTTCTTAAGGAGAGCGTTGGAAATTTTTACTTAGACTTTAAAAGGTTTCAGTATTGCTTAGAAAAGAAGGTAGTAGAAAACGGTGCAGCATTCTACCTCAGTAATTGTGATGCCCTAATTAGTTACGATAATCTTGAGATGCCTTTTCTGTTCTAAATCAATGCAGAGTTATGTGACGTGTCTCCTGCAAGTTCTTCTTTAGCCATTTATTTCTCATGTATTTTGGGCTGATTTCTTTAAATGTCTTATTTCTAATTTATGTGCTGCTGTTCTATTTTAGCATATTTCAGTTAATAAACTGGGGCTAAAACTCTTACTTTCCTGATCCCCTGCCCACTACCCATGGTGAGTGCTCTAAGCAACATGTTACAGTAATTTTCTATCCCTTTTACAGTCTGTCCAGTGAAGGTATGGGGCAGTATTATGTGGGTCTGTTAGCATCACTGAAGAAGCTCTGGGGCTGCTTTACCATTTAAGCTGTACTGGGAACCACAACAGGGAAAAAAAGCTTTGCTGAAACCAACTTTTTGAGCAGGATTTTGTTTAAGCTGAGCCAGTTCCCTGATCTAGGTCACAGCAGAGCCCCACAGGTAATTATTAGCACAACTGAATGAGTAGCAGATGAACACCCGAGGTGTGATTTTTCAGGAACTCCTTTACTGACATCTCTGCATGTCAAACTGAGCAGTAGAGAAGAGGGACTCTCTACCATGTTTCTTGGGTTTTTATCTTTGCCTGAACCAAAGGTATTTGGTGTATTCAAGTTTCACAAATGCTTTCTGTGAATTAGAGAATGTGTGCTGAGTATGGGTTTTACTGGAAAAACAAGCAAACAGCTATGTCCAGTTTGAATGCAATTCAAACTTTTTTTTTTTTTGTAATTCGCTATAATTTGATGGCTATGCCATTGTCTTTGCAGAAATTGAATTGGATGAAGGGTATTATATGCTGAACATACACATAAAACTCATCTGCAACTGAATGATATTAAACATTTTGGGATTCTGTATTTCCATGTGCAGGCACACAAATGGAAGTTTAAGCCCCCGCATTTGATATAGTTCATTTTCTTCACTGCAAAAAATGCAAATATTTTTGCTCTTGCATTAAGTAGGCTAACTCCTGTTCTTTTCTGTATTTTTATGCTGAGGATTAAATTTTCTGAAAATGTCTGATTCTCATTTTGAGAAGTAAGTGTATTTGAAGTTAGTTGTTAAAGTGATGATGTTTGTGACCACATCTGCTCCAGGTTAAGGAAGGAAGGTTAGAACAACATGTGGAATAGTTACCTTTAGGTTAACAAACTCACTTTTGTGGCTGGCAAGCACTGTAACAAAATGGGTTTATCTTTATTAAGCAACAATTCCAGCAGATGCTCCAAAGAGGAGGCTGCTTTTACCAACTGTGTAGGACAGCTTTGAGGCTTTAGTTCATTTGGGTCTTTTTTTATGCCTTGTGCGCTGCAGTATTTGAAAAGATGGTGCCTACAGGAACAAGGTTATTTTTTAATGTTATTTATAGACATGTTTATTGAGTGGAAAAGATTGTACTGAAATGTCTACTTAAAGCAAATCAAACATGACTGCGTATGTGTGCCAATTGCTGCTTGTTTTTAATTTTCTTAAATTACTAATCTCATAGTTCTGTGCTCATGTAGGTTTTTTAGGGAAACAGACGACATATGTTGTAGCATTTAACAAGCTGAAGTAGAACCAGGATAGAGACAGAAGATGTTTAGTTTTCAATGAAGCAGTCCATAGAATGACTTACAGCGATAAAAAATAGACCGACGTGACATGCTTTGATGTCAGTAGCCTAAGAACTAAACTGGTTAACAATGCTCAAATGAAACAAAAGAATTATTTCACTTGACCTTTGTTGTTCAAGATAAAGAATACTTCTAATCAATCCCGACAAAGGCTAGCAGAACGGTTTACTTCTAAAACAAAGACATGTTATGAGGCACTCTTAGTGCATAATCTTGCAAGCTATGTCACAACAGAAAGGAGAAAGACTTCAAGTATGTAAATGATGACTTTCAGCTGTTGCCCGAGCTTTGTTTACTAGAAGAGGATACATTCCCCTCTGGATAAAGTCCTGAGCTGAAGTCTCAAATACAGTCAAGAGACAGAAGTAAGAGGTGAATAACCACTTAATTCAAAGAACAAAGTAAGTTACTTCAGAAATGCAAAGGTATTTTCCTTGTGCTCTTAAGTTATTGACAAGGAGCTCATTCTGTTGCTGTGGCCCTCTGTTGAGGTCTTGCTGGTAAAAGAAGTTTATCCAATCTACTTTGCAGTGGTTTTACCCTGTGCTTTACCGTAGTCCTTGGTTTGGTTACTTGAGGTAACCAAATTCACGATGTTACTATAACGTTAACTGACCTTGACAGGTTATTGAAAAGAACTAACAGGAACCTTGGGGAGTTCAACAAAGGGAAGTGCAAAGTCCTGCACATGGGGAAGAATAATGCCATTTATTGGTATAGCCTGGGGGTGGATTAGCTGGAAGACAGTTTTGACAAAAAGCACCTGGTGGACAAGAACTTGAGCCTGAGCCAGCAATGCATGCTTGCAGCAAAAAAGGCCAACGGCAACCTGGGCTGCCTTTGCAAGAATGTTGTCAGCAGGTTGAGGGAGATGATAATTGGGATAGCTGAGCAAGGTTTTATTCTTAAGATTCCTTAGTTTCAATCTGTCTTCTATTATGGCATATTTCATTTGCAAATCTGTGCTTTTCTGCTGCCTTGTTCCATGTTTTCTCTGTTCTGCCCTCTCAGCGTATGTTTTTAATTACCTGCTTTTTCCTCCATTTCATAATTGACCTTGTTTATCCTTATAACCTAAATTTAGCTATTGCCACTAAAAGCAATCTGACCATTTATTTTAACTGGGTTGCTCAGTGGGTTGTTATTGTTGTTTCTCTTAGAGGAAGAAAGAGAGGTTCAGTATTTCTAATGCAGTTAAGTTTATTTGCAAAGACTGTACCAAAGTGGGTTCCTTGGAGCATAGCAGGAATCAAACATGATGTTTTTTATAAAACCAAGTCTTCACTTGGGAAAATACATGACTTGGGTCATAACAGTGCTTGCTCAAGTTGCCCCTTCTTCAGCTTCGTTGCCGGTGTTGCTGGACTTCTGTTACATGGAAAGGCACACTTCCACAGATCTCATCCAGTGAAACCCAGCTATTAGCTGTGCATGTATCTTTGTGTGGTAATCTATGCCCGTGTTACTGTTCTGCTGGGGTGGTGGTGGGGAAGCCATCTGTAAGTGTGTAGGTAAGAAATTTGACTTGCACATGCACGATTATGACTCCAATATAAGTAGATAAGGTAGGAAATACAGTTTACTAGGACCATTATCTCGTAATATATTTGTAAAAAGATGGTATATTTTGTGTTATGAAATGCTGCATTATGAAAAACCCCGTAAAATCTTTTTGCTTTATGAAATTGAAGTTTACTGTTGTCTTCTAGTTTGACAGAATGTGATAATTTAAGATAATATGTACTTGTAATATTTTGATTGAAACATGCCTCAATCCCAAATTTATACTTTTTAAAAAATGTTGTGTAAAGATGATTTTGATTGGAGTACATCAGTGTTTTAAGTTTTGGGTTTTTCTGTCTGTTGCTTTCCTATTGCATTGAAGACTGCTTTGTGACAATTACACTTGGTGATTAACATGATTATTTGAACGAGGTGTTCAAATGGGGAACCTAAGGCATTTTTGAAGACATACAGAATAATAACAAATACAGACCCCCTTTTTTTTATCTAACTTAGCTGCATTATTTATATGAGTGAATCTGGAAAGGACTCTTGTTCTATTCAATTTCTGTGTTGTAATGAACATGCATGAAACTTCATCACATTTTCTTACCTTTTTAATATTTCTATAAAGTTTCTGAAGCTTCTTTCCAACAGTAATATACACTTCCACCTTTCTGTTGAAAAGATTAATATTTTTTATAAATGAGAAACTGAGGAATGTGGATGTGGTGGTATGCATTGTTTATAATCATATAGAAAGTCTATTGCAGACCAAATTTGAAACTTAAGTCACAGCTCTGTGTCTTGGTGTCTGTATTAGCATTTCTCTGACTTTGCTGTGGGGGAAATTTACTTAACTGCCTCTAGTACATCTGTCTTAGACTCTACTTCTTGCTATGATTTTAGAGGGTTGTATATAATTGATGTATATAATTTAATGTAGTTCACTTTGCACTTATGCAACATGTACTGTTATAGAATTGATGCCATTATCAAATACTAAGTTTTCACTTAGATAATCCGTTTCTCTTTAAAAAAGTGGGTTAGGTAATTTGCAGGGGAGTCAAGAGAATCTGGTGATGTTTGAGATCATATACACTTTGTGGGGCTGCCTTCCATTCCTGAACATTGCGACTGGCAAGAATCCTATGTTGGAATAAATGTTGTGCTGTAGGACACCCCCTAAAAAAGTGGATTACTTTTTATATGGGCTTTATTCAGTTTTTGTTCCTACCAGTTGATCTGAGAAACTATAAATAGTTAATGGTAACTATTTTGTCTTGTATAGAAATTTTATTTTTAGACAATATACTGTAATGTTAAGGAAGAAAACTATATTCTTCGGTACATGAGACTATAAATATTGTTATACATAGCTTAATTTAAAAATGATGTAACAAATGCAATAATGTCTTTAATTTTGCTTGTAATTCACTGAATCATTCACCCCATATGTACAAAAACCACTTCATTTAGGTTACTATTGAAAAAATTAAAATATTCTGTAGGGTACATCTAGGAAATGACCTTTCTTCACTTGAAATGCTCTAAAATTAACTTTTCATAGACTGTAAGCAGCACTCCAGAGACGGGTTCTTTAATGTACTGGATATTGCTTTCAAAGTACCCTTAATTGCCTAAATTAATAATGGCTTTTTCTTTTCTTTTTGTTTCCCTCCCCGCATTTGGTTCTTACAAGAGACAAATGAATTTGAATCACTCTCTAAAGAATTGAATCGCTGGCCATCTTTTCCCGATTACTTCTTGCATTCATTATGATTTTTTTTTTTTTTTAAAAAAAAACCAACAGCAAGATCACCTTCAGCATGTTTTTTGTTTGTGAGAAAAGCGAAGGAAAATGACACCCACTCCACTGAACCAGTCCGTAGGAAAGAACAGAAGCTGCAAAACCTGTGGGGGACTTAGGTCAGCTCTGAGTGACATATGTATATGTGGAGGCAATGTGATAGCTTACGGCTGGTTTAATGAAAGATGTAATTTTATTAATCTTAAAATATTGCTGTAATAGTACTGTTATGTAAATAAAAGCCAATACAAACAGATTTCTGACCTAATCTAAAAACTAAAGAAAAGGATAAGCCTGACTTGTGAGTCGTTCGTAATTTTTTAGGAATGTAGAAGTAAAGCATGTGTGATCTTTCCTATTTGTTTTAATTCTACAAATAAGTTTTATTTGTTAATGTGAAAATCTGCTTTATGGGATGTACGTAAGTTTTATGTACTCTGTCTGGCATCTCAGAAGAGACAGAAAATTACTCCAGAACTTTATTAATCACTTGAGGATCAGCTGATTATGTAATTAGCCCAGAACAGCTTTTTCAAATGTTGCATATAAGGCGTGGTAAATCAATTGCAGCTCAGTAAATCAGGCTTGCAAACAAGCTTGAACTTCCAAAAGTAGTACGTTTCTGAATGCGGATATACCAAGATTTGATAGGAAGCTCTTCACTGCATGTATATCTCTAGCTAGAGTGTGGAGTCCTGGACGTGTGGGAGTGAAAACTGGGCTCTCTCTATGCAAGTGATGAGCTGATGAAAGAAAAAAATAAGTAAGAGGTATACTTAGAAGAATAATTCTAGACTATGACAAATTCTTTTACTGTCATGTAAAACTGAGGAGGTTCACAAATAGTGCATATTGCAGTACCTGGCACAACAAATTAGGTCAAAGATAATTTTAGTTTTGTACCTCTCTTGGGTCTTACTGGGTCATAGTTAAGTGATTGGCTGTGATTGGACAATGTAGAACCTAAAGTGACACTTGGTCTTTACGATCACTACCAAACCCAAACTGAGAGGGGAGAAATTTCCCAGAGCAAGATTTTTTTTGGTATGCTTTATAAGATTAATTTCACTTTCAGTAGAAGTATCTGTTGTTGTAAAAAATGTGCTGCCACAGCTGGAACTTGTAATATTCCCTTACTTTGTTAATTGCTTAGTGTTGCTTTTGTAATTAAGACCCGTTAACTTGTCACATAGTGATAGTGGAGATGGACCCTGAAAAAGGCTATTAGTCTCTGTAGTTCTAAATATTTGTAGGAATGTGTTAATCTTCTATTATTACTGCAAAAGCAATAGAGAGCAGTAGAAAACTGACATGAGCAAGAAGATCTTGGGGGGGAAGAAACAGTACTGTATAAAATAGCTTTTGAAGATCAGTAAAGGCCATTCTCTGTATTCCTGCACTTTGTGCAAAGATACTACAGTAATTGTTTTAATATGCTTTCTATGCATCTCTCATGCATAAATGAGAATTTACCAGGTGCTCTGCAATTTTTTGCAGTCAAATAGCAGTTTGGGGTCAAGACCTGAACTGGTGCATACTGCAACTTCTCCTTTTTTTAAAATAGTAAGAGTGATAGAAGGAAAAAATGCGATCCTTTCTTTTTCTGTATTGCATTTTAAAAACATCAACATACAGGTAACATCACCACAACCACTACATGGGGATTTTTTCTTTTTAACAAGCTTTCTTCAAAACCACAATAATTGACACATCCATTGACTTTATGATTTTTTTTTCAGCTTTCTACAATATTGCACAGATATTAAAAGTATGCTGAAAAGATTAATCTAGAAACATTGTTTTAATCAACACTGTGTATGAAAGAATTGGCGTTCTGCATAGATATGTTTCTGATTTTTGCTTTACTTACTCTGGACACAGTGAACTTGTGGCATACCTGAAAAGGAATTTGAAGAACTGAACAGCTGAATGTGAAGAACTTTGCAACTTTATGGAAATTTAGCAAGCAGCTGATCTATCTAAAGGGTTTCCTCACGAGTTTGTGGGGCAAAACTAGAATGATGTGAGGGGTTTTTTTTGTTTGTTTGTTTTTTTACATACCATCATCTTTTGGGTTGTTTTTTCCCCATATGACATTGTCCTAGGATGTATGTTTGGTCTTGACTATATTGTTACACATTTAGTAAGATAAGGGGTTTTTTTTTTTGTATTATCTTGTAATGCATGTAAGCAAAACGCCATATTAGAAGAAAATATTGGACTTGCTGGAAAAGGATCTATTGAGCACATTGCAGAGCTTAGCAAGTGACATCGGTAGAATAGTTAGTGCTTGTGGGAGCTACACAATAATCATAAGCCATTTTTGTGGTTCATTAGCAGTTAGAAACTATTTTTGAAATGCTGTGTGCAATACAGCGATTTTCTTAGAAACCTATCAAACAAAAAAAATCTGATTAAAACAGTAGCAGAGAAAGCATTGAGATGTGCTGTTATAACTTGAAATCTCATTAGACTATAACAAGTTAAAGATGGGGAAATTTTATGCTTCAGTAAGTTATGAGGGTCTCTGACATTTTCAGCCATAAATAATTATTTCATGGTGATGATACTTCAGTTAGTTCCTGCTCTTGGAGCACAGTATATTGAAGCAGAGCAATCTGTTGGATGCAGATAAGCATTTACTGAAAGTCATTATAAGGTAATAGGAAGTTGTTCAGAGACCTCCACTAAAGCTGAAGTTGAATAACCACCTGAGCAAAAACTACATACTATCAGTCCAATTACACTCACAACAACTTACACTTAATTATTATTTAATAATTTATAACTGAGAATGTATAATGGTGTGTTTCACTACTGGATTACATATTTGAAGTTAGCTGTATAAATTGAGGAGTATGTTCTTTTTTACTAGAGTTGTCTCAAACAGGCATGATAAATGGCATTATCTTTGGTTTGGTTTGGAAGCATGTTTATTTGGATTATTTAGGTTTGTTTAAGTTAGTGATGAATACACTAAATGCTACTAATATTTTTATTTATGTTGGCATGAGACAAGAATTTACCTTGATTCCTTGAAATGTTGATAAGGTTGTTTGTGGAGGTATTGGGTTGTTTGCTAGTTTAAACACCAGTATTGTTTTGTTTTTTTTTTCTTAAAACTGGAGTGAAATAGTTGTGGTCATAGAGCAAATAGAGGCAGAGCCTGGAACGAATCTGTTCTGCATATTTTGAAGTGGAGTACAGCGTTAATGCCAATAAGCAAAATAAATTAAATAGTAGCATCTCACAGTTACTTGCTGCCAGAAAACTCTGAAGAAATTAACCTCTGAGGTCACGGAAAGCTACCATATGAGCCTGAAGATGAGTGCACTTATGTAGTCTGTCCTCCCTTGAAAATTAAGGAACCAGGGTGCTTTCCACAAAATATCATCATCTTGGTGGCAAACTTTTTGCTAGCTCTTTGTCTCTACTGTTCTCTAAAAGTAAATATCTTTACCATTTGAAGAATTTGGCTTTATGTTGAAACAGGTCAAGTGTTGCTTTTAGAAGTGTTAACAACTAAGGATCTGTTATGAGCATAATTTGTTCTGAGCAACAGGTTTTATGATACAAACATTTAATTCATGTGGATTTTCTTTATGGTAGTATTTGACAGTTGTCAGGTAAAAATTTGTTGCAAGATTGGTGTTATTTTAAGATGATATAGTTAAAGACATTATTACAAAACATGAAGGCCATCTGTAACAGAAATTTTTAGTATTCATGTGAAAAGAAATTATTTGTTATCGTTCCTGAATTGATTATTCGCAGTTTTTCTTTTGTCGCCATAGCTTGTCTTAATAAAAAGCCAAGGTTAAATTTTAATGACCGGTTTTGTTTGACCAACCATTGTATAAATGCAGAACACAATATAATAATACTCGATATTAGGTAATTAACTTTCGAGAGTTTGTATTCACAACTAGATCCAAGATTATATTAGTAAACAAAATTCATTGCAGGCTGCTGACATTGTGCGTAATACTCCCTCTGATTTATCTTTAATTAATGGCATTAATTATCAATGACAAAAAAAATTAACCTTTTATGACCTTCTTTAAATTAATGAAAATTAAACCTCACAGAATATAAATATATTTTGATTGCTGTTACTGATGATCAGTCTGCCAAACGAATGAATGTGACTTTCTTTTATGGTTCCTTTTGTGGGATAAGTTCTATGAAAATCAGAAAAATAATGTATTTCGTACCTTAAATCTAGAATAAATTCTTCAAATGGAATTTTTGATCAGATATCTCAAATAAAACCTTGAATATAATCTTTTGCTCTCCAAAGAGGTACCATTGAATAGTGTATTCTCAGAATAGGACTACTTATTTTACTTAAATTACTTACATTATTTTAAAAGACAAAAGGAAGTAGATATAGCAAAGTCAAGAAATAGTTTTAATTTTTGTTTTTTATTTTCCACTAAATTAAGTAGGCATTTTGGATGTGAGTAAGAGTATAATTATCCCAATGTGAAGGATGGTAGAGTAGATCTTTCTCTCAAAATTTTTAAATGGGCTTTCTAAAAATGACTTAAAATTTTAAATTGCCCCAATCCTATAGAGGTAATATTAGAAAACTTTTTGTTAAGAAAAGCCCTGCCTTGTATAATGTTTGAATTTGCAGTTCATTTCTTACTAATTACACCTGCAGCATGCAACACCTACTTTTCATATTGTAAACGGGGTTTGTCCACTCCTGCTTTTTTCTGCCTCTCTGAAGTTATTGTCTTCTCTTCATGAAGAAATAATGCAATTGGTTGTGGTAGATGTCATTCAGGGGTCAAATGTAAAGGATTAGGATGACTGCAGGTGGAGAATAGGCATTAGGAACTAATATCATCTTTTAAGTCTAAAGAACCTTCGGCTCACAGAAGGAAAATACAGTCTAAGCCATTTAAACGGCTTCTTTTCCTAAGCAAAGTATATTTCTTTGCCTCCGTAGCTCCTCTCAAGAATTCCTTTTGATAAAAAGATACTTCTAACTGTGTATAAAAGTATACTTCTATTTGAGATATGTATGTCTTTTATGAAGGCAGAGGAATAGCTACTCAGGCTTAGGCTGCCTACAACAATGGACAGAATTAGGTTTTTATAAAAAATATTGTGTAACAAGAAAGAATGATCAAAAAGTGGTAGATTATGCATGACAGTGAACGTATGTTGTGTGTAGTAGGCAAATGTTGATCTTTTCTGAAAAGAGTCAGAAAACAGGAATGTGTTTTCTATGAAAAGGTAGAATTTTGGTAGGAAATAGAGCAGAAATGATTTCTGATCAAGGACTTGCGTTATCCTATCCAAGAAGTAAGAAGAGCATCTGAGAAAGTTATCAATAAGGCAAACTATAATTCAGAAATAAAAACCAATGAAAGAGAACTGCTGTGGTCATCCTGTATAAGGTAAGTCATGGGCAGCCTTTACACTCTAGTTGAACTCTGCAGAACCACAAACTCCATGTAATGGGGAAACCTTGGTCTAACATGTTGGTCATAGGATGTTTTAGGATTTGAACATTGGATGTTTTTGGAGTTGAACATCGAAGATGACATTCATCTGGGCATCTCCAACTCCTAAATGTAACAATAGTGGCTTTCTGTGCAATAGATGGAGATGGCAGGAACACATAATTTCCTGTGTTGCCACCTAATTTCTCTCTCCTTTGGGAGACAGGAAAACAAAGTGTGGTAACTTTTTCCGAAATAAACTTACCACTGGATATATTCTATCTCTTCCTGTAGTTGAGTCAGCCAATTAACTGTATGTAAAGGTCATTCCTACCCAATGCTGGATTTACCAAGTACATTCTTTCACAGAAGGAAGGTCATCTGCTCCATATGTTTACTTTCATTGTTAATAACATGTACTTTTTTTTTTGAATGTTAATCTAAATTAAGGTAATTATATGTGACAGCTAATTTTCTGAGTGTTAGGAAAGTGTTCAGGGAGTAGATTTTTAATATAATGAAGGATCATCTCTATGTCGAAAATTGTAACTTCGTGAATAGATTTGTACTGATGAGGAGAACGCACTGAACAGGTCAGCTGATGGAACAGATTAATAATTAATTTGAGGTGTGAGGATATATATAAAAATAGTTTAGAAGAAGTGAGAACTGCTATTTTGGATTTGTCTTGTTTTTCTAAAGAGAGAATAATTCACAAGCAGAGGTCAACTAATATTACAGGAAATGTGCAACAAACCTGGTTGACTTTTTAACTTTTCAGTGTCAGCCCCTAAGGACATGGAATGGGATTTTCATGTAATGCATCTCTTACTGAAGTTATTTGGGTTCTGTCATTGAAAGTGTCTGAAAAAGTATCGTATTCTAGGAAGTGTAACAAGCAGTGGTGTCAGATATGACTAAAAGAATGTATATCAAGTAACAAAATCGAAAACTTAAATGCACAGTTCCTTTCCAAAGACTGATAATTCATCCAGATATACTAGTTTTGAAATAATTGTTCAATTATTTATAGTAATTTCTTTTCATGTTGTATGGCTTTCTTAAGAATTTCTGCTTGGCATGTGAATTGTAACTACAGATTTGACCTTTCAGCTACTGTAATCCAAATCCCTCCATCAAATGGAATAACACATGGCAGTAATCACACTATGGCTTATATTTAATACCCTCAGTGACAGTTCCATAAATTGACAATATATTCTTGTGGATTTTATCCTTGTGGGAAAACCCAAATGTTTCCTAATTCTCACATTTGTTTCAGTTCAAGATTAAAGAATAGAAGATCTTTTGTTATTTTGTTAATTTCCCACAAACTTTTGCAAGGGAAGGCACGATTACTATATGTTTATTAATCAGAAATCAATTCGTATTTGTAGCATTAATCAGCAATTTCCCACATAGAATTTTATAGTGTTTAGTGAAGGTGACCTCATTCTTGGTTCCAAAAAACCGCATAAAATATCCTGGATTTCTCACTACATACCTGTATGACCAAAAATGGCGAAGTTGGAATTTACGGAACAAACAAATACTTTATCACTAAAGACCAAGGGACACAACGCCATCCTGAAAGAATATTATTTAAATATTGTTTCATAATCACTGTTAACTGCCTTTGGTTATTGTTTATTAGTGTTGTGGTTTACTCCAGCCAGCAACTAAGCACTGCGCTTACTCCCCATTCTCAGCGGAATGGGGAGAAGAATTGGGGGGGGGGGGAATGTAAGTCTTGTGGGTCAAAATAAGAGCAGTTTAATAACTAAACTAAACTAAGCATAGGGTAGTTTGGTTTGGAAGGGACCTTAGGGAAAAATTGTATTTGCTACAATCCCCAAAATACGTAATGGGGAAAAAAATATTTATGAAATGTTTTTTGTGTTTAAGGATATGTCTTGTCAATGCCTACTTGAAATAATAATTGTGTTATGTCATTATTGATATACTGTTTGCTGTATAACATGTAAATGAACATGACATATTCCATAAATATAGTAAAGCAATATTTCAACGTATTTGACAGAAAAATCCAATTTAAATAGAACAATAAAATGGAGAAGCTCGTACTTCTCGTTTGACAATGCAGAGGCCACTTCATGATAATTCAGGAAGAAAAAAAAATTTCATGCATAGTTTACAGTAGCTGAGGTATAAAGGAGAAAATTTCTGATTTCTTTCAAGTATTCCTCTAATTTACATGTTGGCCAGTTCTTTGAGAGAGAAGGCTTACAGTGATAATTTAATTTTGGTGTTGACCCACAGTTCTGATTTAGCAGTATAGCCTAGAGTTTGGGGGAAAAGAAAATTCAATTATCTGCTGGCTCTGGTTTAGCCGAGGGAATGGAGAATTTTCAGTGTCTGACAGAAATTTGTCTCTCAAGTTTCAGTGACTCGAAAGGCTTATTTACAAGAATGTTGATTTTTCTGAGTTCTGCATCACCTCCTCCACAACCCTGATGTGTCCCACTCTTCCTCTTGTCCTGCTTCTTTGCCAGCCTTCACTTTGTTTTGCATCTCAGCCTCACCTCTCACTGGTTGATCAGCAGTCCCACCTGCAATGAACAGCAGTCCCTCCTGCCAAATTCCCAAGAACCATAGATGGAAATGCAACAAGATGTGCGTTCAAAAGAAGATCAGCAGATTTAGGGGAGTTGTTCCTTCCACTTTGCTTTTCCAAGTAAAATACATTTCAGAAATTATGCACTCTTAATAAACGTGATCTTACTTGATGCAATAATGTTGCTATTATGCTTTTAAAGTGTTAAACGCTTTTTTCCTAAGGCTTGAAATATCAATGGTCTATATTATAGTCATGCAATAATGACAACCCGTTTTGTTTTTATAACATAGGCAGATACCTTATTTATGTTTTATGCAAAATAATGTAGCCAACATAATTAGACAGTAATTTGTGACTTCTAATGTAAACATTTTAGGAGCTGTGCAGAAGTGAGTGCTAATTAGAGAGCTGTTAGCTAAACATATAATTGGGAACAGGCTGACAGGCTATTCCAAACAGCAGGCTATTTATAACTCCATGCTGTTTTGAAATTATATTTTGTGTAATAGACTTTGGACAATGCATAAGAGGAGTTTTGTGACTTGATCTGCACTTTAATTTCTTTAAATAAGATAAAACCTTGCAAATGTGAATGCCACACAGGCTAACTGTGATAATTAAAAGGTATTATTAACTAGATGACTTTCTGGCTGTGCCATTTTCTAATTTCTTTAGGAGTGTGGACTCCCTGAAGAGAGTTATAAATTCAAGTATTACTTAATTACACTTTTAACAATAAAGGGCACTTTAATCAGCAGCCTCTCAAAAGCCCTTGTCTTGTAGTCATTTATTCAAACACTGAAAAAGTTAAGAGATGATTATAAAGTGTTCTGAAAGTATAATGTACCTATTCAGAGACTCTAATTTACGTTCTAGCTGTTCATCTGGACATTTACCCTTCAATATCAGTAGAAAAGTATTATTTTAACTATTTTCAGCTAACTGAAGTGTTTAAAGTTGAATGGAAGTTTTTATCTGGACTTTTGAGCGAGAACTGTACTAGCTTCTTTTTAGAATAGCTTCTCTTTGGAAGCTGGGAGAAGAATTGATTAGGGTGCTGGAAGGGGTCCTGTGAGACTGATGGTCGGTGTTGGGAAGATCACACTAGGTGTGCAGGCTCAGCTCAGGTCTCAGCAGGGGCTACTGAGGATGAGGTAGACTGTAATGGACTTTAAAAGTTATGTAGAACTCTCCATGTATAGAGATTAATCACTTGAACAGTGAAGAGTACTTTTCAAGACCCAAGTAAGAGAGCAATCTCTGCCAAAGGATTTATCTGTGAGACTAATTTTGGAATAAAGAGCGATCTGTTCTGCTGCTCCAGGGAAGTACTGTTGCATGAGTGAGCTCACTGCACTTAAGCAAACAAATGAGTCAGGGCTCACACTCTATGCCATATGAGATTCTTCATGCTCAGTTTGAAAATACATACACTAAATAATACTGTCATTGTTTAATTCTTCTCTAATTTGTAAGTTTAAGCAATTTACCATGTGATAAAAAGGGCTATAACAAATATACTAGTCTCTATTCAGCTGTGTTTTTCTGGTATCCATCTTCTGTTATTTGTGGTTTGTTTTGTTTTATTATTCTCCATGTACTAATTTGTAAACCCTTGATATAGTGTGTCTTGTTTTATTTTGTTCTAGAATTAGTAAGTGAACTAAGTGGAGAGAAGAACTGATCACACATACCCCTGATTAAAAATGCTGAAGAAGCTAAATGAGAGAGGAAAGTCCTTTCTTATGACTTCATATATTTAAATTAATCTCCTCAATATTTCTGTTCAAACCTAGCCTATATTTTTGCTTTTTAAATAGGCCTGAATCCAGTTTTACTGCATACAACTAATAAATTGTTTGGGTTTACACTGCAATTACACAGAATCACAGAATTGTTGATGCTGGAAAAGACCTTGGAGATCATCAAGTCCAGCCTATAACTCGAACCCCATCGGCCAGACCATGGCACTACGTGCCACATCCAGCCTCTCCTTAAACACCTCCAGGAACAGTGACTCCACCACTTCCCTGAACAGTGCATCCCAATCTGTGAGCACCCTCTCCATGAGGAAGTGTTTCCTGAGATCCAACCTAAACTTTCCCTTATGCAGTTTCAGGCTGTGCCCTCTTGTCCTGTCACTAGTTGCTTGGGAGAAGAGCCCAACCCCCACTTGACTACAACCGCCCTTCAGGTGGTTGTAGAGAGTGGTAAGGTCCCCCCTGAGTCTCCTCCAGGCTAAACAACCCCAGCTCCCTCAGCCCCTTCTCATAGGACTTTCCCTCTAGTCCCTTCACCAGCCTCGTTCCTCTCCTCTGGATCCATTCCAGCACCTCAATATCTTACTGAGAGAATCTTTTGGAACTGAAAGTATCTTTGTAGTCCTGAACTGATCCAAATGTTAATTAACGTTTATGTTCTGTAAGTCTAAATGTTCATCTTCACTGTCCTTGCCATGTACCTGTGAATATGGATTTGCTCTTAGATCATGAACATCTTCATTGAGGTTTTACAAATAGTGATTTTGGTTCCTAAGCAAAAAATAACCACTTTTTCCAACACTGACTGCAGTGGTTGTAATCTAAAATTTTGTTAGTTGTTACCTTGCATTATAGTCATTCCTTAAAGTGGAGAAGAGCAGGCAAGATGTACTTATAATGGGTCATCTTTAAGCAGGTATTAAATACAAGGGACATAAAGAAAGGCTGCTGTACTTGTTGGTAGTTTTTGGGGTTTTTCTTCTCATTGAAAAGACTCAGGATGTCTCACTGAATCTTCCACTTATCCCTTTATAATCCCTGGGAGTTTGTGAAAGTTGAGAAATGTGCACTGTTAGAGGAGCAGTAAGTCATAAAGAAGCATAATATCAATATTCTTCAATATATCAATATACTGGGGCAATCTGCATTAATCAAAATGCCACGTTATCAACAAAAACCAACAACAACAAAAAAATCTTTACTATTACCCCTATGCTGTAAAGAATTATATATGGTGTAGCTTATCTTTGAGAACATTATTGGTGGTTAGAGGTGTGCTTACTTGGGTTAAAAGAGTTTCTAGATCATGGCATTTACAGAAATAAAGTATTATTTACAAAGTATTCCAGATGTATTTTAGCATAGGGTAGGTAAACATTTAGAGTTGCACAGGTCATTGACTCACCATAGCTCTTAGAGTACAAGATCTCAGTAGGTGCCCCTGAAATCAACACAGTATAATTTCTCACTGTGGAAATTTTCAGATCATTGTATAGCTGCTATGCAAGAGCTGGGTTTTTTTTATACCTAACTATAATCAATACTTTCCATTTGCTGTTGAGATTTGAGTAATGATTCTGGGTTGTTTCTTGCAAGATTTCGAGCTGATAACGGAAGCTGGAAATGGGAAGGAGGCAGGTAGTGATTACTGAAATCAAATCTAAAGAGAGTTGAATAAAAAAGGCAGTTATGCAAAATAAGATGATATCCAGTATAATTTTTACATGGAGAACCTGTGTTCATTTGACATTTTTAAAGTAGAGTAAAAAGTTGCTCAGAAGTTTCTGAAAACTGTGTATTGATAAGGTGCTGCTCAGTCAGGGGTGCAAGGAACTTCAGGATAGCAAGATGTGGTGTAGGGTCATTGCAAGAGAATGTATTTCCTAATAATAGTAGTAATTAAGTTTAGAAGCTGGGTATTATATCTCTTTTGCAAGGAAAACTTGCTTTGAAAAAAAAATATATATGAAAAAAACAAAGGTGAAAAGGGGCAATGAAAGGCCTTTTTTTTTTAAAAAAAAAAACAACAAACAAAACAAAACCCAAAACAGACCACAAAACAAACCTCCTTGATATCTCAGAGTCTTTTTGGGGTGTGGGAGAGAAGAAATCAAGTTAAAAAAAATCATTAAATCTAATAGTATTAAATTAATTAAACATAATTAGAACATTTTGATTGACCAGAATAGAAATCTCATAGACAAGGTAAAGCATTTAGTTTTAAAAAATATTTTCTAATCCTCAAAATATTCTTTGACCATTAAAACAATTTTCATTGACTTCAGCAACCAAGCATTTCTGAAGAATTATGTCACTTCTTTGCCAGCATAGAATGGTTTATATGCATAGCTGGTTTTCTTTGTTAGAAAATAACTACAGTTTTGGATTTTGTTCAGTTTTTAATGGACCTCTTTGTAAAGGTGGGAATATAACTCTAATGTGACCTACTGTAAACTGTAGTTTGATTCAAGCAAGATCTGTGATGTAATTGCTTTCATAATTAACTCATGATTCCAATTCAAATAATATAGCAGAGTACCTGGTGGGATTTTGCTGTCTCTTGGCATGCGTGTTGTACAGCTTCAGCTGAATTCGTTCCTGGAGTTTGCAAGCTTGGCTTTAAATAGTGCCCTGGAAATCCTTTGGAGCAGTCTGCCATGCCTTTCATTCAACAGGCCTAACTAATTGGGATGTTTATACAAAAGGGCACAGTTAGGCTGTACTCAAATTCTTGACATGAAGCAGTGCTTCCTTGAAAATGAAGTGTGCTTTGAATTCTTTTACCACCTGCTGGTATAAGGATTTATTTGAATAACTAAGCTGTCCAGATTTGTAGTGGGATTTTTTTCATGTCCTAAATTTTGGAATATGCATGAAGGATAGTTTACTAAATCCACAAAAATCTTTTGGATGCCTTCACATAACTCAAGCTTTATTTAGAATTGCTAGTTTCTTTCTTGAATCGTAACATACTTGCAGTCCAGAATATAGTGCTGATGGATATTCTGTGGAACTGAATTTTACTCTTTTACTTTTCCTTAAATGAATGATGAGCTTGCTTTATGATGCACTCGGAGTGAAGCACGTTGATTGTGTGATTGCCTAGTGTGGTGATCTCCAAACCTTTTGATTGTGCACCCCATTAGCAAAAAAGTTTTTGAGCATGCCCACCCAATGTATAATTTTATTATAAATTATATACTCCTACCTCCTACCACTATACTATTATGTACAATATAAAACATACACAAAAATAGAAATAAAAAAGGATGAGATAAAGATGAAATATGCAATATTTTAAAACAACTCTATTATCCTTTTGTGTTGTGTGTCATGTTCAGATTCCTTTTGCTTATTGCTGGCACTCGTATGGCATTGGTTTGAGAGTGCTCTAAGATTTTCATTTTCAGTTCTCACCAGGAGCAACACTTGCTTTTTCCACCCATTCAGTTCCTAGGTTGCTCTCTCTTAGTGCTGCTCCCTGGCACCCTGTAGCCCACTGTCCTTATGCGCTGCTCTGAACTCAGTCAGATCTTATGTGCAAATCAAAATCCTTTTAAAGTTGTTGCATTTTGCTAAAAAATGAGGGAATAAGAAATGCCCGAGTTTTTCCCAACTAGGCTTTAATAAATGACAGGTTTGTACTGTAACACATTATGGCTGAGAAATTAAAAAAACAGAGGAACGGGATAAACTCAAACTTAACATGGCAAGAAGAATGGTAGCTAGGAACAATATTTTGATTATGCTTTGTTACTGCACTGACTTTATTTTTAAATATTACCTTTTTACTTCTATTTCTCACATGATTAGTCCTATTCCTGATAAATTTGAAACACTGTGTCTGTGCTACTCCCTTATATTACTCCTTGAGGGGATAACGTGCTTCAGGGATAAATGTTAACTGAATGTGCTGCATTATCTTTTCCTGGCATAACAAGCAAAGAGGAAAAATCATTTATTTCCAGTGTAAGAAGGCAGCCTTAGGGGATCACACTGTCTGTGCTTTGAATCCAACTAAATGATTGTGGTGGCTTTTCCTTATTTTTACCAGCAGACAGGAGTGATGACACTCTTACTCCATCAGTAGACTTGGAAACGTAAAACTTATCCATTCAAGCTGAAACAGCAATCCTCTTTATCACCTTTGTGACAAAGTCTTGTTCTCCCCTCTCTTTACTCCTAATTCCAGAAAATTAATATGTTGGTGGACTAACCCAACAATTATAGATAGTTCTAGTCTTTGATGACCTAGAATAATCTGGGATTAGAGATACAATGATATACTTGAATGACATTTTTAGTGAGCTCCTGCTGCAGGAACGCCATATACATTGTAGGCATTAAATTATTTTGCTGCTTTATGTCCCTGGGAGTGTGTCTTATGAGTGATAGCGGAGATGAGTATAAAGGTCCTGTGTGAAAGAAAGGAGGAAGACCATGCAAGGCAGTTGGCTTTTAAAGAAATCAGGAAACAAGTGAAATGCGACTGGGATCCAATTGCTAGTGCATGTTAATGTGTGCTTTGCTGTGTATATCATACGGATACAAATATGATCACTGTGAATTGATAAGGGTTCATTCTCCAGTAACGTTTTACAGAGGAGTGCCTTAAAAAAAGACTACATGCATCAGAACAGGTAGAACCATGGTTAGATGGGATTTTTTTGTTATAAAAAAAGACTAATTAGTTTCTTGTAATTGCTAAATTAATAGCTTTTAGCTTTTCTGCTGTTTGCTTTTTCTGTGTTTTCATGCAACCCCATACATAAAGTTTTTATTTGAGTATTTAAAGACAAGAAATGCACCTGTTGAACCGTATATCTATGTAGTATCTGCCCTCTATAAACAAGTTGGTTTTAGGCTTAAGTACAATTCTGACAAATGCTTTGTAACTGCTTAGAGCCATATCTTGCTGGGCTGTCTAATTTCTGTCCTGTTGTCTTAAAATTTACCATTTAATTCACAGAAATGATGTTTGGTTCTAGTTTAGGGAAAAAGTCATCATTACTCTTATCCAAGAGTATTTTCCCCTGTGTACCTATACAGGAACATGTTCTTGATTTTTGGCTGTGTACCTAGCCGACTTTCAGTTGTATGAATGTTGTCACAGTCATTGAGTCCTTTTCATGAAAGGTATATGTTGAATGAGTGAAACTAATCTGGAAGTAGAGTTTGGAAACTTTAGGCAAATCAAGATTACAGTTGTGCCAACAAATTGGGTTACTATGTGCACAAATGAAATTAACACGTGCAACTGGCCAGTGTGCACCTAGAGCTGTGGTCATCGTAACTGTAAATCAGACACTCAGTTGAACACATAATATAATATGTAGGTATAGGATATAGTTTTTATCTGTGGATTTTAAAGCATATTATTAGGGAAGGTGAAGTAGTTTAAAATGAGCAGTAGAATTTAAATGAAACTCTGAAACTTCAAAAGTTAAAATTCTTGTTGAAAATCATATTGCAGCTAAGAGAATGTCTTGGTCTTGGGTAGATCCTTTGTGTTGAATGGTGTGTAATGGCATTTGTTCCGTATGCCAATTGTCTTTCTGATCTCTATGACACAGTTTTATTGTTGACATTTTAAAAATGTGCAATCTTTCTGGACTTCACCATTATCCAGACTCATCATTTGCATTCTTTCAAGAAAGAATTTTCTTTTGCAGTGATAGTTACTGATGCTATTTGCTGAAACCATACATGGTAGTGTCATGGAGCTTTGGACCTGTAAGCATGTTAACAATTGATATTTCTGTTGTAATTATGTTCTGAATATTATAGCCTGAGCCTCCCTTTTGCTTTGCTACAGCTCCCTCTTGCAGGCAGAAGCCAAGAACAATTCTATGTCTTTCTTCCCAAACTTTGTAGCTATACTTCCTTCTGTGGCTATCAAAACCTCCTCTGATCAAATGTGCTTTATGTTTTTATGTAAATTTGTATGATATAGACATGGACGTGATTGAAGGCAGACATAGAACATTTTCTAAGCCTCAGTGATGTTAATGTACTCTTGGAATAAAGGAAGCTTTTATCATCATTAGAGGTAAGGTAAAAGAAGTTAAGCATTATGAACTACAGAATATTTAAAACATTTACATTGCTTCCAACGGTTGCATCGTATTTTGCTCAGTTAAGTTTAGTTTACACCCTTGCACTGTTAACTGTTGCTACAAGAGAGAATTCATGCAGGGTAGGTGCAGATTTTCTTTGTACCCGTTTAGAATAAGATACTTATTTTCCTAGAAGAGAAAACTGCAGCTTCTTCAGGTGTATGGCCAAATCGATCACATCCAGTAATCAAAGTTATTGACTTATGCTACAGTCCTTGTTCTCTTCTAAATTACAGATGCCACATTTTGTAGCTCAATTTTTGATCGTCTTAAACATAAATTAAGAACATTTGTGCCTTTTTAGTTAGATTTGACAAATGGTTCAACTGCTCTTTTTCAGTAATGACAGTATGCATGAAAAAGTAAAGTGTTCTAAGATCACTTATGGTGAATTATGTAAGTAATGGCTATAGAGCTATTAACCAAGAGAGAATCGTTAGAAATTACTGAAGCCGTATCTTCAGGATAGTCTCTCTTATTATTTTTGTGTGCTGTGAAAAATGGGGGTTTTGCAGCAAAGATGGATTGAACTAGCTCAATTTTGATTGTGAGTCATGGGTTTTCCCCCCCATATGTTCAGGCGAGAAATCTGTCAGTTTCCCCAGCAGAGGACACTGTGCTTCTGCAATTCAATTTGTAGGTTTTTATTTTGCCAAAGAACTATAGAAATAAATCAGGTAAGATATATTTTTGGGCTTGGTATTCTGTATGGACACTATGACTGACATTGCAGTTACAGGTTTTTGCGTTGTTTATACTTCTCCAAAAGCGTGTCTGAGTGCTCTGAACCAAGGGTTGAAAAGGTCTATGCTGGGTTTTATTACAGTATATAATTGTATTTACTTGTTAAGGCCTCCGAGTGTATTTGTGCTTTCCATAGATCTAACACTGTTTTATTCATAATTAAATAACTGATTAAATGAATAAGCTCCAAATTATTTTTATAGAGAATGTGATTTAGCATAGTTTTTGAGCATGTACTGAAAAGTATCTCATGCTGTACTACTTTGTATTTATTTTCTTCTTGTTCAAGGGCATGGCTTGATATTCCCCTTCCGTCATTATTTAAGTAAAACACATTTCTTCCAAAACAAAAATTGTACCAGTGATGTAATAATATGAATGTATATATTTTTACTAGCTTCCTTGATACCTTCCTCCTTGATTTGTAAAATCATATAGGGATGCATGTATTTCACTGATATATTTTATTGGAGAACACTTGGATTACAGAGCACCAGGAAAAAGAGACTGTTTTAAAACAATGTGGGCTATATATTTTCAGCGATGTGAATTAATCTTGCTTCATTGACTTCATGGGAGGTTAGATATTTTACATCAGCTGATGCTAGAATTACTTGTGGCTAAATAGTTCCTTTTCTTACCCTTTCTGTGGCTGGTTAATGGATTTTGAGCTTCTGTGTTCTGTGCCTTGGAAAAAAAAGTCTGCTTAGGTACTGAATTGTCTGTCATCACAGTGAGTGATGCATTTTAAAACTTTATAAGAAGCTTCTTTTTTTGCAGTAGCTAGATGTGGAGATTTTATTAGGATTTTGAATATTTCTTATATGGGCAAAATAAAGATAGAAACCTTTCATGGAGTACACTTTCTAAATTGCTTGCTCTTCAGATGGCCACCTGGGAGTAGGCATCTTACTGGAAGCCAGTGCAACACAGAAAATCTTTCCAAAGTATTTAGAAATGACTGAAGATACTAATAAAAACTTTCATAATAGTGTCTAGGCACTTGAATTTCCACTGTTTTTTGGATGGAATGATATAAATAGGTGGGTTTAAAAGTCACGTGTTTATGCTTTTGTGACCCTTAGGCACATGTGTTAATTTCTCTCCTTTCCCTAGTTCTTAGGCAATCTCTAGTTCTGTTTTTTTTGATGTCTTAACTTTCTGTTTCTGAATGTTACAATTTTAGTCTTCTTGGACAACTAGAAGCCTGCCTAAGTAGTACACTGCTAGGATTCAGACTAGGAACTGAGAATGACAGAATTAAAAAAAGCTTCGTACATATTTCAGACAAGCCCATTTTTTCAGCTTATTTGAAAGCAAAGAACCACACACTACCTCCCATCTTTACTCTCCCCTCCTGCTTAAGATTAATGTTTAGGTCCCCATTAGACTTATAAACCAATTCATTTTCTCAACTTATGTGGCTTTGTACTTGTGTAGAAAGGAGCGCACAACTGTAGTATTGTTCATCTGGTTTACTGGCTTAACTTACTGGAAAAGTGCCAGGGGCAGAAGGACACAGTTTATAATGGAAAGAAACAGTCAATGCGGAGTATTAGGGAGAGTGGCAGTTAAGAATGCTGTAATTTATCCCTTCTTCTCTATGATCCTGCATGCGATGGAGACAGTAAGGGAAGGATGAATGTTGTATTTCTTCCAGACACTGGGACCTTTTGTGTCAAAGCTATGCAGCATGACTTTTGTCATTGCTTGTGCTGTCTCTGAATTTGCCACATAGCCTGAAAATAGCAGCCAGGAAAGGAAGTCCTTCGGTATGTGACCTACTTGTTTTAAACTGGGGTTTGTGAGTGGGTATGATTTATGCACGTTAGTGCACATCCTAGGTAGATATGTTCTATTGCATCCAAGGCAGGAACAGTTCAAATAGAACACATAGATACAATACTTAATATAATGAATGTCAGGTCAAATTTGGTGTGCAAGATAATGTTCGTATTTTGATTTCAGCCAGTTTCTAAAGATTACTATACCATTTTGTTGCAGATAAGTACTGTAGTTGGAATTAGCTAAACATAAAAGTCATCTTCAGACAATATCACCTTAAGTAGACATAAATTTAATTTTTCAATATTGACTTTGTTTTTAACAAAGCCTATTTATTCCAGTGTTTTAAATTTGGTAACTGCTTATAGATTGTTGCCTACATAATACTGTTGTTGAAATTTGTAAGCATATTAATAATTTTCCTAGGTAACTGATTGTAATAATCTCATGCTGCGAAGGAAAATAGTTGATTTTACAGCTATTAGTTTTTGTTGTAAATTATTTTTGAAAGGTGGTCACTCAGATCTGCTATATAAGTGTGATTTATTTCAATCTGAGTTTCACTTTGGTAGTAAAACATTTGTATTCTGTGCAGTTATCCTATGTGTTTTGGTTGATTGCTTTTAGATTAGTCATTTAATGAGAATGGAGTGTGTTTGGAGAGCTATAATGCTGCTGTCAGTTTATAAAGGCTGTGCAGTTGTGGAATGAAACCAGTTTGTGAGTTCTTTTAGCAGGAATGGTATTGCTACAAGCACAATTTCTTCAGATAAAATAAAGAGTTGGAACATCAAATAAAAATATGCCGTTATGCCCACTCTAGCAATTGGTGTGGGGTTCTTCATCTAAATGTATTAGTAGCTTCCAAAAAAGCCACCTCAGCCAAACAATGAAATCCTTAGAAAATCTGGAGGTTAGTTGAAGAATTTTGACTGGTACTTGTGAGGAAATTACTAGGCTGGTGTAACAAACCTATGGTGAAGCAAAAGTACTTTTGTTTCTTTTTCCCATGTGCCAAGACCTTGCTTCTGGTGTTTGTTTCTTTTGTTTGTTTCTTTTTGTTAAGTTACTCAAGCATGGTAGAAAAAAAATTGTGTGAATTCTGTAACTAAACACATAGAGATATTTAAATAATCAGGTTTTGATGTTTTGTTTTCTGGAGAAATAATTGCCTGTTAAGTTCTGTGTAAGTAATGGCATTACTTATGTGAGGAATTCAGGTAACAGCTACTTGGACATTATGTCTGAAACAGGATTCATGGCCTACACGTGGCTCAGCTGGTGATGCGAATGCTTGCTCTGCCATCAGAAGAGGCAGGTAGAAAGGTGGTTGCCAGTTGATCACAGAATCTGGTCAGTTGTGGCGTTTCATGAGCCATGGCAGACATGCATTGTCAAGGGAAATCAGGAAGACGGAAAACATACGAAGCTAATTTAGCAACATCCTTGGTTACAGGTGTTCGTTAATGCTAGCTGTTGCCTGTATGTTTGTCTGTATGTTGTTAAGTGGGCATGCATGTATCAACGGCCACATACCAAGAGTGGGATCCTGATCACAGTCCAGAATTTGGGAGTAGGAGCAAGCTGTTTAGTGTTGCTGAAGGAACAGATGAAACTACAGAAGGATTTTAAGTAAGTGTCCACTGGTTATTTTTGATATTCCCTGCACTGGGAAAAGGTAGCTTTCAGCCAAACTTTTGAGGGTTGTGGTGATGTGCGTATGTGTGGTGTAGTCCTTGTTCGGGTGCAAGATACATCGTCAATATTAGTCACCACAGTGAGCATGCCAACTACCGAGCTTTCATTGAGATTATGTTTTATGATGTACTGAAATGCCATGGCTGTTGTCGTTTCCCTTTTCTAACTCATTAGTTAGTCCCCAAGAGGACTGTTGCAGCAGGTCGTACTGTGTAGATTAACCCTGGTCCAAACATGGAAGTTCTGTGTAGCAGACCTGCTTGCACTAGATAATTTATTTTCACTTTTTCTTAAAACTCGTTCACAAATTCTGAGCATTACTTATATGCAGGACTATATTTGTTCTACAGGAAAGCTAAATAAATAAATAAAGCAAGCTATCCTGATGACAAAAACTAAGTTTAGAAGTATTTTTTGAATTGAATGAATTGCATTAAGCAGATAAAATATATTCTGGCCATTTAGTATAGATGTTCTGTCACCAAGATAAATAGACTAGCTATCATAAGTATTGGTGTGGTTGAAATGCATAACAACATAATTACTTTGCTAGCAAAATGTTAACCTGCTTTAATCATTCTGTTCACAAAATAATGCAGAGTGATTTAGTGGGTAGAATGAATCTACTTACAAATTGTTTTATGGTCCTAATGCAGTCCCTTTGTAGAATGTAAATTGATGATGATAATTTTATGGGCAAATGATTTTTCAATTAAAATGTCTTTTCAGAGACAAAATAGGAATGTTACGAACAGTTCCAAATAACAGTATGTCAGGGTGAAGGCATACAGGGCTCTCAAATGTATCAGCCAGATCCTCAGCTGAAAAAACGTCTATGTTAAAGATGCAATTTTAGTCAAATTTGTAATTTTGTTCCATTACACATGCAAAGTGCCTTTATTTGGTCCCATTGGCATAATAACCAGCATGAGAATTTACCATATAAACAGTAGGAACTAACATTTCTCTTGTCTGTTTAACTAATTCTTTTATCTATTAATAACCTGCATTTTAGTAATTATTTTCAGCTAACTATACTCTGTTGTCTTTATTATAATAATTACAATGCCTATGAGGATCAGCATGAATCACTGCAGTACATTCATCTTTCATTTTAAAACTGTGATAAGGAAAGAAGCTATATTGATCAGCCCAACTAGAGTAACTTCTTCAGCATGGGAGGGTACTCTGATTATTGCTTTATCATTATTATATTCTAAGCTGTTGTCCTGGGTTTAGCTAAAAACCCAGTCCTGTTTAGTGATTTTCTCTTTTCAGTTTAGTGTCTTCTAAAAGGCTGCACGTTCTGAAGTCAGCAGCATGTTTTTGCAGACAGTGTGTGCTACTGGCAGTGATAACACCTGATGTTTACAGTCACTGCCTGGGACTGGTATGTAGAAAGGCTCTTGCTGATACTTATTCCTATAGTGACCAAGGCCACTGCTGGCTCTTGTGTGCCACGCTGGGGGTGCTGGGTAGTAAGAGGGGGGCACAAGGAAGTAAAAGGTGGCACCTCCGGGGGGTAACAGACAGGACAGGTGACCAACGAGAGTATTCCATCCCATATACGTCATATTTAGTATAAATTGAGTGATCACGAGAGTTTCGGCCTTTTTTCGGCCCTTTTGCCCCTTTTGCCCTTTTCGGCCTTTTTGCCCTTCCTTTCTGCAATGGCCGGTGTCCAGAGAGGACTCCATCTGACCTCCTGATTTTGATCCGGATCCTGAGTTCCCGAATCCAGCTCCCTGTATCCAGCTCCCGCTGCCGCTGAGCCTGGGGTTTCCCCAGTGCCTCCTGCTCTGCAGCACCAGTGGTGATTTCTATCGGGGGAGGGAGTCGGGTTTGATATCGGGCTATTATCTATAGTTGTATATAGTTCTTTACTTTTATCTTTTTACCATTATTCCTATTACTTTCATTAAAGCTGTTCTAGTTCGGTTTTTTTCTTCTCTCATCCGTAAGTCTCTCTGCCTCATTCCCTTTTCTCTTCCCGTTTGGGGGGGGGAAGAGGGGGTTAGAGAGCGTCTGTCCGCGTTAGTGGCCGGCCCAGCCCTAACCCGCGACAGCTGTTAATATAGCACCCATGTTATTTTATGAAGTAAAAATTACTTCAGCCTGTGATAGCTTTTGCTACTGCTTATAATTCCTTTTTTCCTTCTTAGTGATAGGTCGACCTGAGAAATATTTGTGTGGTAACTCTTATAAAGAGCTATTAACTGAAAGATCATTAAAACATTATCAAATGGCTCTAAATGCTATACATAATATCTTATTTAAGCCAGTCTGTCTGTTACTCATTGTGTTTAGACAATTTAGAGATCCCATTTAGATACCCATTGTCTTTAGACAATTTAGATACCCATTGTCTTTACCCTTTGATGTAGCTAAAAATATTATAGTCTTTAAATTTTACTATTTTTTTTAAAACTGGAATAGGTGGAGTGGCTTCCTCACTGCACAAAGAAATTTATAACTTGATTGAATTCATACTACAGAGCCCCTACCCAAAGTATTTCTCTGCTTCGGTGTGCTAGTGCTACTCCAGTCTCGGTCTAGTTTGTTTTTCTCTCATTAGTAATTTCTGCATTCACAAAATGTGTACGTTTTTTAACAGGCTATATGACCTGTACCTTTTTCTCCTTTATGAAAGTGTAATTCTAGAAGGGTCCCTTCGGAGAGCCGGCCAAGTAACGACCGTCACACCAATATGGCTACAAGTTGTTCTCCCTTTATTGCCCCGGACAGCTCAATATATACAGTCAAGCAGTGTCCCTGCGCCTGCCCCTTCACAGAGTTGGTCGGTTACAGGTGTACACGTGCCAGCGTTTTATTGGGTAGTGCCATTCAACTATGCAGGCGGCTCTTGCCCCCCCTTCTCCCCCCGGCAAGGCTCTCACAAACCAGATAAAACCTCCTCCTCTCCGTGCCCCAAGGCAGCTTCAAGGACAGAGCCTTTGTTTAGGCCTGAGCTGGGTTGTCCAAACCTTTTAAAGGGATACCGCACCTCTGCTCCACAAGAAATTCCCCTGCATGTAATCATAACTCATAGATAAATTTACCGGAAATACAGGATTTCTAGTTTTCTTGCCTTGGGCTAAGATTTCTGCATGCACAGTAAATTTATTTTACTCATTTGTTCTAGCATAATGACATCACTGGCAACACATTAGTAAAAGTGTTTACAAAATGACCCTTTGTAAACTAAATGTGTTTTTCAGTTCTGATTTTACTGTGGTTCAAAATTGTGCAGAAAGGGCAATTTCAAAATCAGTTTTCTGTTTTGAAGTTACTTTTATTAAGGTTTATTGGTTTCCTTTCCCCCAAAGTTTAATAGATTAAAATAAAAGCATTGGTTTTGTGTCATGCCTGAGTGTTTATACCTTATGGCACATTCATTTTAACATGGTTGTCATATTTTAATAAAAATTTCCATACAAAAGAATGTTCACTAAAAATGGAAATGTTTTGTCAGCTCTTACTTCCAATGTGTACTAACAGTAATTTCTGTTTTTTTTTCCAAAGTTTTCTGAATGGCAGTGTAATTCCACAGTTTTTTTGTTTAGAGGTCATACTGATTCTTTTGTGTGAAAGCTCCAAGCATGTAAAGAATAGATCTTACATAATACTACGCTAATAAAGAAAACTGAAGGATCACAAGGAAAATGTCACTGACATTTTCTGAGAAATTCGTGCCTTAGTGGAGTCTCTTGCTGAGTCTCCATTAGGATAATTAGTAGGACAGATTCTGTTTGCTGTGGTAATAAATTATGATGTAAACCAGTGTGGGGGCCAATGTGCAACAATACAGTCTCTAATGAGCATATTATGGTGAAAAAACAAATATTTTTTCAAGGATATTATCTGGCTAACAAATTGTTCATTTTCATGTTGAGAAAATTGTGTGGGGAGAAAATTCAGCGAAAAAGTAGAAGAAAATCTGTTCAGTTGCATAGCAGAGTGGGACAGACATAGAGGGTAAGAAACAGAAAAGTAACTGGAGAAATTATGAGGTCAGAGGCAGGGAACCTCTTGCAAGTGTTCAGCAGTATTGGTTTTGTGTAGTGTCTTAAATCCTTTAGAAATTCATCTGATTGACTAGAAGCCCGCTTTTAAATTTCACTTGTTAGTTGTGAAAGGTGTTGGAGGATGTAAATGATTTCCTTGTGATTTCTTTGTTAGACTGGAAGTATTAGGCTGCAAGTATAAGATTTCATAGCATATGTCTATTGTATACTGGTCTGCCAGTAATGGATGTGTTTTACTCTTATTGAAAAAGAAAATATAACAGCAACACTAAAGGCCATAATCTTGTGGATGTGGAGTTTTGTTCGATTTGATGTTTCTTCCTGATGTCAAGCACTGGCTTTTTCACTAAGACACTTGTAACTGTCCTTAGTGGAAGCCTCTGGAGATTTCTTCCACATTTCTCTTCTGTTTGGATTTCATCATCAGAAGCTCTCACTGGGGCCAGTGAGTCTCAGTTAACTCAGTTGAGTCTCATTACGCAGATCTTTTGGTATTTTGCACAAAGTGAAAAACCCCAAAACTCTATCTGTTACTCATGCCAGTTATCCGTCATATGCTGAGAATCAATATGTCAGAGTAGATTTTTAAGCTTTTCATGCTTCATTGATCTCTTGATTTTAGCAAACAGAAGCATCTGTTGTTAAAAACCAGACATAGTTTTTATATTATTTATAAAAGTGAAAAAATGATTTTTTTTTCAGTGAAAACTTAAAAAAAGCACACAAAAAATCAAGCGGATGAAAGGAGAACAATCCTCTCTTCTTCATATTCCACAGACAAAAGTTATGCATTTCCTAAGTGGCAGAAATTTCTGTTGTCCTTTGTTACAGCAACTAAATGTTGACTCCATGGCTGTTTCCTGGTCATGTATCTTTCTGATACATGGAGATCCATCCTTGCTTGTGGTGAGCATTGAACAGTACAGACTGTTACATGAAAAAACCAAAACCCCAAACAAAAAATAACTACGGATTTACAGTCCTTCAGAACTTTTAAACACTGGTGTGTGTTTTTAATTAATTTTCTTTCCTTCTGATAAGTAACTCTAACTTAATAAATTCCCTCACTCTATTATTATTTCTACCCTTCTTGATTTTAACTAAAAATGATTTATCTTCATTTCTGTGCCAGCAGCCAGGGATCACGTTGATAGTATCTTTCATAACATTTTTCCAATGGGGATTGTAGCTGGAACCCTAACAAGAATAGCAATTTGTTACAGTTTGAGAAATGTCTATAAATCCTTAAGGCTTTGTCATATTAGAAGGAATTTATCTGTGTGATACAGGCAGGAAAGATGAAGAATCAATGATAAAAAATAAATAAGAACCACTGAGTGGTCTAAAAGATATTGACAAGCCAACAATACAAGCTATTTTGACCTGATTATGTTGACTATAACTGTATGAGGACTTTGATACAAACTAACAGTTTTATCATGTTCTGATAGTTTTGAAGTGTATCATTTCTGGATATCTTGTGTATTAACTGCTTTTGTGAATGTCAGGTGGGTACTTTATGACCCGGGAGCTACAATTCATGTTTTACCCGCAGATCTTTTCAAGATATAATCTGTTGTCCAAAAGACAGAAGCAAAGAATGTAGATAAAATCATGCTTTTTACTGCATTAATGTCAGTCATAAAAAAAGCCCCAAACCAAACCAAAAAACAACATGTGTTTGGAAACAACAGGTAGATACTTTCTTCTAGTTCTCTTTTTAATTTTTTTTTTTTAGTAAGAAAAAAGTCTACAAAGGCAGGAGTCCAGGGGAGGAACACAGAAGGAAAAATAGTGTAATAACGATATAATACAACAGGTATATATGTATAAACATACCAAAATAAATCGTTAGGCACTTCCATTATTTCATTAAAGCTAGTCAATACTAGTATTGCTTTGTGAGATTTGACTCTTTATTTCCATGTTGGTAGACACAGGACTAATGCAGTGGGAACTGAGTTTTGTCAATAAGCAAGTTCTTACAGCTTTGCATACTTAATTGGGAATACATCTGCCACAGAAGCAACAAGATATATGTTATTCATTATTTGGAAAGTATAGTCTTGCCAGTGCTCTTGATGCGATTTGATCATAATGGACAAAAATCTTCATAGGTGACTTTTCAGGGCTTTAGATAACTCCAAGTCCTATTTATAGTTGTTTAAATTTTCTTAGAAGAATAAAGGAGGTTGGGTTTAATAGCATTCTTAAGCCACTTGAAAAATGCTTTGATTTTTAAGTTAGAATTAAATGATCATGGAAAACACTGTCAAGCTTGTATAAATAGAATTTTTGTGCAAAGCAATGCAGTCACGTAAACTTGCAGTGGGATTTTTGGGAATAGGCAGAGAATACACATCTGCAACCTTCTCTGCGACACCATGATGGAAGGGTGATTTCATCTATCTCATACATTTTGCTCTTGCAAGCATTTCTCTCAAGGCTGTTTCTACTGAAGCACATATCCTGTAGTTCTTAGTAAAGATAAACAGAAAAGTAAAGCAGAACTTCTCTCTGTAACAACTGCTCAATAACAATAATAAATCATGGCTTTATGCAAATTTGGTGACAGTCCAGTTGACATTTACTTGTAGTAAAACATTCTCTGTGGTTCTCTGTATTGCAATAAAAATAGAAAAGTCATTTTGTGACCTGAGAATAACGTAAATCGCACCATCTTTAAGAAAGCAGTGTCATTATAGGTCATCTAGTAACATCTTGCATTGGGAGATTTAGTAATAGTATGAAGTCTTTTGATAGAAGAGATCCTCTCCTCATGTTCTCCTGTATCTTATTACCAAGTGAAGCAACTGAACAGAAGCAAGGTATTTCTGCAAATATTTGCCTGCTGTCTTTATTCAGATTGTTGGACATTTCTGATAGAAATTAGATTTACGTATTCTGTACAGAGTGAGGACAATTGCTTTTTCCTTCTGTGGTCAGTACTCATTCATCAAATCGGGACTGTCTTGATTACCTCCAGACAGATGACAATCCCAATTTACAGCTCAGCGTGTAGCTGAGAAAAGTGATGTTTCTCCTCTATTCCAGTAAATTGTTTGCATGTGGTAATAATGCTGTTGTTTCTGCCATAGAATATCTTATACTGATTAAAAAAACTTTTTCATAACGCAGTTTTTATTTACATAGTTTTCCATATAATTAATGATAGTTTATGAATTACATATTTTTTTGCAAGATAATAGGCATTGCCTGTCCTAAAACATCTTCTCTACATCTCATTTAGATGTACCAAAGATGTCCAGTTAGCCTAGGACCTGTTGAAAGGTGTAGTTATGGCAGCACAAAATGTAATTGGTGTGGACTCTTGCAGTCTTCTGAAGTGAGCTAGATTTGTGTGTAGAGCTATCCATACATGAGCATGTACTTATTCTTCAATGTCTCTTAACAACCTTAAGCCTGGGTTTTGGCTTGAACGTGAGAATGTTCCTGTCAAAAGAGAGGGATTCTGCAATGAGCAGTGGGGAATTGGGAAAAGAGGATAAGCGGTCTGAAAATTGATCTTCATGAGTTCTGGAGTTCTGAAAAAAGGTTATGTGATGTGGTTGTCTGTGGTAGGGAACTAGGAATAGGGACTCAATCCTTTCCTCCTCAGTGTTCATTAAGGAAATATTACCTTGTCCTAAGACAAGATAGAGCAAGAGGCAGTGCATCTGTGGCCACAGGATTTCGTTACCTTGCATCAGTTTGTGTCTGTGTCAGTGTGTGGGTTCTGATCAGGAACTCTGTCACACAGTTGCTGTGTGCTTTGGTTCACACCGTGGAGCAAGCAGTCTTGGGGCACACAAACTGAATTCCTTTTTGGGCTGAAAATAGCAAAACCAGCTGTGCTTCAAGAGTACACTGATGGGATCAGTATCCTGTAAGCGACAGAGAGCAACTTGCAATTTCTGAGGAAATGCACCGTCTCTTAGTTTGGTTTCCCCCCCCCATCCCCCCCCGCCTTTTGAGAAAATGGTGTTTCGATTCTTCCAGTAAATAAGCAGATCTCTATTGAACAAACATCTGATAAAACACAGTGATAAAACAAAGATATTCCTGGCAACAATTAAATTAAAATAATGCTTTCTAGAACACATTGCCACAGATGTTCATAAAAATTTATGCTTGGAGATTAATTGAATTATTTATTATGTAATTTGAGAAATCCTAAAAATCTACTATGGTAAATATTTATTTCAAGTGTAGATAAAGGTAGCCGAGATGTAGTTTTGCATTTTATATAAATGATTATGGAGTGTATGCAATGACTCTTTATTTTTTTTTCTCAAGTGGTGCTAAAAACTTCTTACAGTTACTAAGACCTCTGCTTCAGTTTAGGTGTGGAAATTAGAGTGCAGAACACGCAGTGTTACTGTCTTTAAAGAGTAACAAAAATAGAAGAAGATTGAACTGACCAGGCAAAGACTCTCTTTCACTATCTTAACAAGAAAATCTAACCATTGCGATATGAATTTTAGCTTTTTCATATAAAATCAATCAGACTTTTTTTTGGAAAATCTTTGCAAGATATTAATTTATATATATTAATGTAAACATCAGATTATTTGTTCATAAGAAAAGTTCTGTCTGTTTTAATGTCATTGTCCAAAATGCCATTGTGTGTGCTAACTGCAATAAATTCTCTGATGAAACCTAAGGTTTACTTTACATTCTTACTGGCGAATGTCTTGCAGGTAGCTGTATTGCTGAAGAATGGATGAAATCTCAGAGTTGCTGGTATTAATGAAAGAAAAGGTGAGTAATGGCTGTTGTTTTTATATATCCAAGGTTGACCTTTTTGGTTACATATGTTTAGACGTATGTTTATGTTATTTTTTGCTTTGTTTTGATATTTTTCCCAGAGCATTGATCAATATTGTATCTTAAAAAGAAAGGTATTTAAGCCCTGTAAATGAATTAGTTTGCATTTCTGAACATTATCTGCTACTTCATCCAGTTTTGTATTGTGATTATTCTTTTGCATTGTGTTGTCATCAGTACTGAATTTTTAAAAATTGTTTCATGACTATTAATTTTTATTTTATAGCTTCAAATGAGAAATCTCTATGGAAGTGCCAGTTTTTGGAATAGCAACACTATATGAATTTGGGTTAGGATTCTAAATAGCATTACTGGCTTTTGACTCAACAGGAGGAAGATTATAGGGTCTATTAAGCCAACAGCTTTTAATGGAGAGGATATTTGCCGAGTTCCTACTCTGTGTGCCAGATAGCATATCTAGTTCAATCCAAATGGCACGTGGATCTTCAAAACAGTAAGAATCTGTTCTTTGTGTACCTTTCCTTCCAGGAGACTGCCTGTTTGTTAGTATGTGTGCACATCATCTGAGAAAACTACAATCTAGCGAACGTGTGTGCCTACCTACATGGGAACAAAAGCATAATGGTGCTAGTTTGGGAATTATTGTATAGACATTAGAAAGACACATGTACCACTGGTGTTCTGGTTACATTTTTTACAGGTTCTGCCAGTGCTTAATAACACCACACATCTTGTTAGCATCAAGTTTTCTAATCCTTTATTTTTGGTGCACTGAAAGTTACAGATAAAACCGAGCAGTAGCGAGCAGGACAGAAACAGCAACAACTCAAATAGAAGGAAGGGATTAGTCAGTGTCTGACTAGTCCATGCTTGTAGAGGGAGAGTAATCAACCCCAAAGTCAACATTTATTAATGCTGTTCACATCAAAGGCTGTCAGATGAGCACTACATGAGAGTCCCTAGCTTCAAAAAAGAAATATTGATTGAAATAAACCGGAGCCTGAGTTTCAGCATTCTCGCTCAATACATATATAGCTTCGTGTTCTGTAACAAAGTCTCTAAAGGCTGGCAAAGTCAGTAAAGTACTTACAGAAATGTCAATTCATGATCTTCACTTGGTGAACACTTGTCTGATTCCTTCCATTTACTGTTAGACTTAAGGGAATAATAACTGCAAATGAAAAAGCTGCTGAAATACCAAGCTCACACTCATGCACCTGTACAAACTGTTTCACATGCTGCTACGTATTTATGTGCGCCTGCAATGCTTGCATTATATGTGTTTTAGTGAAACCATGTGAAATTGCTGTAAAACAGTGTGATATAAAAAGCAAATGTCTGAACACTGGAAAAAGCTCAAATATGTATTTTTAAAAATAAAATTATAAAAACAATTTTAAAATTAAATACTGGACTCCAGGCTGATTATGTGATTGCATCTTTGGCAGGACTTTAGTGATCAAGCTGTATGGTCAACTGAGAGATGCTTAATGGCTTTTGCACAACTTTTCTAAATGAAAAATTTCTTAGGTTTAAGTCAGTTGCCATTTATCAGTTACTATCTGTTAGAAATTCTGCCAGAAATGGTCTGAATTGAGAAAATGGTAGCAACTGACAGACTATTCTATCATTAATGTTTCAACTTGAACAGAATTATGGTCTGGGTCAGTGGCATATACAGCTCGCTTTTAACATTAGACCTAGTCCTGAATAAGTTGAGCAAGTGAGTTGTACCAAATGATGTCACAATTCAGGCGCTCTCTTAAATTCTAAGAGTTTCTTTACTATTTTCTTGTTCCAGAAAGGTGATTTCTTTACTTTTCTTTTGTTTCCTAGTTCTTGTCTTTGTTTTATCTCCAAACAATTCTTCTGAGAGATTTTTTTATTTGAGATTTTATTTTGAGATGCAATTGAATGTCAGTCTTTTCTGAAGCTGCCTTCTGAAGGGCCATTTTAATACTTCTCAAAAAGGAATTCTCAAGTAATTGTTTTTTTAGAGAAGTTATGTTACAGATAAATAGTGTTAAAGCACTTGTATAGTAATGATGTCTCTTACAGTGATGGCTTCAGAGTAGGACTGGTTAGAGATACCTGTAATTTGGAAGAGTTTTGGGAGTAGACAGAAAAAAATTTGTCAAACTATGATCATGACTCAAAAGCAAAAGTTAAATCATGGCTATTTAGGACAGACTTGCAGGAGGTGCATCAAGGTTAAACTTTGAAGTTTGATTTAACAAAGTTGTGATTATACATTTTAACACAAAAATGTGGTAGAGATTAGAACTGAAATTCTCTTTGCCTGGAACCTACCTTCAGAGGAATGAGGGAACCCAGGACAGTTGTGGGAGTTAGTTTCCAGACCAGGATCCCGAGGGCTTTGACTTTTTCACATAAAAGCTACACTAGGAAATGATGAGAGAGTATGATGAGTGTGTGTCCATAAGACTGCATCAAACAGATGTCCACTGTATGGCTGAGGTGTATTCAGGTGTATTCTTCTGGATGTTTAATGTATTGCATGCTTCTCAGGTGTTACTGTGTAATTTTCAGCAACTTCTAGTTACAGGTCTGTATTATAGCTTTCTTTACTGTATTTCTGAAAGCATTCAGAAGTTACTGTGTTGGTATATTTTTTTAAAGTTGGTTGCTAGCTGTAGATTTTGATGATAGCTCAAAAGCCACATCATCTGTATTTCAATCTTTTATTTCTTTGTGGCTGAGAGTACAAGAAAGATAATGATGCCATGTTGCTTCAGAGAGAGGAAGTTGGTTCTGGGGTCTCGCAAGGGTATGCAAGTGAAGTTTCTATTGCAACAAGAGCTGAAGCATTTGGATTTTGTGATACGAACTTGTGGGTGGCTGTGTGTGTATACATACATACGTCTGTATGTATAAAAGGAGCTATGCCTGACATGTGCTTTCACAAGGATTGTCTTGGTGTTGGGTTACGGCTTTATATTCTGCCCAGAGACGCTGAAATGCAGTGGGGTATGAATTTAATTCCACTCCATGTTACTGGTTTTCTCTCAGTAGGTTCTGTGCAACAGAAATTTAATAAAAGCAAGTATGTTTTGTAACATACGTATTGAAAATATATAATTAGCTTTTTCTCATTTTATTGATTTGTGAAACAAGGGACTATTTTATTAATAAATGTATAGTATGAGTTACTGAGTTTCTGGTTTAGCACTGTGCCAAACTGGACCTCTATTTCCACATGTTACATTCATGTAAACAGTAAGTAATAACAGTACCTGCACTAATCACTGTCCTCTGTAGTGTCAGAGAGAGCAGCAAGCACAAACCCTGTGTTAAAATATCAGTGATTTCAAAGTTTGAACAGGGTAGTTGATTCTGGCAGAAGCCAAGCATATATTTACTGTTTTCTGAGTTTGAATGCACGACTCCCTTGTCCTGGAAGAGAGTAAAAATTTGACACAACAAACAACGAATGTACAAATGCACTGTTGCTTTCTGTACATGATCACAAGCATTTAAATTCTGAAAAATGGAGCTAGTTTTGAAACTGTGGTCTTGAAACTATACATGTGAGTAATAATAATGCATCTTATAACTTGTTCTTTGGTCAAGACTTTGATCAAGATTGCTTTTGCAAGGCAGTGTTTTATGCATTCTGAACCAAAGTAGGCCTCCCTGAGCAGCTGAGAAGTGTTGAAGGATGGAGCGAATTTCGACTGAAAAACTGACAGGAAAAAGAAAATCTGAACCAGGTTGTTGTATTCTGAAGTGGAGCTCTATCGTAGGCATTTCAGAGGTGATTTCCTGTACTTTTCTTCACTAGGTGGATATAAAGTATCTGTTTGTAGGGAATTAGTAAAAAACCTGACAACCTATCATTTTCCGTTGAATGATTGAAATGTGTGTGTAATGCTGCAGCTAGCTACGTGGAAAAGGCAAGCTATGCCTGCTTCTCAATCTCTTGGAAAGGAGCAAGGAATTTTTATCATTCTGAACCTGTCATCTGTTGTAGGAAAAGAAATAATACTTATTTGCCTCTCACCACTGTTTTCAGTTGACAGTACTGGTTGCATTCCCACATTCTGCCAAATGTATTTATTTGCTCTTCTTAATCAGGCAAATCTCCGTTGATTTCAGGAGGATTTTTTACTGAAATAGAATGAGGGACGAGGTACTATACCTCATTGTGGTCTATCTGGACATCAGCAAGGCATTTGGCTCTGTCTTCCACAGCATCCTCATAGGTAAACTGAGGAAGTGTTGTCTGGATGACCAAGTAGTGAGGTGGGTTGCTAATTGGTTGAAGAGAAGTAGTCAGAGAGTTGTGGTCAATGGGGCAGAGTCTAGTTGGAGGCCTGTGTCTAGTGGGGTCCCTCAGGGGTCAATGCTCGGGCTGGTGCTTTTCAATATATTTATCAATGACCTGAATGAGGGATTAGAGAGTGTTGTCAGCAAGTTTGGTGATGACACGAAACTGGGAGGAATGGTTGACACTCCAGAAGGCTGTGCTGCCATTCAGAGAGACCTGGACAGGCTGGAGCGCTGGGCAGGTAGAAATCTTACGCGGTTCAACAAGGGCAAGTGTAGAGTTTTGCACTTGGGAAAGAATAACCCCATGTACCAATATAGGTTGGGGACTGCCCTGCTGGAGAGCAGCACAGGGGAAAGGGACCTGGGGGTTCTGGTGGGCAGCAGGATGGCCATGAGCCAGCAATGTGCCCTCGTGGCCAGGAAGGCCAATGGCATCCTGGGGTGTGTTAGAAGGGGAGTAGCAAGTAGGTCAAGAGAGGTCCTCCTGCCCCTCTACTCTGCCCTGGTGAGGCCACATCTGGAATATTGTGTCCCGTTCTGGGCTCCTCAGTTCAAGAAGGACAGGGAGCTGCTTGAGAGAGTCCAGCGCAGAGCCACAAAGATGATGGAGTGGAACATCTCCCTTATGAGGAAAGGCTGAAGGAGCTGAGTCTCTTTAGCTTGGAGAAGAGGAGGCTGAGGGGTGACCTCATTAATGTTCATAAATATGTCAAGGGGGAATGTCAGCAGGATGGAGCCAGGCTCTTTTCAGCGGCGTCCATTGACAAGACAAGGGGCAGTGGGTGCAAGTTGGAACATAGGAGGTTCCATAAACATATGAGGAAAAACTTTTTCACAGTGAGAGTGACAGAGCACTGGCACAGGCTGCCCAGGGAGGTTGTGGAGTCTCCTTCTCTGGAGACATTCAAAACCCTCCTGGACGCGTTCTTGTGCGATCTACTGTAGGTGATCCTGCTCTGGCGGGGGGGTTGGACTAGATGATCTTTGAGGTCCCTTCCAACCTCTAACACTCTGTGATTCTGTGTGACTCTGTGATTCTGTGTGATACCTGTGATTCAGATTTTAGAACTGCAGCTGTAGGCAGGGGGTAGGTACATTCTGTTAAAGGTTTTAGAACTGCAGCTTGCATCGATATATTTACAGTGATTGAACTATATATGCTAAATGATGTGTCTGTGATTGTGGTCCAGAGACATTGCTGGGTGATAGGAACATAATTTGGCTTCAGTATTTCAGTGCACATTACCTCACTGATCTCAAAATTTAATGGAAGTGCAAACATATTTGATATTTACTCTTCGGGAGAGGATATGTTGGTCAAATTGAAAGTGTTAAGAAAAATTGCTTTATTTAAATCTTAATTTCTGTGATGGAAGGCCCAACGTAAAATTGCAGGACACAAGTTCTCTACCTGATGCTGATCATACTGGTTTGGGGAGTAAGCAGAGTGTTCTAAGCTACATTTGCACAGAGCTTTCCAGAACTTATATTCTCTCTTTTGATGATCCAGAGACTATAGTAACATCCTTCATTATTAAAACTGTGGTACTTATGCATTTTTTCAAGAGCAAAGTTTATAACTTTAAAGCAGCCTTTTAATCTCCTGCCAGTTCTCCATGTCTGCAAGTGCAAGATTGTTCCCAAACAGTCATGTATTTTTTTAGTTATTTTTCCAGTGTAGTTTGAGCACCTATGTTTGAATCTATTAATATGGCTGAATGGAGGGTTAATTTGAGACATGTTTAAGATTCAGGCTCTAATGAGTGGTGATATGATGAGGGAGTGGAGAAAATATTGCCTTTTCCCTGTGATTACAGTTTAGGAATGAAAGTCAAATGACTCCATTTATTTTAAATTAATCACAGGGAAGCAATTACTGCCTGACCTGTTTGTAATAGCGATGCTATAAGGCCCACACTGTGGAGCTCTGTGATTTGAAAGACTGTGAAGCAGTCCACCCTGTAAGATGGGAAGGACATGTAGCACAGTAAAATTAGAGGGAGCGATATTGGTGGTTTATGTAGACAAGTATGCATTGAGGGGAAGGAATGATCAAGTAACCTGTCCTAGTACTGAAATTACTTATCAATTTTCCTTGTACTGAACAGATGCAGATCAACTGTCCTTGTGGTGATTCCATGTGGTGGATAAGCTTCTTTGCAGGATCAGAATGCAAGACTTAAAATTACTGGTAGTCTTAACTGAGAAGAACACTTCATGATTTTATTCAGAAGAAAACCAGCTGATAGTAGAGGTTTGTCTCTGGTCTCTTTTCGTCAGAGGCAAACAGAATAAAGCCTCCTGTTGTCCAGGTCAGGTCCACATCTTTGCTTAAGCCTTTCCAGACTGCCACTCCATTTCTTTGTAACTCATTGCCACATCTCTCAGTGAATTTATTTTGGTTACTGTGTGAATTTCTTTTGCTGATATTTGCAGAGTGGCTTTCCATTATGCCAGCTTTGCAAAACCGGTATGTTACACAGTTTGTTATTCTGTGTTCACATAAACCCCCTGATGACCAGTGAGAAGCTGTGCAGCAATCATTTAACATCTTTGGAAATGCAAGTTATGCTGTTTAGATAACTGGCCAGCCTGCTGTGTAAGAGCAAAATTATAAACAATTTCAGACAGGAGTAACATTTTGGTATTAACAGACTTGAGCATCATTTCCTTAATTACACTTCACAGCTTTTCTCTGAAGATACATTAATCTTCTACGTTATGAAATGCATATTTTAAGGACATGTCACAGGCATCCTGAGCAATTACTTCACTGAATACTCAAGTACCTTCTGTTAAATTCTAGAAAAAATTGAATTTTGTCCCTTTTTTGAATGCATTGATTCTTAAACTGGCATTATGCCAAAGGAAGTGATGCAAGATGATATTCTTCAATCATAGGAGTTGAACTTCCATTACAGGTAGGCAAGGTGCTTTTGTGAATGGGAGGTTTCTAAAATCCTGACTGCACTATGGCAGGACAAAACAACCAAAAAATAAGCTTGATTCACGAGTGGAAGGTTTTTCTACTATTAGGAAGGTTTGAAAATGTGGTAGTTACAGTCAAGGGCAGGAGAAATATAGCACAGTAAAACAAACACAAAAATGACAATGTGTGATGGTTTTAATATCACACCCTGTGCATTTTTTTTTCTTTTAAATATAACTTCATACCAGCACTCTATGTCCGAGGAATCAGTTTAATCTAAAATAAACCCCAAAAAATCAAACATATATTTCCCTATGTGAATATCATAGGAGCTCATTTTCTTCCTTCTGTTCATGTTCTCAGAAAATACAAAAAGGAGATTTTTGTCTGAGCAACAGTCTTTTCAGAGTGTTGGGAAGTCAGTGAAATATAATTCAACTTTCAGGAGCAATTTTTAGTGCCCGACTTGGCAAACCAAGCTAGAGCAAATGTTAATGCAAACACTGATTTCAAGAAGGGATGGATAAAATTTTAAGTCTGTGGCAAGACTGATCTGGTTTCACATTGTGACTGACTATAAGTATCAGCAAATTATCTGCTGCTTCTGGGTAAATCTACTTCATTTATCATCTGCACGAGAGTTAAAATGCCTGTTCACCACACAAGTTACAATGGTTTAATACTTGACAAATGGTGGTGTTCTCTGCAAGAAAACAGGAGTGAAGGAGAGGGGAAAATTAATGTTTTTTGGGAGAACAAGTTTCAAGAATGTTACTATAAAAAAAAAAAGCAAGTTAAGTAATCAAATTAAATTTGAAGAGAAAGAAAGCATATAAAAAGTCTGCTAGCGTAGTTTAACAAACTCTGAAAAGAAGAGCGTGTCTACAGGTGAATTACAGGTTCCATGGTTAGAAAAAAAATCTGGAATTCCACTTAGCACTTTCCATGAGAGAGCAGGGAGACCAAAAGCGTGGGGAAGAGCAACAAGGATCGAAATAGAACAGAATGTCCTCAGCTGAAGAGGGTCCCTTCGGAGAGCCGGCCAAGTTAACGATCATCACACCAATATGGCTACAGATCGTCCTCTCTTTATTGCTCCGGACAGCTCAATATATACAGTTCAGCAGTGTCCCCGCGCCTGCCCCTTCACAGAGTTGGTCAGTTACAGGTTTACACGCGCCAGCGTTTTATTGGGCAGTGCCATTCCTCTGTGCAGGCGGGTCTCGCCCCCCCTTCTCCCCCCGGGGCCAGCACCTCCCGCCAAGCATCTAGCAAAGCTCTCACAAAACAGATAAAACCTCCTCCTCCCCGTGTTCCAAGGCAGCTTCAAGGACAGAGCCTTTGTTTAGGCCTAAGCTGGGTTGTCCACGTTTTTAAAGTAATACCGTGCCTCTGCTCCACAAGAAATTCCTCTACATATCCCCCTTTTTCTTTTTGGACAACCCAGGCTTCATCCGCTAGCTTGCTTATAATTTTCTTGATTATACTTATCAAACAACTAAACATAAGTAAGCCTATAACAATTAAAACTGCAATAACCAAAAATGCCTTAACTAAACTCTTAATTCATCCTGTCAAAGTTCTCACACCCATCACCCTAAATCATACTTTGATCCTTAATCACACACTTCTAACAAAGCAAAAGGCAGCTGGTTTCCCTGCCTTGCTTTTAGCTAAAGAAAGATCACTCTGCTGGTTAGTACATAAACCTTAACACCTACTATGTGGCTTTGATTACACAACCAATATAAGCTTCATTGTTAGTCACACAAAGAGGATACATATTAATACAACAGGTAACATTGAGAACAGTCACATTTTCCCACAATTGCGCTGCCATCAGCCGTAAGCATCTTCTGCCAGTCCAGTCCATATCATCGTTGGTAATCGGTACCTCAGGGTCCCATCACGTCACTGGGCAAACAAAGGGATTCAACGGGCAGGCCCAGTGCACGGTCGTGTTGCTGCTACGCTGTTGAAGTGACAGGATGCTGCACAGCCACATCATGCAGGATCATGCGGTTCCCGGGTCCCTTGTCCATTATTAATAATAACAGGACACGCAATCGAACTGGTTGCTTCCCAGTCTCCCTCTATTATAGCGTCTCTGATGACACCGCTCCATCACTGTTGCAAAGGATCCCTTACGGTTCAAGCTTGAAAATCAGGCTTGAGTGAGGGAGCTGATGGTAATGGGGGAGCTGAACTGGTTTAAGGGTTTCTTCTATTTCTTGCTGTCTAGTTGATAATTCAGCGAGTTTGTTCAGGATCTCTTTCAGGGGTTCATCCTGATCTTCCTTCTTTTCTTCTCCCCCCCTTTTTTTTATTTCTTTTTTTTTTTTTTTTTTTTTTTATTAGCTCAAGTATTACTTCAATCACTCTGTTATCACACAGGGAGAGCAGAATTTCCCAGGTCTGTTTTGATCATACTCTCCCGTTCACTCCCATGCACATCTGGTGTACAAGAAGCGTCTTATCTTCATTCTCACGGACAAGCTCTCAACATGAGCTGTACCTGGCTGGTCAGGGTCTCTTTTCATAATTAGCAAGCAAGAGTTATGGACTTGTTTAGAAAAGAGCTCAGCTCAAGGACGAAAGTCTTAATTCTGCAACGCAGTGCAGTTTCTCCTTTTTCTTTTCTTTTTTTTTTCTTTTTTTTTTTTCTTCCACCCAGTCGGGACGAGCAGGGAGTTTCTTCCTTTGCCTTTTTCCTTTCCTGCCTTCCCCCCAACGCTTCGATCGCTGCCGCAGCAACTTTCTTTTCTGCTTGCATGATTTCTAGAGTGCGTATTACGGTTTTCCAAACCGTTCCTAGTTCTTTCACTTCCTTTCCTTCTGTTCCTCCCTCTAAAGTACAGTCCCACAAAAAGTCTCCTACTTCACACCATTCCGTGGAACTAAAGATTAATGGCGGGTCGTTCATTTTCTCCCGTTTCCGAGCCCATGGGGCTAATACGTCTCGCTCCTTTACTTTTCCTCCTCTCTTAGAGAGTATACTAAGGAGGCGAGTTGCCGCGTCCGTTTCCATCGCGGTCTTACCTTGGCAGGGGCTTGATCGGCCGCTCAAGCTCTGGTCTCCGGTGCCCTTTTGGTCACACTTGGAACTCTCCTGCCTCCAGCTCTCCGGCTCCCAAATCGGCTCACGTCCGATGCTTCGGAGTCTTCCCGCATTTAAGCAATCCGCATTTAAGCGTCCATAGAGGGTCCCTTGTTCAGGCGCCAGATGAAGAGGGTCCCTTCGGAGAGCCAGCCAAGTTAACGATCATCACACCAATATGGCTACAGATCGTCCTCTCTTTATTGCTCCGGACAGCTCAATATATACAGTTCAGCAGTGTCCCCGCGCCTGCCCCTTCACAGAGTTGGTCAGTTACAGGTTTACACGCGCCAGCGTTTTATTGGGCAGTGCCATTCCTCTGTGCAGGCGGGTCTCGCCCCCCCTTCTCCCCCCGGGGCCAGCACCTCCCGCCAAGCATCTAGCAAAGCTCTCACAAAACAGATAAAACCTCCTCCTCCCCGTGTTCCAAGGCAGCTTCAAGGACAGAGCCTTTGTTTAGGCCTAAGCTGGGTTGTCCACGTTTTTAAAGTAATACCGTGCCTCTGCTCCACAAGAAATTCCTCTACACTCAGCCTCAGGACAAACTGCTTTCAAAACAAAGATTTGTTATGTTCAGGCAGGACTGTCCTTATCATATTGTCTTTCTAATTAAATTCTTCCAGAAAATTCTCTTTTACTGACCCTGTAAAATCTTCATTGAGATGATGCTTTGCATCTTTTTATGGCGTTATGAATTTCGTTGTTTTTAGGTCTAAAACTTTTAAAGCTTCTAGTTCCACTATTTATTTCTTTAACAAGGTCTTTTTATTTGTATACCTGTTCTGATTACAGCTGTAGGGAAGGTCAGGACGGAGGCAGAACTATTTGTCCCCCAAATATTCCCTACATTTGTCTCTATTAGAGGCTTGTCACTGAATGGTTAGGATGGTGCAGATAATATGTAATTTCCTCTGTTTATATTCAGTTTTGCCATGAGCAAATGATACCATTTCAAAGCTTAAGCACAAGGTCATACTTAGCAGGAAGACCGGCAATCACAACTGACTACAAGTGTGATTTTGGAGTGATTCTCTGACATACTGATGTACAGTGCTGGAGGCCCTGCTCTTCCAAGAATCTTAAGAACAATTATAACAGTTTCCTGTGATACACATTTGGTAGTATTGTCTACTCATAGCTTAACACTTAGATCCAAATACTATATGATTTGTTGAACTGGGCGAAAGTCAGAGTGTCTATTTTATGGAACACGTTGGTATTTGTTTTCAGTAGGAGTAGCGATGTAAAACAAATGCTGAGGTTTTTTGTTTGGTTGGTTTTTTTTTTACAGAAATGTGAAAATATCCTCAACTACCAAATGTCAAAACGTTTGCTTCAGATTTGTTGTTGTGCACAGCTGTTAAATCGCTACAGTGGAGATGTTATAAAAGTGCCTCTGCTCCCATTTTTCTTTTCAAACAGAATTGGAGAGATACTTACTTGTAACACACAATTCCGTCAGAGGAGACAGAACTTACTCTTCTTCCTGTAAGGCTGTGTACGAGCTTCTGTTTTGCTGTCTGATAACTGGGAACAAACGTGGCACAGAACACTACTGGGACCTTGCAAACCGTCTTCTGTGCAGGATGAATGAAGTCTTTGCTCCTTGCCTTAGAAAGTGTTGAAGCGTAGATCTGGTGGTGCCAGTGGGACTTGAGAGGAGAGAACTGGCAAAACTGGAAGAATGCCTGTGAAGCATTATGTGAAAGATAACAGAGGTCTGAGTTGCACTGTCTCTTCTACATGGTGTCCTTGGTAGGTGCTAAAAGGCTGTCTTTTCCTGATTCATGGGAGTAGCTTGTGTGTTGATTAATTCAGCTTAAATCTGATTAATAAACTGCTGAATATATAGTGAGTTCAAAGGATATGGACCACTGCATCTTTGGAGTACCTTGCAGTTAGGCTTCATCACAACTTTAAGTATATCAATTCCTTCAAGGGCAGGTCCCACAAGTTCACAGATCTGGCCAGCAAACCTGCTCCAGTGTTGGCTCCTCTTTTCACAGGTCCGAAGGTCCTGTCAGGAGCCTGCTCCAGCGTGGGCTTCCCATGGGGCCATAACCTCTTTCAGCCATCCCGCTGCTCTAGTGTGCGGTCCTCCATGGGCTGCAGGTGGGCATCTGCTTATCATTAACCTCTGTGGGCTGCAGAGGGACAGGCTGCAAGGGGAATCTTTGCTTCACTTTGGCACCTGGAGCACCGCCCCCCACCTCCTTCTTCGCTGATGTTAGTGTCTGCAGAGTTGTTTCTTTCATATAGTCACATTCCTCTCTTCTGCTGCAGTCGCTGTGCTGTGCTGTAACTTTTTCCCCATATTAAATGTGTTGTCACTGTTGCTGATGGGGTTGGCCTTGGCCAGCAGTGGGTCTTTCCTGGAGCTGGCTGGCATTAGCTTTATTGGACATGGAGGGAGCTTCTAACAGCTTCTTACAGAATCCACCCTGTAGCCATCTGCTACCAAAACCTTGCCACACATACCCAATACAATTAGTTATGCATACTGTGAGCATAAAAGTCTCAAGCTCTTTACCACTCATTTTCTTCTGTCCTGTGACCTGAGTAGTTGTTCAGGATTACACGCAGAGACTGTCTTTATAACCAGCTCTTTAACTTATAGAACTGCATAAAGGACTCACAAGCCTTAGTGAAGTTCATCATTGCAACTTCTCTATGCTGGGCTGCACTGATACCTTTGTCAAAAGAAGTGTACATATTATTTTCAGATCTTACTGAATGAAAAGTCAATTTGAAACTTTCAGCTTTAATCCTGTGTGCATGAGATGTGTCATATCAGTGTGTCCCAGATGTTTCAGGAAACCGGTTGAGTCAATCAATAGGTCATCAAAGCAAGCTAACAGAATGGAAAAAGTATTTTTACTGTATTGTGAAAATCAGTCCAGTGCAGTGGAACATTTTTCAGAGCAGAAGATGTGCTCAGATAAGAAATCCTCAGGTATCACATGTGCTGGATTTTGTTGAGGTTCTTCTGCAGCAGTCTTCTGATGGTTATTTATCCAGATAGATTTCTTAGTGCTGAACACGAGCCTTTTTTTTGTAGGGAGAAGATGAAGAGAGCTTTCTCTGTGTGTTTCTATATGATGAGATATTACAATCATGCTGGAGAATATGCAGTCTTTAATTATTCCCTCTTTTGAAACAGGCAGTTTTGGGACTGTAAGCTGTGATTTGATATTCTCAGCTGTTCATTGGTGTTCTCAGCTGCATCTGTTTCTTCATACTCACATACAGAGCTTAAGTTGATGAAGCTGTGTCCACTTTTGTTGTAATAAGAGAAACAGGAAAAATCACCAAACAGGAAGCAAAGATTTAGCAGAAAGTAAGGCAGGTGGAGTGAGAGACTTCCTTGAGAACCAACTCCAAATGCAGGAGTTAGAACATTTGTTGATTGTGGTGCTACAGACCAAAGGCAGGTGACGAGCTGGAAGAAACGTAGCTGGCAACAGAGCAGATGAGGTGTGTAGTTAATTCAGCCAAAAAGAAAATAAAATTATAGTGATCAAAAAAGTATGTCTGAAGGAAGGCCAAGTGTAATAAATACTTTTGACCCAGAAAGTAGGAATAGAGGCTTGCTGACTTCCAGATAGGAACTGGAAAGGAAGGTATTGAGAGGAAATAGTCTTAAAGAATGGAATAATCCGGAGGGTGAAAAATGTAACATGTAAAAAGATGGTGCTTAGCCTTTATTGTGAGCTGATGAATTCCAACCCTTATCTCTTCAAAGTAATTGTTTTGGATCAAACTAATTAATCAGTCTGAGCAAAAATTCAATTCTCAAGTTTTTTGTTTGTGGGAGAACAGACCTTTTTATTATCATTAGTAATTTTTATACTTCAGCTTGACCATCATAAAAACAAATAACTAGCTTTTGAAAAACTTCAGCTGGCAATTCAACTTGCGAGACAGGAGGAGACAGGCAGATTTGAAAAATGCCAGTAAGGGAAATAGATTCTGCTACTTTTTCCTCGGGGAAATAGGATGTCTTTTTAATTATTTTTTTTTTTCCTCCCCCCAGGAATGAGTAAAACCAGACAAAAGAAATGTCAGAGTCATTGAAAAATCCTACTCTCTCCCCAGGGAAATTACACAGCGTAGTTCTAAGCGTCAGATAACTTTTCAGGCCAAAAGACAAGTACAACAATCCAGTGATGAACACCATTACCTTTTTTCCTATTTTGCGCTGTTATCCTAAGTCTAGCTATGAATTCACCAAAACACTTTTGTAATTGGCAACTTATGTGCAGTCCAAAAGTCGTCTCATGAGACTTTCTCTAAGTCTGTCCAGGTAAACTAGTGTACAAGTGTCACCTGCTGCCAAGGCCCAGGATATCATGATGTCAGAGTAATATTCCCTTCAGTTGATAATTCTTCCTCTGTCGGATTTATTAGTACAGAAAGATAGTCCATTTAAGATTTTATTATGAAAAATAAAGCTAAACTGTCAGAATTTATTTTATTGTATCTATTTATTTCTGGGAGGGAATTCTTTAAACAGTTACAGTAGTCATGTTCTTTCATTGTTAGAAGTCATTAGACAAAAACTAAAGAGCTGAAAACAGGGAAGTTTTATTGTCTGTGATTATAAGGACAGACTTGGGGAGTAGGTAGTTCTGTTTCTTGTCCTTTGGAAAGGAGGAATGTTCAAGAAAAAAAAAAGAAATTCCAGTTGAGGGCTTTTTTCCTTATAGTATTAATTTCAAGACTTGATTTTATACATATTACAAATTGCAAAATAAACAAAAGAAGAGTTGTCCAAACCTTAGTTATTTTACATTTTATATATTAATTTTCTTGGTTTTATCAATATCAAATGGATTTGGAAGTACACAGATAATAATATAAAAATTATGATAACAGAGTGAACAGTTTTATACTTTTCCAATTGGTTAATATTCTGTTGTCTATTTTTAATAAGATCTTTTAAAAATGACCTTCCTACACGAACATAACATCTAAGTAAAAAAGCAAGCTAAGGGCTTGCAGCATTGCCAAAAGTGATGTAATCTGACAATACAAGTATCCAGTGTTTGCGATGTAGTTAAATCCCTCTAATGACTGGGATAGTTGCCATGATATGAAACAAAAAATCAAACCAGGTCTGGGCTTGCAGTTAATTTTAGGTCTCTGCTGTGTGCAGTGGAGATTCTCCTGTTGCTTCATCAGATGTATTTAGAGTCAACTGTGTCTTTGCTAGTGTTGCAACTCTGTACTTTTGAAAGGTTTTTTTATGTAATGACAGCACATTGAGAAGTTGCTGCTAGTGATGCTGGCTAAAATGATAATGACTTTTTTTTTGCTTATTATTTGGACTATTTTTGCTGTGTTGAAGAAATTAATTTTAAACATTCTATTTTCCAGCTCTTCTATGGTTGACAACAGGCCCATACGGAGGGGTAGCTAGTATTTTGTGGTTGTCCCACAGTGACTACATAGTGTTTGTACCTCAGAAACACACAACTGCAAACAACTGCAAATAATGGTATTGAATACACATTCATGAAGCAACCAAGAGGTGAATATTTGCATTAGCTAGAGGCGGGTATTGCCATCAGAGGTGAATAATGCCATTATTACCGATTTATTTTTTTCAGTTATTGGTGTGATGAATATATCTACAATGTCGAGAAACTTGTTTGTGTTAAAATTTGTCTACACAATATATTGCTTTAAAGAATCTTAAAATATCCTTTAAACTATTGTTCATTCTCCTCTTACACACTCTACTGCTCGTACCATTTTGTCTGATGTTCCTTTTCCACTTCAGTGATAGACTAGATCAAAATTAAGTCCCTAGATACCTGAAATCCATTCCTTTTCTGGCACTTGCTTGGCATGGAGTTCAGCAGCTTACAAGTTATTTTAGGTCAATATGAAATACAAAAATCAATTCGTTGTGATACTGCCTTTGATGAGTTAGTGGCCTTCCATAGCAATCATTTCCTAGGCCTACTTGACAGTTTTTGATAGTACACTTTTATCCTAAGGTCCTTTGTAGACTTTTGAATGCCCGTTGCCTATGGATATAGCTTTTTCTTTGATGAACAGAATCCGTAGAGATTTACTGCTTGTGCGTATGAGCTGTTTACACTGAAGAAAAATTCATTGATCTTAGGTATGATGTTAGTGCTCAGATCATTAAGTGGTATAAAAAGCATGGTTAGATAAAAAATGATAGCAATGCACCGAACTAAATTAGCTATGGATCTCCTTTGTCAAATATAAATTCTGCATGAAGCACAACTCTCCCTTTACAATTTATTTTGCAGTCCAGGTACTGAGAGTGTGAATAGTGGGGCTTTTCTTTGTGGTGACTTAACAGAATCTGATAGGATTGGAGGTGGGATTTGTGAAGTAACCAACACTGCTGATCCAGTCTGAGTTTATATCTAAGCATTTAAAAATGAAGTAAACCAAGGAAATTCTCAGAGCGTACTTGCAATGTAACAAAATAGAAACAGGCCCTTTGGATATTTCCTACTTGTGTGTTCAGCAAAATGCCTTCAGCTAAGTTTTCCCGTTGAAAAATTCAGACCCATTAGTCATATTTGTAATTAAAAACTCCTCACCTTTGATATTCTAAAAGAAGTAATTTATTTCTTACTTCTTTGTTATTTTTTCTCAGTTTATTTTGCTTATTTTTTGGCTGTAAGAGGTTGTTGGGAAAGGTAAAAATTTAAAGAGAACTTGAGGAATTGCTATATTCCTTCTACTATTAGAAAAGTGAAAATGTTTTTTGTAAATCAGGCAAAGATGTAGTTTTTATTTTTAATTTCCTTTGTTTTGTTTTAAGTTTGGTCAGACAATTTTTTCTTCTTTATAGGGAGTAAAATCTCTTTTAATGAAGAGGAAGAAAGGTAGTTTATGTTTGGTTTTTTTTATGCATGGAACATGTTTGACATCAGAGTAGGTTAGATAGTGTGCTTTAAAATTTAAGAACCAGAAAGTAATTGTGAAGAAAATGAAATTTTTGTAAGGAAAAATTATGTTTTCATGTGTTCAGCAATTTTTTGTATTCCGTGTGTTTGAAACAAACTGAAAATATTAAGCTCTTAGCACTGTTTGGATAGATAATACTCTCTGTTACAGAACTTCAGCAGAGACAATAGACTCATGACAAGGCTGATTTTGACCTGTTCATGCTCTTATTGATGCGTTAGTGGTTATGCCAGTAGCAAGTCTGGAAAGAATTTCAGTTGTCCTAAATACAGATATTAAGTAATTTATGACTTTTCTACCTGCTTTGATCTACTAAAACAAGAAAACAAAAGAAAACACCAGGATTTTGGTTTTTTTTTTTGGTGAAAGCTATTAAAAGTTAAAATTTATTCTTGGCATAAAACATAGCTACAGTCTTTTTCCACAATAAGGGAACATCTGCTTGGTTTAAAACCTTGTGCTTCACCAGAACTTCAAGGCACTACCTGTAGTAAAAACCCAAAAATTAAAGTAATGAAGCATAAACATCAATGCATATGAAATGCAGTAAAAAAGATGTAACAAGCCTTTTTAATTTTTATTGCAAAAATATGTCCCATTTTCTTTTGTCCTGTGAGTGTAAGTAGTAAGCATTTGAGTAAAGATGTCTAAGAACATATCTAAGAGCTGACTGAGTATCAGGTGTGCTTAGTACCAAACACTTTGGCTCTAAGAGCTGTTGTAAGTAGGTCTATTGATGTTGGCTGTTTTTGTATTTTACTGTAGGATTCTACTTTTCCAAAGAGGAATAATTAGAATGACTTCAATACATTCGTGTCCGGTTTTTCCTTATCTTGCTTTCCAGTGTTTTCATTTATGATTGGCTGTTACTTTAGAATTCACTCTCGTATCTTATTTCCTGCTTTATACGTGTTGTACAAAATATCTGAAGCCCACAGAGTGCAGTCAGCTATCTCTGCTTCTTACTGTTTTGTGTCTTTGGTTTCAAAATGGTACAACTGTGAAGAAACTTGCTTGTTTGCTTTATTGTGTATCTGGAGATTCAGAGGAAAAAAGAAAAAAAATTGCTGATGATCCTGTATTTATTTATTTATTTCAAGCATATCTTAGGAGGTTTCTACCTTATTGAAATACGAAGTGCTCTGGAAAAACATTTTTAAAAATGCACCAGATTTAGCTGAATATAGTCTTAGAGTCCTAGAACAGCTTAGGTTGAAATTAACATCTAGAGGTCTTCTAATCCAAACCCCTTTTCAAAAATGGATTAACTGGACCAAGCTGCTCAGGGCCTTGTCCAGTCAGGTTTGAGCTACTCCAAGGTCAGATATTCCACAGCATCTCTATGGCTCTGTTTCAGTGTTGAACTACCTTCAGATTCCCAGTGAGATCTTTCTTTGGAAATACCTGGTATAGCAGAGAACCTACACTTGCTGTCTCCTCAGTGATCTCTGTTAGGAAGTTGTCATCAATGCATCCCAGGATCCAGAGCACCTCCTTGCTCACTGGTGCCCTGCTCTGTTGTTGCCTTTCCAGCAGGTACAAGGATGGATAAAGTATCACGTGAGAACCATGGCCTGAAAATGTGAGGCTTCTTCCAGTTGTCTGAAAAGGTCTTCATCTGCTTTTTCCTCCTGCTCAGGCAGGACACTTCTCTCTTTTGTAACAGTAAACAGAATTTCCCTGGAGAATGTGTGTTCTTGTCTTCAGATTATCTGCCAGGAACTAAACACACCACTTATATCAGAGGTCAACAGATCAAAATGCTTACTAGTTCATATTATTCTTATTACAAGGGCAGCCAAAACCTAGTCCATTTATGCAAAACAGTAATACAACTCTTGTAAGGACATTTGTGTGGATTTTTCTGTTTGTAGGACCGATTAATTAACTTTCTTTATTCTAGATTCCTCTACATTTCCCACTGTCTGGTTCTGTCTAAAGCACCTGCCACTGCATTTTTTAGTTTCCTCCCTTTTGCTATTATTTAATACTGCTATGATGGTTACTAATATGTATGCTAATGAGGTCTTGCGTGACATCATTTGTTTTCACTTTTGGCAGCAGAGCAGATGTTTTGGACTAGCAGTTTTACTCTTGGGCATGCAGTACAGTAAAGGGGAAAAGTGTATTGAAGGTATGCATCTTCAAAGTTAAAGTAACTTTTTAGATCATTCACTGTTGCCTTATAGATTATTGACTTTTTAGAGAATGACAGAGGGGAAGAAAAAAATTACTGAGCTAAAATAAAAAGAGGAAGGGTCGTGTCTGGAATGTGTTCAGATCTGGTAGAAGCAAAAGCTTCTAGTGAATGAGGCTGCCCAGGCATAGAAGAGAGTAGAAAAATTGAGGGAAATTCTCAGTATGTGTGAAGGTATTTAAGGATTAGGTGATTAATTCAGCAATAAAGAAAACATTTAAACTGTCTGCACTTGAAGGTGCCAAAGGGAAGGCCTATTCTTTGTGAATTTATGTTTTCTGAGTGGGTTTGGATGATGAGTTTGTATCATGTTTAAGGGCCATCTGACACAGCAAAGCATGAGGTGAGGGATAAAGCAAAGATACTCGGTGACTGTGTCTTTTGATGCCATGGGTTTTAAATTAGTGTGAAACTATGCACACAGCTTTGTCATTGAAATCCTGAGCTCCAGTGGGAGGGAATCTTTTATCTACTCCATATACAGTATCAGTAGTAAAAACAGTGGTATGATGGCTATTGCTTTTGATTCTAGTCAGACTTTACAGGTTCTTCATACAGTGAAGACACAAGCAAGTCCACTGGCTCAAGCGTCTTTTAATTGGGAGGCTAAGAAAGAAAAAAATAGAAAGTTTTACTGTATTTTAAAACAATTGTTAAGTTCTGCTATTTTTCATCTGTTCTATCTGTGGAGAACATTAATCTACAGTTTATTACACAAATGAAGTAACTGTATTAAAACATTTTCAGATTAATTTCTAGCACACTTTCAATCTTTTCTGTAGTATTGTGATGATCCTCCATCAGATGGTGCTATTAGGATTTAAGATGAATGCTTAATCTGGTTTGCACGTTTGAAAACTGTCAGCTTGTCACCCTGTTTGTCATTTTCTATTTTAATTTAATTAGTGGAGCTTTATGGAAAGTTTTTATACTGTTCATACAGTGAAGAAGGCTGTGTATGAACATACGGTAAATTTCAATTCGCTACTGATTTGAACATATACCTCTCAACAGCTTTTATTAATATTGTGGAAGATGCAATAAATTTTCATCTTAAGTCTTACCAGTTCTACAAAATCACACACTGCCCTCCTCAATGTCAAGGATTTACACAAGTATTCCTGAAAGCTACCTCTGCTGTTCACAGCTGCATGTGATATTCAGGTAATGGTTAAAATAAGAGGATGTCGTTTAGGATGCAGCAAGTACAAAATGGTAACAGTTGCCTTCCCTGTTCAGCAGTGGCTTCCAGTTTGCTTCCAGGTACAATGAGTACATAAATGATTTGATCTCTGACCAGAGTACCTCACAAGGAACTTCTTCCTCATGTACCCTTATGATAGCTGGAAGAGTAAGAACGGTTGGTGCATTTCCCTTGTAACCCCCTATATTTGTATCTGGATGCTCATTTCAAAAATGAAAGTATGTTTCTGAAATATAGTTATAAACTTGCAAAGATTGAGAGGTCTGTGACTTTCAGAGTACAGCACAGGACCTGCTTGTTTTTGGCATCTTTTGGATAATGGTGATAGAACAATGCTAAATGAAACTTGTCTTGGTTTGCATTGGTAAAATTGTTGTTATACTTTATGTGTTGTATTTTAACAATGACATAAATCTTGTTGATGAGAACTTTTTTATAAATTGTGAACAAAAAGAGTTACCAATGCACCAATGTAGTTTCCTGCTTCCAGTGAGGTTAATATGAAACTTCTTGCTAATCCTAATAGGAAAATGAATCACACCTTAAGAAAAGCTGAGATATGGGGTCTTCGATCTCAATTTTTTAGAATAACTTTTACAACAGAAGAAAGTAAATAATTACAAAGCTGTATAAGTCAGAAACTTTGAAATATGCAAGGTTAATAATTTTCCTTGTCTTTGGGATACTAATTACAGTTCCACCCAGGTACTAAATAATGTTACGGCTTTTGACTGAATTTGTGTTTTTTAAAGGGAAAAGTACAAAATGTTTCTCATGGTTTAATCTTGTTATGGTAAAAAAAAATAATTGCAGAGTAGTTAAAAAACTATCAGCTTCAGTAGTTCTTCTTAAAGGCTGAAAATTTCACATGTGGAGAACAGAAGGTAGCTCTGCTATAGGTATTGTGTTTCTTTCTTGGCCTCCACTTGGGAGATACTGATGGAACAGTAATCAAAATCTAGAAACAGTATAGCTAGAAAAATAATAATAATTTTATTTGTTTTCTGTCTGGTCTGGTTTGTTTTTTGGTGGTTTTTTTTTTTTTTTAAATTTAAGGATCATGCTACCACATAAACCCATGTAATTTTGTTTTTCCTGATCTCTGTTTTTTTTGAGAGCTTGGGCAAAACTGCAACTGATACGTAATGTGTAAAGCTTGGCTTAGTCTTTTCAAGAATGAGTCAAACCCTGATTTTCTTGGGATTTCTGTCATGGGATTTTGAATGTTGATGCACATGTGGAATGTCTTGCATTAAAATGTTTCACTTTGCAGCTAAAAATTCAGAAAACAAATAGTGTTTTCAATATATGCTTCAATATATTTAGATTCCTAAAAGATATAGGGGTGACTTGAGCCTCATTTCAAGAAATCATTATGGAAATCGAGAGAGCCTGTGTATCGTTAAACTGTGAATTACTGTGTCTGTGCAGAGGAGCTGTGGAAGAAGTGAAACATCCTTCCCAAATTTGTATTTAGAGACAGGCCCATGCTGTGTGTTTTCCCCCATTATGTTGGAGGTGCTTGTCATCATTTCCTTGCAGAGGATGTTGAGTTATTTCAAGAACAAGAGTATAGTAAAAAAAAAAAGCGAACTGAAACCCAGCAATTTATTTATCACATGAATTAGTGAAGTGATGTGAGTCATGAAAAGTATGGTGATGCTAAAAAGCAGCTTTCAGATAGCAGTGTGAGATATAGTTGTGTGGAGGTGATTTTTGGGAGCATCCACTTTTATGGCATATTATGGCACAGTGGGTATCTTTATAGACCGTGGCTGCACAGCACAGACACACTAGTCTGCTGTGAACAGGAGGCTTTAAGGGGTTCATTGGAAAGGCTTTCTTTGATTTTTGCACAGCTCTCAAAAGAAAATATTTTGATGGTGTTCAAGTGCTATCCTTGCTGGGCAAATTAAAATTCTTGTGTGGAGATTGAGTGGTGCAGCTTAGATTAGTATCTTAGGGAAGGAGGAACATATTATCGTCTTCCACAGTCTAATGCCTTTATCTGAGCCAGCAGTTCATGATGCTGTGAACTGCTGGATTCAAGTGACCTTTCCCAGTGATATTCATAGCAAGTGGAAAGAATAACAAGTACACACACAAAGCTGCTCTGAATCTCCTCCCCTCCCCTTTTATATTATTGCTTCATTATATTTAAAGACTTCTTGAAACAATGTCTGCTACCAATATTTCTGTGGTATCTCACCAATGGACGTGATCTCATTGTAGCTAGAAAGACAGAAAAAAGGCTGTCTCTGCACTATTATGGGAAAATGCTGCTTTTTTTGTGTTCCTCTGGGATACAAATTTGTATTGTATTGCCACAGTGAGCACACTGCATTAATACTATATAAAGTCATTGTCTGGGAGGATACTGTGTCAAAATTTAATTCTGTAACTACTGCTTCAGTTTCACTCAGATTAATTAATTTCTCTGAATTCTGATCCACATGCTTCTTGTTGGATCCATAAGAATCAGAGAGAGTCCCGAGAACAACTGCCACTGAATCAGCAGGTCTGCTCTTAGATAAAAATCATGTAGATTCTCAAGACTTCTTATCCTTGGCTGAAATGGATTGTATATGAATTAGGGGTATAAAATGCACCTTTTTTGGTACGTGAATCTTTTATATATATATATATATATGTATGTATAGCTTCTCTGCTTATTTAGATGAAAAGGTAAATTGCCAGTGTGATTTTTTTTTTTTTAATGGGTTTAGGTATTCCAGTTTGTTGAATGCTGATGCATATTTCATCCATGCTCCAATTATGTTTGTTGCAGGATGAAGCAACTCGGAAATGCTTTACTGATATGGTGCGGCTTCTGTGCAAGCATTTGGCAGTATAATCACTGATTACTTGGTCTGCCTGGTTTTTATAGGAATTTACATAAAGCAGAAAACTTTATTACACTAACCTGAGTAAAGTCAATTATCTCAATATTTCTAATCTTTGTATGCAGGCTTTCTGAACAAAAAAAAGTCTGACAGGCTCACGGTTTTAGAGCTAGCATATCTAGAGAAAATTAAAACCTTGCTAGATGACTTCTATAATAAATTTATAAAGACTTACTAAAACAATTTCAGCAAGTGATAAGCCGGTAGTAATACAGAACACTTACTGGTTGTTAAAAGTCAAACCTTATAAATTGCATAGTTATTGTAGTGGCAGCTGAAGGAAGTGTTTACCACAACATTTTCTTGCAAGCATTATGCCACATTTTCTGTGGTTTTGATTATTGTATCTTATTACTCTTTTATGGGAAATCCTGATAGTTGGAGACGTTAACCTGACACAATCTACGGAGTCACAAATCTGTGATCTTCTGATAAGGTACAAAAAAACGTGAAATAAACCCTAAAGACAAGTACTGCCCTTGGTACATGACTGACTGAAAGATTCTTGAAAGAAATCTCTACTCTGCACTGACTGACTTTTATATTTATCAACACAGTCTGACAGGGGTGACCCAATTACAAGAACTGGTCACATTCAACTTTTTGCTGAGTGTCATTTCAGTCAGGCTGGGACAGTTCCCTTAAGATATAATGACAGCTATTATCAAAATCTGCATGGGAGTAAATTTTTAGTTTGCTACCTTGGTGGTTCTGAGATCACCTGACCTTTTTGTTTCAGAATTTGTCACTTGTTTAAGAAGTGTCAGATGGTAATCCTTCATGTGCTGAAGTGATGGTAACATTGGAGTCCATGAGTCTTGCTTAGCCAGCCTCTGGCAGTATCTTGAACTGCGGAACTGGAGGGTGTATTGAGTTGGTCGTTATAAGTAGTGTCCAAGCTTAGTCAAAGAGTTCTGGACTGGCTGAATTCAGAATCCATTGAGGAGAAGTAAACATGGAAATTGAAAATGCGGTGGTTTTTAGGGAAATTGTTCAATAAAGTTGTGATTTCAACATATAGCAAAATCCTACGATTCTCAAGTGTATATTGCTTTTTTGGTTTGCGTTCTCCTCCATTGCAGTACTAACCATTTCTTTTCATTTTTGTTTTTCATTTGGTTTGTTAACCTTGTTAAAGCTAAATAAAGTCTTGCTAACTTTTTTGAAGTTTTTGAAAGAATATTCAAAGGAAGTGAGACTGGAGCTGAAACCCTTTCTTTTTTCCCCACTTAAAAACACAAACACAAGCACCTTTATATGCTATCATTGATCTATTAAGAAGTCATTAAGCTTTCAAGTAATCCTTATCTACATAACATATTTTAGAAATAAAAGCCTGGTTGGCAAATTGCTGTTAGACGTTGTTGCTATTTTTAAGTTGGCTGACAAAAACTCATTCTGTATTAAAGGTGAAGATAAATGAAACCAAATATACTGTACTAATGGCGGTAGTGGGTTCTGCTAAAACAGTCCTCGGGACCATGAGTGAGATCCGTAGGTGGTGTCAGTGGTTCTTGGCCATGATGGGGTTTTGTTAACTTACTCCACCTGGCATGGCTGTGTCTGGCCCTAGACTGGAATACAGGATACTGAGTAAGAAGCCAAGTCTTGCTGCCTTCCTGTGTCCTGTTGAGCTCTACTGTGTTATGGGGTTGTCCAATGCAAATTTGAAGCAAATGGCAAAGTAAATCAAACACAGCAGTTTTTGTGCACGGGGGAGTGAGGGGAGAGACACGGTGCAGAGTTCTGTCTGGATCTCAGTAAAAGACCTGACAGCAGATGTCTTCATAAGACAACTACTTCAATAAGACAAGTAAAAAGGGGAAAATAGTTACCGAGTAAATCATAAAGTCCCTTTAGATGTTGGACACCCTGTATTCATGTAGCATTGCGTGGAGGCTGGGTGGATTTCCCACAGTGTGCTTGCAGTTGGAGGAGAGTGTCTGGCTGCACTTCCAGACGAACCAGAGTGGGGGTGCAGTGGTGGTGCAGTGGGTGCTGCCCATGGACTTCTCTCTGCAGTGAGCTGGTGGGGGTGGTCCTGCTGCCCAAGGGCCCGCACTGCCGGGCGCAGGGCTGCAGACCACGTCGGATGGGCAGCACAGCACAATCCTGCGCCTGCTCAGGTGGACTGTTAGGTGAATCACTAACTCCTAAATGTTCAGTGTTTTCTTAGTTGGGGTCAATGCAGTGGTTTTATAGAGAAGTTCAGCAACTCCATCTAAAGTATATTTGGTTCATTTATTTATAAATGAGGCAATTTTTATTTCTGAATTCATTGTGTTTGAATTCATTTCTGTGTCAAAACCACGGGTGTACATCAACAAAATTTGTAGAAGTTCGTGGCTAATATACTTCAGTTAATATATCACACCAGCATTATTTTGTACAGAGTTTTTAGTAATGTGTATAGATGGCTTATGTTCAAATCATAGTGAAATACATCAGGGTGTTTTCTTCTAGGAAATTTTCCTGCTTCTCACAGTAATCGTGCAGCTGTAATACATAGTTGTAATTTACTTTTGGAAAGAAGATGTTTTTAGAACCATCCATTCATGTTCTGACAGGGGGATGTCACTTCAAATTTAATATTAAAAGTAGAAGTATTCTGAAAAAAAACAGTAGAAATACAGGTTACCTGTAGTGAAAATAATTGAAGATGGAATGAGGCAGGATGAAGACAGAAAAGATCTAGTGCAATGAAAAAACTGAGACTGAAAGTGTCCATCTACCTCAATAAAAGCACAAAACATTGCATCTTTCTGGATGGATCAGGTATTATGAAGAATTTCATAGAAGTTCATAGCATAGCAGAAATTTGAGCTAAATCTAATATTAAAGGAATTATCAGTTGAAATTGTTTTCATGGTCAATGACAGTGAAATGCTAACTCCATGATTTAATTTTATGTTCACACAGAGTGCCTAGCTGTACCCCAGAGGTACAAACCTGGCATAAATTTCAAGGTAATAGACCATTGAACAGTGGTAAGTTCATCTGCAAGATGTGGGTTGGAAAGAAGGTGGCCCATGTGGTGTGTTTTTTAATAACTACATGAATATTTGGTTTAGTTTGAATCTCTTTCTTATTTGCGCTCACAGGACATGTACTCAGAAATTTAGTATCCAATTCTTTTCATTCCCAAGAAATTCTATATTGTCAGAATAATTTTTTCGGTGTGAAAATAACATTGAGAGGCAGGCTTTGAAAGTGGAGAACTTTCTGCACTTTCCAATGTCTTGTTCCACATATCATGAATTATTTAGATAATTTACATATTAAGTTATCTTTAGTTTTAAATATTTAATACTTGTAGTAATTTGTGAGGAACTTTCTTTTTCATAAATTGCTTGTAAATTGCAGTATATCTATGTGTGAATACGTATGTTTAAGAAATACTGGTGAGGTTATCTTCATGTAGTAATAACAGCTATTCAGTTGCATTCTGTATTCTGATCTGTAACGTGCGATTGATTCATTTGTACCATTTTCTATGCTCATTATTATCTCTACCACAAAATCACTTATCAGATTTTTAATTATCTGCAATATTGTGTGAGTCATGAAAGATGCTTCTCAGCGTATAGAACTATTTCAGTGCTCAATGATCTGATCATTTCTTCTCATCATGAGAAGGTGCATTGTAAACTGCTAAACAAAGACTCAACAGTGTCTCACAAAGGCACGTGACCACACTTTATTGAACATTGTGCATGCTGAAATTATAATAACCCCTTAGCCTGGCATACTATGTAATGAGAACAGGCTACTGAGATAGAATATCCCTTTGTATTATAAACTGTGCTTAAAATCGGGATTGGTGATGCATTAAGACGTGCTTTCTGGGATTTCACAGTTATGACAGATTTCAAGCATTATAATATAGCTCTTTTTTTTTTTCTGCTTGCCCGTATATAACCTCTCAGATTTCTTATTCATGTGCTTAAGATAAAGATTATATAGGTGCAGTGCTGCTTGACTTCACCACAGTTGTGCTTGAAATTTGTAACTTAAGTGAACAGATGCATGATTTTTACGAGTAACTTGCTTGTATGTTTTTACTAACAGTTATTTTAGATCCTGGTGGCCACTAACTAAATTTTTAATGTGATCAAGATTACAGGAACAACAAAAGCATGTGAAAAAATCAGCTACTTATTATTCAGTTGAAAAAGTGCAGATAGTAGATTAGACCAATTTGACAGCTTTGACAAAGGCCAAATTTGTTTAGGGCTGACACGTGTCTCTCAAAATCCTGTGAGCCTCGTTTGAGACCAACAGGTAAGGGCAAATGCTGTTTCTTCGGCCATAGGACCTCTTTGAGCTATAAAGCCATTATACTTTAAAAGAGGAATATCGGAATTCATCAGAGCTCCCGTGACCTGAAGCGTTAGGTCTTGTGGAGGATCTGTTTTTTTCCAGTACACAAGGATTGCACTGAACAGAAGTAAGGAATGCAGTAAATACATGATCCCATCAGATGACTAAAGATTAGCCTAATAAATTTAAGATCTGTCTCAACTTCACACAAGTATAGTAATCATAGAATAATTTGCAATAAGCAACTGATGAGGTGGTGTCATTGATTTGTTGACCTAGTTCGTTGTAGATTTTGACAAACTTTCCTTAAAAAATTAAAAATAAAAATTTAAGAAACCTCCACCAAACTCCTCAAGTTTTTTAGTTATGAGTTGCTTATCTTTCTCATTTCAAAGCAACTCTTCATTTGAAAATGTTGTTTTATTACGCAACATATTGAAATAATAAAAATTGGTCATATTGAAAGGCAAATTTTGATACTGGCAATTTTGAAAGGTTTGAAAAACTGAAGAACTAGGAAATGATTTTATGTTGAAAACCATTTTTGAGTACCCTGATTGCAAAGATGAAAACTGAGCAGGCTACCTAAAGCAAGTGATTTCCTAGCAAATTTATTGGAATAGTTAAATCTAGCATGTCAGGATAATTGTGGTGGCTAACAATATTTTAAAATGAAGTACCAAAGAGCATTAAACCTTTAGACTTTCAGGCCAGCTCCTGAAAGTCATATTGTGGGTGTGTCAGAGAATGAGACAGTCCGGAACTCGTGAATTGGTCTCTGAAGTAACACAGTAACTTTGTTTGCAACTTTGTTGTGGACTGGAGAACATATTTGATAAGCTGGAGTCCTTGCGGAGTCCACATCTCTCTTGCACAAAACCAGCAAAAAAAATAGTAGTTGAACAGAGAGACTATTAAACTATTTCTGAATTGGATAGCTGACATGAGTCATTCTGAATAATTATTAGCTAGTTGTAAATATGACAAGCTGAAATGACAGAGCAGAATTTATGTTCCGGAATCTGAACATGAGTACATGTTATGTGTGTCCAGAACTGTAAGGGTAAGTATTGACTAAGCACTGTAAAACTGAGCTAGGAAGTCATAATAATTTGATTTTCATCATACTAAGGTTTTCATTGCGATCAAACACACCATAGACAATGTTCACTGAATAACAATGTTGCAAAATCATCAGTAGGGAAAACACAGAAATGAACATTTTTAGCTGATGCAGCCAGATGTGACACAACAAATTTGGAAGTGCAAATTACCTTTGGGAATGAAAACATTTATGGAATGAGAGAGAAGGTAGCAGGAGAGGGAAGGAAAAAAGTAAATGTTTTAGGCTTTGCCCATTACAAGAAGCATGAATAACAAAACAACAATTTGGTGTCAGACAAGTGAAGAGGTCCGCACGTGCAAATACTGTTCCCTATCACCTATGAGAACAGTGAAAGAAAAGAATGAATTTGAAGTAGATCAACGAGTGTATCTCGGAAATACCCAAGCAGATTCAGAACATAGTAGAAAATTTAATGAAATGTTATATACATTATAGTGTTGCACAAATAATAATTTTAGTGAATGGGATGCCTGTTTTCACTTGCCTGGAAGTTTTGAAACTGTCTGGAAAGGTATTTAAAGGTTGTCCACAGTTGTGTAAAAACTTGGGTTATAACAGTGTAACAGAAAGTATTCACCCCACCTAGGTATTAGAAAGTTGAGCTTCTGTTTTTTCAAGTGAAGAACAGGGTTGTATTAATATGCATCTACACTGAGATCCTGCCACTTTATCTGAACACTCTCTGGTCTCTTGAACCTTCACACACTCTGCTCTTTCTTGAGAAAACAGACAGCTGTGTTAAGGCAAGTCTCCAAGCAGGAAATGTGTTGTCTTTGTTCATCAAACTGGAAAATATAGCGACTAAATAGAAAATTATACATGCTCATTTGCTTAAAATGACTTCTATTTGAATCACACTTGTTTGCTGAGTGATGGTCTGTGATTGCTAACCCCATCAAGTATGCCTTAATAGCTGAGAGCAAATTGTAAGGAAGGGTTATCTCTGTCACAAAGTTTCTGTAGCCTGACAGCAATTACTGCATTCAGGCAAAGTGGTAAAAATTCAAGGGTTTAAATGCTGCATAATTTGGAGACTATACAAAACTATTTTTTTTAAAATGTAGGTAAGAATAAAGAAAGCATGAAAAGGCATAACTATGATGAAAGGCTCTTCTCGCTTCGAAGCTACATCTGTCGTGAGAAGGTATATTTCTGTAAACAGGAGTGCAATAATGTCATTATCTGGATCTCTAGTGACAAGTTAGCTGGACAGTCATAACTGAGTATAATGAATTGTGTATTCATGTCATTCATGTTCTGTCATCAGCTCTGTGGATAAAAAGCAAAAATTTAAATCCTCTCAGATTTCCTACAATGCATCTTAATTCATACAGTAAACTGCTCAATTGGGACTTTTACAAGAAGTGACATGTGTACATTCCACTGTCCCTGGGCCATAGGCACCCAGAAAGGGAGTACACAGACTATGTAAATATTTGACAAATGTCAATGCATGTAAATATTGGACAAGTGTTTGAGAAGAATAAGGGGAAAAGAGTTTACTAAAGAGTCGTAGTTGTGTACCGAATATTAAGGTCTAACTGTTATGTAACGGGAAGCTTGTGAGTGAAATACAGTTCATAGGAAGCTCCTGTCTGGGCAGAGATTGGCAGTAAGTGTTTGGACAACATTAGTTGAAATTAGCAAGAACTAAAGAAAAACAGAGTGGAAATGTTTTGAACTACTCCTTACAAATTGTTATGCAGTGTCAGAGGTTGCTTATGGGTGAAGCTGGTTTACTCATGTGTAACTTGGAAAAGCTACTATGTAGCAGTCAACTGTTAGTACTACCTAAAGCAGTCTGTATCTCTGATGTGATGGCTGGAGATGTTTTCAGGTTTAGTAATTTCCCAGTATGCAGAATGAAAAGCAAAACAGCTGCTTTCAAGATGTAGCCAAGAATCAAAACAGCAGAGTATAAATAAGTGCCTGAATTCTCCCCTTTGATACAGAGAGTTAAAATATTGTAATAGCTAAATCTCAAACTAAATAGCTAAATCTCAAAATCTTTTGTCTTGGTGTCTATGAGGATTTGAGTATGCAGATGAACATGTGCCAGTCAAGAGCTGGCGGCTGGGAGTTTCTGGTTAATGCAGTTCTTCTCCTGTGTGCTGTCTTCACAGGTTTCTTGGGAAAATAAACATATGTGTATGCTCTGTTTACTTTTTTAGGTTTTCTTCTCCATGGAGATCTCTGATTGATACATATTTTCTTGAACAAACATCTTTCACATGCAGAATTTATGTGTAGAGCTCTCATCACTGTGGAAGGTATTTGTTCTATTCTTACAAGACCCCCAAAGCATGTAAGAATAGATTCTGCTTATGGTAAGGCATAAAATAAGCCACTGAACCAGCATCTGTATGTTTGGATATGTGTATGTATGTAATATTTGTGGTGTTTTTTACTTGTTAGTACAAATAGTGCATCATTTCCTATGTATTTTGTTTATCCTCCTTGCATGCTTGCTGTAGCTGGAAATAGCGTCAGACTATTCCTGCTAGTTCTGCATTCTTGGATATGTCTGCTAACTCTTCTGACAATAAAGACAATCATTTAGACTCTTTTGGCTTGAATGTTTTTCTACTGAGAAAGGACAGATTCTGAAAACAGACATGGTCAGCGTGGTGAACGTGGCAGTTGATAAGGATCCATTAAAAATCTCAGGTTCTTCAGCAGCTTCAGTAATCAGGCTCATTAACTGCAAGGCTTCTGTGGGTCTGGCTATGATGTAGTGTGACACACAGAGCTGCTGAAGAGAACAATTCTTTTTTTCCAAAAAAGTAAAATTTGTTATGACTTTCTCCATTTTGTCTGTAGTGTTAGGGGGAGTGAAAGTATCATGTTTGATTCTTTTTTGGAATAAAACTGCTTTGTCAGCATCTTGAAGAATTGTATTCCATTTTTTTTACCAACATTAACGTCAGTGCAGGAGATTATAATTTACTGGTACATACAGTAATATAAAAATTTATCCAGTAAGGATAAATCCAGTTATGATGAAACTAGTGTAAATTTTTAACACCTTTCTGAATTTTGTCTATAACAGTGAAAATTTGGGTACTCATCAGATAATCTCGGTGTGCTCTTGTTTTCAAGGTGAAGTTTGACTATTCGGATTTGGAAATTTAAATTCTTGCTCTGGATTTGCAAGGTGCCTGGTTGATTTGTCTGAAGTATGTTCAACTCCAGGATTATTTTCTTCAACTGTTTTTGTTTGGCAGGTTTGGCTAAGTCATTTATTATTGTATAAAGTGTTGCTCAGTTTTTAGCAAAAATTAAACAATCTACAATCTAACCAGTCAGCAGTTATTTCATTTCTTCCATCAATGTAAGAAAGCCACAGAGAGAGAGTTTGTGGTTAAAAAATGTTATAGCTTTATAAAATCATAATCCCTGATTGACTCACTGGAGAACCAGTTCAGCATCTCAAATGTATTTCAGACTTGTCAAACTTTAGCACAGATCTTCCTAAGATCTTTCTGTTTAAGAGCTGAAGCCAAAGATGTAGGAATATTAAAGACTAATATTGTAATTTTCTATTAAACATGAATTCTAATTTGACAAAAGAGTGCTATTCTTGAGAGGTGGAATCTGAATTGCATTTCCACTTTTGAAAAACTGATCCCCTAAAGCTCTAAGCGCTTAGCAAAGCTTACTTTAATCCATTCACTGTGCCTTTAGGATATTCAATGTAGAAGTGAACTAACAGCCAGGCATACAGTCTGACTTAGGGTTTGTGGGGATTATCTCACATGATTTTTATATTAGAAATGTTCCTGATACTCCATCATCTTCTATTAGAATATTTTTATTTTGATTTTATGGTATAAAAATATTTTTAGGCTGCTTGCTGTTTACCTTCAACCTAAAAAACCAGTAGCTAGACCTTAAGCTCTTGTTGCTGCATTTTTCCATCTGCAAATTTACCCTACCTAATGTCTTTTTGGCCTCAGCTCTTGTGTAGCAAGGCAGTAGTATCATCTTCCTATGGTTTTACAGGTCTTGGCAATAAACTGCTGCATTACAGATAATGGTGGTGACTTTGGTTTCTTGTGCGGTTCATCTGCAGTGGTCAGTGCTTATGGTTCAACCTTTTTTGTCTTATTGTTCAGTTAAAAATGAAGGTCTGAACAAAAATGGATGACAGTGTAACCAAAGCATGTTCCTAATCATCTTCCTCTGGGATGCGGAAATAGGCCAAATGCTATATGAGATAATGGCCACCTCTTGATGTGAGGCCAAGTTAAATAAATAATTATGTAGAAAAAATGAAGCTAATGTTGATGGTACGTAGACACTCGTTTTTTTCTCATTAAGTACCATTAATCTGGGATGAATATGAGGTTGATATGAAACACCTTTGGCCATACACTTGTTTCTGGCAAACTTAATTAAACTTTCTGCAATAACAGATCCAAGTATTTGGAGTAGTGGTGTTTATAATAGAAAATAAACCTTGCAGCTGTTTACAACTGGTAATTTAGAGCAGTAGAGTTTATAATACTAGATGTATGTGTTGATAATACTAGATGTATGTTGTAAATATGCAATTGTTAGATATATATATTCCATACGTATAAGCTATTGATGTGTTTGGACATGGTGGAGAAAGGTAATAATGAAATTTTAATTTGTAGGCTCATTCTCTTAATAAGAGTAAAGGCTCTTTTTAAGACAGTGTATAATGGACCAAAGTAATCTCTGCTTTGCAGCTGATTTTAAAGAACTGTAGCTATTACCACACTGTTAGAGTTTCTTACATGCATATAGATCTGGGATTAAGTTTCTTGCTGTAGAGCAAAAATACAAGTTCAGAATAAAGTCCGGCTACCTGCCTAGCTTCCCTGCCCCTTGGTGTCTGCTGTACTTCAGCTATTTTCACAAAAATGTAGTTAGAAGGAAGGCAGATGGTAGGATTTACAGAAGTAAAGCTTTTGAGAATGTCTACTCTACTGGGCAAACTACTGTTTTTAAAACACTATTAAGTGGAAAGAATTTCTTAGAGGTACTCTTTGTGACTGCAGTTTATCCAACCCCTTGCTAATTCTTCATGTTTAGGACATAAGATTTTTAACAATACATTCTTCCATACGGACCTTAAAATGTTTAATAATATTTTTAACAGGCACATTTATGTAAATACATAGTTACATGCATGTAAATGTGCAAATGTTTCTGTTACGTTGAAAGGAGATAAGGTTCATAAAGTCAAGTTCATAAAGAAGGGAAAAAATTAACAGAATCAAGGTAGCCTGGTGTTATGATTCCAATACATACATTTATGTTGCCTTAAAAACTTGTATGTTTTTATTATTTGTCCCACAATGAAACATTTTAAATGTGTTTTTTCAGTAGAATATATAGAAAATAAATGAAATTTCTGTAAAATTGATCTGTGAAAGTCACAAAGATGGGGTCCTATTATGGTGCTCTACTTTACCTTTTAATTGTATAACACTTTGTACTAATTGTAATAATTTGAGAGATACAGAATAACTAAAGTTTTTGAGGTAAGCAGTTTTGTGTTTCTTTTGATCTCTGCAAGTGATTTTCCCAAGGTCAACAAAGCTCTTGATTTCTAAGAATACACTACATACCCTGTATTACAGGGTTGGTAAATCCAGAGTGAATTCACAAACAAGTGAATGGAATTAAGTGTATATCTTTCTTTACACAAGATTTTGAAATTACTAAGCAAATGATAACTGGAAACTATGATAGAATACAATAATGAATTCTAAAAAGAAGTATTGAATCTTGAGAGGTAATACAGTGATGCTCAAATGTCAGTGATGCTCATAAATGAGAGGGGCTTGTGTTTACAACTTTTGTTGAAAGCTATAAAGCTCTAGACAGAAAAATCTTATAGATAAGATTTTTTTAATGTCAGTTTCGTGCCTCTTCATTCATCAAAACAGAAGACTGTTAAATAAGAAATTACATTTGTCATAAGAAATGTAAACATAAGCCTGCAGTTTTCTTAAAAAAGCAAAAGGGGAGGTGTGTGTGAATTACCTAGACAAGCTTTGTATTTTATGCATGTAGTAATTACAGTTGACAGACACCTTTTCTCATTTACTTCCCAGGGGATTCTCCTCTGTGTCTCCCTATCTGCCTCTCTTTTTCCAGTATGTTTCAAATATTCTAGGTAGATAGAAACAATAAGCAAGGATCCTATTGCAGAATTAAGCAATGTTAGGCATGATCATTGTGGTAGCTTCATGCAGAAGATTCCATTTACCATCGTATAAATATCAAATGATAATCAAGGTCGATATAAACTGTCAGGACTACAACAGTAATAAATGCAGAGGATCAGAAAATTGCTTCATAAAGAAAAGATACATGGCCTTGTTCCAAACCCAGATTCATACCACTAGCAAATTAGAAGAGGGTGTTTCAAGAACCCTTGCAATAGGCCACAGTTACTGAATGTCAAGTGACATGTCTGAAATTAGCTCCTTATTTTTCTCATTATTTTAATATGATATCATACACACTTGTCTGTAAACATCTGTAAAGAAAAATCCTTTTAGACTTTTCTGTTGTTTTTTTTTTTCTTCACCCCTAAATGTTTGCAGATGGCTTTTTCTTCAAATAAGCAAATTCTGTTATGGTGGAGATAATTTTTTAAGATGATGTTTGTCTTTCTGTCTCTGCAGCATTGTGTCACTGATATGAAGATGAACTCTGCATACGTCTGAAGAAGTAAATTTACCAGGCACAGTGAGCTTACTCGATGGAATTAGTCTGGATTGAAGGAGACTGAGGATACATTGCAAATAATTCTAAGTTCAGACATCAATAATGCAATGACTGGAATGTATCTTAAGTGAAAATGTTAAAAAGAATGTGAAGACAGAAGTTGCTTTTCCACCTAATTAAAAATTTACTGTGGCAAAAGTGGAAGCAGTACTGCCACAAAGTGAAATGCAACTGTTGTTGTAGGTTCTTTGTAAATTTTTCTCTTTATTTTCTCTATAAAATTTATTTTATTTTGCATGTCTGATTGCCATGTATATATGTCTATAATAATCATGCACAGACTACAAATAGAAAATAAAAGTGAGATGACCTCATCTTACTGGCAAGAGTAGTGCTGTGCAAAAGTGCTTTAAATTCCACTGCTGACTTCTGCATTAGAAGCAAAATGACTGTAAATTTACTCCACTGACGTTGTAGAATGAACTGACTCTTTGGGTAAAGAATCATGAGCCAGCATTCAAGTTATGCTCAAGGTCAATTCGTTTACATTCGGTAATTAAAAAAAGATGTATTGAAATGCAGTGAATCCCGAGTAGGATGCATGAAAGCTCATTTATCAGGCTACTATGATGAATATTTTATTCTATTAATGGCTTTCCTTCAGACATGCTTATGCACTCGCCCTTCATATCTGCTTAAATTTCTCTACCTTGTAAGTCTGAGTATCTTATGAAACACACTGCTTAAAATTCCACCGTCAACAACATGCAGATAGCCAATGCTCTGGCCTTCCCATAGGAAACTTTACATATAATGTGTCGTTATTATCTCTTGGGTAACCTTAGGTTAGATGATCCAGGTGTCTCGTTTTAGTATTTTATTCAGTTAACCGTACTGGAAGATTTAGCCACAAAAAGAATAACGCCTCATTTGTTCTCTTTCCTTTTTACAGAGCATCGTTTAGAAAAGAAAAATTTGTAAAAGCTGGGTTGTGTCATGTTCCTTATCTAGCAGTCAGACAGGGATATGTAACAGGACATGCGTCTGAAATCCTCACAAGCATTTCCTGCAAGATTTTTCTTTAAAAATCTTCTTTAAATATGGAGACATAAGTGCTATGTAGGGGAAGTAATTACAATTTACGCTTACAGCAAACCTAAAGTCCTCTGCAAGTGTGAGAGTGATGCAGTGGGTATTATCTCTATCCCTAAACTTTGAAATCTCAGTGGTTATGTTGCTCATCATTATTATGTTCTTTTAAAAGAGGTTGTTAGAATACGTTAGTATTTTGTGAGTTCTCAGGCAGCAAAGGAATATCTTAGCTGGGATCCAGAGCATCCCGTTCTATTGCAGCAATCTCTATGACAGTGCCTCGATTTCAAGGAGTTCTTGCCTCACTAGAGGCATCATTTTCCTGTGGCAAGACTTTGTCCACATCATGGTAAGAAAAATTTCATTCTCATCATCACAAGAATGATTTCTAAAAACCATTTGCTCAGCTGTTGGAAGTAAACTCTGAGTTTTGAGTTTAGGTGTTAAATTTGATGAGGGAATGTGCGTTCATGACGGTAGTTATCTTTTTGACAGTAACAGAAGTCATCGCATTTCATAAGCTCTGGCCATCATCACTGGAATGCCACAGGCCGGCAGCATCTTTTAGCTGACTCTGAGCTGCCTCAGTTTGCTGGGGAAATGTTTTCTACAGAAAACTGCTAATTCCCTGCTTTTACTCAGACATGTCAGAACTAGGAAGAGAACAATGATGAGAGAGCAGCAGGTCACTATGCATCTTCTGTCCCTTTCTCTTTGGTGTCCCAAATCCAGCTTTGATTCATTCACTCTCTTCATAGATGTGAATAAATAAGGGGAGAGCATTGGCTCAGGTATCTTTCCCCTTAACTCAGAGCTACCTCTGGGTACACTTAGTTTGAGGTATAGTGACGATTTTAAAGAGATATTTACAAGAGATTTTCAAGTTCTCCTTTAAAATGCCTGCTCAAATTACTTGACTGTTCAGCTGAACCTTGTCCTAGACACAGCTTCCTTTCTTTGCAACAAATTCCACAAATATTAAAATGTTATTTTTTTCAGTAAGGAATCAGTTTACTGGAGAACATGCATTATGCAAACACGCTGGAAGCCAGGATGGCACTGGATGCAGCCAAGGGAAGATGAGAAAGGCTATTTCAGAAAAAGCAATGAATCTTAAGACCTTCCATCTAGCATTTAGCTTTGCAATATGAGTTGACTTACTGTGAAAAGTGTGTATTCTAGGGTGTACTCTAGGAAATCTGAAGCAAATTAGTAAAAGGCCAAGGCATCTCTAATCCATTTTTTGAAGAAATGGTGTATCACTGTCTCAGCAATAATTGTAGGGGTGTTTAGCATTTTCCCCCCCCTCTGTAACTTGTTTAGGGATGCTTTCTCTCTCTTAATGATCTAAAAATAGCT